>CM062804.1:432003604-432603604 GCA_031772625.1 Pinus tabuliformis
GTGACCAAGGGTTAAAAGGCTTAAAACATTAGTGGGACTTAGGGACAGGATGTCTAAGTCATTGACATGTTTCTTGAGGGTGTGGTTGTTGATGTGGATGACTTTGTTTGATATGTTCCCTCAATTCCATTTCCTTAAGGTCACTAAGGAAATTGAATCCCTTATAGTGACCTCTCTCATCGCATGTTTACCCCGTCTGGTCAGTTGCTTGGGTGGACCTGGGAGGAGGGGGTGTTACAGGACTACTGAGAAATTGAGAGCTTACGTTGCATAGAAAAATAGTTAATTATAGAAATCAGAAAGTGACACTGTCTATCCCATAAACTTATCTTCAGTGGACGTAAAAACTCCTCATTTTCTTCCTAAGGAATATAAATAATGTGCATTTATATTTATATAGTATATATTAATTTCATTTATAATGTTTACTTTATTTATTAGTCAAAATACAGTTTGTTTTTTTTTAACTAGTCCAAATACATTTATTTATTTTTATGTTTTTTTAACTAGTCCAAATATGTTTATTTATATTTATGTTATATAGTATATATTTATATTACAATATATAGCATATGTTAATTTCATTCAAAATGTTGATTTCTTTGTTTTAATATACTAGTCAAAATTTAGACATATTTTCAGTTTTTATATTTTAAATTAAGTAGTCTTTAAGTGAGACTTTTTGGAAAGTTTTTTGGTTTATTTTCTAATCTAACTTGTCTAGAATTCAGTAGGGATTCATTGAAATCACAAGTTTAATAAGTGAAATCTTCACAATCGAAGTGCCTCACGGGTTTTTGAGGGTGTTAAACCCACATATGCAATTAAAAAACCAATTTAAACAAAACAAATCAAGATTTGGCCACCAATTTTTTCATTAGATTGCGGCCAAAAATCCGCCAGAAGCTCCAAAAAGCCTCACTTAAAGACTATTCCTTTTTAAATTAGATTGATCAACTTTTTCTTATATTTAATCAAATAATATTTTTAATATAGCAATATTTTATAAAATAACTTTTTCTTGCCATTATTAATGGTTTAGCTAAGATTTGGAAACCCCATATTATTTGCACTTGAGTCATTGGTTGTTTTGGCTAGAGTTTGAAGTAATTTTGGAGAGCATCTTGCCATTCATTGTTATTGTACATTAAGTACCTAATCATAGGTATTTTCTTAGGGGATGAAAGTTTCATGTCTATTAGGAGGATAAGATAGGGTGCATTGTCTTTAATTTACCGATTACAAGTTATAAAATTATTTCTGATGTGTTCTATATTTCTCCATGATTCTTTAGAACTACATCCCCAAATTTTACATTCATACAAGATTAAAAAAAATAATGAGAGTCTCGAAGAGAAGTTTTTCTTATCCCATATCTAAAGGTCTACTAATTTATACATGTTTTCAAGCACATAATAAGCTTCCTACCTTTCATTAATCCTTTTCTCAATATTATAGTTCCAATTGAGCTTGTGATGAATATAAATTCCAAGATACTTATATGAATGCATTTCCTCCAAGCTATTGTTGTTATGTACGAAAGTACCGTAGGTGATCATTTTAGATTTAATTATCAGAAACATTGTTTTGTTAGTAGTCACAATTATACCCATGCTAGAGCAGAAGTCCTTTAGGACTTAATGAGGTCATAGGGACTCCTCCCCATAAGAACAATATCATATGTGTAAATAAGAAAAAAAATGAGTATACCAACAAAAATCAGGCTGACACGACGTGTGAAGTTATATGTCAAAAAGGGTAGAGGACAAGGGACAACCTTTTCTGCCTTATTTATTACAGTTAATATATTTTTACCAACCCTAGTGCTTCTAATCTTGGCAATAACATTCCCATTAAATATACATGAATGTGATGGATTTGGAAGTAAAATTGCAACAAGAAATTGGTCGCAGAAGTCTAAAATCTGAAATATTATGGCACTCTTATGCAATCATCTTAAGCATGCCAAGGTATTGCAAATTGAATGATAGACTCTAAACGTGGCCTTACCTTTAACTCTTTTTATATGTCTTTCTAGCCATATGCTAATATTATTTTCTAAAATATTGATATATAGATTGGGAAAAAGGGGCTAATCATAATGGTCTTAAAATTAGCGAGATTACTTTTATCCCCACTTTTAAAGATGGGTACAATAGAGCATGGAGTCGAGGACCTTGGGAAGCCCTGCTTGATTGCTAAATTGAAGAGCTCATGCTTGTGAGCGATGAGGATAAACCCTCTAATTTTTAAGATTTCAATTTGGTACTTGAATATCCTTGGCTTTCCCTATTGTGAATTGCTTAAACCCAAAATTTATTTCTTCTAAAGAAAAAACTTCATTTTTTATAATAAAAAAAACATTTGAAATGTTATTCATAAAAAAATGTGGATTTGTAAAGATTTTTTAAGGTTGGAATTCCAATCCGTTAGAGTAATAATATTATTTTATTTGGTTTTACGAGTCAAAATTTGCTTCCATAATTTCTTGATAGCTATCTTAGATAGGTGCAAAAGTTGTTCTTGCCTTTTATATTGGGAAGCCCTTTTTTTCTTTTGATTATGACTTTTTATTTATTTATCATGTCATATTTTGAGGATTAATTGAAATCATCTATAATAGTTTTTCCAATAGTTTTACACTTTTGATCATACCAACTAGTTAGCTATACTATTTTTTTCTTTTTACATAGCACCTCAATAGAGAATTTGTCAATGAACATAGAGAGGGTTGTCATAAAATTTTGATAAAGTTTTTTAATATCATTCTTATATGATAGGAGATTTAATTCACTATTTAAGTCCTTTAAGAAAAATCAACTTTAATTTTGTCAAAAATCAAGTACATTTGGTTATTAGACTTCTCTTCCATGGTGTTTTTGTGCATGACAAAGTTTAAAGTTACGATTAAAGATCTATGATCAAAATCATGCTCATGGTCGTTTAAAATATCAAAATGTACTATTTGGTTTATGGGGATATTAGATATTGCATAACCTATGATACCATTGCTTAGCTAATGGATACACGTCATCCTCATTAGAATTTGACAACGTCATCAAACCATTACATATGATTAGATATTGAGATTTACAAATCTTGATTAGGTTAGTACCAAACAAATTATTCTTTAGGTTTTCAAAGTTTCTTTTGTATCTACTAGCTAAAACAAGGTCCTCATCTAATAATAAAGGATTAGGGTTGGAACCATTACTTAAAAAAATAACTTGATGAGTTGTAATTGTAGCATTAAAGTCTCCTAGGAGGAGGATGTCTCTTCTTTTCTCAAATTATAGATATCTTGTTCTAAGTTTTTGTAAGGACGATTATAAATCAAACCAACCTAGATCCATATTAACTCTAGATCTAACAAGTGTCGAGAGGGATCAGATCTATTTTCACTCGAATACAGGTTTCCATATAAAGGGATTTGATCCCTCTCGTCACTTGGTAGATCCAGAGTTAAGATGGATCTAGGTTGGCTTAATTTTTCTCTTTAAATAGGCTACACTCCAAATGAATACCATGGGTTCTCAATACGATGGATTAATACCATGAGCTATTTTTTTTTGACCATGTTAAAATGTTTACATTATATATATATAATTTGACTTAGTCAAAATATTAAACATTAAAATTACAATATCGCTATGTATTGAGCTAGAGAGCGCCTCTGAGCGCCATTAATTATTTTATAAAAAAATAAGATTACTAAACATGAAATAACATTATATATATATAATTTGACTTAGTCAAAATATTAAACATTACATTACAATATCGCTACCGTATTAAGCTAGAGAGCGCCTCTGAGCACCATTATGCTTTTTTGTAAAAAAAATAAAATTAATAAACATGAAATAACATAATATTATATTTTTCTAATAATTTTGCATGTTCCTACAAATTATTTAAATTTACTCTAATATGTTTTCCCTTAAAAGATTTTGATATTTACAAATAACTGCTCATGTTATATATATATAAAATAAAATTTGAGTGGTAACAATAAATTTTTATTAAACTTCAAAATTTTACCACACTACATAAATTAGAGAATACACCATAATTATATTACAAATTACATTTATTTTTCTCAAAAAATTTAAAAATAAATCCAAAATACATATTCTATATTATCTTTCATTTTATAAATTTTAGTTCTCTTTAACTTATTTCAAATTTATTTCAATTATTTTTACGAAGTATTTATAATTTCAATTGAACACATTTTTTTACAATTTATAATTTCAATTGCATATATCATTTTACTATAAGAATTGTGATTTTTTTTTTGGTTTTTGTTTTTAAATACAAGTTTCTTTAAATTTGAAAAAACACAAATTAAAATAATTGCACAGAGGTGTTCTCTAGCTTAATATGAAAGAGATGTTGTAATGTCTTATCCTATAAATTTTTTAACTAAGTCAAACTAAAGATCTTATTTTTATTAACTTTTGTTGGGTAATTAAAGGTAAATTTGATTTGGTGAAATTACCTATGGTTTTTGAGATCCAAGTTTATGAGAACCCATATAGTATTCAAGTGGAATATAGTCTATTCATCTTATTTTTTTTGTAAGCTTGGCAGGACCTTTTCATTTAGTTTCTTCAAAAAATGATAAGTTACAACCAGAAAGCAAGTGGTTACGCAGCCTCAACCTGCCCAAAGGGAAATCAGATTTGTTGGCCACCTAACTGCATTATATGCCATCCAAAAACATAATAGTTTAAGCCTAACAAGTAGTGCTATATAAGTCTGAGTATCCTTAAACTTCATATACTCTAAATAGCTAAAAACAGAAAGTAGAGTCTGTAACTTCTTCATATATAAAAATTATGAACCAAAATCAAAACAAACATGTTGCTAGTCGTGAGAAGAATCCATTGGAGTTGGATCCTTTGCACTCGAACCAGGAAGTTTAGTCTGCGGGAGGCATGGGATGTGTTTTTCAATGCATCTGAGATGCCCATTCTGTCGCTGAAGCTAAAACTGAATGATTTGAAATTCCTTAGGGTTTATGAGATTCCTGGGCAGTCTTGGAGGAGTCCACGGGAGGGTTTACCACCAGTTTGGCTACTATGTTTTTCATTAACCAATAAAATAAATTGTTTGCTGGATTGAGAGGATCCTCCTCTGGAATGACTAGGGTCCGGTACCAAATCCTTCCAATCACCCATATCAATGCTTGTGTATGCATCTAATTGATTCAATTTAGCTTCCCTCCTTGAAATGAGCCGACGGATCTGAGGTGAATTACCATCATGAAAGGCTTGGGCATGTCTCTAATAAAACAAGAGGTTGTTTATGACCTCTGCTTTTCGCTAGACGAGGGTGGGTTGGCCTCCTTCACGAGTCGACCCAAGTTTCCTGCCACGACTATGGTTACCCCCAGACTGATGACCTTTTACCAAGGCAGAATGAACCACGTGAATAATGAAACTAGAACCCTTGATAATATAGACTGGAGACTAGGGTGACAAAACCTTGGCCGCACGATAAGAAACAAGCTTAAAGTTCTAGAACCCTCGCCAAACAAGGATAACTTGTCAAATTATCAAGCTATGAAGGCATAATACAATAAGTATACCGACAACGTACCCGAAAATAGGCATCGATAATGATTTGGTTCAACCATGTCTATGGTCAGGTGGTACGTGGAAGTCTCGAACCTGGTCGGATTTGCCTATGATTAATAAAAGCTAAGTTCTCTTACTTTTGCACTTGTGTATATAAGGATTTGATGGCTGTCATATCTTTGATATTTATATGGTTTTATACTCATTATAAGCATGGTTATACGACTGGTTCATGTCGTGGTTATTTCATGTATTTACTTGTAATTGTTAAAATGATGGATGCAAGGCCTAATTGATGGTATAACAGTGCAATGGAGGAGGTGGTGATCCTTCTAGTCATGTTTCATAAGTTCTTTCAATCATTCATGCTTTATCTTGTATCTTAGACCTGTAGGTTGCATTGATGCCAAGTGTTTGACAAAATGTCAATCCCAGTTAGGGATGGTCAGGCCTAATCCTGAGGTTTGTTTTGATTTATTAGCATTGTCATCATGGCTTTGATCGATTCTGGAGGTTGTAACAAGTTCTGGGGAGAGGCCGGGATTCTGGGCTAGAAAAGTGGCTCAAATCTCAGGGACGCTGGCACAGGTCTGCTGAAAAGAGTCCAGGGATGCTGGCACATAGGCTTGTGAGAGCGACTTTGGGTTTTGGAGTGACCAAGGGTTAAAAGGCTTAAAATATCAGTGGGACTCAAGGAGAGGATGTCTGAGTCACTAACATGTCTCTTGAGGGTGTGGTTGCTGATGTGGATGGGTTTGTTTGATATGTTCTGTCGATTCCATTTCCTTAAGGTCACTAAGGAAGTTGAATCCCTTATAGTGACCTCTCTCATCACATGTTTACCCTGTCTAGTTGGTTGCTTGGGTGGACCTGGGAGGGGGTGTTACAAGACTACTGAGAAATTGAGAGCTTACGTTGCATAGAAAAAGAGTTAATTATAGAAATAAAAAAGCAACACAGTCTATCCCATAAACTTATTTTTAATGGACGTAAAAAATCCTCCTTTTCTTCATAAGGAATATAAATAATGTGCATTTATATTTATATAGTATATATTAATTTGATTTATAATGTTTACTTTATTTATGAGTCAAATTAGAGTTTATTTTTTTTAACTAGTCCAAATACATTTATTTATTTATATTTTTTTTAACGAGTTCAAATACGTTTATTTATATTTATGTTATATAGTATTTATTTACATTACAATATATAGCATATGTTAGTTTCATTCAAAATGTTGGTTTCTTTTTTTTAATATACTAGTCAAAATTTAGACATATTTTCAATTTTTATATTTTAAATTAAGTAGTCTTTAAGTGAGAATTTCTGGAAAGTTTTCTGGTTTATTTTATAATCTAACTTGTGTATAATTTAGTAGGGATTCATTGAAATCACAAGTTTAACAAGTGAAATCTTCACAATCGAAGTGCCTCACGGGTTTTTGAGGGTGTTAAACCCATATATGCAGTTAAAAACCAATTTAAACAACACAAATAAAGATTTGGCCACCAATTTTTTCACCGAATTGTGGTCAAAAATCCGCCAGAAGCTCCAAAAAGCCTCACTTAAAGTCTATTCATTTTTAAATTAGATTGGTCGCCTTCTTCTTATATTTAATTAAATAATATTTTTAATATAGCAGTATTTTATAAAATAACTTTTTCTTGCCATTATTAATGGTTTAGCTAAGATTTGGCAACCCCATATTATCTGCACTTGAGTCATTGGTGTTTTTGGTTAGAGTTTGAAGTAATTTTGGGGAGCATCTTGTCATTCATTGTTATTGTACATTAAGTACCTAATCACAGGTATGTTCTTAGTGGATGAAATATTCACTTCTATTAGGAGGATATGATAGGGTGTATTGTCTTTAATTTACCGATTACAAGTTATAAAATTATTTCCGATCTGTTCTATTTTTCTGCATGATTCTTTAGAACTACATCCCCAAATTTTACATCCATACAAGATAACAAAAATAACATAAGTCTCGAAGAGAATTTTTTCTTATCCCATATTTAAAGGTCTGCTAATTTATACATGTTTTCAAGCCCATAATAAGCTTCCTACCTTTCATTAATCCTTTTCTCAATATTATAGTTCCAATTGAGCTTGTGATGAATATAAATTCCAAGATACTTATATGAATGCACTTCCTCCAAGCTATTGTTGTTATGTACAAAAGTATTGTAGGTGATCATTTTAGATTTAATTATCAGAAACTTTGTTTTGCTAGTAGTCACAATTATACCCATGCTAGAGCAGAAGTCCTTGAGGACTTACTGAGGTCATAGGGACTCCTCCCCACATGAACAATATCATATATGTAAAGAAGAAGAAAAAATGACTATACCAACAAAACTCAGGTTGACGTCAAGTTATATGTCAAAAGGTGTAGATGACAAGGGACAACCTTATGTGACTTATTTATTACAGTTAATATATTTTTACTAACCCCTAGTGCTTGTAAACTTGGCAATAACATTCCCATACATTGTTAATATGACAAGCCTCAACCCAAAAGAAACTTTCGACTCTTCCAATCCTTTTCAAAGGTTAATCCTGGGCACTATGTCAAAAGCTTCTATAAAATTAATGAAAAAAGAAGAAGATTAGTTTTATTATTATGGCACTTGTTGCAACTTGACTTCCAAATCCATCACATTCATGTATGTTTAATTGATGTTTCGAAGCCACCACTATGAACTAGGATGATGAACGACAGTAGTGGTTTCGAAACGTCAATTAAACATACATGAATGTGATGGATTTGGAAGTCAAATTGCAACAAGAAATTGGTCATAGAAGTCTAAAATCTGAAATATTATGGCACTCTTATGCAATCATCTTAAGCATGCCAAGGTATTGCAAACTGAATGATAGACTCTAAACGAGGCCTAGTCTTTAACTCTTTTTATACGGCTTTCTAGTCATATGCAAATCTTATTTTCCAACATATTGATATATAGATTGGGAAAAAGGGGCTAATCATAATGGTCCTAAAATTAGAGAGATTACTTTTATCCCCACTTTCAAAAATGGGTACAATAGAGCATGGAGTCTAGGACCTTGGGAAGCCCTGCTTGATTGCTAAATTGAAGAGCTCATGCCTGTGAGCGATGAGGATAAACCCTCTAATTTTTAAGATTTCAATTTGGTACTTGAATATCCTTGGCTTTCCCTATTGTGAATTGCTTAAACCCAAACTTTATTTCTTCTAAAGAAAAAACTTCATTTTTTATAATAATAAAAAACATTTGAAATGTTATTCATGAAAAAATTGTGGATTTGTAAAGATTTTTTAAGGTTGGAATTCCAATCCCTTAGAGGAATAATATCATTTTCTTTAGTTTTACGAGTCAAAATTTGCTTCCATAATTTCTTGATAGCTAGCTTAGATAGGTGCAAAATCTTTTCTTGCTTTTTATATTGTGAAGCCTTTTTTTCTTTTGATTATGACTTTGCATTTATTTATCATATCATATTTTGAGGATTAATTGAAACCGTCTGTAATGGTTTTTCCAATACTTTTACACTTTTGATCATACCAACTAGTTGGCTATACTATTTTTTCTTTTTACATAGCACCTCAATAAAGAATTCGTCAATGAACATAGAGAGGGTTGTCATAAAATTTTGATAAAGTTTTTTAATATTATTCTTATATGATAGGAGATTTAATTCACTATTTAAGTCCTTTAAGAAAAATCAACTTTATTTTTGTCAAAAAGCAAGTACATTAAGTTATTAGACTTCTCTTCAATGGTGTTTTTGTGCATGACAAATTTTAAAGTTACGATTAAAGATCTATGATCAAAATCATGCTCATAGTCATTTAAAATATCAAAATGTACTATTTGGTTTATGGGGATATTAGATATCACATAATCTATGATACCATTGCTTAGCCAATGGATACACATCATCCTGTTAGAATTTAACAACTTCATCAAACCATTACATATTATTATATCTTGAGAATTACAAATCTTGATTAGGTTAGTATCAAACAAATTCTTCATTAGGTTTTCAAAGTTTCTTTTGTATCTACTAGCTAAAACAAGGTCCTCATCTAATAATAAAGGATTATGGTTGGAACCATTACTTAAAAAAATAGTTGGATGAGTTGTAATTGTAGCATTAAAGTCTCCTAGGAGGAGGATGTAGCTTCATTTCTCAAATTATAGATATATTATTCTAAGTTTTTGTAAGGACGATTATTAACTAAACCAACCTAGATCCATATTAACTCCAGATCTAACAAGTGCCAAGAGGGATCAAATCTCTTTTCACTCTAAAAGAGGTTTCCATATCAAGAGATTTGATCCCTCTCGTCACTTGGTAGATCCAGAGTTAAGATGGATCTAGGTTGGTTTAATTTTTCCCTTTAAATAGGATACATTCCACATGAATACCATGGGTTCTCAATACGATGGATTAATACCATGAGCCATTTTTATTTTTATTTTGTTATTTTATTTTGACCATGTTCCAGCCTATCTCACTCTGCAATGCCTCATACAATATTCTCACCAAAATCTTAGCCAATAGATTCAAGCCTCTGTTAGGGAATCTAATCTCCCCTCTTCAGGGTGGTTTTTTCAAAGGAAGGAACCTCATAGACAATGTGATCCAAGTGCAAGAAGCCCTCCACTCTAGTCACATTCAGAAGGGAAAATGCATGCTTATCAAGTTGGATATATCAAATGCTTTTGACTGAGTTAAAATTTCTTTCCTCTATAAAATCCTTCTCTCTTTTGGTTTTAGTGCTGAGTTTGTCAAGTTGATAAAAGCATGCACATATAGACCTTGGATAGTGCCCCTTGTCAATGGAAGACCTGCTGATTTCTTCCAAGCTACAAGAGGGCTCCGCCAAGGGTGCCCTCTATCACCCTTTCTTTATATCTTGTTGGCAGAATCCCTAAGCAGAAAGCTAATAGTTTAAAAGGAAATAGGCTCTATCCCAGGCATTAAGGCAACAAGAGGTGTGGATCCTATAAATAATGCCCTCTTTGCGGATGATTCTCTCCTCCTAGGAGGGGCCTTGATTAAGATAGCAAGGGCTTTCAATGAAATTCTTCAACACTTCTGCTTAATTTCAGGAGCCTTGATCAACAAAATAAAAAGTGATGTCTATGGTTGGAATGTAGACCATCTAGCTATCCTTCGAATAGCTTTCTCCTTGATATTCCCTGGGTATGAAAAATGGTAAAAGATCAAATACCTAGGCCTTCCCTTAACCTTGGGACCAAGCCCTCCTTCCCTTTGGATTGAAGTAATTAGCAAGATAAAAGCAAAAATAGCATATTGGGGAGGCCATTGGCTAACAAAGGCTGGGAAGTTGGTTTTGATAAAGGTAGTCCTCTTTGCCCTCCCCATCTTCCAGTATTCCCTCCTGCTAGTGCCCAAGTTTATCACGGATCAGATCTCCAAGCTCCTTTGGGACTTTCTATGGAACGTGGGTAAGGGCAACCAGAGCAAGTTACATCTGGTAAGATGGGATATCCTTAAAAGACCACTCCAAGAAGGCGGGTTACAGATTCGGGATCCAGGCCTGGAAAATTTGGCTCTTGGTGGAAAAATCATATGGCAGCTGTATGCAGACAAAAAACATCCTGTCAACAAGATTATTTGGATGAAATACCTAAAGGGAGGCTCCTTGAGAAACCTCACAACAACATCTACTCCAACAGGAACAACAATTTGGAATTTAAGCAGAAGATGCATCGATCACTTACAACAACATTTATACAGAATCCTGGGCAATGGTCTGAGAACCTTACTGTGGGAGGATACTATTCAAGGGAATGCCCCTTTGGCCTCCCTAAATTCCTGCAACGAGATAAAGATCTGGCTAGTGAACAAAGGTCTCCTCCGGCTTGCAGACATTTGCTCTTGGGACAGCAAAGGGAATTGGGCAGGATGGACTTTTCCAGGGGTCCTAGAACCTCTCCATGCTCAAAAAAACTTGTTGTATATAGCTCTCTCTGGCCTCGCCCCTGTACACCGCTCATCCAAGGAAAAATGGGGGTGGGGAAGAACATGAATTTACACAGCAACTCAAGGATTCTCCTCTTTACAATCTACTCATGTCCCTTAACTGACATCGATGCTTTGGAAATCAGTTCGGTCCCCCTTTAGCCTACCAAAGGTGAATTTCTTCACATGGTTACTCATGCATAAAAAGGCATTAACAGGTGAAAATCTGTATAAAAGAGGGTTCCATGGCCCCTTTAGATGCTGCTTATGCAACTCTGCTGCTGAAACCTCTGATCACTTCTTGGTTGATTGTGATTTCACACAAGCAGTATGGAATCTGGTCCTTCTACCTTAGTGCTCCTTCCCCCTCCCAGACATTTGTCGTTTCTCTTTACATCTCCTGGGCAGACCAAAATCCTCAGAAAAAATCCAAAAACGCAAGTCTAGAACAACATCTGGTAAGCTGTTCCAAAATGCCTTTGGTGGAAAGTGTGGTTGGCTAGAAACGACTACGTTTTCAACAACAAGCTTCTGAATTCAGTGGTAGTGGTGGCCAAAGTGAAAGCCCTCTTGCTGGAAACTGCAGGTAAATCTGCTCCCACCTCCTCTTTACCTTCAAAAGCTTCTGTGTGGCTGGGATCCTGCTCGACAGGAGAGAGGTACGATTCAGTCAGCAAACCATTGAACGCTCCTACTTGGCGCTTGCGACTCACTGAAGGCAACTTTCACACGTGGTGGCAGGGGACCTCAAAATCCATGTTCTTCTTTGATGGAGTGTCCAAGGGGAACCCAAGAACTGTAGGTGTAGGGGGTTTGATTCTTTCCCTGGAAAGATCGAGTGAAACTGGCTTCAGTTGGGGCCTAGGCACTAGCTCGAACAACCAAGCAGAGAGTTACAGTCTCTTAAAATCTTGCCAGATTGCAAAGGAGCTAGGTTATAAAATAATTCAAATTTTCGGAGACTCGGAGCTTCTAATTAAACTTTTAAACTTCGAAGATCATTTTTGTAATGCTACATTAAACAAAACTTTGCAACGAATCTGAAACACTTTGAAAGAGTTTGACAGAGTTGACTCTTACCACATTCTGCGGGATTTAAAAAAGCAAGCTGACTCTTTGGCAAACAAAGGCTGTCTGTTGCCTCAAGGAAACTTTAGTCTCAATGGAGGACCTTACTCACTTCATCCTCTGCCTTAACCAATCTACAATAGGCAGATCTTCATTTATTGGCCTCATCACAGAATATGCTCAACTTCATCATGGTTGGTTTCTTTTTTGAAGTATTTTGCAACAATTCTAAACAATGGATGACAGGGATCTGGCTGAGGAATTGCCTCCATAGAAGAGCACTAGTCTATTTTAGGTCCTTGCTGGGTGCAGAAGCAACAAGCTAGATTAGTTTGTGGATTCTTGGGCCAGACATTCACTGAATTGGATTGTTGAGTGATGTATTTGGAATTTTGAATTAAAACTCAAACACGTAGGAGATTTTCTTTTCAGGGCTCTCTAGAGGTGAGACTTTTGGTGGTTTTTGTAGACAGGGCATGTATTTTCTTCACAGAAGGCAATTTCTCTACAAGTCATCAGATGGATTCAGGGGTTTTGCAAGAGATTGCAGAGTTCTGTAAAGACACGACAAGCTCCATTGCAATAGGGCCTCTCTCCTCAATCTTGCTTTTACAAATACATGAATCTGAGAATCATTACACAACACAAGTAGCAGAAATCAAAGGCTCTCTGTTGTCATTAAAGCAACAGTTGGCAGTGGTAGAAAACGAATGCAGCCATCTCTGAAATTTAACTCTTAATCTTCACAGAGATTATCAAGTAATGGCCTCACTTCCAAGAACCTCAACAAATTCATTCAGAGTAGGGCTTAAAGAGGAAGACTCTGTGCAACAATCCTTTGAGAATCCGGGTCTCTCTTCGCTGCCTTGTATCCAGCAGAGTCTAGCAATGTTACTCCCTAATGTTTCATTGCAACAACCTGCTTCTACTACTGCTCTTTCTTCGCCCACAGAAAGGCTCATTCCTGTAGTTTCGGCATCGACCTTGATCTTAAAGAAATCCTCCGAGGCGTCAGGAAGGGTTTTGAATTATTGTTACTCCGGTCGAGCACCAGGAAGGTTTTGAATCATTATTACTCTGCTCGAACGTTCTGGGATCTGGAGTCCGCGAGTACTTGAACTATCTGAATCATTCGCAAAGGAGCACAGAACTATATTTTATGTGAACATTTTGTACTAGTTCACTTTTAAGTTTTTATGTATTTTTGTTAATTTTTGGTGATTAATATAAAAACGTTTTTGTTAAAAAAAATTGTTTACATTATATATATATATAATTTGACTTAGTCAAAATATTAAACATTAAAATTACAATATCACTACCATATTGAGCTAGAGAGTGCCTCCCAACACCATTAAATTTTTTATAAAAAAATAAAATTAATAAACAGGAAATAACATAATATTGTATTTTTCTAATAATTTTGCATGTTCCTACAAATTATTTAAATTTATTCTAGTATGTTTTCCCTTAAAAGATTTTGATATTTACAATTAACTACCCATATATATATATATTAAAAAAAACTTGTTCACCTAATTCATCATAAAATTTGAGTGGTAACAACAAATATTTATTAAACTTCAAAAATTTACCACACTACAAAAATTAGAAAATACACCATAATTATATTACAAATTACATTTAATTTTTCTCAAAAAATTTAAAAATAAATCCAAAATACATATTATATATAATCTTTCATTTTATAAATTTTAGTTGTCTTTAACTTATTTCAAATTTATTTCAATTATTTTTACGAAGTATTTATAATTTCAATTAAACACATCTTTTTACATTTTATAATTTCAATTGCATATATCGTTTTACAATAAGAATTGTGAATTGTGAATTTTTTATCTTTTTAAAATATAAGTTTCTTTAAATTTGGAAAAACACAAATTAAAATAATTGCACAGAGGTGTTCTCTAGCTCAGTATGAAAGAGATGTTGTAATCTCCTAGTCTGTAAACATTTTGATTGAGTCAAAATCAAAACATTATTTTTATTGAGTTTCTCTCTCTATTTAACTTGTAGCCATGATCTGGTTCTTCATCTTGTCCTGATGATGAACCACACTTGCTGGTACAAAACGCGTTGACAAATTAATTTTGATGTGATTTTCGCCGAAAAATCTCCTAAAAAAAGTTGATATGGATCACAAAAGCCTAAATTCAATAATATTATTTTTATTAATTTTTGTCGGGTAATTAAAGGTGAATTTAACCTAGTTAAGTTACCTATCGTTTTTGAGCTCCAAGTTTATGAGAACCCATATAGTATTCATGTGGAATATAGTCTATTTAAAGGGGGAAATTAAACGAGCTAGATTCATCTTTTTTTGTAAGCTTGGCAGGACCTTTTCATCCAGTTTCTTCAAAAAATGACAAGTTACAACTAGAAAGAAAGTGGTTAGGTGGCCTCAACCTGCCTAGAGGAAATCATATTTGTTGGCCAACTAACTGCGTTATATGCCATCCATAAACATAATAGTTTAAGCCTAACAAGTAGTGCTATATAAGTCTAAGTATCCTTAAACTTCCTATACTCTAAATAGCTAAAAACAGAAAGCAAAGTCTGTAACTTCTTCATATATCAAAATTATGAACTAAAATTAAACAAAACATGTTTGTAGTCATCAGAAGAATCCATTAGAGTTGGATCCTTTGCACTCGAACTAGGAAGTTCAATCTGCGGGAGGTATGGGATGTGTTTTTCAATGCGACTAAGACACCCATTTTGTTGCTGAAGCTAAAATTGAATGAGTTGAAATTCCTTATGGATTTCGAGAGTCCTTGGGCAGCCTTGGAGGAGTCCACGGGAGGGTTTACCACAACTTTGGGTACTATGTTTTTCATTAACCAATAAAGATAAATTGTCTACATGGACTGAGAGGATCTGCCTCTGGAATCACCATGGTCTGACACCAAATCCTGCCAATCACCCATATCAATGTTTGTGTATGCATCTCATTGATTCAATTTAGCTTCCCTCCTTGAAATGAGCTGACGAACCTGAGGTGAATTACCTTCATGAAAGGCTTAGGCAGCATCTCTAATAAGACAAGAGATTGTTTACGACCTCTTCTTTTCGCTAGATGAGGGTGGGTTGGCTCCCTTCACAGGTAGACCCAAGTTTCCCGCCATGACTATGGTTACCCCCAGCCTGATGACCTTTTATCGAGACGGAATGAGCCATGTGACTAATGAAACTAGAACCCTTGATAATACAGACTAGAGACTAGGGCGACAAAACCTTGGCTGCACTACAAGAAACAAGCTTAAAGTTCCAGAACCCTTGCCGAATAGGATAACTTGTAAAACTATCAAGTTGTGAAGGCATAATACAATAAGTATACTGACAACCTACCCAAAAATATGTAGAAATTTTGAATAATATGACACTTATTCATAGAGATTATCCCGATTATACACTATTTGCGGAATGCATGCATAATACGTAACCTCCTCTACGTTGATCATCAATTTTGCGGAATTAAAAACAATGAAACATCAATCACATGCGCACATTAACACAATATGTACTAGGGAAAGCATACAGCTGAAAACCCCCAACTATTTGTATATTATAATGATAGAGAACATGTAACAATACATAGTACAATACTCCTCACAAGTACTCAATACTATCTCCACCTGCTACACACAAACTAGCTTAGATCTGAATCAAGTCACATGTTCAAATCTCCTCCACTGTTTGCCTGCGTCTACTGCGCAATCCAATGTGAGAAAATGGAATGATCCAAGCTCGTTTTCCCTTGGCTTGTACTGTTCAATCCTCATTGGCAATCTCCATCATTGATTGTGCAAATCTCATGCACAGCTATAGTCACAACTGATATTAGTCTCCATCTCTAACACATATCTCCATTGAATTGTCCATGCACTGAGTTAACTGATGTATTCTTTAGTTGCTTTATGAGTTAATAATTAGTGAATTAATTAATAATTAATTCACATCACTCATCACTAGTGTATTTGCAGTTAGACTAAATACAACTAGTTCAACTAAGTCAAACTGAACACAACTCCATCAACTCCTCAATCAACTCCACCAAACTCAATCACTTGAGTTCTAACTGAAGTCCATCATGCAATAGCTCAACTAACCCATAAGAAAAAGCGTATTTCCTTCTGGCAGTTGCATGTGCCACATCCATAGCTCGAACTGAAGTACTCCAAGGGGATTAAATAATGTTTATAGTCCAAATATTATTAAGAGCTAATAATATTCGACTGTTCTATTTTTAGCCTGGCAGTCTAAAAATAGACTCTGCCCATATGTCTAAAAGTAGAAGTCCATCTATTTTTACCAACATGACCAATCATCCACAAATAGCATCCTGCAACTCATAGACCATGATCCATATGTCTAAAAATAGACATAGTCTAAAAATAGACTTTGCGCCAAAAAATAGCCTGCGGGCCCACTTAGTGAAGGCGACTTCTTTTCACTAAGCTCCATCATCTTGTTGCATTTTCAACACTCCCTCTCAACAAGATATGGATTATCTGCAACCCCTATCCTGCAACTCTAGAATGTTCTGCATGCAACACATTTGCCCGGTCCACTTGCTCCAACAACACTTGGAACAAAATCACTCCCAACTGACCACTCTGTTGGGCTAGGAACATACTCTGATGCTGAAGCTCTACCTGCTGCTGACAAGTGCTCCCTCTCTAACATCTGCGCTACTGCAACATCTCCATGCATCTCGCACCATTTCACACCTCTCTGTGCCACCTAGCACTGTGCAAAACACTTGTGCCTCTCGCATTGCTGCAGCCTGCTAGCTATGCGTTGTCCCATGATTCCCTACACTGTCGCTCTCTCTACCGCTCCATCCGTATCTGTCTCTACCCAATCAGTCAGTTCCTGCTACTCCACATCGGGGCTCCTGTAGCAAGGTCTCATCCAAGAGGTTGGGTACCTCAAGGATCCTGCCCCTCCTCCTTGGGACAATCACTCTATATCGCCCAACCTCCTACCTGGAGGTATGGCTCCATGTGATCCCTCAGCCCACCTGGCTCGAATTTTCCCCCTACTAGAGGTCTCTGCATGAGTAGATGTCTCTACTCGATCTCCTCTCAGCTTCCCTTGTTGTGGCTGCTCCACAACCTCCTGAAGCCGCTGCACCAATCGTGGCTCCTCCACAATCGTCTAAGACTTCTTCTGGCTCTGCATGTTGAGAGGTAATATATGATCCCTCTCAACCACCAAGTCTCCATCAGTTGCCTCGTTTCTCAAAGCTTTGCATGCATCTTGAATCTCAAGAGCATACAGGTTCTTGACCCATGAACCAATCTGCTTCACCTGTCTAGTGATGATGTGTCCAAGGAAAACCTTTCCCTTACTGAAGACTACATCATAGCCTCTGTCTTCTAGCATCGCGATCGACACCAAATTTCTCTTCAGTCCTGGTACATACTTGACATCGGTCAAGGTAAGGCGAGCTCCATGCTCCCTCTGAAAAATAACCGTGCCTACACCTGAGACACTATACTTCTCATCATTACCCATCGCTATGAGTATTTGGAGATCTTTCTCCTCCAAAGTACTGAACAAACTCTTGTCACCGGTCATGTGGAAAGAAGCTCCACTGTCAAGAAACCAACCACTTCCCACCATGGATGAAACCATGCATGCAAAGAGTGTGAAATCCAACTCAAACTGTGAAGCAAGTGCCTCACCTTCAGATCCTTCCCGGATTCCTTCTTGGATTTCCTCCGTGGACAATTTGTAGCATAATGGCCCACCTCATGACAACGAAAGCATCGCACTTTCGATTTGTCAACCTTCTTCCCATCATTGGAAGAACTAGATTCGGAAAGAGAAACCTTCTCCTTCCCCTTCTTTGCTTTGGCAGCCAAAGCGCAATTTTCTTCATCAGATGCCTTTGATGAAGATCCGTCCCTAGTATTCCGCCTGATCTCCTCTTGCACAAGATCAGACCAAAGTCTCTCCCATCTTGGCAATTTCTCTTGACCATTGACAGAGTCCTGATAGGAATGCCAACTCTTCGGAAGACCAAAGAGAGCCAAGCTCACCAAGTCCTCATCATCAATAGCCACCCCCACACTTCCCAGCTCATCCCAGCATTGAGTGAACTTCGTGAGATACTTGGGCATACTGTCTCCTTTCTCACACTTAATGTTTTCGAGTTTATCCTTGAGCGCCAACTTCCTCTGGTCGCTCTTGCTTTGGAATAAATCTGTCAACGCTTTCCACATCAAGTATGGAGAAGCCTTTCCATGCAGGCTGGATACAATGTGATCCTTCACGCCCTCCAACAGAATCCTTCGACACTTTGCTATCTTCTTTTGCCAAGCCTCAACATGAGCAACATCAGTAGGCTTTGGGACCTCAGCCTTTATGAACTCCTTCAACCCATTGTCATCTAACATCGCCTCCATCCTATCTTTCCATGTAATATAATTCGAGCTGCCTTCAAGAGCATACTCCAATCGCAATCTGTTGAAAGACATTTCAACTTTGACACCAAGAAAACACTGCTGCAAATTTGAATTCCACCAGCTCAAAACTCAACCTCTTCTAATCTAAAATTCGTGAGAACAAAGTATTTCTCGTACAGAGATTGACTGTATGGGCTTTTACTGGATATCTCACCTTCCAAAAGAAGGATGAATCCAGAGGCTACCTGGCCCGATTAGACTCTCCCTGAAGAAATAAAATGTAATCACTTTCTGAATAATAGATCTGATGATCAACTTCAATCTGATACCATGTAGAAATTTTGAATAATATGACACTTATTCACATAGATTATCTCGATTATACACTATTTGCAGAATGCATGCATAATACATAACCTCCTCTACGTTGATCATCAATTTTGCGGAATTAAAAACAATGAAACATCAATCACATGCACACATTAACACAATATGTACTGGGGAAAGCATACAGTTGAAAACCCCCAACTATCTGTATATTATAATGATAGAGAACATGTAACAATACATAGTACAATACTCCTCACAAGTACTCAGTACTATCTCCACCTGCTACACACAAACTAGCTCAGATCTGAATCAAGTCATAGGTTCAAATCTCCTCCACTGTTTGCTTGCCTCTACTGCGCAATCCAATGTGAGAAAATGGAATGATCCAAGCTCGTTTTCCCTTGGCTTGTACTGTGCAATCCTCATTGGAAATCTCCATCATTGATTGTGCAAATCTCATGCACAGCTATAGTCACAACTGATAGTAGTCTCCACCTCTAACACCTGTCTCCACTAAACTATCCATGCACTGAGTTAACTGATGTATTCTTTAGTTGCTTTATGAGTTAATAATTAGTGAATTAATTAATAATTAATTCACATCACTCATCACTAGTGTATTTGCACTTAGACTAAATACAACTAGTTCAACTAAGTCAAACTGAACACAATTCCATCAACTCCTCAATCAACTCCACCAAACTCAATCACTTGAGTTCTAACTGAAGTACATCATGCAATAGCTCAACTAACCCATAAGAAAAAGCGTATTTCCTTCTGGCAGTTGCATGTGCCACATCCGTAGCTCGAACTGAAGTGCTCCAAGAGGATAAGATAATGTTTATAGTCCAAACATTATTAAGAGCTATTAATATTCAACTGTTCTATTTTTAGCCCGGCAGTCTAAAAATAGACTCCGCCCATATGTCTAAAAATAGAAGTCCATCTATTTTTACCAACATGACCAATCATCCACAAATAGCATCCTGCAACTCATAGACCATGATCCATATGTCCAAAAATAGACATATTCTAAAAATAGACTTTGTGCCAAAAAATAGCTTGCGGGCCCACTTAGTGAAGGCGACTTATTTTCACTAAGCTCCATCATCTTGTTGCATTTTCAACAAAATAGACATCAATAATGATTTGGTTCAACCATGTCTATGGTCAAGTGGTACGTGGAAGTCTCGAATCTGGTCGAATTTTCCTATGATTAATAAAAGATAAGTTCTCTTACTTTTTTCACTTGTGTATATAAGGATTTGATGAATTTCATATCTTTGATATTTATATGGTTTTATGTTGGTTATAAGCATGGTTATACGATTGGTTCATGTCATGGCTATTTCATGTATTTACTTGTATTTGTTAAAATGATGGATGAAGGAACTAATTGATGGTATAACAGTGCAATGGAGAAGGTGGTGATCCTTCTGGTCATGTTTCATAAGTTATTTCAATCATTCATGCTTTATCTTCTATCCTAGACCTGTAGGTTGCATTGATGCCAAGTGTTTGACAAAATGTCAGTTTCGTTTGGTCATGGTCAGGCATAATCCTGAGGTTGATTTTGATTTAATAGCATTGTCATCATGTCTTTGATCGATTCTTGAGGTTGTAGTAAGTTTTGGGAAGAGGTTGGGATTCTAGGATAGAAAAGTGGCTCAAATCTTAGGGATCGTGGCACACGTCTGCTAAAAAGAGTCCAGGGATGCTGACACATAGGCTTGTGAGAGAAACTTTGGCTTCTGGACGATGGCATGCCTATAACATGAGAGCGACCAAGGATTAAAAGGCTTAAAACATCAGTGGGACTTAGGGACAAGATGTTTGAGTCATTGACATGTCTCCTAAGGGTTTGTTTGATATGTTCTGTCGATTCCATTTCCTTAAGGTCACTAAGAAAGTTGAACCCCTTATAGTGACCTCTCTCATTGCATGTTTACCTCGTCTGGTCGGTTGCTTGGGTGGACCTAGGAGGGGGGGTGCTACAGGAATACTGAGAAATTGAGAGCTTACGTTGCATAGAAAAAGAGTTAATTATAGAAATCAGAAAGCGGCATAGTTTATCCCATAAACTTATCTTTAGTGGATGTAAAAATTCCTCCTTTTATTCCTAAGGAATATGAATAATGTGCATTTATATTTATATAGTATATATTAATTTCTACCCACTGACCCGGGTATCCGTGAACCAGTAAGTGAAAAAAAAAGTATATATTAATTTCATTTATAATGTTTACTTTATTTATTAGTCAAAATACATTTTGTTTGTTTGTTTTTTTTTTTTTTTTTTTTAACTAGTCCAAATACATTTATTTATTTTTATGTTTTTTTTTTTAACTAGTCCAAATACCTTTATTTATATTTATGTTATATAGTATATATTTATATTACAATATATAGCATATGTTAATTTCATTCGAAATGTTGATTTCTTTTTTTTTTAATATGCTAGTCAAAATTTAGACATATTTTCAAATTTTATTTTATTTTAAATTAAGTAGTCTTTAAGTGAAACTTTTTGGAAAGTTTTTTGGTTTATTTTCTAATCTAACTTGTCTAGAATTCGGTAGGGATTCATTTAAATCGCATGTTTAACAAGTGAAATCTTCACAATCGAAGTGCCTCAGGGGTTTTTGAGGGTGTTAAACCCATATATGCAGTTAAAAAACCAATTTAAACAACAAAAATTAAGATTTGGCCACCAATGTTTTCACCGGATTGCAACCAGAAATCCGCCAGAAGCTCTAAAATGCCTCACTTAAAGACTATTCCTTTTTAAATTAGATTGATCAAATTTTTCTTATATTTAATTAAATAATATTTTTAATATAGCAATATTTTATAAAATAACTTTTTCTTGCCATTATTAATGGTTTAGCTAAGATTTGGCAACCCCATATTATCTGCACTCGAGTCATTGGTGGTTTTGACTAGATTTTTAAGTAATTGTGGGAAGCATATTATCATTCATTGTTATTGTACATTAAGTACCTAATCATAGGTATGTTCTTAGTGGATGAAAGATTCACTTCTATTAGGAGGATATGATAGAGTGTATTGTCTTTAATTTACTGATTACAAGTTATAAAATTATTTACGATGTGTTCTATATTTCTCCATGATTCTTTAGAACTACATCCCCAAATTTTACATCCATATAAGATAACAAAAATAACGAGAGTCTCGAAGAGAAGTTTTTCTTATCCCATATCTAAAGGTCTGCTAATTTATACATGTTTTCAAGCCCATAATAAGCTTCCTACCTTTCATTAATCCCTTTCTCAATATTATAGTTCCAATTGAGCTTGTGATGAATATAAATTCCAAGATACTTATATGAATGCACTTCATCCAAGCTATTGTTGTTATGTATGGAAGTATCGTAGGTGATCATTTTAGATTTAATTATCAAAAACTTTGTTTTGTTAGTAGTCACAATTATACCCATGCTAGAGAAAAAGCCCTTGAGAACTTAGTGAGGTCATAAGGACTCCTCCCAATAAGAACAATATCATATGTGTAAATAAGAAAAAAAATGACTATACCAACAAAACTTAGGCTGACATGACATGTCAAGTTATATGTCAAAAAGGGTAGAGGACAAGGGACAACCTTATGTGACTTATTTATTACAGCTAATATATTTTTACTAGCCCCTAGTGCTTCTAAACATGACAATAACATTCCCATACATTGTTACTATGATAACTCTCAACTCAAAAGAAACTTTCAACTCTTCCAATCCTTTTCAAAGGTTAATCCTGGGCACTATGTCAAAAGCTTCTATAAAATTATTGAAACAAGAAAGAAGATTAGTTTTATTATTATGGCACTTGTTGCAATTTGACTTCTGGATCCATTGCATTCTTGTATGTTTAGTTGACGTTTCAAAGCCACCACTATGAACCAGGATGATGAACCACACTAGTGGGTTCGAAATGTCAATTACAGATACATGAATGCAATGGATCTGAAGTCAAATTGCACAAGAAATTGGTCGCAGAAGTCTAAAATCTGAAAGATTATGGCACTCTTATGCAATCATCTTAAGTATGCCAAGGTATTGCAAATTGAATGATAGACCCTAAATGTGGCCTAGCCTTTAACTATTTTTATAGGCTTTCTTGCCATATGCTAATCTTATTTTCCAAACTATTGATATATATATATATATATTGGGAAAAATGGGCTAATCATAATGGTCCTAAAATTAGAGAGATTACTTTTATCCCCAATTCTAAAAATGGGTACAATAGAGCATGGAGTCGAGGACCTTGGGAAGCCCTGCTTGATTGCTAAATTGAAGAGCTCATGCCCGTGAGCGATGAGGATAAACCCTCTAATTTTTAAGATTTCAATTTGGTACTTGAATATCCTTGGCTTTCCCTATTGTGAATTGCTTATACCCAAACTTTATTTCTTCTAAAGAAAAAACTTCATTTTTTATAATAATAAAAAACATTTGAAATGTTATTCATGGAAAAATGTGGATTTGTAAAGATTTTTTAAGGTTGGAATTCCAATTCCTTAGAGGAATAACATTATTTTCTTTAGTTTTACGAGTCAAAATTTGCTTCCATAATTTCTTGATAGCTATCTTAGATAGGTGCAAAAGCTTTTCTTGCTTTTTATATTGTGAAGCCTTTTTTTTTTGCTTTTGATTAAGACTTTGTATTTATTTATCATGTCATATTTTGAGGATTAATTGAAATCGCCTGTAATGGTTCTTCCAATAGTTTTACACTTTTGATCATACCAACTAGTTGGCTATACGACTTTTTATTTTTACATAGCACCTCAATAGAGAATTTGTCAATGAACATAGAGAGGGTTGTCATAAATTTTTGACAAAGTTTTTTAATATCATTCTTATATGATAGGAGATTTAATTCACTATTTAAGTCCTTTAAGAAAAAATCAACTTTATTTTTGTCAAAAAACAAATACATTTGGTTATTAGACTTCTCTTTAATGGTGTTTTTGTGCATGACAAAGTTTAAATTTACGATTAAATATCTATGATCAAAATCATGCTTATGGTCGTTTAAAATATCAAAACGTACTATTTGGTTTATGGGGATATTAGATATCACATAATCTATGATACCATTGCTTAGCCAATGGATACACGTTATCCTGTTAGAATTTGACAACTTCATCAAACAATTACATATTATTAGATCTTGAGAATTACAAATCTTGATTAGGTTAGTACCAAACAAACTCTTCATTAGGTTTTCAAAATTTCTTTTGTATCTACTAGCTAAAACAAGGTCCTCATCTAATAATAAAGGACTAGGGTTGGAACCATTACTTAAAAAAATAACTCAATGAGGTCTATTTGTAGCATTAAAGTCTCCTAGGAAGAGAATGTAGATTCATTTCTCAAATTATAGATATCTTGTTTTAAGTTTTTGTAAGGACGATTATTAACTAAACCAACCTAGATCCATATTAACTCCAGATCTAATAAGTGCTGAGAGGGATCAAATCTCTTTTCACTCTAAAAGAGGTTTCCATATCAAGAGATTTGATCCCTCTCGTCACTTGGTAGATCCAGAGTTAAGATGGATCTAGGTTGGTTTAATTTTTACCTTTAAATAGGCTACATTCCACATGAATACCATGGGTTTTCAATACGATGGATTAATATTAAACATTACATTACAATATCGCCACCGTATTGAGCTAGAGAGCGCCTCTCAGCACCATTAAGTTTTTTTTTATAAAAAATAAAATTAATAAACGTGAAATAACATAATATTGTTTTCTAATAATTTTGCATGTTCCTACCAATTATTTAAATTTACTATAATATGTTTTCCCTTAAAAGATTTTGATATTTACAATTAACTATGCATATTAAAATGATATATATATATATATATATATATATATATATATATATATATATATATATATATATATATATATATATATATATATATATATATATATATATATATAAACTTATACACCTAATTCATCATAAAATTTCAGTGGTAACAAGAAATATTTATTAAACTTCAAAATTTTACCACACTACATAAATTAGAAAATAACAATAATTATATTACTAATTAAATTTAATTTTCCTCAAAAAATTTAAAAATAAATCCAAAATACATAATATATTTTTATGAAGTATTTACAATTTCAATTGAACACATATTTTTACATTTTATAATTTCAATTGCATATATCCTTTTACTATAAGAATTGTGATTTTTGTTTTGTTTTGTTTTTTAATATAAGTTTCTTTAAATTTGGAAAAACACAAAATAAAATAATTGCACAGAAGTGTTCTCTAGCTCAATATGAAAGAGATGTTGTAATGTCCTATCCTGTAAACATTTTGACTGAGTCAAAATAAAAATATTATTTTTATTAATTTTTGTTGGGTAATTAAAGGTAAATTTGACTTGGTGAAGTTACCTATGGTTTTTGAGCTCCAAGTTTATGAGAACCCATATAGTATTCATGTGGAATATAGTCTATTTAAAGGGGGAAATTACACCAGTTAGATTCATCTTTTTTTTTTGTAAGCTTAGCAGAACCTTTTCATTAAGTTTCTTCAAAAAATGACAAGTTACAACCAGAAAGCAAGTGGTTAGGTGGCCTCAACCTGCCAAGATGGAAATCAAATTTGTTGGCCACCTAACTGCATTCTATGCCATCCAAAAACATAATAGTTTAAGCCTAACAAGTAGTGTTATATAAGTTTGAGTATCCTTAAATTTCCTATACTCTAAATAACTAAAAATAGAAAGCAGAGTTTGTAACTTCTTCATATATCAAAATTATGAATCAAATTTAAACCAAACATGTTGCTAGTCGTGAGAAGAATCCATTGGAGTTGGATCCTTTGCACTCAAACCAAGAAGTTCAGTCTGCGGGAGGCATGTGATGTGTTTTTCAATAAGGGTGATATGCCCATTCTGTCGCTAAATCTAAAACTGGATGAGTTGAAATTCCTTATGGATTTTGAGAGTCCCTGGGCAGTCTTGGAGGATTCTGCGGGAGGGTTTACCACAACTTTGGCTACTATGTTTTTCATTAGCCAATAAAGATAATTTGTCTTAGACTGAGAGGATCTGCCTCTTGAATGACCAGGGTCGGCACCAAATCCTGCCAATCACCCATATCAATGTTTGTGTATGCATCTCATTGTTTCAATTCAGCTTCCCTCCCCGAAATGAGCTGATGGACCCGAGGTGAATTACCATCATGAAAGGCTTGGACAACGTCTCTAATAAGAAAAGAGCTTGTTTACGATCTCTGCTTTTCGCTAGACGAGGGTGGGTTGGCTCCCTTCATGGGTCGACCCAAGTTTCCTGCCATGACTATGGTTACCCCCAGCCTGATGACCTTTTACCGAGGCGGAATGAGCCATGTGACTAATGAAACTAGAACCTTTGATAATATAGACTGGAGACTAGGGTGACAAAACCTTGGTTGCATGACAAGAAACAAGATTAAAGTTCTAGAACCCTGGCCAAGAGGATAACTTGTCAAATTATCAAGTTATGAAGGCATAATATAATAAGTATATTGACAGCCTACCCAAAAATAGGCATAAATAATGATTTGGTTCAACCATGTCTATGGTCAGGTGGTATGTGGAAGTATCGAACCTGGTAGGATTTACCTATGATTAATAAAAGCCAAGTTCTCTTACTTTTGCACTTGTGTATATAAGGATTTGATGGTTGTCATATCTTTGATATTTATATGGTTTTATGTTGGTTATAAGCATGGTTATATGATTGGTTCACGTCATGGTTATTTCATGTATTTACTTGTAATTGTTAAAATGATGGTATAACAGTGCAATGGAAGAGGTGGTCATCGCTCTAGTCATGTTTCATAAGTTCTTTCAATCATTCATGTTTGATCTTATATCCTAGGCATGTAGGTTGCATTGATGCCAAGTTTTTGACAAAATGTCAATCCCAGTTGGGGATGGTTAGGGCTAATCCTGAGGTTTATTTTGATTTATTAGCATTGTAATCATGTCTTTGATCAATTTTGGAGGTTGTAACAAGTTCTGGGTAGAGGTCGGGACTCTAGGCTAGAAAAGTGGCTCAAATCTTAGGGACGCTAGCACAGGTCTGCTGAAAAGAGTCTAGGGATGCTGACACATAGGCTTGTGAGAGAGACTTTGGCATCTGGACGATGTCATGCCTATAACATGAGAGCGAACAAGGGTTAAAAGGCTTAAAACATCAGTGGGACTCAGGGACATGATGTCTGAGTAGTTGACATGTCTCCTGAGGGTATGGTTGTTGATGTGGATGGGTTTGTTTGATATGTTCCATCGATTCCATTTCCTTAAGGTCAATAAGGAAGTTGAATCCCTTATAGTGACCTCTCTCATCGCATGTTTACCCTGTTTGGTCAGTTGCTTGGGTGGACTTGGGAGGAGGGGGTGTTGTAGGACTATTGAGAAATTGGGAGTTTACGTTGCATAGAAAAAGAGTTAATTATAGAATCAGAAAACGACACAGTCTATCCCATCAACTTATCTTTAGTGGACGTAAAAATTCCTCCTTTTCTTCCTAAGGAATATAAATAATGTGCATTTATATTTATATAGTATATATTAATTTCATTTATAATGTTT
This sequence comes from Pinus tabuliformis, assembly GCA_031772625.1. NCBI lineage: Eukaryota > Viridiplantae > Streptophyta > Pinopsida > Pinales > Pinaceae > Pinus > Pinus tabuliformis. Next base: position 432,031,630 of record CM062804.1, read on the forward strand.
ACTTTATTTATTAGTCAAAATCCAGTTTATTTTTTTTAACTAGTCCAAATACATTTATTTATTTTTATGGTTTTTTAACTAGTCCAAATACATTTATTTATATTTATGTTATATAGTATATATTTATATTACAATATATAGCATATGTTGATTTCATTCAAAATGTTGATTTTTTTTTTAATATACTTGTCAAAATTTAGACATATTTTCAATTTTTATATTTTAAATTAAGTATTCTTTAAGTGAGACTTTTTGGAAAGCTTTCTAGTTTATTTTATAATCCAACTTGTCTAGAATTCAGTAGGGATTCATTGAAATCACAAGTTTAATAAGTGAAATCTTCACAATCGAAGTGCCTCAGGGGTTTTTGAGGGTGTTAAACCCATATATGCAGTTAAAAAACCAATTTAAACAACAGAAATCAAGATTTGGCCACCAATTTTTTCACCGGATTGCAGCCAGAAATCCGCCATAAGCTCCAAAAAGCCCCAGTTAAAGACTATTCCCTTTTAAATTAGACTGATCAACCTTTTCTTATATTTAATTAAATAATATTTTTAATATAACAATATTTTATAAAAATAACTTTTTCTTGCCATTATTAATGGTTTAGTTAAGATTTGGCAACCCCATATTATCTGCACTTGAGTCATTGGTGGTTTTGGCTAGAGTTTGAAGTAATTTTGGGGAGCATCTTGTCATTCAATGTTATTGTAGATTAAGTACCTAATCATAGGTATGTTCTCAGTGGATCACTTCCTCCAAGCTCTTGTTGTTATGTACGAAAGTATTGTAGGTGATGATTTTAGATTTAATTATCAGAAACTTTGTTTTGTTAGTAGTCACAATTATACCCATGCTAGAGCAAAAGTCCTTGAGGACTTAATGAGGTCATAGGGACTTCTCACCATAAGAACAATATCATATGTGTAAATAAGAAAAAAATGACTATACCAACAAAACTCAGGCTGACACGACATGTCAAGTTATATGTCAAAAAGGGTAGAGGACAAGGGACAACCTTATGTGACTTATTTATTACAGTTAATATATTTTTACTAACCCGTAGTGCTTCTAAACTTGGCAATAACATTCCTATACATTGTTACTATGACAACTCTCAACTCAAAAAAAACTTTTGAATGTTTCAATCCTTTTAAAATGTTAATCTTGGGCACTATGTCAAAAGCTTCTATAAATTTAATGAAACAAGAAAGAAGATTAATTTTATTATTATGGCACTTGTTCAAATTTGACTTCCGGATCCATCGCATTCATGTATGTTTAGTTGATGTTTCGAAGCCACCACTATGAAACAGGATGATGAACCATAGTGGTGGGTTCGAAACGTCAATTAAACATACATGAATGCGATGGATCCAGAAGTCAAATTGCAACAAGAAATTGGTCGCAGAAGTCTAAAATCTGAAATATTATGGCACTCTTATGGAATCATCTTAAGCATGCCAAGGTATCGAAAATTGAATGATAGACTCTAAACGTGGCCTAGACTTTAAATATTTTTAAATGGCTTTCTATCCATATGCTAATATTATTTTCCAAAATATTGATATATAGATTGGGAAAAGGGGCTAATTATTTTGGTCCTAAAGTTAGAGAGGCTACTTTTATCCCCACTTCTAAAAATGGGTACAATAGAGGATGGAGTCTAGGACCTTGGGAAGCCCTTCTTGATTGCTAAATTGAAGAGCTCATGCATGTGAGAAATGAGGATAAACCCTCTAATTTTTAAGATTTCAATTTGGTACTTGAATATCCTTGGCTTTCCCTATTGTGAATTGCTTAAACCAAAACCTTATTTCTTCTAAAGAAAAAACCTCATTTTTTATAATAAAAAAACATTTGAAATGTTATTCATGTTAAAATGTGGATTTTTAAAGATTTTTAAACATTGGAATTCCAATCCCTTAGAGGAATAATATTATTTTCTTTAGTTTTACGAGTCAAAATTTGCTTCCATAATTTCTTGATAGCTAGCTTAGATAGGTGCAAAAGCTTTTCTTGCTTGTTATATTGTGAAGCCTTTTTTTCTTTTGATTATGACTTTGTATTTATTTATCATGTCATATTTTTAGGATTAATTGAAACCATTTGTAATGGTTTTTCCAATAGTTTTACACTTTTGATCATACCAACTAGTTGGCTATACTATTTTTTCTTTTTACATAGCACCTCAATAGAGAATTTGTCAATGAACATAGAGAGGGTTGTCATAAAATTTTGAAAAATATTTTTAATATCATTCTTATGTGATAAGAGATTTAATTCACTATTTAAGTCCTTTAAGAAAAAATCAACTTTATTTTTGTAAAAAATAAAGTACATTTGATTATTAGACTTCACTTCAATGGTGTTTTTGTGCATGACAAAGTTTAAAGTTACGATTAAAGATCTTGTTGTAGCGGCTACAACCGCCCTCCAAAATTTTGCCTTAGCCTGTTTTGGAGCCTCCCTACCAACCTTACATAGCACTTTGTCTTGCTTTGTCAAGTATTCAAGCTTCAAGTGTTTTCCTCGCATAAAGGAAGCTTGTCGATCACAGTTGATCCATTCCCCTCACAGGCTGCTCACCCAGACTTAGTTTAGCTGCAGGCTGAGCAGCTTCCCCTTGAAAATTGCGCATTTTTGGAGGGCAACGATCCTTGCCTCCAAGAATTGCGTAATCCTCTCTGACAGCCTGCTAGGCTCTAGGACTACGCAATCCTAACAGCCAACCCTCCCAGCAGGATTTGTGCAAATATGGGCAACAGTTAGCTGCTCTGCCCAGATATTGCGCAAATCTCCTAGGCAGCCAGTCCAACTCCTAGCCAGAAATGCACATTTTTCTCTAGCAGTCGAACAGTCTCTTGCATGTGCAGCTGAGTTGACCTGTTCCCTCCGGGACTTAGCAAAATAGACTTGCATGCGTGGACTGCTTCTACCAAGGCAGCATGCAAAGGCATCCCTTGTTTTAGGGATCTGTGTTTAGCAGTTGGACATTACATGCAAGGAGAAATTCCGAAACCTCCCACCAAGTGTTGCTTCCCCTAGATTCATGGCATGCGTGTCACAACCTCGATGTTATCAAAACTCATCAACCAAATGCTGCAGAGCTCATTCCTCGCATCAACCTTGTAGCTCTGACATCCCACATCACATCTAGGATCAGTCAGCACATTTAGCTCAGCTGTTTTGGGGTAAGCCCGCTTCCCATGCCTTGTGTTTCATTTCTGTTGCTTTTTGTGTTTTCGCTCGTAGGAGTACTGTTTGCTTGATTTCTTTGAATGCTTGTTGTCGTTTAAATATATACTAGCTTGTCCTAGCTCTGTTTTAGTTTTCGTTGCTATCTCACTTTTGTCACATGCATGAAACTGTTTTGCATGGACGTTTGCCCAACCGTCGAACTTCCTCACCCACATGCATGTTGATATGTTTGTTGAATCTTTCATTCATGTTTTGCATGCACTGTTAATCGCTTCTGCTATCACTTAGTGTCACCATGCATGCATTGACTTACTTGCTTTTAGTCGCCCGTCGGTGAGTCGAGCCAACCTTGGCCCAGGCTCTGCCTTCACCAAGGCCGCATTATGCAATCTGGGAAAGGAAGGCTCACCTTCCTCTCCAGATTTGCACATTCCTGCTTGACACTGGCCTCCAGGATTGTTTTGCACATTTATGGAGGACACTGGCTGCTTGGCCTAAGAAATTGCGCAGATCTGTCCCTAGGCCAGTATTCCTTCTGAGCTGGAATTGTGCATTATGCAATCCTAGCAATCAGGAGCCAGACTAGACTGCGCATTGTGGAGTTCCAGCAGTCAACCAGTCTCCCAGTAGCCTAGAATGTGCCTTGAGAAGTCTTGGCAGTCGGTCTCTCGACCTCCCGGCCGAAATTGCGCAACTTTCATGATCATTCACCCAATATGTTGCAAGTCAGTTCTCATGTTCATTTTGGTTTTCGACTGATAGATTGCTTGCTATGAGTGTTTGCATGTCTCTAGGTATCGTAGGTGGTCATTTGCCTCTCAACAGTACAAGTACAATGGTTTCCAGGAGAGCAGAGACAAGGACACCGTTCAGATCATGCTTAGGGATGTAGTCGATCAAGTGTCTATGAGCTTGCCTACTTAGGAAGACATCAAGCTGTTCATAGGAAAGGACATCAAGTGGAAGAATCACAATGAAAAGCATCATGAACAACAACTGAAGACAACATACAAAATGCAACGAATGCAAGAGGAGGGTTGTTGACAACACAGAGGCGGAACAAGGTTGTAAGCTCAAGTAGGTCCATTGATGATGAAAGCAACTTTGGAGACTCTGGCTATGGAGTGACAACGCGACATGAAGATCGCGCGAAGGCAGAAGACATAACAAAGAGGGATTTGCATGTGCTAAAGCAGCAACTCAGGAAGAACATGAAGCTGCGCAGATAGATGAATGAGTTGCAGCAAGATCAGGAACAACAATGGGCACAACATGCGCTCAAGGATGAAACTGCGCCTGGACAAGTTAAAGATCCATCGCAGCAGCTAACACAGAGCAGACATGGTGAACAGTGTGGTTGATCGCATGCAAGGGATTCAAAAAAATGCATGTAATTGTGCACACACATGCAATCCAACCCATTCAACACACTCACCAAGGCGAAGACAAGAAGCAAGTCCAACTGGAGCCGAACGGGTACTTCGACAAGTTGATGCGCATGACCACCAACACACACTTGAAGATTAGCATAGACACTATGCATCAGTGTGCTGCTGGTTCAGTCGCACCCAAGAAGACCATGTGCATGTTAGCAGATGAGTTGGATGAAGGGGCCGAACCAATGCACCAGTTGCAACAAAAGCAAGAGTTTGCTTCAGCAAGATGTCACCATGAGGTGCATGCACACCATCACGGACGACCAAGCTTAGCATCAGCTCACCAGCTTCACCATCACAAGCATGTCAAAGAGTTGGTCTCACCACAGCGGACTGAGTGTTAGTGATGTCTTGCAAGGCTTGATAAATGCATGTTGTATCACATGAGTATATGTGCATTGTAATGTTGAGTCATGTCAAGTGTAAGTCAAGTGTCAACAGTTGGATGTAGTAGTCATAGAGTAGGTGAAGAGTCATGAGGGTATTTGAACTGTCATAAAGGGGATTGTCAAGGGTCACCTCACCCTTTGCTATAAATAGTCCCTCATAACTCATTGTATAGGATTTTGGTCAGCCAAGCTTCTACTAAGACTATTTTGAAGAAGGCTTGGACAATATTGTAATGTGCTTTGGCTTCTCCACTGCACGGAGCTAGTACATCTCTTTGGAGGACCAGGCGGATGTGGCTATAACGTTCCACTATTGGGGCTAGCAGGTTTACATGGATGTATTGTATGATTGTGACTTACACTTCTCTATATAATAATAGCCAACACATTTTCATGCATATGTTGTTATTGTAGTTGGACTGCTCCGGTTGCTTTAATGATATGCGTTGTTTAACTTACGTACTTGTGTATGAACTGTTCACATGCAATTATATGAATCTTGTTGTTAATGTGTTGCATATGTTGTTAATGCTGTCACTGTCCGTGTTGACTGATATACCGAACATCAGACAGACCTTTCACTTGAACCTCGCTATAACAACCGTCACACTCGTCTCAGACTAATTCGTAAGTAATGTACGTGTTATCTTACCTTGTATGATGTGACTGTCGCATTTGAGTGGACTGCTTTGTTGGAAGCTGTGCATGTCCTTTGTGTTTTTTTTTCCTAGCCAATTTGGGACTAATCCCTTTTAACCTAGAACTCACCTTCACGTCCTTCCCCTTTCAAAGTGTTGTAACCTCTCATACACCTTCCTTGACTCACTGCATTAGTCACACCCTTGCTGCTGACAGAGTTATTCTACTTGCCTCTGTGCGACACCGCAGTCAAGGAATTACCTTATGACCCATTGCTGAGACTCCTACACCAAACGGTTTGAGGTCTAATTGGGACTTCTTACCAGGGAGATCCCCTTGACATGTTGGCGGGTCCAACACCGTCAACATTTCTGGCGCTAGAAGGAGGGCCTGATGACAAGCTGTGTCCTCTCATCTAGTTTTGAACCTTTGCATATCTTTCATGGAGTCTTGCACTCTTCTTCCCCCGAGGTGTTTTTCGAATCGTGAATATGTCTCCATCTCGGGGAAGCTTTTCGATCTCTTGTCCACTCACACATATGATGGTGAAGGCGAAGTGGCCTGGCCTGAGCACTTATATAACTTTCTTTTCATGATTTATGAGGAAGATGAGTTTTCTGACGAACAAGCCGGTTTGCTGCTTGCATACACACTTCATGAATCTCCATTTTGTTGGGTGCTCAGCCTACCAGCTGACACCGTGCACTCATTTGAGCACTTCTGTGATCTTATTGAAGACACATTCTATCATTTTGATCTAGACCATCTTGATCAGAAATTGTTACAGAAATGGAGGGCTCTGCATGAATCCGTTATTGATTTTTGGCAGTGCTTCTGTGACTTGCAGTTTCAAGCTCCGAAGAGCCAGATGAAATTTGCTTATCTTTGGGACCGGTTCAAGTATTGCCTTAAGAAATCTTCCCGTCCCAAGAGGAAGCTTGATATCAAGCCTCACTCAACATTCTTCATTGATGGAACTGCGCAATCTCATGTGGGAGCGGGCACTGTCTCAACTAACTGTCTGCCTCCCTCTCATTCAACAGCTCCACCACTGCCCAGTGATGTTGAGGATCATGCTCACACACCTGTTCATCCTTCACACTCTCCCAACATCACTCCACTCGATTTTCGCACAGATTTGGTTGTGAGTCCTTTGAGTTCTCATATGCATTCTTTTCTTTGATCTCTGTCTTCGCACTCGGGTGTTCCTCCAGATGATGTTATCTCGTGTTCGTCCATTCCAGACTCTCCACTTATTGTGAACGATGAACAACCCACTAACGGAGTCGGTTTTTCACAACCAACATGCGTTGTCATTCATGAAGAGTATGAGTGGGAGCTTGAACATCAACACTCGACGAAGGATGACTCCCTTTTGTCTGAGTCCCCTCCATTCTTTCCTAACCTCTTTGGTGAACCTGCCATCCATGATTTTTCATGTGTATCTTCATCCACAGATGCACCCATTGTTGATCACTCACAGGACTCACCGGATGTTAGTCCATCATTCGACAATGGAGAGGATAAGTTACTCATTGAAAATCCACTTGATCCTTCATCTGTCTTTTCTGGAAACACAAAGGATGAGTTTGTTCGCTTTTCATCTACCCCTTTATGTGATTCATCCAACCATGAGGATGCCGACCAACATCTTGAATTTTCTGATCTTGGTTGTTGTGATCTCTTCACCTCATCATTCGTTCACGATGTTGATTCACTCGTTGTTAATCCGTCTAAGTCACTGGTCTACGAAGATCCATCTTTCAACAAAGCTGAAACACCATAGACCATGGAGGCACTTCAACCCGAGCTAATGGTTATGTAAGGCCTTCACTGTCCTGAGGTTGGTTTTGTTTCCGATCAGGAAATTGTTCAAACACTCAAGGCTCCTCATCACTCATTTGTATGCACTCAAGATCAATCTAACACTCAGATTTTACTTCCTCCACTCGAACTACACGATCCCATTGCTCATGCATTGGAGGAGTCTTACATTGCAAGCACTCGTGCACGACGCAAGTTATCTTTGTTTCTTTCATTTGCTTGCATGTCACAGTCAAGAGTGTGCTTATGCTTCAAAGTTGCACGTAGTGTCACACAACACCATGATAAGTCCACGGACTGCCTGTCACGCACATGCACTCATTTATGTCCCTTGGGAACTTTGAATCATGAAGTGTGGTTGTCTTCATTGTTATATCTTTCTTGCTTGTTAGTTCACACAACTGGGTTGCTTGCAGACCAAGCCTTCACCAACATGGGTCTACCAACGGTGGCTGCATTGGAAATATCACTTCATGTGATCATGCCCATGTATCGTTAGTGTAGGAGTAGGGGTAGTGTTTGCTTTCAATTGTTTTCTTGCATGCTTGTTTGCTTACGTGCTTTGTTTTCTTGTTTGTTTGATTGCTTGTTTGTTTACTTGCTCCGCTTTCATTTTTGATTTTGCTCTTGCTTTGCTTTATTGATTGTTAGTTCATTCGCTTGTTTCGTTCATAGGTTAGTTTTGCATGAAACCATATATGAATCTTGAAGCAAGTTGGGTAAAGTACAAGAGGGCTTGTATAGCTATCACTACTTGGTTATTTGTCATTTTGCCTCTGTATGATGAGCTTGTTACTTTTAGTCCATGATACGTCGAAGGAAAATATGTACTGTTCGAAGTGAACCTTGGTGTAAACACAACACTTGCACACTAACTAGTGTCACCTTCTCTAGTCGATTGTTTTTGGGTTAACCCTTGTTAGCTCAGTCAAGTAGAGTAAGGTGAGGGGGAAAACCTTAACATGCACGTCAAAGATATAATAAACTACTTCTCTGCTGGAAAAACCTCTTCTTCTCTCAATAAGTTGGGATCCCTCTTCCGCCTCTGAAATGAATAAGTGCTATGCATAGTGAAAATGAAAAAATTGAAAAGTCAAAAAAAAATTCAAAATTCAAAATGAATAATGTGAAAGAAGAGAAAGGCTTCCTGCGTAGGGAGGTGATGCAAGTAACTCCGTCGGGGTACTGACCTGGCTTGCTGGTAGTGGAGCCATGCTTGTGTTCCTATGTGACTCCACCGGGGTACTATCCAGGCCTACTAGCAGTGGAGCAACACTAGAGATGAAACTGAGACTCTGACGACTACACTGCTTGTGCACTTATATACTCCTCAACCCCAATTGAAAAAATTGTTCACCTTGGCTTGGAATGTGTGTCAAACGACCAAGAGTCTGGCAGACGCTACATCTTACAATCAAACTAGTGTGAAGCCAAGATGAGCTGAGAGCTGAACAATACTTCCGGAGGTGTTAGACTTGCTTTTCGCGAACACGGTCCATTCAAAGAGCTGGAGTTCTACCAGTGTGTCACCAAGTGTTGTAGCGGCTACAACCACCCTCAAAAATTTTGCCTTAGCCTATTTTGAAGCCTCCCTACCGACCTTACACAACACTTTGTCTTGCTTCATCAAGTACTCAAGTTTCAAGTGTTTTCCTCGCACAAAGGCAGCTTGTCGACCACAGTTGATCCATTCCCCTCACAGGCTGCTCACCCGGACTTGCTCTAGCTGTAGGCTAAGCAAATTCCCCTTAAAAATTACACATTTTTGGAGGGCAACCAACCTTCCCTCTAGGAATTGTGCAATCCTCCTTGACAGCTTGCTGGGCTCCAGGATTGTGCAATCCTGCCAACCAACCCTCCCAGCAGGATTTGCCCAAATTTCCCCAGTAGGAGGTTGTTCAGCTTAGGATTTTTGCAAATCTAGGCAACAGTTAGCTGCTCTGCCTAGAAAGTGTGCAAATCACTTGGGCAGCCAGCCCAGCTCCCAGCTAGAAATGCGCATTTTTCTCCAGCAATCAAGAAGTCTCTTGCATGTGCAGCTGAGTTGACCAGTTCCCTCCGGGACTGAGCAAAACAAACTTGCATGTGTGGGCTTCTTCTCCCAAGGTAGCATGAAAAGGAATCCCTTGTTTCAGGATCTATGTTTAGCAGTTGGAGGTTACATGCAAGGAGCAATTCCGAAACCTCCCACCAAGTATCACTTCCCCTAGATTCGTGGCATGCGTGTCACAACCTCGATGTTATCAAAACTCATAAACCAGATGTTACAAAGCTCATTCCTCACATCAACCTTGTAGCTCTGATATCCCACACCACATCTAGGAGCAATCGGCACATTCACTTCAGTTGTTTTGGGGTAAGCCCGCTTCCCATGCCCTGTGCTGCATTTATGTTTCTTTTTGTGTTTTCACTTGTAGGAGTACTGTTTGCTTGATTTATTTAAATGGTTGCTGTCATTTACATATACACTAGCTTTTCTTAGCTTTGTTTCAGTTTTCATTGCTATCTCACTGCTGTCGCATGCATGAAACTGTTTTGCACGGATGTTCGCCCAACCGGCGAACTGCCTCACCCACATGCATGTTGATCTGTTTTCTAAATCTTTCATTCATGTTTTTCGTGCACTGTCAATCACTTATGCTATCACTTAGTGTCGCCATGCATTCACTGACTTGCTTTCAGTCGCCTGTCGGTGAGTCGGGCCAACCTTGGCCTGGGCTTTACCTTCACCAAGGCTGCATTGCGCAATTTGGGAAAGGAAGGCTCACCTTCCTCTCTAGATTTGTGCATTCCTTCTCGGCACTGGCCTCCAAGACTGTTTTGCACATTTCTGGAGTACAGTGGCTGCTTGGCCCAAGAAATTGCACACATCTGTCCCTAGGCCAACAGTCCTTCCCATCTGGAATTGCGCATTGAACAATCCCAGCAGTCAGCAGCTAGACTGGACTGTGAATTGTGCATTTCCAGCCATCAGTCAGTCTCCCAGCAGCCCAGACTGTGCCTTGAGCAGTCTTGGCAGTCTGTCTCCCGACCTCCTAATCGAAATTGCGCAACCTTCATGATAATTCACCCAGGTATGTTGCAAGTCAGTTCTCATGTTCATTTTGGTTTTCGACTGATAGATTGCTTGCTATGTGTGTTTCCATGTCTTCAGGTATTGCAGGTGTTCATCTGCCTCTTAGCAGTAAATGTACAATGGTTTCTAGGAGAGCAGAGACAAGGAAACCGTTCAGAGCACGCTTAGGGATGTAGTCGATCAAGTGTCTATGAGCTTGCCTACTCATGAAGACATCAAGATGTTCATAGACAAGAACATCAAGCGACAACATCATGAACAACAGCTGAAGACAACATACCAAATGCAACGAATGCAAGAGGAGGGTTGTTGACAACACGAAGGCAGAACAAGGTTGCAATCTCAAGCAGGTCCATTGATGATGAAAGAAACTTTGGAGACTCCGGCTATGGAGTGATGGCACGACATGAAGATTGCGCGAAGGCAAAAGATGTAACAAAGAAGGAGTTGCATGTGCTGAAGTAGCAACTTAGGAAGAACATGAAGCTACACAAACAGGCGAATGAGTTGCAGCAGGATCAAGAACAACAGTGGGCACAACGTATGCTCACGGATGAAGCTATGCCCTGACAAGTTAAAGATCTATTCCAACAGATAACACGGAGCAGACATGGTGAGCAGTGTGGTTAATCGCATGCAAGGGATTCAACAACATGCATGTCATTGTGTGCATGCATGCAATCCAACCCATTCAACACACTCACCAAGGCGAAGACAAGAAGCAAGTCCAACTGGAGCTGAATGGGTACTTCAACACGTTGATGCGCATGACCACCAACACACACTTGAAGATCAACACAGACACTATGCATCAGTGTGCTGCTAGTTCAGCCACACCTAAGATGACCATGCGCATGTTAGCAGACGAGTTGGATGAAGGGGCCGAACCCATGAATCGGTTGCAACGAAAGTAAGAGTTCGCTTCAACAAGATGTCACCATGAGGTGCATGCACACCATCACGGACAACCAAGCTTGGCATCAGCTCACCAGCTTCACCATCACAAGCATGTCAAAGAGTTGGTCTCACCACAGCGGACCGAATGTCAGTGATGTCTTACAAGGCTTGCTCAAGCCATGTTGTCTCACATGAGTACATGTGCATTGTAAAGTTGATTCATGTCAAGTGTAAGTCAAATGTTAACAGTTGGATGTAGCAGTCATAGAGTAGGTGAAGAGTCATGAGGGTATTTGAACTGTCACAAAGGGTAATGTTAAGGATCACCCCACCCTTTGCTATAAATAGTCCCTCATAACTCATTGTATAGGATTTTGGTTAGCCAAGATTCTACTAAGACTATTTTGAAGAAGGCTTGGACAGTATTGTAACGCGTCTTGGCTTCTCCACTACACGGAGCTAGTACATCTCTTTGAAGGAGCAGGCGAATGTGGCTGTAACATTCCACTATTAGGGCTAGCAGGTTTACATGGATGTATTGTATGATTGTGACTTACACTTCTTTATATAATAAGAGCTAGCACATTTTCATGCATATGTTGTTATTGTAGTTGGACTGCTACGGTTGCTCTAATGATATGTGTTGTTTAACTTACGTACTTGTGTATGAATTGATTCACATGCAATTATATGAATCTTATTGTTAATGTGTTGCATATGTTGTTAATGTTGTCGCTGTCCGTGTCAATAGCTCTGTCAGACATCAGACAGACCTTTCACTTGAACCTCGCTATCACAATCGTCACACTCATCTTAGACTGATCTGTGAGTGTTGTACGTGTTATCTTACCTTGTATGACGTGACTGCTGCATCTGAGTGGACTGCTCTGCTGGAAGTTGTGCATGTCCTTTATGTTGTGTGTTCCTAGCCGACTTGGGACTAATCCCTTTCAACCTGGAACTCACCTTCGCTTGATTCCCCTTTCGAAGTGTTGGAATCTCTCATATACCTTCCTTGACTCACTGCATCAATCACACCCTTGCTGCTGACAGAGTTATTCTACTTGCCTCTATGCAACATCGTGGTCAAGGCATTACCTTACGACCCACTGCTGGGACTTCTACACCAAACGGTCTGAGGTCTAATTGGGACTTCTTACTGGGGAGATCCCCTTGACATGTTAGCGGGTCTAGCACCGTCAATAGATCTATGATCAAAATCATGCTCATGGTCGTTTAAAATATCAAAATGTACTATTTGGTTTATGGGGATATTAGATATCACATAATCTATGATACCATTGCTTAGCCAATGGATACACGTCATCCTATTAGAATTTGACAACTTCATCAAACCATTACATATTATTACATATTTCCCTTAAAATATTTTGATATTTACAATTAACTACCCATATATATATATATATATATATATATATATATATATATATATATATATATATATACTTATACACCTTATAATAATTCATCATAAAATTTGAGTGGTAACAAGAAATATTTATTAAACTTCAAAATTTTACCACACTACATAAATTAGAAAATACACAATAATTATATTACAAATTACATTTATTTTTCTCAAAAAATTTAAAAATAAATCCAAAATACATATTATATATATTATCTTTCATTTTATAAATTTTAGTTGTCTTTAACTTATTTCAAATTTATTTTAATTATTTTTACGAAGTATTTATAATTTCAATTGAACACATCTTTTTACATTTTATAATTTCAATTGCATATATCCTTTTACTATAAGAATAGTGATTTTTTATTTTTTAAATATACGTTTCTTTAAATTTGGAAAAACACAAATTAAAATAATTGCACAAAGGTGTTCTCTAGCTCAATATGAAAGAGAAGTTGTAATGTTCTATCCTGTAAACATTTTGATTGAGTCAAAATAAAAGTATTATTTTTATTAATTTTTGTTGGGTAATTAAAGGTAAATTTGACTTGGTGAAGTTACCTACGGTTTTTGAGCTCCAAGTTTATGAGAACCCATATAATATTCATGTGGAATATAGTCTATTTAAAGGGGGAATTAAACCAGTTAGATTCATCTTTTTTTTTGTAAGCTTGGCAGGACCTTTTCATTCAGTTTCTTCAAAAAATGACAAGTTACAACTAGAATGAAAGTGGTTAGGTGGCCTCAACCTACCAAGAGGGAAATCATATTTTTTTTCCACCTAACTGCATTATATGCCATCCAAAAACATAATAGTTTAAGCCTAACAAGCAGTGCTATATAAGTCTGAGTATCCTTGAACTTCCTATGCTCTAAATAGCTAAAAACATAAAGAAAAGTTTGTAACTTCTTCATATATCAAAATTATGAACCAAAATTAAAACAAACATGTTGCTAGTCGTGAGAAGAATCCATTGGAGTTGGATCCTTTGTACTCGAACTAGGAAGTTTAATTTGCGGGAGGCATGGGATGTGTTTTTCAATGCAGCTGAGACGCCCATTCCGTTGCTAAAGCTAAGACTGAATGAGTTTAAATTCCTTATGGATTTCCGAGAGTCTGTGGGCAGTCTTGGAGGAGTCCACAAGAGTGTTTACCGCAACTTTGGCTACTATGTTTTTCATTTAACCAATAAAGATAAATTGTCCATTTGGACTGAGAGGATTTTCCTCTGGAATGACCAGGGTCCGGCACCAAATCCTGCCAATCACCCATATCAATGTTTGTGTATGCATTTCATTTATTCAATAAAGCTTCCCTCCCCAAAATGAGGTGACGGACTTGAGGTGAATTACCATCATGAAAGGCTTGGGCAACGTCTCTAATAAGACAAGAGGTTTTTTATGACCTCTACTTTTTGCTAGATGAGGGTGGTTTGGCTCCCTTCATGGGTTGACCCATGTTTCCTACCACGGCTATGGTTACCCCTAGCCTGTTGACCTTTTACTGAGGCGGAATGAGCCATGTGACTAATGAAACTAGAACCCTTGATATTACAGACTGGAGACTAGGGCGAAAAAACCTTGTCTGCACGACAAGCAATAAGCTTTAAGTTCCAGAACCCTCACCGAACATGATAACTTGTCAAATTATCAAGTTATGAAGGCAAAATACAATAAGTATACCGACAACCTACCCAAAAATAGGCATCAATAATGATTTGGACATGGCCCAGAGCCCAGGAATACTCAACCAGGCCTTCTCAAGATGACTTGGGATGTGGTAAGGAGACAAGCGACAACAAACTAGTACCTTGAAAACCCATAACAAATGGACCAATATATCCAGCGAACAGTCAAAACAATTGCCACAGGTATTCATGAATGAGAGATAAATAAATTTCCTTATCAGACACCCCCAGTACATTCCCATGTGAGAAAGCAAAATTCCAAAATATACAAAGAGAATAGTGCAAAATTGAGACAAACCATCATAAGAACTGACGATTTCCTCGCAATAATCACTGTAGAACCTCCATCGAATGTCAAACATAAATAAATGACCACTCTTCCAGAGAAAAAGAAGAGAGACTTGGCGAGAAAGGGAGGCGAGGTTATAGAAACATAGAAAAGAAACATAACTGCTGAGAGAGACCGTAGCAGAGTGAAGGTCAACTGCAACCAGGTGGTAGACTGCTTGGTGCATCGTCTTGAGCCCACAATGATCCGCGAGCAAACCTGTATCTAGATCCTTCCTTGAAACAGAAATTTACTTACCCCCATTGTGGAATTACCATAAAAACTCGGCTTAACTGCGGTTCTTCCACCTTCTCCTATCCCATTAATAATGTTGCATGTATGAAGCCACCTCTCCATACAACTTGAGTGTGCGAGGGGTGGGGTAATGTTGTCCTCGTACCATGCACTTCATGTTCAACCATTTGGCAATCCCAATGCATCCAGCTCACACCTCGATTGGGGTCAACCTAGATTCATATTAATATTTATTAAATTTTACAAATTAATACATATGAAAAAATCATACTTGAGTGGTTGAAGCATAATTCAAAATTTTGTGAATATAGAGGTATTCACACATGATAACAACCTTAGAGTTTTAATTAACTAGCCTAGATTCATCTTAACTCCGGATCTATCAAGTGTTGAGAGGGATCAAATCTCCCAAGATACAAACCCCTTTTAGAGTGAAAATGGATTTGATCCCTCTGGGTGCTTGGTAGATCCGTAGTTAATATGGATCTAGGCTGGTTAATTAAAACTATACGGTTGTTATATGTGTGAATACCTCTATATTCACAAAATTTTGAATCGTGCTTCAACCACTAAAGTATGGTTTTTTCATATGTTTTAATTTTTAGATTTAACAAATATTAAAATATATGTTGTATTTTGACTTTGTTATATAAAATTTATATGATGATGAAAATCACAATGTAATTTCTCATTAATATCATTATTGTTGTATGGATCTTTATAAAGAAATGTTCATCTTTTTTTTTTTTTTCTCGTTAAGACTATGCTATTCTATTATGTACATAAACAGGAAAACAGTTACAGTCATGAGTTCAAGTTGCCAGAGGCCGAGGATGGCACTCTGGACTGACAGTGATCAAAAAAAAAAAAACCACCCATGCAGGGTACCCTCCACCACTCACCCGCGCAGGGGCAACACCACCGAGACTAAACACCCACGCAGGGGCGACACCACTGAGACTAAACACCCACGCAGGGGCACCATCACTGAGACAGGTTACCCACGCAGGGGCTTTAAACCATTGAGGAATAGTGAAAGCAAAATTAGTCAACCCACGCAGGGGCAAATAAGAGAAAAAGAAGACCTTCATCAAGATCCCTCGCAGGGGCATAGACAGACATTGAACTATATAATTCTCGAACCAAACAAAGACACCCAAAACATACATTAAGCCATTGTAGCGAAAGTAGCAATTCGAAGAAAAACCTGAGCATTGTCTGAGGGGAAGAGCCTGATCGAGCGGACGACTATTCGTCCGGCTCTTCTTCATAGATCCAGCACGTACCTTCCGGGGGAGGGCCCCAATCGACCTTGGCCTTACCTGAAGAAGACGCTGGTTGAGTCGATGGTGGGACGACGTCCGGCTCTGGGCGTCCCTCTGACTGTCCCTCAGCATCCCTGGAGCTTTCAGCCTGATGAACTTGTGTGCGGGGTTGCTCCCCGATCTCCTCTTTCGGTTCCTCCAGAAATAGGACCGAGACATGAGCGTTAATATTAGAGTTGCCCTGGGCGCTGCTGAAGGAGAATACCGCGGTTCCAAACGCAGGTAGCGGGGCAGAGCCCGAATCAGGATTACTAGAATCCATAAACTGGCTCGACTGGATGGGATGAGCCTCAGCAACTTGGTGGCATAGACAACGGCAGCAGCGTGAGGGTGGATTTGCGACTGAGGGGCGTGAAGTTCCGCCTCTACCAGAGCCTCGACGGCTGATGAGACGCTGTCGAGGCTTGACCATGTTTTCCTTGAAAGCAGGTAAGCGTAACAGAGCTGGGGAAGAGGAGATGGAGGGTGTGAAACCGCCGTCACCCGCCTTTGCAGCCCTGAAACCACCTTCAATTGCCGAAGGGATCTCTTGAACCTGAGCTCTGAGCTCCGACGACCAAAATCCCAATTCCAAAATCCGAACTCGACCCGATGCAAAACATTCCAAACTCTTGCCATTTTTATGCTTCTCTGCTCTTTCTCGATCCTCGTATGCCATAACTGCACCCTGAGAATGTAATTGAAGCCCGGACAAGGCAATGAATTGCCGTCCCTTCGCACATCTGCACTCACGCTTGCAATCCAGGGCGGCGGATCGCAGTTAATGCTCGTCTCATGCTTGGGGCCGCCCATGGTAACCAGGTGGCGTTCCATTCTCCGCGGTCGTGTCACCCGCATCCGAGGGAAATGTTCATATTTTTAATTACATTATTACATTTTATTTATTTTTAGTTAATTTACTAAATTAAAAAAAATTAATTTGTTAATATATAAAAGATTAATTGGCAAAACATACAAAGAGTAGGAGAGTTATAAATATATTCTCAAGTTTATTTTTATTATTGAAAAGGAATTATGGAAGCATGGAAATGTTTTAGGGCATTTAATGATGGGTTGAACGTGGGTAAGAAGTTGATTTTCAAATTGAAAAAACCTTAGAAAAAGTGCACAAACCGATATAGACTTCACAAGTATTAGAAGTACAAATCCACAATAACAAAGAAGATAAAAATTTAGGATTTCAAAACCATGATAAGGAATAGAAAGGATAGGTCATAAACATATTGGAGCTAAGAGAAAGCGAGTGAGAATATCCAAGGTGGGAACCTTTGGAAGGTCACATGAAGAAAAGTTTTTAAACTTGTGTATCAAAAGGAGAGGAGAGATCCTGTGTAATTCTAAAGTTTGGAAATAATTTCTCCACAACACTATATTAATCAATCAAGAGAGGCAAGACATGGTTTTAGAGAGTTAAATTGGCCTAAACAAGAAAGGGGGAGAGTAGTTGATAGCCAAAAGTAGTTAAGTCGAGATACAATAGGAGGAAAAAGAGGAAGCAACACATTTAACCAAATAATCATGGGGTTAACATGGTACTAAAAGAGGGCATGGGTATCAAAGATGTCTAAGACTATTAGAAAGAGAAATTACAAGAAAAGTCATGATAAAAATTGCAAGGGAGTCATCACTCGTAGGATGGTTGGAGATGGAAGGAAACTATTTAATATTTTATGGAATTCCACTTCCTGATACATGATTTGTTATCATTTAAATTTCATATAGATAAAGAGTGAAGGAAATTATTATGAAGAAAAGGTATTTGGGTCTATCTGTCTTTATGTCAAACCCTAGAGGTTGGGGTTTGACCCCATAATTGAAATAAGGTGTAGGCTTTTGATAAGGGTAATAATGCTTGAACTTACAATGGAGTTCTAGAACAAAAACAAAGGAAGATGATGAGGGATGGAATAGGTATACTCACTGATTTGAAGAGGGTTTCCATTCAAAAATTGATGACAACAAAAAAGTAAAGATCCAAGTAAAAATGGATTTTGGGAGGGTATGTTTGAGGATGTTGGGTGTGGAGCCTGATTATCTTCCTGATGGTTCTAAGGATTTTGTTTCAGTCGCATTGGATCCTTATTGCTAACGGGGTGACAACGCCACTTGTTAAATCACTGTCAGGAGGGTCCAAGGGGGGCGACAATGACTTTTATGATCCCCCCTGCTGTGGATTCGGGGGTAGCGCCCTTGAAGTTAAAAATAAATGAAAAATTTCCTTGTAAAATATTATAATTTCATAGTCAATCTGGATCGTTTAGTAGGCGAATTATCTGACGGTAGAAGTTATGTTGATTTAGAGTTTTTTCCCTAGAAGGAAACCCTCGGTTTATATGAGGGAATTGTATTGTGGTTTTGTATGATTTTCCGGGTGAGAGAGAGAGAGGAGGTTGTGTGAGAGCAAAGAGGAAATTACAACGGATCTGTTGTAGGTTGTATCTCTTCATTTTGTTGGATAATATAAAAGGAAGGACTGGTTGTTTCTCCGTGGACGTAGCCCAAATTGGGTGAACCACATATATTTGTGTCTCTCTTGTTTTATGTGTTTATGTATTTGTGTTTCCACAATATTTTGTGTATTTCATTGCTCTGTTAATTAATTTTTAACATAGGAGATTGATATAGTGTGGAGATGATATTTGTTCAACTTTTGAAGTACTAGAAGTTTCCATTAAAATGTTTGAATTGTTGCAAGTGGAGCTTGTCTAAACATTTTTCCCAAAGAAGGAAAACCAATGGATTTGGAAGAAAAAGGGGTAGGCAGTGCAAAAGTTGTTAATTTTTCAAGAACGACATTTTTGTTGGGGGGGGGGGGGGCGTGGGGTGGGGAGGGAAGTTTGGAATAACTAGCAATTGTTGTACAAGAGGTCTTAAAATAGATAATAAAAGAGATAGAAAGAGAGTCTCTAATTCAAGATAAGGGTTGAGTTCTCAATCCTTGGGATAGTAAGAGAAGAGAGGTTTGGAGTAGCCAGAGAAGGAAGGAAAAAAGACTCATCATGCCATAGTATCAATTCTCAACCTTTACTTGGTTAAAAAATAGTAAAGGATAAATAATTATTATTAAAATACACAAGTCATAACTTTTTATTTTTATTTTTGAGAGAGACCCATAAGTCCTTATTCCTATCAACCTTGAAGTGAAAAAAAATCCTAGAAGTCAAATATTGAAGCCTTCAGAGCCTCAAAGTATAGTGAAATCAATCCCATTAGAAGATTTGATTTTATAGGGGTTGTATTTTATCCAAGGATAGAAAGGAAACCTTGGTGTAGATACAAATCTCAAATCCAGGAAAGAGTCTATCCAAGAGGAGGAGATGTGTATTGAAGGTGGCATGACCTTAGATCTTAGTGTATCCTTAACAGTAGGTAGAAAATTCTATCTATACTTAGCATGAAAAAAAGAGCCAAAAAATGAAGACATGGAAGGCAAACAAATGATAATAAAAGGGGCCTTTAGAATGAGGAGAGCCTCAAACCAATGTGCTCCCATGATCGTTTTATCTCCAAATGTGACAGGGGTGGGGTGTTCCCATAATAAACTATCCCTTAAACATGTGTTGAATAAATTTAAACCTAATATCATTATTTTCCAAGAAACCATGTGTAATAAGAATAGATCAACTACTATTATCACTTCTTGTTTAAAAGATTGGTCGTTCTATTTATTGGATTTATAAGGAAAAATAGTGGGTTTGATAACAAAGTGGAAGGGATCCCTTTAATTCATTTCTTGATTTTTCTGGATGTGGGCTTCTAAATTGAATTTAAGTCAAAAGAACTATTAAACACATTTAACATTAGCAATTTCTATGGCCATTATGGAGAAAGAAAAGAATATTGGAACAATTTCAAAAGTATAGGTTGGGTAAGAAGTGATAATGTGGTTATAGAAGATAATTACAATCTAACTATGAAGTATGAGAGAAGTGATTTTGTAAAGCTTATTAAGAATAAAAGGGTGCATAAGGATGATATTCTTGTAAGCTTCGATGTCGTATCGTTGTTTACAAAGATTCCTCTTGATGAAGCTGTTCATGTCATAAAGATGGCCACCGATCCTGAAACAGCAAAGCTTGCAGAAATATGTTTACGGTCCACATTTTTCAGTTTTCAAGATCACTATTATGAGCAAATTTCTGGAGTCGCCATGGGTTCCCCACTCTCACCTATTGTCGCCAACCTATACATGGAGTACTTTGAAAGAAAAGCCCTTGACTCCTTCCACTTGAAGCCAACATGGTGGAAAAGATTCGTAGATGACACCAACCTGAATTGGACTCATGGTAGGGCAGAGCTTGAGAAGTTCTTCAATCATCTTAACTCTATATCTTCCGAAATCAAATTTACGATGGAGCTTGAGGAGAATGGTAAGATCCCCTTTCTAGACGTTCTGATCAGTAGAAAGGAGGATGGTACTTTGGGACACCAGGTCTACAGGAAGAAAACGCATACTGATAGCTATCTTCACGCTGACTCTTATCATCATCCCTCCCAAAAATCCGGCGTCTTAAACACCCTAGCTGTGAGGGCTTTTAGGATCTCTGACCCTGATCACATAAAGGATGAGATAGATCACTTGACCTCTGTCTTCAAAAACATTGGATACAAGGAGTGGAGTATCACGAAAGCTATAAGAAGGGCTCGGGATAGGGCCCTCTCTGAGCGTCCCCCTGGAGACAAGAAAGAAAATCAAGGGAAAGTTTACCTTCCATTCATCCAAGGGATTACAGATAAGATTGCAAAAATTTTAAGGAAGAAGAACATTCACACTCAATTTACAACATGTGGAACAATAAGGCAAATAATGAGGTCGGTGAAGGATAACATTGATCGTCAGCAGCTCAAGGGGGTGTACAAGATCGATTGCTCCTGTGGCAAGAGTTATATTGGGGAAACAGGTCGATCTCTGAAAATAAAAGAACATGCCGCTGACATAAAGAATGAAAGATCCCGCACATCAGCCCTTGCAGAGCACTCGTCCAAAACCAAACATCATGTGTGTTTGGAAAGCGCCAGGGTAATTGCAAGAGAAGACAACTATCATAAAAGAAAAATCAGGGAGGTCATTGAAATTATGAAATACCCTCAGAACCTCAACAGGGACAATGGGAGTGAAATCAGTGGAAATTGGCTTCCTCTGATAAAGCAAATAAACCCCCCCGGACCCTTGGAAGCTCAGGATCGGAAATAAAGGGTCTTGCATTCCGGGAGTTTACTTAAAACAATTAAAGCAAATTTATATAAGTATATAATTATATTAATTATATTAATATAAATTAATATAAATTAATTTATATTAATTATATTAATCATATTAATTAATTTATATTAATTATAGTATTTATTATATTAAAATCTTATTAAATCTTATAAATTATATTAAACAATTTATATTAAATTATATTAATTATACTAATTAATTGATATTAAATTATATTATTTATATAAGTATATAATTATATTAATTATATTAATATAAATTAATATAAATTAATTTATATTAATTATATTAATTATATAAATCTTATTAATTAATTTATATTAATTATATTATTTATTATATTAAAATCTTATAAAAATTCTTATAAATTATATTAATTAATTTATATCAAATTATATTAATTAATTTATATCAAATTATATTAATGATATCAAATTATATTAATTATATAAATTAGAATGATTATATAAATTAATTAAAATTTATATATATTAGATATATTATTTATATATATTAATTATAATAATATAATTAATATAATTTAGTTATATTAATTATTATAATTGAATTATAGTATAGATCTTAATATTTGTTTATAATTTAATAATTAATATATTTTAATTATGGTAAAAAATTTTATTCATAAATTTAAATAATAAAAACCTGATTTAATAAAAAGGAAAATAATAAATTAAAACAATTAAAGCAAATTTATATAATTATATTAATATAAATTAATATAAATTAATTTATATTAATTATATTAATTATATAAATCATATTAATTAATTTATATTAATTATATTAAATCTTATAAAATCTTATAAATTATATTAATTAATTTATATTAAATTATAGTAATTAATTAATTTATATTAAATTATAGTAATTAATTTTTATTAAATATATATATCAATTAAATTAATGAGAATAATTATATAAATCAATTATAATTTATATATATTGTATATATTATTTATATATTAATTATAATAATATAATTATTATAATTTAGTTATATTAATTAATGTAATTTAATTATAGTAAAGGTTTTAATATTTGTTCATAATTTTAATAATTAATATATTTTAATTATAGTAAAAATTTTAATATGTGTTCATAATTTTTAAAATAATAAAAACCTGTTCTAATAAATAGGAAAATAATATATAAAATAATAATTAAAAATCATATGTCGGCCTTTATTTATGAATTTAGGGTTCTTGTATTTATTTTCAGGTCGCAATTCTCTTCTCTCTCAATAATCTCTCATTCTTATTCTTTCTAATTTGTCCTGATGATGGACCCCCTTTGGGGTTTGAAACGTTGGCAGAATGAACTGAAGACTGTGGTTAATCCGGATCATGAATCAAAAAACTCCCACAGAAGCCTAAAATCTAATATGAGAGAAGTGTCAAACATTATCTCTAATAAATTACATAATTCATCTAGATGATGGCATAATTTATATGATGTAGAGCATATTCAAATATTCCTTGCTTGAAGGAACTTTAAAAGTGGAAGGGAGGGAGTTCTCAAATTTTCAAGATGATTAAGGGAAATAGAAAACTATCTCTATTCTTGAAATACTTGGAAGAAGTTTTTGATTTAACAAGGACAATGAGATAGATAACAAATAAATTAAATTAACAGATGAGAATTCATTCAATAAAACACAATACAGGATGAAGCAAATAAACTAACCTACTCCACCATGAATCATCCAAGATCCACCATAAGCATCGATGAAAAGAGACCATATCACATTCCAATTTCACCCAAGAGAAGTTGCTCAACTATTCCTTCACAACGCACAAGAGAGAAAAGATTAATCAAGATACTATTAATCTCAAGTTATGGCAATGATTCGAGGACGTAAAATCACTTCCTTATATATAGAAGGGAAACCAAGTGATTTAATCCTTGGATTAGGCTAAAATACCTCAAAAATACCAAAACCCATGATACAAGGTGGATATGTCATCAAGTTGTCCCAAAATATAGTCTAAATGATGAAATAACATGAAAAATAACCTCAAATAATCCACACATGTAAGTAAAAATGCCTTGTAGGGTGACATCATCATTAAAAGGGTATGTATCTCCATGAAAAGGTGCAATTAATGGCTTAAAGGATATGTATCATCCCATAAGTCATGTCCCATCATCTGAAGGTGGTGCCTTGTTGCCAAAATAACCTTCTCCGACCAACGTCATCCTCTGAAGAGCCCAAATCATCATCAAAGGCAAGCTAGGGAATGATGTCATCATGGAAGAGAGTTCCAAATTCCCTCCACAAGGATCTCAAATATCATCATCTACCATCACCAAGAGAAGTGACACATCCATCAATAAGGTGCAATGTCAATAGGGAGGTTTCCCATCATCTAAAGGGAACATCCTACTCCCAAGGAAATGCCCTAACTCAAAAGGTCAACGTCCAAGTTCATGAAGTTGTAGGACGGTCTCAATATATGTGCCAAGTCGCCATCAAGGGAAATGTTCCTCAAAAGTTTCCCAATGTCCTTTGTCAAGCATCTTATGCTATCTAGGAATTGGGTTGAACATCCTTTATGAAGTGTTGGGAGAATCAACACATGATATATCAAGGGATCATTAGTGCACCTAGAAGAATCATCTAGAATGTACTCAAGAAATCAATTGAGATCAACATCACATCTATGAAAACCATAAAAGCATCAAGGTGGACCAATTCAATGTTGAATCCATCAAAGTATTTCACAAAATTATCAACTTCAAATGTGTCACTACCTTGTGATTGTACACAAGTTGCCAAATTTAGGTAATGGGAAGGTTATCTTATGTCCATAGTAGTTTCTCCCAAACCCCGAGGGGAGGAAAATTTCCTAGGCCAACCCTTCAAAATTATAGGTGCAAGTGATCTATGTTATGGCTTGGGATTTACTTCATGAAAGGTGTCATAGTCTTATAGTAGGTTACGTGAAACCATCATCCATGAGTGCCTTTATAGAGGGAGCACTTAGCTACTTGAGCTACCTTCCCTCACCTTTATTTTTCCAAGCTCTTAATTTTCCTTTTAATTTGCTTCAACTGGCTTGATTAACAAGCTTCATTGATATTCATGTAAAGATGATATAACCCCCTTTAATGATGGGTGGCTTATCGCTTCATCGAGGGTAAGATGTTCTTTGAGAGTTCCTTTAACTTTGATAGGTGTGAAATATGCTTGGAACTCTAGGAACATGTGGTTATAGAAGATGGGGTAGAGCTCAAGCTATAATTGGTTTTTTGATTTGGTTTACATCCCTTGCCATTCTTTTGAATTTTGTCACTTGGCTTACACTTTTTTTTTTTTTTTTTCGCTCTTTTTTTATGGTTCCATCAAACTTGAGTATTTTTAACCCCTTCGTCTCATAAGATGAGGTATATAGGTAACTAACATGAGTGACCGGCATAAACCAATCAAAATATGTGATAAGGAAACAATGGAAACATGGTAAGTCTTAAGTGTGAATATCATGGACATGTTATCATCATCATAGCCTCCTATTTGTGCCCTTCCTAGATAGTGAAAGAAAAATCCCTAAGGAAGGCCATATTGTACTAGGAGCAAAAGATAACCACTGAGGTGAGATAATAAAACAAGTATACACCCCAGGCATCATGGTCTATAATCCAACTTCAACCAATTATCCATACTACAATGCTAAAAACATTAAATGAAAGCACTTGCACCCGAAAACAACTAATGTACCTCACAATAGATGACCCCACCTTCATCATATGAAAAGGATAGTCAAGTATAATAACTAACCAAATAGTGGGAACAAGGCATCTAAGGTTGCTAATTGCCTTATGGAACATGGTAGGGGCTACTGGTTGGAAAACTACATCACAAGAGAAAAAATTATTGTAGGGTTACCCATGCATATGGATAGGTAACATCTGGGTCCAACTAAAGGACATGTGCTTATCGTAGAGTGCAGGATTCATGTGCTTGAACAAATAATGCATAAGAATCCCAACAATCCTTGTGCTCCCAGACCTGTCACATGTATTACTCTAACATTTGCTAGATTCTACAAACAAAGGCGTCAATACCAAACTAATGGGGTGATATGGACACCTTGGAATATGAAATTTTAATAAACTATATGTCATAAACATCTTCTACGCTAACTTTTCCTTCAATTTTTTATAAGAATGTAATAAAATCAGGACGCTTGAAAGCAAAGAAGGATGCAAATTCAAATGAATGACACACAACTTATTTGATTGTATCCTAACATATGTTAGAATAAACCAAGTGCTAGTGTAAGGTTTAATAAGTTGGACACTAATTGGAAATGGAAACTTCACTCCATCAAGGATAGTGAAGTAGAAAATTAGCTCCAACATTTCCATGAACCTTGTATACGCAGGGGGTATTATCTATAGTCACTAGGTTTCCTTTTTCCAATTCTCCCCATCAACAATGTAATTAAGGTTCTTCTTGAATCTATATTTCCTTTTCCTTTCAATTCTTTTATCACAAGAGCTTAATCTATATGTTTGAGTATCCTTTTTGTTTAACATAAGTAGGAGAAGACTACTCTTCTAGGTTAATATCATAATTCAAATGACATATGTCATTTCCTACATTATCCTTTTCTTCAAATTCACCATCTCTTAAGAAGATCATGGGTCAAAATGTTACCAAGAAATGTTAAGGTTCAAATATTCTACATGTTCCCTTTCCTCAACATTACTCTCTTGGACAATATCATCAATACTTTCTTCATAAGTGAAAGGGAGGATCAACAAATCCTAAGGATGGTCCCTGGTTAGTGTCATTGAATTAGTGGAGTCATGATGGCTCCATAACCCAATACAAGCACAAAGTGTTGATAGATATTATCAATGATATGCACAATTCCTTGTAGTGGTTTCTCTACATAAAAAAAATGGTTAACCATCAAGGGTGGGGATATTGGCATACAAGAATTCCATTTGTAGGTTTCACCCTAACTTAGCGAACCACTTCCAACATAGAAGCATGCCCCATGCATCGGGGATATCTATCAAAACAACACCCATTATCATAGATATTCTACAATAAACAACAACAGTAACCATTAAATCCTTAATAATGCCATGGACTCGTATCAACTTTGAATCAAATCAACGCACATTTCTGTAAGGTCTAGTAATTTGCAACTCTAGTTTATTCATGACTTTCAATGGCATCACATTAACAAAGTGATGCAAGAGCATCCTTGGTGAAAAGCAATTTAGATTAATTGATTTCAATTAATAGCTTAGGAGTTGAAATAAGCATGTTGTAGCACTAATCAATCATTGTGTTTCTTTAACACCCCTGCTGCGATGTCCCCTTGCTATATGTTGTTGCAACACTTTTGTTATAAAACCTCTACTACAACACTATATTGTTGCACATTGTTGTAACACCTCTACTACAACACTGCATTGTTGCACGTTGTTGTAACACTTCTATTGCACCACCATTGTTGCTAAAACTCTACTGTGGCCATGTTATTGTGAACCAAATGTTGTTTATGTGCTACAATTTGCTAGATGTTGTGGATCATGACTTGAAATGAGCCCATGTGTCTCAAGGGGCTCGTGATGAATCAATGGACTACTTGTGTGTGACATTAATTTTCCATTGACCAAGAAGCAATGATTAGCTATCGAACCAAATAAAGAAGTGATTATTGGCTAGGGAGTTGAACCATCGTGGTTTTCTAA
Source organism: Pinus tabuliformis (assembly GCA_031772625.1). NCBI lineage: Eukaryota > Viridiplantae > Streptophyta > Pinopsida > Pinales > Pinaceae > Pinus > Pinus tabuliformis. The sequence continues at coordinate 432,059,080 of CM062804.1, forward strand.
TGTGCAAGAATGATAATGGGATTGAGAAACGACTAAGGAATCTGAATCATTGTGATGGTTTAGCCTTCCAACTGTCATTTAAGAGGCATCTAAGTAGGGTGTTAACACTCCGTAGTTTTCTCCAGGCTGAAGAGAGAAAACTCAGAGGTAACCAAAAACCTCTTATGGTTGATAGACTGGTCTTCTTTAGCCTGAGGGGGCTCCCTCACTGAGAAAACTCAGAGATAAAACCTTTGAATATGATCTTTGACAGAGATCATTTCTGAAAATGTTTAATTTTTGGTATGGGGGTAGTAGAGGGTTCTAGGAAAATCTAGTGATGCGATCATGATCTCCCTGGTCCAACATGCTGATGTATTTCCAATAAATTTCATGTACAGAGGCTCAATTAGTATGGATTAAAAATGAACAACGAATTGTAGTATAGTGAAGATGGGGATATCAAGACATTCATAAAAAATAATAGAATAAATAACAATTCATTACTGCAACTTAGATAAATAACTATCAAGAAGAAACCACAAAAATGTCAAAGGTATACATATTCCATTTCCAAACTGAAATATTTGGCACAGATAGACATGATCATATGAAATGAATTCAAGTGTAACTGTTCCATACACCTTCAAATCAATTTAAGAAGATAACACAACAAGGATAATATATAAACTAAGAAGAAACTTTTTTCCAAAACATCCATACCATAAGTATCTCTGCAACTCCATTGGAATCTCTTCAACATTCAAGCATATGCATTAAAATAGATCACAAGAATAAACTGCAATAGTTTTCCTGACATAGTGAAACCAACAACAACCTTTTCCATATCCATTGATCAACTTATATACACCATACGTAAGATATCATAATGTCTAAATTCAATGCATCTTTGATCCAATAGAGGATCGATCCCAAAATTCAAAAGGAGGAAAATTGTTGTTTTTCAAAGTCCTTTTCCTCAAAAACAAAAAGAGAAAAGTGTTTTTATCTTTAAAACTAAACTTTTTTAAAAATAAACAATATTATCTTCGAAAATGATCAACATGAAGTGAAAATAGAAAAAATCACAAAGGTTGATTGTTGAGTGTGCAAAAGGCTGCATAGAAGTTGTGCAATGGCCAGTACTTTGTGCTTTCGAAACTGGCACGTTTCGAACTACTGAGGAGGTGAGATGGATTCCACACATGCTCCATGTCAACCCCTCTAAAACCTGACAAGTGGCTTCCCTCCAACATGCATGTAATAATGTGGGCATGGTTTGCGCAACGACTGTGTAGCACCTTTATAGCGGGCCATATCTCCCAAACAATAATACTTTTGTAAAAAATGAAGGAGTTTATTGTAGATGATATTTTTGTGAAGATAAAATTATCTTAGTTTCTCTAAATTCTTTCCTATCTTCCCAGAAAATGATCTGCAAAAAAATGACTTAAAACAGGAAATTTACGAATTCCAAAAAATGAGATTTAAATAAGCATTAGAAACTCTCGATCTGTTACACCTTTACAAAAACTAGAAGAGGTTATTGTGCCTTGGTCTGTGCTAGATAAAAACCTCTTTCCATTTCCGAAAATTATCCTCCGTGTGGTTAGAAACTGTTCTGCAAAATGGTGACTATAACAGAGCTTGCGCAACAGATTCCCATAGTGAGTGACCTAAAATTCTCATCAACTTCCAGCTGAGAATTGATCTATGGTATCTGGTAGGGATTTTATGTGCTTGGATTAGGCAGAGTTTTCATGATTGTACAGTGGCATGAGAATAAGGCAGCATAAAAATTTGAATCACCCCTTGTCTTTTGTCTTGTAGTGAAATGATGATTTGAATTGATGAGTTAGAGCACTCCACTTGATTTGGCATGAGCATAAAGCATGGGAAATCATTAAAATGTTGGGAGTATAATGTCTCTTAGGTAATGTTGTGTTGGGGGGGGGGAGAGTTGCATGTTATACATGAGAATTGTACACATTATGAGTATAGGGAAGTGGTAGTGGTGTCATGGGGAAATAGGGTAGGAAATAGGGAAACATGGGGTAAATAGGAATAGGGGATAAGAATTTAAAACATATTTAATGACCATACCTCATGACCATCATAACTTTAGACTGACACAAGTTCATTTCGGATGGTTCTGATCGATGAATGACTGACACATAACCCCTTTTGAATTGATTATATAAACATGTGTGACCTCATGAATCCCACCGACTTGACACTCTTTTGTGCTTTGGATGAACTCTCTATGGAATAAATTCAAGGATGTGGGACAGTGATCTAGAGACTATGACAACAATAGTAGTCATAGCCTGAACTGCTTCAAAAATTGAAAATCAATGGACAAGGAAAATACATTTGACATAAAAAACCTAAGACCTTAACATAGGGGAGATTAAAAAGGAGAGACAAAGGTAGTAGAGCAAATGTGAACAATGAGAGATGAGAAGAGAGTAGAGCATCGGAAAAGAATAATAGTTTGAGACTATGTTGACAGTGTTGGAATCCACCAACATTGTAAGGGGATCTCCCAGATGTGAAGTCCCAATTAGAGCTCACATTGTTTGGTGTAGGAGTTTGTTGTTGCTGTGATAAATACCCTCCAAAATTTTGCTTACACTTGAACTTTGGAGCCTACTATGGCTCTTACTATTGGTCAATCCATAGTCACTTCTTGGTCAGTTGATATTTTGTCAAGTTCTTGAGCTCCCTTTTGAATTTTAAGTGTTGATGTCACCTGCTCACACATTCTCAATTTGCAACAAGTTCATGAGAGCATTATTTTACGCAAGCTTGAACAAGCATAACATAGTCCATCAAGACTGTGCCTATGTGATGATCAACCCATCTCGATAGTCAGTGCATGCTTTCATTGACAATCTCTTACTTTTGGTTCTCATTGTACTGTTGTTTCAATGGGCTTTCCAAACTGTAGCTTCTGTGCACCTTTAATTTTGTCAGTATGCTTTCGACTATCGATTTTGATTTCTTTCACTTTAATTAGTGTCATTTTAAAGTTATCTTTGCACTGGCATGCGTCACTTTCACTATCGTTCGTGTATCGCAAGTGTCGTTTGAATTTTTCTCTTCATATAGTAAATGCCGTCTTTTAGAATATGGAGGGTTGCACAATGCATGAAAGCTATTTTTGGTGGTTTCAAGGGGTAACCTTTGTGTAAATGAGTTGGTGTTACCATGTAAATATGTATCTCACTCATTTCCAAAGTTTCAAGGACTATCGCACAAGTGTCGTCACGGTCGTCACAAAGTGTATCTTTGGTGTCACACTTGGTGTAGGTCGCCGCAAAGTTGTTGCATTAAGGAAAATATGTTGTTCATGTGTTCTGAGTGTTCCATGTTGTGTTGTCAAGTGATCTAAGTGTGTGGTCATGTTCAGAGTCATGTTTTTTCTTATCTTCCTCTCATTGATCCGACACTTAGTCAAATTGGGAAAAATCTCTGACCAGACCACTCAACCTCCTTTAGCCAGCCTGAGCTGCGCATTGTGTAGTCTTAGACCTCGAGCATCAGCCTTATCTCTTGGTATTGCGTATTGTGTAGTTTCTCCCTTCCAGAACTATGCACTACACAATCTTAGTGCTCAGTCCTAGCCCTTGATCTCTAGAACTATGCAATCCTTGCCTCTAACGAGCCTTCTCTGTGCACTGTGTAGTCTCAAGCATCAAGCCTTGACCTTGAGCTCTTGAACTGCGCAATGACTTGGCCTCTGTCCCTCTTGAACTGTGTATTGGGTAACTTCAAGCCTCAAGCTTGACCTCCTGAGTTCCTTAACTGCGCAGTCACTCAGCTTAGGCCTTCATAACTGTGCACTCCGCAGTCTTAAGCCTCAAGCCTCTAGCTTGAGCTCTTGAGTCCCTCAACTGCGTAGTCCCTATGTCCAGGCCTCCATAACTATGCAATATCAAGCCTCAGTCCTAGACTTTGACTTCTAAAACTACATAATCCCTAATTCAGTCACTCGACTAGTCACCAGTTCCATCCCCAACAAGTGATTTCATGAAGCATGTTATATTATGGTTTTATCAGACTGATTTCGTCTTTTCATAAGTGACAGGTATTATTTCATGGTATGACAGGATGATGATGAAGGAGATGGAGAAGGAGACCATGCTAAGAGACACTTATGGAGTTAATGAAACCGGATGATCATCAGGCGAGAATATGAAGGAACACAAGGTTACAATAGAAGACAAAAGATCAAGACCACATTGAATACTCCTTATCTTCAAGTCATGAGGAGGAGAATTAAAATACCATGTTCTATCTGTCGAGAATACACAAACAAACTAGCAGCAAAGATTGACTTGACACTACCACGTCATCATGTAGTCCATGTCATCAGTGTCGTGTCATTTTGTGTCATGAGTCATCATGTGCCACATCGTTTTGTGGATTATGTAAATTCTATAATGTAAAGTAAAAGTCCAAGAGTAATTCATGTAATGTGAAAAGTTATGTAGGAAGTCAAAAGGTCATATAGAAGTCGAACAATCATGAGGGTAGTCCAAGAGTCACAAGGGAGGTGAAGGATCACTCCACTTGTTATATATACACCCTCATTGTACAAGAAAATTAATTTTCACCTTGGCTTCTCCCATAAGGCATCAGAGAGATAGAGTCAATACTTTTGGGGAGAAAGTCGTGGCTCCAATGCTCCACTATTGGAGCTAGTGATGTTCGTTGTATTCATGTATCTTGAGACTTTTACTTAATACTTGAATCTTGATGGCCAACACGTTTTCATGCATGTATTGTGAATATTTGTAAGATTGTTCTCTGAATATTTATGATTCATGTTTGCTTTCACCTAAAGTAATTGAACTATTTCAGTTATTTTAGTGCTTATCTAATTGAAAATATGTTGTACTGGTTGTAACAATTTTCACATTTGTGTGGACTATTTTGCTTGATGTTAGGTGATTCCCTTTTCTCTTGTGTGCGCCTCTATTAGGGTGGTAATATTACCTCTCTCTTAAAGGCTCACCTTTCCTCCCTCTATAGTAGAAAAAACTTGTTACACCTGCAAACGAACATTCACCAGACACACTTACTTTCTTTTCACAAAATGCACATATACGCTTCTCTCTCTTACCAACAACTAAAGCCAAGGAAAACCTATAAGTATATATGGAAACCAGGTTGATAGTCCAGATGGGGCTCCTATTCCAAATGGTGTGAGGTCTAATTGGGACTTCACATCGGGGACACCCCCTTGGTTGACGAATTTCCAACACCATCAAAAAAATGGTGCTAGAAGGAGGGCATATGACAAGTTGTGCCCAGTGAGCCTATTTTGAATCTCTTATATTAAATGGATCATCCTAAAATCATACTCTTGAGGTGTTTTTCTAACCTATCCCTTGGTAAGATTTCAATCCCTGATGAGCCTCTTTATCACTTGTCCCAATTTAAGTTTAATGGTGAGGATGGAACGTCCATAACCGAGCACATTTATGACTTTCTTAAATTTTGTGAATATTATGAAATTGATGATGAATATTTTGCATGTGTGACTTTCTTCCTCACCCTTGAAGGTCATGTTAATTGATGGTGTCATACCTTACCATCTTCTTCCATCCATTCTTTTCATCATTTCCTCCAGGAGCTTTATCAAGCCTTTGATAGGTATGATTACCGAGATGTTCTTAAAAGAATTAATCAGTTAAGAATGAAGCCTAATGAATCAATTGAGGATTTATTTGATCAATTCCTTCACCTTTTTTGTGAATTTCCTGAAGAAGATACAGATTGGGATTTCTTGAAACAAAAGTTTCAATGTTTGGTTCATATCTCTTTTCACGATGAACCTAAACCCCCTGATGTTTCTACTCTTGTAAATCATGAGACACCTCTAATTTTAGAGGAGGAATTTACTATTCCTTTTGTTCCTTGTCCTCCTCCTTTTCCAGTTCTGATGAGGGTGCCTTTGTGCGATGATAATAAAGTTTGGAAATATATACATCAAATTCCTAATCCATATTCTCATCCTCCTTCCGCTTTTCATGATTCAAATTCAATAAAGGAAATCCTGGAATGGCTCATGAAGCCTATGGTGAAAACCAAATTTTCCATTCCTCAAGATGGTATTAACACTCATAACTCTAGTCTTGAATATGATTTGGATTTCTATTATCCTCTATCATCTACGTGCCATGACTCTTTGTACCATGATCTTCTTGATCAATTTGCTCCACCAACTAGTTTTTCACACTCTCTTGATTTTCAAGTTGTTGGTCCAAATTGCGATCAGGTTCAAGGTAGTCACATTACACAAGTAGAGGAATAGGAAGGTGAATATTCTTTCAATATTTCTTCTCTTTTTCAAAATCCTCCATGTGAAGATGGTGTTTCCTCATTCTTAGCTAATATTGAATATGGTAATCTTGGTAGTCAATCAAATGCGATCAGTTTGCATAATCAATCTCAAGTCTTGGGAAACAATCATTTTGATGAGGATGACTTCGTCGATATATATGATGATGGATTCCCAAGTGCACCAACTGATATTTTGGTTCCTCAAGAAGATTTTAATTTGGAAGATTTAGATTTAGAATCTGATCCAGTCAAAGGAGATGTTCTTATCGAAACCTCCTCTTCATCTCACTATCCCTTGTGCCCTACTGTTTGTGATGCATCTACTTGCAATGGAGATACTCCATGCTCTTCAAGTTATTCATCCGATGAGTTAACTTATCAATTGGCACAAGGTGGTGAGGATATCCATGATGAAAGAGAAAACAATCAAATCATCGAGTATCCTTTCCATCCCTCATCATCTCTTGTTTTGCATAAAGACAATTCTTCAAATCAGCTTGCTCAGGAAATTTCCCTGATTCATTCATCTTCAGATTTGTGATCAGAAGAATCTTTCAACTTGAGTAATCTGGTTGTTGAAGTTGTAAAATCCAATCAAATTAGTGACAAAGATGGCTGCCATCTGGTTAGTAGTGGTCTTATTGAAATCAATGGTAGTAGTTATCCTCACACCATGCATGATTTGGTTCAATCTTCAAAATGTGATTTTACAATCCTTGAAAGTTATGGGACTTGTCAGGGAGTTGAGGCACTTGAACTTCCATTGACGGTTATGTCAGGATCTCGCAACTCTAGTAAGGTCAATGAACTAAGTCAGATCTGTCTTCTCTCGTGAAATCTTTCTCTTTTCATGGTTTCCTTGGATGTAAATTCCTTCTTGAAATATGTTTGGTATTGTGGATGTAGTCTTTTGAGCTTTCAAGATTTTATTTATGATCGGATTCATGAATCTTCTTCAGTTGATTCATCTTCATGCAAATCTCTTGTATCAAACTCGGGTTTGGAATGTGTATCTCTCATAGAATCATGGAACTGTGAAGTTAATCATTTCAAAAATCATCTTTGGTCAAACCAATCATGTTTATCAAATTCATTTGAGAATAGTAAACTCCTAGTTTTTCTTGCAAATTTTATATGGTTAATCTATTTCTTCATCACACCTGAATGTTAGGATATTCCGACACATAGGATATAGTTAAGTTCAACTTGGTCTAGTATAGAGTTAGGTTAGAGTTAGGTAAAGTGTGTTTCTTTACCGTTGTACATTTTGTAACTTACAATCCGACGGTCACGATATGTAGTGATCCGACGGTTCACTCTCACCTCGGTATTACCGACACTTGATCCGTGGCTTGACACCCGATTGGTCCATGAGTTCTATTTAAAGCGCATGGAGGGTCATTGTTCGGGTAATCCGTGCATGAGAGAAGCTTATGTAAATTTTCATTCTTTGATTAATAAATTGTCTGTACCCACGTTGGGACAGGCCGTGGACTGTTTCCCTCCTTGCACTCTGAGGGTTTTAACCACGTCAAAAATACTGGTGTATTGATTTGAGATCTGGTTGTGAGCGGTGTCCTTTTGGTATTCTTCTGTGGAACTTACCCTGTAAATTCCTACATGGTATCAGAGCTTGGACCCAGGTTCGATTCCCCCAAGTTGCGTTTGAGGGGAGGTGTTGGAAGAATCACCGCACCTCTATAGAATCCGTAATTTCCACCCTGGGGATCCTAGTTACTAGCTTGTAATGTTTACCAACACCTGCGGGTTTTGGTGTAATTTCCACTCGGGATGCAGCAGGTGATCTTGCCGGTGATCCTACAGATCAGCGACGTACACGTTCTCAGTTTGAAAGAGCCTCTTCTTTACTGGCTCAAGCTCCAGTGAATCATGATCCTGACACTTTTGCAGAAGCTTCAGGCCATCCACATTGGGAAACAGCTATGAATGAAGAATATCATTCATTGATGACAAATGATACATGGGATCTTGTTCCTCTACCAAAGGGACGCAAACTTGTTAGATGCAAATGGGTTTACAGAACCAAGTATGGACCAGATGGGAAAGTTGACAAACATAAAGCTCGTCTAGTTGCTAAGGGCTTTTCACAGGTTGAAGGCATTGACTACACTGAAACCTTCTCTCCAGTTGCCAAAATGAACTCTATCCGCCTTGTTCTTTCCCTTGCTGCCTCTTTAAAATGGGAAGTACATCAAATGGATGTTAAATCTGCCTTCTTGCATGGGGACTTGCAGGAAGAAATCTATATGGAACAACCCATTGGCTTCATACAAACAGACTCCAGCCTCGTTTGTCGCCTTAAGAAATCCCTTTATGGCCTCAAGCAAGCTCCTCGAGCTTGGTATGCCAAAATGGATAGCTTTCTTTTAGAATCTGGCTTTTCTAGGTGTCATTCTGACAATACTGTCTACACCAAGAAAGTGGGCAACTCTCTCATCATCCTTGTTCTTTATGTTGATGATCTTATTCTTACTGGTAGTGATCCCAACCTTATAAACCATGTGAAGTCCAGCCTTAAAAAGAAATTTGAAATGACAGACTTAGGACACTTACACTATTTTCTCGGTCTTCAAGTCTTGCAATCCCAAGAGGGTATTTTCCTTTCCCAGTCCAAGTATGCTTGTGATATTCTTCGTCATTTTCACATGGAAGACTGTAAGCCAGCCCCTTCTCCCTTTCAGTCTGGAGTCAAACTTTCAGTCTCTTGTACTTCTCCTGAAGTTGATGCTACCTTATACCGTCAACTTGTCGGAAAACTCTTGTATTTAACCCATACTCGTCCTGATCTTTCCTTTGTTGTTGGCCTTGTTGCTCGTTTTATGCAAAACCCCCGTGAAAGTCATTGGAAAGCAGCTAAAAGAATACTTCGTTATGTTCGAGGTACAATACAGTTTGGGATTCATTACAGTGCCAAAGCAGCTCCTCTGTTAGTTGGTTTCACTGATTCTGATTGGGCTGGTGACCTTGATGATCGGAAGTCTACTGCCGGTTATGTCTTCACTCTTGGTTCAGGACCTATTACATGGGCTTGTAAGAAACAGGCTGCCATTTCTCTTTCGTCAGCAGAAGCAGAGTATCGTGGTGCCGTGGAAGCTAGTAAGGAAGCCTTGTGGCTTCGTCAGATCCTATCAGAGTTTGGCTTTGAGCAGCAGCATCCAACCACACTTTGGTGTGATAATCAAAGTGCCATTCAGCTATGCAAAGATCCAGTCCAGCATCAGCGCAGCAAACACATTGAACTACACATGCACTTCATCAGAAAACTCATTCTTGACCATGTTCTTGAAGTGCAATATTGTCCAACGGATGATCAGGTTGCAGACATCTTCACAAAGGCTCTCACAGAGGCGAAGTTCACTAAACTTCGATATATGCTTGGAGTTCAGGAAGTTGTCACTAAGGGGGGATAGGCTCTAGTGCCTCCTTCCTTCTCCTATTGTGTCATATTTGTAAATCCTTCAATCCTATCCCAAGTTGTTCTTAAGGGGGGATGTTAGGATATTCCGACACATAGGATATAGTTAAGTTCAACTTGGTCTAGTATAGAGTTAGGTTAGAGTTAGGTAAAGTGTGTTTCTTTACCGTTGTACATTTTGTAACTTACAATCCGACGGTCACGATATGTAGTGATCCGACGGTTCACTCTCACCTCGGTATTACCGACACTTGATCCGTGGCTTGACACCCGATTGGTCCATGAGTTCTATTTAAAGCGCATGGAGGGTCATTGTTCGGGTAATCCGTGCATGAGAGAAGCTTATGTAAATTTTCATTCTTTGATTAATAAATTGTCTGTACCCACGTTGGGACAGGCCGTGGACTGTTTCCCTCCTTGCACTCTGAGGGTTTTAACCACGTCAAAAATACTGGTGTATTGATTTGAGATCTGGTTGTGAGCGGTGTCCTTTTGGTATTCTTCTGTGGAACTTACCCTGTAAATTCCTACACTGAAATCCTCTGAGTGCTAGTGAATGCGTGAGTTTTTGCACAAATCAAATTCCTCTTCGTTCACTATGTTCTGACTGGTCTCATGTGTATGCTGTGTTGGCATTCCTTTTAAATTATTTTGATGATTGCAATGCTTGTACAATTTGTCACCAGTTATAGGAAAATGATTTGTCACATTCGATCTATGAGGAAGTTGGTTTTATTGTTCAGATCATTCGTGAAGCTGTTCAAATAGATTTATCTCTACTAACTACTAACTAGGAATATGATGCTTTAATAAGCCCATCTGATCATGATGATTGTCATTCAATTTACCATTTTCCCATTAGCAAATCTGATGACATTTTTCCTACATTCTTTGATCCTTATGGTTTAACATCTCACTATTCAAGTACTTGTCAAGCAATTGATGCACTTTAGCCTTCACTGATGGTTATGTCAGGTCCTCACTATTTTGACAAGCCCTCTGAATATGATCAGATTCATTTCCCCTCGCAAGATTCTCATCTTGATACTATGCCTTTAATTGAAAATTCACCTCTTCAAGGATTTCAAGGTTTTCAAGAGGATTGTTTCAAATTTTACGATCTAATCACTGAATGGTTGGAGCAATCCTACTTGGAAAGCTCTGTCGCAAATAAAAAGTTTTGATCTTTCCTCGTGCTTGCTAAGAAGTGCAGTGCGGATGAAGATGCGTTCGCGAAAATTTTCTGAGGTTTGTGTAATTATGGTTTTCACCAAAAAGGTAAGAATGCAAGTTGGTTAGAGGTAGTGGCTATGACATATCTTTCTGCTGATAGGAAAGATCTTCAATTTTTTGTCCAAATTATTCAAGCTATTATCTTTTCTGTTGCACATAACTTTATATCAGTTTTAATCGATCGTATCTTTGTTATTGCAGGTCGGGAACAACTACGGTGGCTTCATTGGAAATTTCATTATACTTGACCCTAACCTTCTAGCTGCTTGGGTTAGGAGTAGGTCTAGTTGCATGATAGTTTCCTTTGCACATTCATCCTTCACTCATTTTTTGTAGTTTCCCTTGTGTTTTCTAACTTTTGTCTTACATCTCCTTTTAAGTTAGCCTCCTTTTGTTTTTGTCCTCCTAATTTTGTTTTCTTGTTGTGTTTTGTATTGTGTTTTTTTTAATGAGACTTTGCATGAAGGGTGTCCTATTTGGGCTCGAAAAATAGTGTGGCAAAATAGAAAAGGACTTTGTGACACGACAACATTTGGCTAACTCTTTGTGCTTCTTCCTTGTCTTGATTACACCTTTTGGTCGATGACGTTCTGACGAAAAGTATGATCCTTGCGTAAGGAGAACCTTGTGTTGAACCATGATCTCCATATCTATTATGGAAACCTCATGCCTACACTCGGGTCTTTATGTTTCATTGTTTTTAGGTTGATCCAATCAAGTAGAGAAGGACAAGGGGAAAATCTAAATGAGAAAACCAATATCAGAGGTCTTATATATGTTTCTCTGAAGGGAAAACCTCTTCTTCTCTCAATAAGTTGGGATCCCTCTTCCGCCCATGAAATAAATAAGTGTCGATGCACAATTCTATATAAAATAAATAAATAAAGGCAAAATAAGAGAAATGCTTCCTGTGCAGAGAGGTGAAGTAAGCAAAAAAGTTTGGGTATTGTCCAGACCTATTGGTAGCAGGGTAATGTTTGTGTCCCTAAAGTGACTCCATCGATGTATTTCCCAAACCTGCTAGCAGTGTACCAACACCAGAGATGATTTAATACACTCTGAAAATATAAAGCTCATGAACTTCATTACCCTTTCCTAATTCAAAACATTTTGTGATCACTGACCTTATGTTTGTGTTTGAACAAGTAAAGGAATGAAGGGGACTATGTTTATGCATGGGGTAAGTAAGGAAGTAATGGTAATCTGAATGACGAATCAATACTCCCTGAAGAACTAGACCTTGCACGAAAGAATTGACCAAGGCAGAGAAGTTGGAGTTCTACCAGTGTGTCGTCAAGTGTTGTTGTTGCGACAAACACCCTCCAAATTTTTTGCTTACACTTGAATTTTGGAGCCTACTGTGGATCTTACGATCGGTCGTTCCATAGTCACTTCTTGGTCGGTTGATGTTTTGTTAATTTCTTGAGCTCCCTTTTGAATTGTAAGTGTCGAAGTCACCTACTCACACATGCTTAGTCCACAACAAGTTCATGAGCCCATTTTTTTATGAAATCTTGAACAAGCATAGCACATTCCATCAATAATGTGCCTATGTAATGATTAACCCATGTCGAAATTCAATGCATGCTTTCATTGAGAGTCTCTCACTTTTGGTTGTGATTGTAATGTTGTTTCAGTGAGTTTTCCAAACTATCACTTTTGTGCACCTTTACATTCGCGAGTATGCTTTTGACTATAGCTTTCACTTGATTTGACTTTAATTAGTGTCATTTTCATTATATATTCGCTAGCATGTGTTGTTTTCATTTTCGTTTGCATATCGCAAGTGTTTTTCACACTTTTCTCTTCATATAGTAAATGTCGTCTTTTAGCATGTGGAGTGTCGCACAATGCACGAAAGCTAGTTTTGGTGGTTTCAAGGGGTAACCTTTGTGTAAATGAGTTGGTATTACCATGTAAACATGTATCACACTCATTTCCAAAGTTTCAAGCATTGTTGCACAAGTGTCGTCATGGTCGTCGCAAAGTGTATCTTTGGTGTCGCACTTGGTGTAGGTCGTCGCAAAGTTGTTGCATTAAGGAAAGGATGTTTTTCATGTGTTCAGAGTGTTCCATGTTGTGTCTTCAAGTGATTTAAGTGTGTGTTCATGTTAGAGTAATGATTTTTATTATTTTCCTCTCACTGATATGACACTTAGTCAAATTGGGAAAATACTTTGACTGGACCACTCAGCCTCCTTTAATGAGCCTGAACTGTGCATTGTGTAGTCTCAACCCTCAAGAAGCAGTCTTGTCTCTTGGAATTGTGCAATGTGCAGTTTCTTGCTTCTAGAAATGCGCACTGCACAATATCAATGCTCAGTCCTAGCCCTTGAGCTCCATAACTATGCAATCCTTACCTCCAACCAACCTTCTCTGCACCTGCGTAGTCTCAAGCATCAAGTCTGGGACTTGAGCTCTTGAACTGCACAATCACTTAGCCTTTGTCCCTCTTGAACTATGCATTGGGAAATTTCAAGCCTCAAGATTGACCTCCTTAGTCCCTCAACTGCACATTCACTCAGCCTAGGCCTTCAAAACTACACACTACACAGTGTTAAGCCTCAAGGCTCCAACTTGAGCTCTTGAGTCCCTCAATTGCGTAGTCCCTCTGCCAAGGCCTATAGAAATGTGCATTGCATAGTCTCAAGACTTAGTCTCATACCTTGACTTCTGGAACTACGTAATCCCTGAGTCAATCACTTGACCAATCACCCATTCTAGCCCCAACAAGTGATTTCATGAAGCATGTTATATTAGGGGTTTATCGGATTGATGTCATCTTGTCATGAGTGGATTGCAGTCATAGGTATTATTTCATGCTATGACAGGATGATGATGAAGGAGAGCATGCTAAGAGACACCTATGGGGCTAAAGAAACTGGATGATCATCAGGTGAGAAGACGAAGGAACAAAAGATTACAACAGAAGGCAACAGATCAAGACCACATTGAAGAGTCCTTTTCTTCAAATCATGAGGACGAGAAATAAAAGACCATGTTTGATATGTCGAGAAGACACAAAGAAACTAGCAGCAACGAGTGACTTGACACTGCCACATCATGATGTAGTCCATGTCATCATTGTCATATCATGTTGTTCCATGAGTCATCACGTGCCACATCATTTAGTGGATTATGTAAATTATATAATGGAGAAATGTAATGTAAAGTGTAAGTCCAAGAGTCATTCATGTAATGTGAAAAGTCAAGTAGGAAGTCAAAAGGTCATATAGAAGTCAAACAATCATGAGGGTAGTCCAAGAGTCATAAGGGAGGTGAAAGATCACTCCACTTGTTATACATACACCCTCATTGTACAATAAAATGACTTTTCACCTTGGCTTCTCCCATAAGGAATTAGAGAGACAAAGTCAGTACTTTTGGGGAGCAAGTCATGGCTTCAATGCTCCAATATTAGAGCTAGTGATGTTTGTGGTATTCATGTATCTTGGAATTTTTACTTAATACTTGAATCCTGATGGTTAACACATTTTCATTCATGGACTGTGAATATCTGTAATATTGTTCAATCAATGTTTATGATTCATGTCTGCTTTCAACTGTACTGATCATGTGCTCAGTATTTAGCTCAAAAATCAAAGTTTTCAAAATGGCTCAAAACTTGAACAACCGCGTCCAACTCGGAAAAACTATCCTAACGCAACTTGTTTCATTGAAAGCCAAGTTCGTATGAGAAATTTATTGTGTTTTGATCGCTTTGCTAAACAAGCAAAATTTGCAAAAAAAATGCATGGTCATTACACAGTCAATAGTCTGTAATGCTGACGTGGCAGGTGACTAGGCATGGTAAAAGTTGGTCAATGATGAATTATAGATGGACAAGTGTCATCATTTCTTGGGTTTTACAGGTGATGAGTTGGAACATTTCTATTGGTTTATTTTGGACCAATGGAAGAATGCCACGTGGCAAGCCTGGAGGCCGCCATGTGGCACCTCCAAAATGTATTTATAGTCTATACAATGGAATAAAATTCTGGTTGGAGGTCGGGTCGAACCTGCAACCTTCGGCACACCGTCCTTGCAACTTTACCAAATCCTCTACACCGTGGTTCTTACCATATCAGTTCTCCACATTTATTTAAGGTGTAACAATGTGAGTTTGGGCAGTTAGGGGAGGGCTAGCTTGCAGATCGTCCCTCCCCCATGTGAATGCAATGTTACAAACGGCAAACCGTTATAAAGAACCGAAGGGCTACAACACTCCAAAACTGCGACAGTTAACATGTGAAGGCATTTGTATAAATCACAAACAGTTTGCATTAACCCCAACAGCTCTGACATACCATTACTCCGTGATGGTTAGTATTCGCATGTGAACATGACAGATGTAACATCAAATAGTCAACTAATCTGATGGCTCCGACCCTGACATTTAATGCGATGTTAACTCCACATGTGAACAATCCATCAAAACTGTTAGGTCCCTATAATACTAGTGATTACCCCATTACTATTGTAGTTATATCCCTTATTAATATTGTTGTGCCCCTGTTGTCCCCATATTGTTATTACTATGCCCCATAGAATCCCTCTATTGTTATTTTTGTGGCTTTATATTATTATTGTTATGTCGGCTGGGTTATATTGTGACTCCTTAGACTCCTATATATAGAAAGGAGGTTTTGTCATTTGAATCATCCAAGAATTGTTCATTTATGTAATGTAAAGGATGTTGCCCCCTTGAAAAGGCTAAATTCTAAGGCGTTGATCTATCTTTTCTATCTTTTTGTGAGCTGGTTTCTAACATTTGGTATCAGAGCTTTGGATTCTAGGGTTTCGCTGCTCCAAATAGGTCATCGTGGCATTTTCGCTATAACTTCTTCTTCTTCTTCTTTTTTTGTGATGTTTCAGAAGCTAAAAAAAAACCCATTTGAGATGAAATTTCACTGAACCTCGGGTCCAAATTTCAAAGCGTTTCGCACTATATTTGCGGAGATATGATCTGAGGAAGTTGGTCTTTTTGCAGACTCCTGAATTACATTCCAAACAGGTGACCTGGGGAAAATCGTCATAACTTTCTCTCTGAGCATCGGATTGAAATTTTGTAAGAAACAGAAAGAGCATTGACAGTAGTTTCTTGTATATATGTTTTAGAGCCAAAGGTTGAAACAGTGGCTCGTGGCACATCGTACAAGTTCGCTCTACTAAACTAGTCTATAATCAAGTCACTGTGGGAGATTTGGCATAACTCTTCCCTGGAGAATCCAATTTGGATCAGACTGGTGGCATTGGAAAGAGGACACAGAGGGCTACTGTAGATCGCAATTTTAGAACTAGATGATTTGAAATTACAGAGATACATTAGATTCAA
Organism: Pinus tabuliformis; assembly: GCA_031772625.1. Taxonomy (NCBI): domain Eukaryota; kingdom Viridiplantae; phylum Streptophyta; class Pinopsida; order Pinales; family Pinaceae; genus Pinus; species Pinus tabuliformis. The sequence goes on from CM062804.1 coordinate 432,075,414, forward strand.
TATCCAGCTCCTACAAAGTGAAAAAAGGTGTGTAGTTTTTTTAAATTTTTGCATAAGCTTGGTTTGAAAAATTAGTTTGAAGAAATTCAAAGGGCATAGTAAAGCATTATTATCAGTAATTGATGCCCCGAGGAAAGAAAATGCAAACACCTAGTAAGCAACCTGAAAGCTCTAGCATGACTCATGAAGAAGGGGAAGAAATGCAACATGATATATCAAAATTACGAGACCAAGTGCAACAAGTGTCACTTGCACAAAAAGTAATAGAATCTAAGATGGATGGTTTAAAGAAAGATGTAGAAGCTAAGATGGATGGTTTAAAGAAAGGCGTAGAAGTTAAGATGGATTGTTTAAAGAAAGGCGTAGAAGCTAAGATGAATGACATGGAAGCTAAGATGGACGATTTGAAGACAGGCATGGAAGATTTGAAGATAGATTTGACAAAATTTCTACAAGAAATGCTTACTAATGGTGAAAGGGTAGTAAAGGAAACTCATGATGAGAACAAAAGAAATGTTAATCATGATTTCATAGACTCTAATGTTGGACCAAAGACCCACCATATTCCAAAAATCGATATGAGGAAGTTTGATGGCAAGGATCCCGCAACATGGATATTACAAATGGAGCAATTTTTCGATCTCAATAATGTGCAAAACACACAAAAGGTAAGTATTGCAACTTTATATTTGGAACCAAATCAGCTTGTATGGTATCAATGGCTTTGCTCTCGTAAACAAATTATCACTTGGGCAATTTTTATGGAAGAATTGACAACACATTATGAGGATACAAAAAGCAACACTTTTTTTAGCCAATCGATAAGTCTCAAACAAAAAGGGTTCAATAATGGAGCACATTGAAGAGTTCAAAAAATTGAACATAAGGGTAAAAAATATTCCAGAGGAGCATAGGATTGATGTGTTCATAGGGACTTTAAAGGATAATATCCAACATGATGTTCACCTTTGAGAACCTGATTCATTAGAGAAGGCATTTAGGTTAGCAAGAAAAATGGAAAGCAAAATTATGGAAACTAGGAAGCATACCACTCACAACTATAAAGATGGAAATGTTGTTGTCCCTAGTCTTCCACAACCTATAAGGTTGACACCACAACAATTGGAAGAAAAAAGAGCAAAAGGGCTTTGTTACAGTTGTGATAGAAAATAGACTAAAGGTCATAAGTGTGCTGAGAAGAAATTATTCTACATAGATTGTGAAGAGGAAGAAGAAAAGGAGCAAGAAAGGTTAAAAGAAGAGGATATACTCCAGGAACAAAGCCTAGATAAAGAAGAAATGAATCCGACCATATCTTGTAATGCATTGGCTGGAATTACCACTCGTCAAACCATCAAGAGAGACTGACAAATCAAGAAGAGAAAGGTAATAATGTTGATTGATTCAGGAAGTACCCACAATTTTATTCATTGTAAGATAGAAAGAGAATTGAATTGCTTCCTATATCCAGCACCAGAGTGTCAAGTGATGGTTGCAAATGGAGGAACGATAAATTGCTCTGGAAAGTGCCATAATATCAAGCTATCCATGGGAGAATATGTATTGACTGGCCTAATGCTTTCCATTCCAATGGGAGGTGCTGATGTTGTACTAGGAGTCCAATCGCTACAATCCTTGGCAAAAGGAAAGGAAGTTGAATTAAGGGGTATTTCAGGGAAACCGAGAAAGATAATCAGCTCTAACGGTATGAAAAAGCTTCTAAAAAAGGAACAAAGAGGTGTAATTGCACAATTATGTTCGCTAGATGTTTCCACATCGGAATCATCTATTTCTCCAGATCTCCATGTTAGAGCCTAAATCTGCCTTAGGCTGAAAGAAGGCAAAATTCAGGGTAACCACAAACCACGCTCAGTCTGGTAGCTAGCCCTACCAGAACAGGAGAGAGCTCTCTCCGGGTCACGCTTAGTGAGGAATAAACTGTTGGGTGTGGAGCCTGATTATCTTCTATATTCAAAGGTATCGCCACATAGGACCCCAGTTCGAAATGGGGGCGGCAACGCCGCCCGTAAAATATTCGCTGCAGGGGGGGTCCAGGGGGGGCAGCTGTGACCTTTGGGAGCCCCCCCTTGGTGGGGGGTTTCGGGGGCAGCGCCCCCGAAGCTAAAAACAACTGTAAAATTGCATTGTAAAAGTATAGTAATTTCTAGTCAATCTGGGCCGTTCATTAGGCGGATGATTTGACAGTAGAACTTATGTTTAGTTTAGTGTTTTTTGCCCTAGAAGGCAACCTCTCTCTTTTTATGAGGGTATTGTATTTGAGGCTGGGTGATAGATTTGTATTCTGTGAGCGAGAAACAGAGAGGTGAGACTGTGAGAGAAAACAGAGGATATTACAGCGGATTTGCTGTAGGTTGTGTCTCTTCATTTTGTTGGATAATAGAAAGGAAGGACTGGCTGTTCGGGGTGGACGTAGCCCAAACTGGGTGAACCATGTATATCTGTGTCTCTCTTGTTTTGTGCGTTTTCTGTGTTTATATTTCTGCAATATTTTATGTGTTCCATTGCTCCGTAATATATAATTTTCTAACAAATGGTATCAGAGCCGAAGGTCTATTTGGCTGATAAACTCGCGGGAAAGAAGGGTTCCTGGTTCGAGTGGGAGCAATGGTGGAAGATGGTAAGTTTAGGGTCGAGAAATTTAACGGCAAAAACTTCTCGCTGTGGAAGATGCAGATGGAAGATTATCTGTATCAGAAAGATCTATGCCTACCATTGGGCAGAAAATCAAATATGCCGACGGGTATGACAGACAAAGAATGGAACCTTCTCGATAGAAAGGCACTCGGAACAATACGGTTGTGCCTTGCTGCGTCAGTCGCCTTCAACATTTCGAAGGAAACCACGACAGAGGGTTTGATTCAGACGCTGTCGAAACTATATGAAAAACCCTCGGCCTCAAACAAGGTATTTCTTATGAAACGGTTATTTAATATGAAGATGTTGGAAGGTGGATCTGTTGCAGACCATTTAAATGATTTTAATACAGTTACAAGTCAGTTAAGTTCTGTAGGGGTAAACTTTGATGATGAAGTTAGAGCTCTGTTATTCTTGTGCTCATTACCAGAAAGTTGGAATGGTTTGGTAATGGCCATTAGTAACTCCATTTGGATCTAGTACTTTAAAGTTTGATGATGTTGACGGTGCTATCCTTAGCGAGGAAATGCGACGGAAAAGCTCCGTTGAGACATCGGGAAATGCTTTGAGTGCAGAGTCTAGAGGAAGAAAAATGGAAAGAGGAAAGAGCTCAGGATATCACAGTAAATCAAGGAAAGGTAGATCCAAGTCCAGATCGGGGATAGTGTGCTGGAAATGTGGAAAGAAAGGACACCTAAAGAAAGACTGTAGATCTCGGAAGGGAAAAGAAGGAGATGCACAACAAGAAAACAATCATGAAGCAAATGTGACAGGTGAGGTGTTACAAGATGATTTGATTCTTTCTTTCGAAAATATTACTGATTCCTGGGTGGTAGATTCAGGGGCTTCATTCCATGCCACACCTGATAAGAAATACTTTCATGACTATGTTCAAGGAGATTTTGGACAAGTTCGTCTGGGTGATGATAAACCCTGTAAAATCGTTGGAATGGGTAAGGTTCTTGTAAAACAACAGAATGGAAACCAATGGCTATTAAAGGAGGTAAGGCATGTTCCAGATCTAAAGAAAAATCTGATTTCAACAGGGCAGTTAGGCGGTGAAGGTTGTGTGACAACTTTCACAGATAAAGCTTGGAAGGTCACCAAAGGAGCCCTGTTAATAGCAAAAGGCGAAAAGGTTGGTACATTGTATTTATGCAATGGTATTTCTAACTCTGTTAATGCTTTAACTTCCAAAGGAGCAGATGTAGCATTATGGCATCATAGGCTCAGACACATGAGTGAAAAGGGGATGAAGATTCTTCACTCAAGGAATTTGTTGCCAGGTTTGAAGAATGTTGATTTGGACTTCTGTGAGAATTGCATTTATGGAAAACAGAAGAGAGTCAGATTTCTCAGAGTTGGGAAAGAAAAGAAGAATGAAAAATTAGAGCTTGTGCATACAGATGTATGGGGACCTGCTCAGGTATCATCTCTCAGTGGCTCTCGTTATTATGTTACTTTTATTGATGATGCAACTAGAAAAACTTGGATTTATTGTATTAAGAATAAATCTGATGTATTTGATACTTTCAAGAAATGGAAAGCTTTGGTTGAGATCGAGACAGGAAATAAATTGAAGTGTCTTAGATCAGACAATGGAGGTGAATATTGTAGCAAGGAGTTTGATAGGTACTGTTCAGAGCATGGAATTCACAGAGAGAAGACAATTCCAAGAACACCACAAGAAAATGGTGTGTTAGAAAGGATGAACAGAACAATCATGGAGCATGCAAGGTGCATGAGATTGCATGCAGGATTGCCTTTACAGTTTTGGGCAGATGCTGTAGATACTGCTGTTTATCTAATAAACAGAGGGCCTTCAAGTTCCTTGGATGGTGGTGTTCCAGAGGAAGCATGGACAGGTAAAAAGGTAAACTACTCTATTTTAAAGCCTTTTGGTTGTGAGGCCTTTGTCCATATTGATAAAGAAAATAGAACAAAGCTTGAGGCAAAGTCAAAGAAATGTACCTTTATTGGATATGGTGTTGATGATTTTGGTTATCACTTATATGATTACGAAAATCACAAAATCATTAGGAGCAGAGATGTAATATTCAATGAAAAGGTCTTGTATAAGAATCAGTTGCAGGAAAAGAAACAGGAAAAGGAAAACAAGGAATACGCAGTTCTTGATGAAATCATTGAAAAAGTAAAGGTGCCTGAAAATAATAATAATCAACAACCACAACAACAACAACCACCACAACAACAACAGGCACCCAAAACACTTGAAAGTGGTGTTAGAAGATCTACCAGGATAAGTAGACCCCCTGAACGATACTCTCCTTCATTATATTATTTATTTTTGACTGATTCCGGTGAACCCGAATGTTATGAAGAAGCAATGCAGGTTGAAAGCAGGAAGAAGTGGGAGGTAGCCATGGAAGAAGAGATGGACTCCTTAATGCATAACCAGACTTGGGATTTAGTCAGGTTGCCTGTAGGAAAAACTACATTGAAGAATAAATGGGTTTACATGCTGAAGGAAGAAGATGGAGGAAAACAGAGGTATAAAGCTAGACTTGTGGTGAAGGGGTTTGCACAGAAGAAAGGTATTGATTTTGATGAAATATTTTCTCCTGTTGTTAAAATGACTTCAATCAGAACTATTTTAAGTCTTGTAGCAGCTGAAGATTTGCATCTTGAGCAGTTAGATGTAAAGACAGCCTTTCTCCATGGGGATTTGGAGGAAGACATATATATGCAGCAGCCACAAGGATATGAGGTGAAAGGGAAGGAGAAACTAGTGTGCAGGTTGAAGAAGAGCTTGTATGGCTTAAAACAGGCTCCAAGGCAGTGGTATCTAAAATTTGACAAGTTTATGTCTGAACAAGGTTATACTAGATGTCACTCTGATCATTGTGTTTATTTGAAAAAGAAAAATGATGGCAGCTATATTATATTGTTATTGTATGTAGATGACATGCTTGTTGCAGGATCTAACATGCAGGAAATAAATGTGCTCAAAAGAAAATTGGCAAATTCATTTGCAGTGAAGGATTTGGGAGCTGCAAAACAAATCCTTGGTATGAGAATAACTAGAGACAGGAAAAATCATAAATTAAAATTGTCTCAGAATGAGTACATACAAAAGGTGTTGAAAAGATTTAACTTGCACAATGCAAAACCAGTTAGTACACCTTTTGCTAGCCATTTAAAACTTAGCAAGGAAATGTGCCCAAGGACCCAAGAAGACATGGATTATATGTCTAAAGTTCCATATGCATTAGCAGTTGGAAGCTTAATGTATGCAATGGTCTGCACAAGGCCTGATATTGCACATGCAGTGGGAGTTGTAAGCAGGTACATGAACAATACAGGAAAGGAACATTGGATGGCAGTGAAATGGATTCTCAGATATTTGAAAGGTACCACAAATCAAGCATTATGCTTTGGTGGTTCAAACATCTCCCTACAAGGATATGTTGATGCAGATATGGCAGGTGACAGAGATAACAGGAAGAGCACTACAGGATATGTATTTACTGTTGGAGGAACAGCTGTCAGTTGGGTTTCAAAAATCCAAAGTGTTGTTGCACTTTCAACAACAGAAGCAGAGTATGTTGCTGCTACAGAGGCTAGTAAAGAAATGATTTGGTTACAAAGGTTTATGGGTGAATTGGGTAAGGAGCATGATATGGGCACGTTATACAGTGATAGCCAAAGTGCCATTCATCTTGCAAAGAACTCAGCATTTCATTCCAGGACTAAACACATACAGCTCAAGTACCATTTCATACGATCAGTGTTGGAAGATGGAGAGTTGAAGCTGGAAAAGATACACACTAGCCAGAATCCTGCAGATATGCTAACAAAAGTTGTAACCAGGGAGAAACTGAGAATATGCTCAGTTTCAGTTGCTCTTCAAGGATGACGATGAAGATGAGAAACAGCCAGGTCCAAAGAGGAGTCATTGTCCAGCAAATGGAGCAGCGGTGGAGTTGCTACAATCAGTCTCCAAGTGGGAGATTGTTGGGTGTGGAGCCTGATTATCTTCTATATTCAAAGGTATCGCCACATAGGACCCCAGTTCGAAATGGGGGCGGCAACGCCACCCGTAAAATATTCGTTGCAGGGGGGGTCCAAGGGGGGGCGGTTGCGACCTTTGGGAGCCCCCCCCTGGCGGGGGGTTTCGGGGCAGCGCCCTCGAAGCTAAAAACAACTGTAAAATTGCCTTGTAAAAGTATAGTAATTTCTAGTCAATCTGGGCCGTTCATTAGGCGGATGATCTGACGGTAGAACTTATGTTTAGTTCAGGGTTTTTTGCCCTAGAAGGCAACCCCTCTCTTTATGAGGGTATTGTATTTGAGGCTGGGTGATAGATGTGTATTCTGTGAGCGAGAAACAAAGAGGTGAGACTGTGAGAGAAAACAAAGGATATTACAGCGGATTTGCTGTAGGTTGTGTCTCTTCATTTTGTTGGATAATAGAAAGGAAGAACTGGCTGTTCGGGGTGGACTTAGCCGAAACTAGGTGAACCACGTATATCTGTGTCTCTCTTGTTTTGTGCGTTTTCTGTGTTTATATTTCTGCAATATTTTATGTGTTCCATTGCTCCGTAATATATAATTTTCTAACATAAACAGTATGGTCTGAGATGACTTACAATGAATATTGATTTTAGGCTAGTAAATAGATATGGAAAAAGGCGATTTTTGAATGACTAAACTTTCTGGGCTGTGTAGGACCAAGGGACCACATGGGCTGGGAAATTAAATCAAAGACACAAAATAGTTCGTGAGGCAAGATAGGCGAGAAGTTTAGCAATCAGATTTAAATAATATGGAGTGTGAAGCCTGTTTGAGGGGAGGGCTGAAAAGGGCATATGTGATGAATCCTTTTCAGACAGAAGAAGAAAACACAGAGGATGAATGTCTTCCAAGGCAGAGCAATAAATTTGGATTCTACCTTTCCTACTTAAAAAATATTCAACTGGAAATGAATATGAATGAAATGCATAACATTACAAGTTACATATGAAACAGAGAGAGAAACATATTTCTAAAACTCACGCCACATGAATCTCACAAATCAGAGCTGCATCATTTTTCATTATTCTCCTGGCCAAGCTGTGCAATGAAATATGCTGGGTTTTTCTCTACGCTATTCCCAGAAACTCCAACCCCTTACAAATGACTTTCAATACAATAAATAAGCTTTGCTACCAGAAAGTGGATCAACCCAAAGTTTGAGGGATTGTTTAATCATTACAAGCAGAAATGAAAAGCCAACCATCAGTAACGGGAGCAGCGTTACATTTCATTTCTCTGATGACCAAATAAAAAAAAAAAAAAATGGAGCGTAGATCTTCTGGGGCGACTGTTCGCCTTCCTTTTGACCATTTGAATCACAACTATCAGTTTAATAACATGGCATTTTAAATAAGATGCGCTTCTAATGAATAGAAAACATATATTGTTTCTGAACGGGCCCACCTGCAATTTACGTTTAACTCACCCATGCGCCAATATTCACTTCAACTGTCTTCGCTTCTGAACCATAGTACCATAGCAAAAAATCGTTGAACAGGCTTTGAAAAACTTATTTGGAGCAAATTGCACTGAAACAAATCGAATTCTTGCAGAGCGAAAGTGATTTTGGCCTTTGGATCTCTGTGCGCTGCGCCCAAAAGATGTGTGCGTCGCACCACTTTGGAGGTGGTTTTGAGGCACTTCCTGAAGTCCAAATTGAGCCCAAGTGTGCTTGTTAGAAAGCCATGCCTGTCTACTTTCCAACCCAAGTGAAATTTTTAAATTTGGATGTCATTTATCACTCCAAAAATGCAATCTCCCAAGACTGCTTCCTGTGTGTCAAAATAGGGGCAGAGAGGTCATTTTTTGGGTGTTTTTGACCTCCTGAGGACTCAAAACTTGCCCAAAATTCTTGGACATGCACTAGCAGTCGTAATTTTCCATGGAAAATCCAAAAATGTAAAATTTTTGTCATTTGGATCTCCCTAGCAAAAGCGCGCGCCAGGTGGCGCAGCGCACATGGAGAAAAAACCTGTTTTTGGTGCAAAAAATTTCAAAATGCAAAAATGTGCTCCAAATTTCTTGAAATTTGGGCTGTACCTTCTCTATCACATTTCATGTTGGACCAAAGAAGCCTCAGCCAAGATTTGGAGCCGATCTTGCTCTTTTTGCCTCTTTTGTCTTTTTGTCACCTTTCTCAATTTCGCCTTTAGGCTCCTGATTCTCGCTTTTGAGCTCATGTTTCAGGCCATGTAATGGAGAGTCATGCACCTCAACGTTGCTTTTTCCCTATTAGCCTTCTCCAACAGCTATTCCAAGTGAACGTTCACTTTCTCTAAAACATACTCCCGGTCCTCATCTCTTTGCTCCATAGGTCTACCTTGTGCTGCCAGTTTTCCTTGATCAGTTGCAACTCTATCTCAGCTTGCCGATACTCAAGTTGTTTGTTCCTCTGCTCCAGATATTTCATATTCCATTTGGTTCTCTCCAAGTCAACGAACAAGGCTTGAATCTCTGTTTGCTGCTCCTGGATGATCTCTTTACGCTGTGCACTTTGCGGATCCGTATCTGTATCGTCATTATGAAGGAGAATGAAGTCGGTCTCTCATTCACCTGATGGCCCCTCATCATGCATTGGCTCCTTACCTCTGTCCTGTACCTATAGTGCTGATGTCGGAAGCGAGGCCCCTTCCACCCCAGGTGGAGATAACACTCGCTTTGCTGCTGCAAACAAATGTCTAGCGCCCCTCTGATATGTGACAAATACCGGCGCACTAGCGGTCTCATGGTGCTCATATTGATGAGAAGGTTCCCCTATCTCAAATATAGTCTTTGAAGGTCCCTGTGAAGCTTGGAAGAAGTCACGAGAGATGAAATCATCGCAAGTGATACCCTGTAAATCAAGCTGATGCACCACCAAAATCTTGATGAGAGTAAAATGACAAACACTGTTGAACTGCTGCTCAGGGGTCTTGTGTTGCACAAGGGCGGTCATCCTCTCTATGTTTCGGCATATAAAATATGGGATGTTCATCATGCGTACCCGGGTGAAATGCATGAGCAACCTAATGTGATAAGCATATAACCAGGAGAAACGACCTTCACAACTGAAATACTTCATAATTAACTTCATTAGAGGGGCATATTCATATTTAAGATATATGAAGGGAAACACCCTCTTAAGTTGCCTCAAGAAACTAGGTTTAACATATGGCTCATAATGCTGTCGGTCAACTTTTTGTCTCTTGTTCCATGGCTCTCCAATATTAGGCATGCCGGTAGCTAATGAAATAGAGTCCGGTGTAAGTGTGAAAGTAACACCGGCCAAAGTAACTTGAGCACCATGCAAATGTATAAAAAATAGGCGAGCCAACTCATGGTGGAATTGAACATTTGCAACCTTTTCATAAAACTCATAGCATGACTGAAACCGAAAACAAGAGACGGCAAAAGGGCAGGCCTGCAATTCTGTGAGGGTAGTCGGTTCTTCTCTAACATGTTTGCCACTTTTGTGAGGCCTCCGTGGTGCACATTCTTCAGTGGGTGAGTCACTATGAGTTTCCACCTCATAGTCAGATGAATGATCAGATGACATAATTGATGCTATGAAAACTGCTTGTAGAAATGAATGCTGATCGCAAGACTGTGTTGGACTGCTGTGTAATATGGTTGAAATCTGTCACCAAGGGAGCAATGTAACAAGGGATTATTAGGGAGGGAAGATATGAAGGGATTAGGAGTCTTAGGATAGATTTATTTAGGACAATGTAGTATGGTTTGGGAACTTTGCATAGGGTAGGGTTTGGGGTTTTTACATTGGGCAATGGGTGAAAGGGAATTGGGGATAAGGGTTTAGTAATTTTAGGGGATAGGGAGCAATGAAGTTCAAAGGGATATGGTATAAGGGAAAAGGGAATGAAGGAAAAAGGGACAGATGGGATGGAAGGGGAAACTTGGTGATAAAATGATGCATTTGCAACCCTTAACAGCAATTGACATAAGGATTTTTAGAGGTAGGGTTTGGAAATTTTGTTTCAATATTTGGAACCATAAACCACCATCACACAACACACAAAAATGTATGAACCACCGAGATGTCGACCATACCTGGCACGTCCAAGCAATTCAATAGCGATTTGGAGGATTTTCAGGCGTTTTTTGGGATTTAGACTGTATGCGCCACACCGCCCTTTCTATGCGCCGCGCGCTACCGGTGAACCGCGCCCATTAAAATTTGCACTGGAGGAACGCGCCCAATGCGCCGTGCTGACCCAGTGCACCGCACTACCTACTGTATGCGCCGCGTTGGCCCAGTGCACCGCGCTACCTACTGTATGCGCCGCGCCTGTCAAGACACCTCCAACCTCACCCAAAACGCGCGCTGGCTCACCCAATTCCTTTGAAATGCTTCTCTCTGACCTTGGCTTTTAAAATGACCTTGATCCTTATGGGAAAATCTATATAAAGACATGGAGTCATGGTTTTGATTTTTGTTTCTTCAAAACCCACTTTTGCAATGTTTTGTTTTGGCACTTTTTCCACAATTTAATGCAACTCTGTATTTCACATTCCCTTTTTGGATTTTTGACTAAAATGATGAAATTTTTGGCAATTTTTTACAGGGGTAGCTGACCTGGAATTTGGCAAAGGACGATCAGAACCAGATTTTGAAGTACTTCATGTTGGAGAACTTTACATATTTATCATAAACATTAATTTGACGATTTCCTCTTCAAAACAGAGTTTTGAAGAGGAATCACCCTTGAGCATTATGGATGATGAAAATCTGGAGATGAAACTTGTTGAACCTCCCTCTGGACTGCTGGCATTATTGGGAACTTTGAAAACACGACTTATGAAACCCTAGACCTATGGTTGACATGATTTTTTGCCTCATCAAAAAAACCAAATAATGACTGTCATTTAATGAACTTTGATGAACAGAGCTGAGCCAGCAGGTACAAAGCATGAGGGGTAATGACTGACAAGACTGTTACATCCGATGTATGGCATGCCCCTAGCGGAATGCAGCTGAGTGAATGGAGCGAGACACCTAAACATGAAATGCAGAAAGAGTTTTGATCTCCGATGTAGAACTGACAATACCGACTCTAACATTGGCTCCAATGGGGATGGTAGCTCCTTGGAGGTGCCAAGAACAGTAGATCTCTGGAGGAGCTAGACAGTGCCTTCGTCCATTGGGCTATGGAGTCACTATTTCAACAAACGACACGAAACTCTCGACTCATTTATTAACATGAAACTTGACTCAAACTGACTCAAATTTGAACTTAAAATGACTCAAAGACTGACTTGACGAACTCAAACCAAAACAAAAATAAAATAGTATTTACAATGACAATGGAAACAACCGAAAACTTTTCAGAAATGGTACTGCTTGAGTAGCCGACCATTGACCGGCCCTCCTGGACAATCTTCCCCGCTCATTTCCTTCAGAAGAAAGGCATTCTGCCCCTGATATGCTGCAATCTTGAAGGGACCTTTCCAGAGATTCTCAAATTTACCGTGCTTACCCTTTTCCTCATTCCTTGCATCCCACTTCAGCACCACATCATCCAACTGAAATTTGTCCGCCTTTTCTTTTCTATCATAAATTTTCTTAATCTTCTCCTGCAACTTGGATGTGTTGTGGAAAACTTCTTCTCTTGTCTGCTGCAAATGGATCATTTGATTCAATCTTCTCTGCATAGGATCGTCTTCACTGTCGGCTTCCTGAAGAAGTTTGACTATCGGGGCTGCGAGAGAGGTAGGAAACAATGTATCAACTCCGTACACAAGCTCAAAGGGGGACATACCAATGGATTTCTTCTGACTGACCCGATCTGCCCAAAGTGCATTGACCAACTTCTTATGCCAGCTCTTCTTGTTGATTTCCAGCAGCTTCTTAATGATGTTGACCAAAGATTTGTTAGAAGACTCCGCCAACCCATTGCCTTGCGGATGATAGGTAGTTGAGTGACCCAAAATGATGTGATATTTATGACAAAACTCTACCATCCTTTTTGATTTGAAAGCTGCTGCGTTATCAGTGATTAACTTATTCAGGCAACCAAAGCGAGACAAGATGTTATTTTCAAGGAATGAAATAATTACCGCATCTGTAGCTTGTCTGGTGGGAATTGCTTCGATCCATTTCGTGAAGTAATCTGTTGCCGTGAGAATCCACCGATGCTGACCGGAAGAAGCGGGATGAATTTCACCAATGAAATCCAACCCCCATTGCTGAAAAGGGGCACTCACCTCAATGGGCTTAAGCGGCAAAGGCTGTAATTTCTGCCTTCCTTCAAAAATCTGACATTTATGACAGCTCTTGACAACCTTATATACATCAGCAAACAATGTCGGCCAATAGTATCCCACTCTCAGAACTTTATTTGCTGTTGTTTTCCAAAAAGGGTGGCCACCACAATCTCCTTCGTGGAAATCCTCCATGACCTGCTTTGCTTCTTCTTCCACCAAAAAATTTAACAGAACGCCACCAGGATATTTCCAATAAAGTGCAGAATTTAGAATGCAAAACTTGGCAGCCTTTAATTTGAGAGTTCTAGCTTTGTTTCTAGTCATGTTGGGTGGTGGTGACAAATTTTGAAGCACATATATGATATCTGAATCCCACGGAGAAAGAGAAAACATTTCAGATACCTGAATTGATGAACCTTCCTCATTCTCGTCGGAAATAACAGCGATCAGATTTATGTCTAAGGCGTGCAAGTTTGATTCAGCCATTAACTTTTCCAATCCCTGTCCTTTAACAAGATTTGTGGGCTTTATTTCCACATCATACTCCAACAAAGCTGCAATCCACTTGCCTCGTCTTCCTTTCGGATTTGTCTGTACTAAAACATCTTTGACAGCAGCATTAGGAACATAAGCCAAAATATGAGAATGCAGAATGTATACCCGAAAGTCTTTCAATGCTTTCACAAGTGCGAGGGATTACTTCTCAATGATGTTGTACTTTAAGGCTGCATCTCTTATAGCTCGGCTGAAAAAAGCAATTGGTCTTTCGTGATCATCTCTTTTCTGCATCAACACAGCTGCCATAGTATGCTCCAAAGCGAATGAAAACAATATAAAATCCTGAGTGTATTCTGGGCTGATTAGAACTAGGGCTGAAGAAAGAGCCAATTTGACTAAATTGAACGATTTTACAGCCTCTTCCGTCCACTTCACTTGGCTGTCCTTCTTAAGCATGTTTGTAATCTCTCTTAGGTGTTCAACAAGATTAGGTACAAAGCGGCGTAAAAAATTCATTTTACCATTGAAAGATTGAATCTCCTTCTTATTCCGGGGCAGATCGATTTGCTAAATAGCTTGTACACGTGTTGGATCAATACGAATGCCATCTTTTGAGATAATGTGCCCAAGTAGTTTTCCCTCCTCCATGGCAAACAAGCTCTTTTTCGGATTCAGCGATAAACCATATTTTCTGCACTTTTGAAAGACAGTTTTCAGATGATACATGTGTTCTGTTAGCGCTTGGAATTCACCTAGGCTGAGATAGACAAACTCTCAAGGCTACATCAAACCATTTCACCTCGTAGCTAGCCCTACGAGGTATGAGAAGGCTCTCTCGGGTCAGATTTGATAGATCTTATAATATAATTAGGCTGACCAATTAGGATCAAAGATATTAGGCTAGTAAATTGATAAGGGGTTTGATTTGATGATTTGTGGGGGTTTTGGTGGCAATTGGTGGAAGTGCAATTCAAAGTGCGGGGATTGAGCACAGTTTTCACAGGGGGATCTAAGGGGCAAGGTAGGAATGAGTGCTGATGTCTTAATTTGAGATGGATGATCAGAGATGATAGAGGAGAAGCTAAAGAGGGCAAACACACAATTCGAATCCTCTCTAGACAGTAGAAAACATTAAAATTGAACAAACTAAAAAGCTGAGCATGTCAAAACATGAGTTCAAACTTTACCACTTCATCTGTCCAATTTAAAAGCATAAGAGAGATGTGAAACACATAAACAAACTTACAAGAACATGTAGAGAACACACCATCAACAATCAGATCCACAAGAATCCTCAAAGATGTCTGTAAAACCCTGGCTTTCCTTGCCTTCAATTGCAGAAATAGATGCACAATATACAATAAAGCTTCCTTACACAAGAGTCCAACCATGAAAATGAGAAGGAGAGAGCATAATATAGACCTCCTAGACCATCTAACTCCTTTCCCCACCTCTAGGGGTTGAGCTCAGCTTCCTAGGAGCAGTTTGAACTAATTCTAAACTAAGAACTAGAAAATAGGCAGCCCAACAACTTGCCTCTATTACTTAGCTAACTCATCCATGCATTAATTTTTCACTATTTACATCAAAGAAGCTTCTAGAAGAGTAAAGAAAGATAAAACCTATCAAAGTGCCATGAAAATATTGCATTCATCCATCATCTACAATTAAAAATGGTCAACCATAGTCAAAACAGTGTTTTTTGACCGAAAATGGCAATTCTGGCAAATCTGGAAGTTCTGGTCGCGCCCCTGGAAGTTCTGGTCGCGCCCCTTCACAGCTGTTTTTGAGTGGGTTCCACTGGTCCAAATCAGGTGCAAAATGGCTCATTGGAAAGCTTGGCATGTCTACTTTCCATCCCAAGTGGAATTTCTGAATTTGGTGTTGATTTGACCCCTCAAAAACCATTTCTCCCAAGGTCACTTTCTGCAACTCAAAAAGTGGGCAGAAAGTCATTTTTTTGATGTATTTTGAGCTTTTGGAGGCTCAAATCTCAAAATCAGGCTTCTCCCAAGCATTGGTAATTTTTCTTTTTGCATGCCCTTTCCAAAAATGCCAAGTTTTCAAAATTCCAAGCAGTCCTCCAAAATGGTCTCACCCGGGGTGAGACCAAACCGTGGGCAAAACCTGTAATTTTACCAAAAATTTCCAAAATGCTCCAAAATTCTCAAAATTTTCACATTTTGATGCTAGATCAAGGCTGATCAGTACCATGATGAGTGAGAGATGCCTCAGCCAAGATACGGGGATTTGTCCTTTTCTTTTTCCTCATGAGAGCCTCGTTCAACCGCCGTTGAAGGATCTTCATCCTTGCTTTGTAAACATGCATTCTGGCCCAATAATGTGTTTTCATGTTGCGTAGCAGCTCTTTGTCATGATTTGCCTTCTCTAAAAGCCTCTGCTGTGTCTCAACCTCCATGGAAGAAGACCGGTCATCACCTTGCTCATTAGTCTCATTGGTTGACCTGATGTTATTGAGCAAGGTGGAATCAACAAGTCAAAATGACCGCTGCCCTGCCTGCAAAATGCTGTGAAGTATGTTGTTTTCAAGGGGAAACATCATGAGGGAAATGTTAGGGGAGGGAATTTACATATAGGAAAGGGAAAAATATATATAAACAACAGGGAATTTTGAAGGAAACAATCACACAATGTTAAACATGTCATTCTATCTTTCATCATTTGCAAATCAATACTTTATTAGGGAAAATTTGTGTTTTTTAAGCACCAAGGGAAAGGACAATGAAAATCTTCATGATGGAGGGGATGATGTCATGGGTATAGGGGAATAGGGTAGCATCACTTATGTACAAGTAACAGGCAGCTCATTTCATTTTGCTTTTGCATGTCCTTGAGGAGCATACTCTGTTTTTTATAACTTTTGGAATGGCCATTTGATGCTTTGGGAAACAGGGAGTTAGGGTATTTGATTGCAAGAGGAAGGGAGAGGGGATTGCTGTGATTATGTTACAATGGAAGGGAGAGGGAATTGGTAACTTGGGAATTAGGGAAAAGAGAGGATATTAGGAATTAGGTTTAGGGGGACAATGAAACCCTTTTAATAATCACTGCCAACTAATTTTCGTAACAGCAATTCATTTAGGACAGTGGCAGCTTCATCATGCTTTTACCATGGGGAATTAGGGTTTCACTGTGTGCTTTGATCATAGGGAGGGACATTCAATTTGCATAAGGAGTTTTGCATGAGGGGAAATGCAATTGAATTAGGGTTTTAATATAGGGAATAGATAGGGAAAAACAGAGTTCTAGGAAAGGGAGATGATACCATGTTACTGCAAACTCTAACCACAGCAAGACTGCTCTTTTTGGATAACTAGCAGCTGATACCTTTAATGAATTTTGTCATGGATTTTACACAGCTTGTAACCTTTGACATCATACAGCAAGATGACATTTTTCTTTATTTTTTATAAGGCTATGCAAATGGCATTTTCACTGTTTTTACAATTCTTATGTGCATGCCTTGTCATCATTTTTTCTTTTTGTTTTTATATTGTTTCTTTTCATTCTTTTGCTGTGCATTTGATATACAATTTGCTGTGTATACTAGTGTTTAGGTTTTGAGCATATAACATGGGGAAAAGGTAGGGTTTGAAATGATTAGAGGGGACTAGGGTTTGATAGGATTTAGGGGTAGGGTTGGTATGATTAATTTGCAAATGAGATCAATAAATATGACATGTTAACATATGTAATTTACATGGGAAAATGAAAGGAGGGACATAAGGGAAAAATTGCCTTGAAAACAAACAAACTGTCCATGCATATGGCTTGCAAAACATCAAGTCATTTAACTTATTCTCTATTGATTCCTTGCATAAAATCATGAGCATTACCTTCCTTTGCAACCACAAAACCATCACACAACACGTGGAAGAGACATACCTCAACAAAATTGAGCAAATTTGAGGGAGATTTGGCGTTTGAGTGAGTTTTTACAGCAGACAGAGTTTTTGGTCGCGCACCTCCGTTTGGTCGCGCCTGTGTAATTTAACACAGTGCGTTGGCCTGTTTTTGGTCGCGCACCTCCGTTTGGTCGCGCACGTTCACAGCCTTGTTTGAGGGCCTTCCCGGCATCGAAATCAGGCGCAGGATGGCTCGTTGGAAAGGTATTTGAGTCTAATTTCCAACCCAATCGGAATTTTTCAATTTGGAGTTGATTTGACCTGTCAAAAAGCAAATCTCCCAAGACTGGTCAAAAAGTGTCCAATGAGGCTGCCTCAAGGAAGAGTGCTGTTGCAGTCAACTTTTGAATGCCTTCCTCAACCCCAAATTGAGCGCATGATAGCTCATTGGAAAGCTCTTCGTGTCTAGTTATCAATTTACCCATCAAGCAAGTCATTTGGCCAACCAATCTAGGAGAAAACTTGATTTTCCCAAGGTCACTTCAGAGGTGCCTTTGATTCTCCTGAGGCAACGGTATTATTGACATTTCTCTAAAACCATGACACCTGTGTAAAAAATGAAGGAGGTTTTTCTTCCTTGGCATGTTGTGGACAAAAACCTCTCTCAGTTTTGAAAAATTCATCTTTTATTGCTCAGAAATAGCTTTTGAGTGAAACTTGTCCCGATGTGTGAAACAAGGAATTTTGTCGAAATGAAGCGGAATGAAGGGGACAGAGGGCTTCTAAATTCTTGGGGAAATTTTTGGGAATGGGGAGGGATGTTAGGAAGCAGGGGAAAGTGGAATCTTAGAGATTGAGCGAGGGGAAGGGGTCCAAAAGGGCAAAACACAGGCCAAACCTAGAAAATTGCCAAGTTGTAACTAGAAACTAGGGTTTGTGCAAAAATGAGGAATTTGGCGGATCTAAGGGATGGGAAGTGTTTGATAAGGTACATGAAGGATAGTGGAAGGTGTATTAACATCAGGAAACAAGTTTTGCCGATGATTTGGCCGCCCAAGAGAAATTGGCTTTCAAAACCCTAGGAGAGGGAAATGAGCTTGCCTAGGCACAACTGAAGCATGAACATGGTGTAAAATGACCCATTAGACACTGACATGATGATGACAAACCTCTGAATGATGATAAGCTCAGCTGAATGATGACATGGACTGACATTTGGGCAAACCCTAGGCCTAATGCCTAGTGACCAAATTTTGCTTGAAGACTCACTGAAATGACAAAATTTGACCTTGACACTTCAAAATCACTATGTAAGAGCACATTTGATCACTGGAGGAAGGCTGTAAAGACTGACACTAACATGTTCTTCATCAGATTTGGAAAACACCATCAGATTATCAAGGTATACAACCAAAAAGACATCTTTCTCATTTGCAAAAGCCAAGTCCATTGCCCGCTGAAATGTGGCACCCGCGTTCTTCAAACCAAAAGGAATTTTGGCGTAATGAAAAGTTCCCCACGGAGTGGTGAATGCTGTCTTGTCTTGGTCATCTTCATGGACAGAAATTTGGTTATATCCAGAATAACCATCGAGTAGTGACATACGAGATGCTCCAACTACTCGCTGAAGTATATGATCCATTTTGGGCAGTGGATAGTTATCTTTCAATGAAACTTTATTGAGATTCCTAAAATCAATGCACAAGTGAATCTCACCTGTCTTCTTCCGTACGGGCACCAAATTAGAGATCCAGTCCGAAAATCTGATGGGAACAATGATTCCTGATTTGTACAACTTGTTTATCTCCTTTTAAATTGATGGTAGCAGTTTTGGATTTAGCCTTCTCAACTTCTGTCTGAAAGGTTTCTGATTAGGCTTAATGGGTATGGTGTGTTGAATTATATTGGTATCGTATGTCTTCAAGTCAGAATAGTCCCAAGCAAACACATAAGCAAATGAAGACAACACACTGATATATTTGGCTTTTATCTTTTGTGGCAATGCTTTAGACAGTTTTACCATTTTAGTATTAGCACCTGTTCCGATATTGACCTCTTCAACACCCTTCTCTGTTGGCTGCAATGTTGGTTTGTGGGCTACGTCATCTTGATCAAAGAGTTCTTCTAAAGGTATTGAGCCTTTAGGAATAATGTTATCCTTTAGCTGAAACATGTCCATTTGATTGATCTGCACCTCATCTTTACCATCTTCATTTTCTACATCAATCGAGGTCTCTTTGAACTTACCTTTGTTTTGTAGAAAATCATCAATCTCCTCATCATCTTGGAAAACTTGCCAATATCTCTGATTGTCGGGGACAGTCGAACGATGCTTGACATGGATTTCGAATTTATTACTGGAGTTCATTGGAATCTTCAAACTACTGGCTGCCTTAGCAAGAGCATCAGCAATGCTATTTTGAACATGAGGCACACATGTCAAGGTATATTCTGAAAATAATTTCAGGATGTCTAGAACTGCATTTCGGTAAGCCCGCATCCGAGGATGCTTTGCTTGATATTCGCCTCTGACCTGCTTAATCACCAATTCAGAGTCGCCATATACTGCAATCCTCTTAGCATTCAACTTTCTTAGAATTTTTAGGCCAGAAATCAGAGCTTCATACTCAGCCTCATTGTTTGAACAATCAAAAGCTAATTTGTAAGAGCATACCCGCACATTACTAGGCACCTTGTTCGGGGCGGAGAAAGGACTGCGTACCCAAATACCAATTCTAGCACCATCATTTCCCACTGCACCGTCGAAATCCATTGTCCACAAACCTTCTTCCTCTTCTTCCAAGTGCCAAAATTCTGTTGGCTCTGTTTTTCCTGCTTGCTGTCCGTTACCTTCAGCTGATTTCTCAACGGTGTTTTGCTGTTCTCGTCCTTCTTTCTTCAAAACTTCTCTGAAATTTTCTGCTATTTCTGGAATACTTTCTGCTTCTACTAACTGACTATCAATATCATTAAAACTATCTGAATACAAAACAAAAGACTCTAGATCTGTATGTATGGCATGCCCCTAGCGGAATGCAGCTGAGTGAATGGAGCGAGACACCTAAACATGAAATGTAGAAAGAGTTTTGATCTCCGACGGAGGACTAACAAGACCGACTCTAACACTCCAAAAAGTCTTGGACAATCATTCCAAGGTATTTGAGACTCCCAAAGGTCTCCCACCTATTCGTGGTCATGATCATGCTATTCATCTGATTCTAGGAAGTGTTCCTCCAAACATCAGGCCGTACAGATATCCCTATGCCCAAAAGAGTGAAATTGAACGTATGGTTGCGGAAATGCTAGAGGCTGGTATAATTCAACCTAGTCAAAGTTCTTTCTCTACTCCAGTAGTATTGGTGCACAAGAAGGATTGATAAGGGCGCATGTGTCTAGATTATAGGGAGCTTAACAAGCTCACTATTAAAGATAAGTTTCCCATTCTGGTCATTGATGAATTACTAGATGAATTGAATGGATCAATTTACTTCACCAAGTTGGATCTTCGTTCAGGATATCATCAAATCAGAATGAAGACTGAAGACGTTCCGAAAACAACATTTAGAACTCATGAGGGTCATTATGAATTTTTGGTCATGCTTTTTGGCCTTACCAATACACCTTCTACATTTCAAGGTTTGATGAATTCCATTTTCAAACCTTTCCTTAGAATTTTTTTGCTAGTATTTTTTGATGATATACTAATCTACAGGAAGTCTTCGAAGGATCATGTTGAACATGTTGACAGGGTGCTACAACTATTGAAGGAGAAATAATTATATGCAAAAAGATCCAAATGTTTCTTTGGAGTACAAGAGGTGGAATATCTAGGTCATATTGTATCTCATGAAGGAGTTACGGTAGACACTAGCAAAATTAAAGCCATTAAGGAATGGAAAATCCCCACATCCATAAAGAATCTGCGACGATTTCTTGGGTTGACAAGGTATTATCGCAAGTTTGTTAAGAATTATGGGAGAATAGCAGAACCTCTAACAACAGTATTGAAGAAAGATGCATTTTCATGGACTCCAGAAACAACAAAGGCCTTCGAACATCTTAAAGAGGCAATGTGCCAAGCATCGGTCTTAGCTACACCGGACTTCACAAAAACCTTTATTGTGGAATGTGATGCTTCAGGAAATGGAATTGGTGCTATTTTAATGTAAGATGAAAGACCCATTGCTTTTGAAAGTCGTCCAATCAAGGGAAAGTTTTTACACAAAGCTATTTATGAGAAGGAAATGTTGGCAATACTACATGCACTTAAGAAATGGCGACCCTACCTAGTGGGAAGACACTTCAAGGTAAAAACGGATCATGATAGCCTTAAATACTTTTTAGAACAAAGATTATCCTCTGAAGAGCAACAAAAGTGGGTCACAAAGATGTTGGGTTATGACTTTGAAATCATCTACAAAAAAGGGAAGCAAAATGTGGTGGCAGATGCACTCTCAAGAAAAGATGAGGATGTGGAAGCATTGTTGTGCGCCATTTATATTATCCAACCAGATTGGATAAACGAAGCAAGGGAGGAATGGAAGAATGATGAAGAAGTGTGGGCACTTATTCGAAAGTTACAACAAGATTCCAATACATCTGATACATTTAGCTAGCAAAATGATTCGTTATGGTATAAAGATTGTTTATACCTCTATAAGAATTCTCAACTCAAACAAAAGATTCTTATGGAATTGCACACTTCTCCCTTACTAGGGCACTCAGGATTTTTAAAAACTTACCACAGGGTTAAGAAGGAATTTGGAATTTTTTTGGGATGGCCTTAAATCGGATATTCAAAAGTTTGTGGCGGAATGTTTGGTTTGCCAACAAAATAAAGTTGAAACAATTAAGACCCCGAGTCTATTACAACGTTTATCCATTCCAAGCCAATGTTGGGAGGAGGTTTCAATGGATTTTATCACAGGTTTGCCCAAGTCGGAGGGAAAGAGTGTCGTCATGGTGGTATTTGATAGACTTACCAAGTATGCACACTTTTGTGCATTATCACATCCATTTAAAGCCAATACAGTTTCTATTGCATTTATGGAAACAATTCAAAAGCTACATGGAAACCCAAAGATTATTGTAAGTGACAAAGATCCCATTTTCATTGGAAATTTTTGGACAGAATTATTTTCTTCTCTTGGTACTCAGTTAGCTCATAGCTCATCTTATCATCCTCAATCTGATGGGAAAACTGAGATAGTAAACAAATGTTTGGAAGGATATCTTTGTTGCTTTGTATCTGATAAATAGACACAATGGGTCAAATGGTTGCCTCTAGTTGAATGGTGGTATAACACTTTCTTCCATACAGCAACAAAAATGACCCCATTTATGGCTCTTTATGGATATCAGCCACCATCCATCACATCATATTTAAGAGAAAATTCTAAGGTTCAAGCAGTGGAACATCACATTGAACATCAACAACAAATCCTCCAACTCTTAAAGGATAACCTCGTGTTGGCACAGAAAAAATGAAACAACAAGTAGGTCAACATCGCAGTGAAAGAAGTTTTGATGTAGGTGATTGGGTATTCCTACGGCTACAACCATATAAACGAATGTCCCTCAAGCAAGTTAAGAAGGATAATAAATTATCACCAAAGTATTATGGTCCGTACAAGGTGTTGCAAAAGATTGGTACTATGGCATACAAATTGGAGCTTCCTGCAGCTTCTCGAGTGCACCTAGTTTTCCATGTTTCATGTTTAAAGAAGGTTATAGGCGACAAGCTCCCAGTTCAAACAATATTGCCAGAACTTGATGAGGAAGGAAAAATTATATTGGACCCAGAAGCAGTCACAGAAACAAGAACTCGACAGCTACGAAATCGATCAATTTCGGAGTATCTCGTCAAGTGGAAGAACTTATCCGCTGAAGATTCCACATGGGAGGATGAGAGTTTTATACAGAAGCATCCTGAACTACTCAAGCGTTGAGGACAACACTTTTTTTGAAGGAGAGGGGCATGTTAGGTCCCTATAATACTAGTGATTACCCCATTACTATTGTAGTTGTATCCCTTATTAATATTGTTGTGCCCCTATTATCCCCATATTTTTATTACTGTGCCCCATAGAATCCCTCTATTGTTATTTTTGTGGCTTTATATTATTATTGTTAGGTCAGTTGGATTATATTGTGACTCCTTAGTCTCCTATATATAGAAATGAGGTTTTGTCATTTAAATCATGCAAGAATTGTTCATTTATGTAATGTAAAGGAGGTTTTCCCCTCGAAGAGGTTGAATTCTAAGGCGTTTATCTATCTTTTCTATCTTTTTGTGAGGTGGTTTCATAACAAAAACCGCCAGATATAACGGTTATGGTTAACACTAATTGCAGGTTTAACATTAATAAGCGCAATTTAACTTAATTAACTGCAGTTTAGTCTGGCAGAGGATTTGGAGGTGCCCTCAAATTTGGGCCTGCCTCCATATTTAGCGGGGCTAACTGGAGATATTATAGAATAAGAGGAGAAATTGTAGGAAAAGATCGTCTGAGTCATATAGAAGTCAAATTTTGACCAAATTGAGCTCAGAAAGAGGTGTTCTTAGCTAATTTGGATATTCTAAACACATTGGTGTAGGTATCAAGAGCCATAGATATTTGTAAAACAACATTTTTACATATTAAGCTAATATAGAGGCCCAAGCCATGGAAGCTGGACCAAGGAGATGTAGCCCAAGAGGGGTGAACTCGTTCATCAAAACACTATGTTAAAGTGTCTCTTTGATGGTTTGCTATACTTTGAATGTATGTTGTTCAGTATTTGTGTTTGAAGCTATTTTTCTCATGAATGTCATTTTAAACTTAAGGAAATTTAGATGTTTACATGCACAAACAGCAAAGGAAACCCCAATACAAGAAGCAATAAGCCAACAAATATTTGGAAATCTGTAATTTTTATTAGCACATAAAAAATAATTATGCAAAAATAGATCAAGTTGGTATCAGAGAAAACGTTGAATTTCTTGATTGCTTGAGTTTGTGCAATTAGGGTTTTAATGGTTGCAAAATTGTGATGCTTACAAGGTTAAAGTTGCAAAAAGGAGAAGGGAAGCTATTGGTTGCAACTCCTGAGGTAATGCCTAGAATAAGGAGAGCCACAAGACCACAATCTCCACCACCCAAAGTTCCAATTCTGGCTGCAATTAAAACTCCTCAAGTTTTGTCTTGAACTGAGATTGAAGAGGTACAAGCAATACCAATTTCTAAGCCTAAATCCATAGCCATTATGTCTGGAGTAATAGAGCCTGAAGGTCCTTCTTTAGAAGAGTAAGAATTCAAGAAATATTTCTTCACTTTAAATGAGATGGTTAAAGTCCTCTATGAAGATAGGAACACTAGAATGGTTGGAGAGAGTTCTAAACCACCACATGGAGAAGGAAGCTCAGAGGATAAAAAAGATGAGAAGAAGGATTCCAAAGGGAATGGTGGAAAGCCACCTCCATCTCCACCATCCTCATCATATTCCTCATCATCTTCATCATCTTCCACTACCACCACTAAAACTACCCACACTCATTCAAAAACCCCAAAACGAAAGACTCCATTACTTAAATTAGACATAAAATTCGAACTTCCCATGTACAATGGAGAGGTGAATACAAAAAAGTTGGACAATTGGATTCAAAAATTGGAGGTATACTACAGAATTCAGAACCTTCAAGAAGACAACATAAAAATCCAGTTGGCTTCATTGAGGCTAGAAGGAGTTGCATTAGTTTGGTGGGATGGAAAGACTCAAGAGGAAATGTGAATACATGGTAAGATATCCATTACTCGGGTTGAATTTGTTTATGCAATTAAAAGACACTTTTATCCTTTAGCCTATATGCAAAAAGCCATTATGAGTTGGCATTGTACCAGTTCTTTATCTTTTCATCCTATGGTCGCCATATTGATGAATACCTTGTATTATGCCCGATCCTTTCACAATGTTGCCTAACAATTTTCCTAGGATCATATGCATGGAAATATTTGGTGGTGAAGTGTAGGCAATTTAGATCTTTAGTTTGGTTGCCAATGTCCTGTGATCCTTAATGGAAATATGGGCAAAGGGAATTTATTCCTCCTATGAAGGGTTCCTGACAATCGCTTGTCTAGCTGATTTTCCACCTCCTACATGACCACCTTGTTTTTTTCATATTGTTGCATAAGATGAAGGGTTGTTTGACATTCAAAGCATCCGATGTAAGTTCCCTCGTGAGCTGCAAGCCAGTCAGCAATATCTTGAAGACATTCCTTCACTTGATCTATCATGCATGGTGGATCGGTCTTGAATATTAAGCGAAAGATGGCTGCAAAGAATATTTGGCCAATCTGTGGTACACGCCTTTGAATCTTTCTTCGGATAAAACCATGCAATGGAAATAATCTGGGAACTTATCTTTCGGAGTCCAGTTCTAGTACAAATTCGGGAATGCATATCATGCACAGATACCGTCCAATAGATATGCAAACTTTTAAAATTCTCAAGCTTGATTTGCTTGCAAAGATGTTTTGACCCGCCTCACATGTTGCTGCAACTCAAACGATAATATATCTACCCAATTAAAATATTTTCCACAGTTCACCACTAGATTGAGTGTCTATATATAGTTCTCTTGGGATACCTCAACTTTATTGTACGCA
The DNA here is from genome assembly GCA_031772625.1 of Pinus tabuliformis. Lineage (NCBI taxonomy): Eukaryota > Viridiplantae > Streptophyta > Pinopsida > Pinales > Pinaceae > Pinus > Pinus tabuliformis. The sequence continues at coordinate 432,101,313 of CM062804.1, forward strand.
AACATCCGACAATACATAGTTATCAAATACTGATATACGTCTCTCAAGATCTTTGGCAGATAAATTGTTGTTGGGCGATGGCGAAACTTGGCCAGTGTTTGACACCATTGCTTGATAACATTGGTTGTATCGAGGTTATCCCATCTTGTGTAAAATAAATCATTTTCATATTCATTGGGATTAAGCATCTTATAATACGTTTGCATTTCCTCACCATAATAGGTGTCGATGTGTCTGCCACTTTCACTGTGTAGCACAAGATGTGAGTCATCCATATGTGTAATTATCCATTCTATATATTTAGCACATGGCATGATTGGGTATCTGCACACGATCCTCTGTATCTTGGACTTCTTTGTGTTTATATATGCATGCACATCTTCTAAGTCCTCAAGAAATGTCTCCTGTATAAATGTGTTATAGATATTGCTCCTAGTAACCTTTGTTGTCTTGTCGATAAAACTCTGAGTGTTCGCATATATAGGAATATTGGACTTATAACTTCAAGTGACTCATCAACACTTTCTCCTGAGAGTTACTTAGAGGCTACTTTGCACATCAACATGTATCCAATAGATGACAACAAAATGGTAACACTTGTAGCACAGACACCTATTTGTGGAATCACACTCATAGCAACAAGATCAACTTAAAACAACTAACTATGCAACAATATTTTTAAATCATGTTCAAAGAGTCACCACGAATGATAGAGCATTAAAACTATGACCAAAAGCGAAAAATAACTTGCATGCAAGCAAAAATACACATGAAAACTAAGAGCTCACACTCTCGAAGCACGAACAAACATGCATGGTGATTTGGGGCTTTGTAGTGCGCTAGTGCATTCAAGAAAGAGGAAAATAATAAGCCAGGGCACATTGTAGGACCCTGAAGGGTTGAAGGAATGAGAAAATAGGGCTTTAGGTATTCCCTATGCACCCATGTGCCCTAGGAGACAAGGAGGGTGCATTGTCACACTTAAAACTAATGAAGGATGGGGAAAAGGGAGCTTCGAGTTTTCAAAATGCACCTATGCACTCAAGCCAAAGTAGGGTGCATTGTTGCATGTTGAAGGGATGAATGATGCGGCTTCATGCCATTATTGATGTGCCCATTTGCCCTAAGGAAAAGAGGGTGCACTGTAACACTCTAAAGGGCTGAAGGGAAAAGCTTTGGGCCTTCGTGATGCACTCATGCGCCTAAGAAGAAAACTGCGTTGAATAGGGAAGAGGCTAAAGGAGTTTCGAGCTCAGGGAGTGCACTATGTGTGAAAAGAGCCTAGAAACAAGTATATAAAGCATAATTCGATTCTAATATAGGAGAGGAATGATATGAAAGGCTATATAAGTTGTTGTCGCATGCATGGTGGAAGATGAATATTTTTAGGAATGTGAAAGGTTTCTTACATGCGACAGTAAATGAACACTTGCAAGATGAAGATCCAACTAAAATTCCAGCAAACACACTGCAAAACAAGAAATTGATAGCAAACAAAGCAAGATTTGACAGTGAAATGATAAAAAGCAGTAAAGATTTGAGCATGCAAACTTATTTGTTGCACAAGTTGATGAAGGGCTGAATGATTTCCAATTGTGCACTCGGATGAAATGATGATGAAGGAATGATTAACTGAGTTTATTTAAAGAGATCAACATGCAAAACTAACTCATGCATGAGTTCCACTTGTCGTCAGATGAAAGGATCAATTAAGAAGGAGTTAAGGCAGTTCCTATTTTCTAGGAGTGCGCCCTCATGCAATAAGTTGGATCATGCATGCAATTGGATAAGGCGTAAGTCTTCATCACAAAGGAGTGCACCTAGGCAGGGCGCACTTTCTCAGGCTAAAGGGGTGTGCCCTAGTAGGGTGCACTTTCAGAGCACAAAGAGAGTGTGCTCACCTCAAGCGCAAACCTTTGTCAACTCAATGAGCAATTTTGCTTTTGTGAGAGATTTTTTTTCTTTTTGCATGTTTTTATGCTTTTGTGTGACTTTTGAGTGTATGCATGGTTAGAAGGAAAGTTTCTAAGTCAATAACGACCGTGAGTTCACCTAACCAAAACTTACTAACTCAAACACTTCTAATGGTTAAGTGACGACACTTGAGACACATTGACTTAGGAGGATGTGACACTAGGAGAAAACACTCAAATAACAAATCAAACCACATGACGATGCATGGGGGCTTGAAATGATAGTTAGCATAGGCTCCAAAATTGACATAGGAAAAAATTTTGGAGGGTTGTTGTTGCAATAACAACATTGGTCACACACTGGGAGAACCCTAGATTCTATGAAATGGTTTCATTGTAAGCACAAAGTCTCATTTCTCCAAGAAGTATTGATTTGATCAATGATTTACCTTCACCTCTCCACTCTTCTTGGTTAAAGATATAGACTTCCCGATTCCACTACTCGGTGTAACACAACTATTAAACAAGCCACATCAATATCTTGTCGACATAAGTAAGGGTAATATAGTATAGCGAAAAAAAAAAAAAAAAAAAATCATAGTTTGAGTTTTACATCGCTGGTAGTGCTTTGCTACTAGTAGGCCTGGACAATACCTTGATGGAGTCACTTTAGGAACACAAATGTTGCTTTGCTGCTAGTGAGCATGGACAATACCTTGACGAAGTTGCTTACGTCACCTCCCTGCGCATGAAGCCTTTTTGTTCCTTCACTGTTTTATAGTTTTCTTTTATTTCATAGGATTGTGAATATGCACTTATTATTTTTCAATGGGAGGAAGAGGGATCCTGACTTAGTGAGAGAAAAAAGCGGTTGTTCCTTCAAATACATGTTTTATACATATGATTCTTTAGTTTCTAAAATTTTTACCCTTATCTTATTCTACACAGATAGATAATCAGGAACACACCATTCTTAATAGGGCCAAGTGTGTGAATGAGAAAACTTATAGACAAATGTGAGTCTCATGGTTTTCTTACAGTTTCGAAATTGAGGGATTGTATTTTCCATCAGAAAATCACTGACTTGAAATATGTGAACCAAATCACTGAAGAGGGTGACAGATAAGCCAATAGCTACGAGATACTTCAATTTTCCTTTCACAAAATATTAGCCATTCCATTTCAAAGCTCAAAGTTGTCTTATTCAAGGACTAATGAAACCGAAGAAATAAAACTGAAACAAGACAAGGAAAAGACAACACAATTCATCTAACTATATGCAACCTAACCTAGCCTAAACTAGCCTAAACTAAACAATACAAGGTCGGATCATGTAAAGTGAAACTTTTAGTGCATCCATAGAAGCTGATTCTGACATGTAAACTGAAGGATGTGATCATGTACAATCGAAATGAAAAGCAGTGCAGTGAATAAGAGGAATCGTGCAAGCATCTTCACTGACATCTGAAAACAGAAAATGCAAACACAACTGTGCATTACACTTAACTGATCTACGACATGGAGAATCCACAACAAAAATAATCACTGGGCTTATGACCATACAAGACTTGAAAAATAATATGCAAATACAAGCCACAAGATATGGGCCCAGACCGAAAGCTTATAGAAAGACATATCCATGTCATACATGATATTCTTAGGTTTACCACAATCCAAGCTATCGTGTATCTAGGATTCTTGGATGAATGATGGAAAAGATTCATTAAGATTCTTCTCCTTTTCTTCATTATAGATTAGAGATTTGCTTGGAAAGGGATGAATAATCAAATTAAATTTCCTTCCTTATGGGTTGAAATTTTTTATATGAATAAAAGAATCATCCCTCAGGAAGGCATCTTCATCTCGTGTGATGACATCGACGAAAATTTTGTGCAGATAAATAAAAAAATGACCGAAATCATGAACATCGTCACGGTGACAAGGGCGTGACATAACCATCAGCCTTGGCTAAAGTGCCCCACTCACATGACTTATTTTTGAATTATGAGAAAACATGGTCAGTTTCTTATCAAGCGGGGATTCAAAATTTAAATCATGACATCCAACAGAAGATATATATTCAAGAGTAGTGTGAAATTTTTCAATGACAAGCATATCATGTTCTTGATCAAAAGGAGTTATACCTGAAAGAAAATATTCAATGATTGTATCAGATTCTAGTTAAAACTCTTGCAAATCCAGATCTTCATGTAGGAACAAAGGTTCATCCAACTTGCTTGAATGACCATTACCATATAATTCAAAAATAATAAAACCATCGGGTGATCATCCAAGGGTTCATCTTGATTAACAGGTGCAACATTGATGGGAGGGATATTAGGATTTGAAGATGGTTGATTGATAAGATTATATGAATCATGATCACGAGAGAGATGTGAAATAAACATGAGTTCTTTGTCAGCAAATTGATCTTCCAATTCAAAGATTGGTCTAGGTCCAACATACAAGACATGAAAGGGAGGAGGAAATGGGACAAAGAGAATTATCGGTTCTTCTTCCAGAAGTTGAGACTCTTCTTGATATGAAAAATCCGATTCAAATGATTTTTTTGACATATGGACTAAGAATCAAAATTTATCATCCAAAAATCACTAGTCCACATCCTCATCTGGAAACGGATAACAAAGATGAAGGAACCGATCAACAAAATGCTCAAGAGATTCATTCAATTCAATTCTCAATTGATTAGTTTCATCAATAACATCCTGGTATTTATCAAAAATTCGATAAAGTTTGTTAACCAAGTGATCAAAAGATGTGATAGAAGTGATGGGTAAATAATAACACCATTGCTTCACACAACCATCTAATGTAAGGGTAAACACCACACAATGTTTTCTTCTAAATCAACACCATTCAAGAAGCATAATTTAACAAATTCAACATCATACCCAAGAATGTTTGATGTATCCTTGCCATCAACTTTAAATCGTGACAAGTCATGTAAAAATTCCATGGGGATTGAAATATCTAAAGCTTGTGTAAAACACCTCAGGATTATGATTTGGGCTTAAGCCATTAAAGGTAAAAAATTCAAACAGACTTCATAGGCTCAACTTGCCATTTGGCCCTCCTTCTAGCACCAAAAATGTTGATGGTGTTGGATTTTGCCAACATTGTAAGGTGATCTCCCTGATGTGAAGTCCTAATTAGACCTCACATTGTATGGTGTAGGAGTCCCATCTAGTCATATGGCCTAGCCACCATTGAAATGGTTTTACAAGAAGTGCATTGGTTATTATAGGACATAAGAGAATACAACACCTCTTTGGGGAAACAAGAATGTGCGCTTTGTGAGATGCTCGATGTAAGGTGTATGAGGGAAACTTCCATGGATGGTGAGGGAAATGAGCCACCAGTTATAAAATAATTGTACTACCTGGGGACCCCGGATAAAAGAGAGACTTGTTGAGTACCTGCAAATTAATCCACGTGATAAACAACAACCATTAAAGTGTAACAACATCCATTTAATAACAACCATAACTAGGCAACAAAATAGTTCAATAACCTAGCATGTAAATTAAGCAACATATACCATACACATAACCATAATAGTCCAACTATATACACGATACATGTATGAAGGAATGTCGGCTCATTGATATTCTGATATTAAGTGAGAGACCCAAGAATAATCTATCTCCTATGTAGTACAAGAGAAGCCAAGGATAAGCCTACCAAAAAATTCCTTTTTCTTGAGTTATGAGGAGCTATTTATAGCAAATACAATTACGCTTGAGTTTCTCATGACTATTTATATCCTAATATGAGTCATTACATTCCAATGTGTGGTCATTCATATTCCACTTGTGTCCCTTGGACTTCATTACATAACATTTATTACATAAGACAATTTACACATGAGACGATGGCCTGATAAGACAAAACTGCTAAAAGATAAAACTCATCGAATGGATAGATCAAGTGATTCTTCATTTTGTTCATTTGTGATATAAGTGTGCCATGCTTTGAACTCTTTGTGATGGCTCTGATCTGGTTTGGCAAGTCTCCTTTGTAGTGCGTCGTTACCTACAATGCCTCTGATAGTATGTTCTTGGAGCTCGACTGCACATTATTCCACAACCATGAAAGTTTCATGTGTGCTTTGATTGGTGCAAAGGCATACTGCGGAATAACATCTTTGGTCACTTCCAAGCCTTCCTGTTCTGTTACCTACTTGATTTGTTCAATGTAATCTTTGATCTCTTGAAAGACGACCTCCCTACCATTAATTACTCCAAGGGATCTGATGGCGGGCATCCCGTGCTTCTATGTAAGAGACTCAAACCCATTATGCAACTGGTTATATGTAGCCATAGTGTTAACCAATTGTGTTCCAATATGTGAGTAATTCTATATGTGTAGTCTCAATTTAACTCTAGCTATTTTTGCGGAGAGCTTATCCCTCTTTTTGCAAATGCTCGGGGGCATTTGGATATTTGGTTGTCCACTTCCGCATCTAGTCAACTTCTCTAGTTTCTATGTTGAGGAGTTTCACCACTTCCTGTGCATTTTTATGAATGCCAATGAGAGGAGACATGACCTTCTATATAAGTTTCATCTCATCGTATAGTCGTGCCATGGTATCCTCCATTGGTTCCAATTCATCTAGCATGGTTGACTACCATTCTGTGGTATTAGAGTTCTGTGATAAAAATGTCGGTTCTCCACTACAAGATGCTCTACTTGTTTCTTTGTCGCAGTACGTTCCCTTCTTAGTCTGGCATTCTCATTTAGCAAATGTTTTGAGTTATCCTGTGCCGTTGTAGCGAATGCAACATTCACCGCCATAACTGTCCTCAAATTTCTTCTAGCGTTGGAGGTGATCACCTTTTCTATCGCTACTAAGATTGGGTTCTGAGGATCAGTAGGAAAGTACTTACGCATTTTCTACACGATCCTCTTCTTTAGATGATAAAATGTTACGTTGCAAACATCTGTGACTCTATCTATTGGTGGAGGTGTAATCCCCATCTCTCTAAATGGAAGATGTCCTCCTGTGAGTGGTTGTTTACCTGGAGTACTGGGCTCATCATCCATGGTTGGATGGTGTCTTATTCCTCATACTGTTTCTCCCCTAGTTCATGAGTCAATTTTTCTTCTTCCAGCCTCTGCACTGCTTCCTCCTCCTTAGACTACCTTTTTTGTTCCTCCTCTATCTCTCTCCTCACTTCTTCTATCAGTTTCTTTCAAGCAACTCATCCTTCTTCCCGCTCTCTTATTATTCTTCTTCTTTCCCTTCTGTCCTCTCTAGACTTGTTTGTGTAGCTCATGTGTTTAAGGATTGAATTTCCATTTTCTGTTGCTCTCACATGATGAGTACTTGATCCTTTTCCTAGGAGCTATCTTCTTTACTTGAGGTGTTGTTTCCTCCTCCTATTATTCCTGCTCCTACAAGTCCTGAGCTAGTGCATCATGAGGTGAACTAGTGTTCGTGGCTAGATGTTTCTTCATTCTAGCATTGTATCAGTTCTTTATCTTTTCATCTTCTGGTCGACATATTGATGAATATATTTTATTATGTTTGATCCTTTCACAATGTTGCCTAATAATTTCCCTAGGATCTTATGCATGGAAATCTTAGGTGGTGAAGTGTAGGTAGTTCAGCTCTTCAATTCCAGCTGCCAATGTCCTGTGACTCTTTAATCCATATAATCTAATCCTTGATGGAAATATGGATCAAGGGCTTTCTTCCTCCTATGAAGTGTTCATTTTGGTCCCTTGTCTAGCTAATTTTCCACCTCCTGCATGACCACCTTGTTTGTCACATATTGCGGCATAAGATGAGGGGTTGTTTGACATCTGAAGCATCTAATGTAAGTTACCTCAGAAGTTGCAAAATAGTATGCAATATGTTGGAGAGGTTCCTTCACTTGAGCTATCATGAATGGAGGATTGATCTCAAATATCAGGCAAAAGATGGTTCCAAAGAAGTGTTAAGCCAATCTGTCGTACACGCCTTTGAAGCTTCCTTCTGATAACACCCTGCAGTGGACATAAACTGGGAACTTCTCTTTAGGAGTCTAGTTCCAATACAGATTTGGGAATGCATATCATGCACAAGTATTGTCCAAGAGATATGCATACATGTAAAATTCTGGAGCTTGATTTTCTTGAAAATATGTTTTGACTCGCCCCACCTGTCGCTGTAACTCAAATGATAATGTATCTGCCCAATTAAAATCTTTTCCACAGTTCACCACTAGATTGATTGTATATATCCAGTTCTCTTAGAATAACTCGATGTTCTTTTGCCCAAACATACGACAATACATAGCTATCAAATACTGATATACTTCTGTCAAGATCTTTGTTGCATAAATTGTTGTTGGGCGATGGAAAAACTTGGCGGGTTCTCCACACCATTGCTTGATAACATCGGTCATGTCGAGGTTATCCCATCTTGTGTAAAAGGCACCATTTTCATATTCATTGTGATTAAGCATCTTATAATATGTCTGCATATCCTCAGCATAATAGGTGGAAAAGTGTCTGCCACTTTCACTGTGTAGCATAGGGTGTGAGTCATCCATATGTGTAGTTATCCAGTCTATAGCTTTAACACATGGAATGATCGGGTATATGCACGTGATCCTGTGTATCCTAGAATTCTTGATGTTTATATATGCATGCACATCTTCTAACTCCTCAGGAAATGTCTCTTGCATAAACGTGTTGTAGATATTGCTCCAGGTAACGTTTGTCATCTTGTTGATAAAACGATGAGTTCCTGCATATATAGGAATATTGTACTTTGTAACTTCAAGAGGCTCATCAATGTTTACTACTGAGATTTATTTAGAGGATACTTTGCGTGGCGACATGTCTCCAATAGATGAAGGCACGATGGTAACACTTGTAGCACAAACACCTGTTTGTGGAATCACACTCATAGCTACAATATCATCTTAAAACAACTATCTATGAAACAATATTTGTAAATCACGTTCAAAGAGTCACTACAAATGATAGAGCATGAAAACTATGAACGAAAATGAAAAATAACTTGCATGCAAGCAAAAATACACATGCAGACTAGGAGGGCGCACTCTCGAAGCACAAAGAGAAATGCATGGTCATTCAGGGTTTTGTACTGTGTTAGTGCACTAAAGAAAGAGGTAAAAAATAAGCCAGGGTGAACTATAGCACCCTGAAGGGTTGAAGGAATGAGGAAATATGGATTCAGGTCTTCCCTATGCACCCATGCGCCTTGGGATACAAGGAGCGCACACTATCGCACTCTGAGTTGATGAAGGATGAAGAAAAGGGAGCTTTGGTTCTTCAAAGTGCGCCTATGTACTCAATACAAAGGAGGTCACACTAACGCATGTTGAAGGGATGAATGATAAGGATTCATGCCTTCGTGATGTGCCCATGCACCCTAAGACATAGAGGGTGCACTGTAGCACTCTGAAGGGCTGAGGGGAAAATCTTCGGGCCTTTGTGATGCGCCCATGCACCTAGGAAGAAAACTGGGTTAAACGGGGCACATTTTTTGAGATTGAAGGAGGTTCAAGCTCAGAGAGTGTACTCTACCTGAAAAGAGCCTAGAAACAAGTACAAAAATCATAATTTGATGCTAATACAGGAGAGGAATGATTTGCAAGGCTATATAAGGTTGTCACATACATGGTGGAAGATGAAGAGTTTCAAGAACATGTGAAAGGTTTCTTGCATGTGATAATAAATGAGCGCTTGAAAGATGAAGATCCAACTAAAACACCAACGAACACACTGTAAAACATGAAATCGACATAAAAAAAAAGCAAGTTTTGATAGTGAAATAATAAAAAGCAGTAAATATTTGAGCATGCAAACTTACTTGTTGCACTAGTTGAAGGGCTTGATGATTTCCAACGGTGCACTAAGATGAAATGATAATGAAGGAATGATTAGCTGAGTTTATTTAAAGAGATCAACATGCAAAACTAACTCATGCATGAGTTACACTTGTCATTAGATGAAAGGATTAGTTAAGAAGGAGTTAAGGTAGTTCCTATTTTCTAGGAGTGTGCCCTCATGCAACAAGTTGGATCATGCATGAAACTGGATAGGGAAAAAGTATTTTTCATGAAGTAGTGTGCCCAGGTAGGGTGCACTTGTTCAACCTGAAGGAGTACGCCCTATTAGGGTGCACTTTCGAAGCACAAAGAGAGTGTACTCACCTCAAGTGCAAACCTTATTCAACTCAAAGTGCACTTTTGCTTTTGTGAGAGGTTTTCTTACTTTTTGCTTTCTTATTCCACTTTTGTGTGCTTTTTGAGTGTCTACATGGTTAGAACGAAATTTTATAAGTCAAGAAATGCCGTGAGTTCACCTAACCACAACTTACTAACTCAAACACTTCTAATGGTTAAGTGACGATGCTTGAGACACATTGACTTAGGAGGATGTGACACTAGGAGAAAACACTCAAATAAAAAATCAAGCCACATGATGACGCATGGGGGCTTGAATCAACAATTAGCGTAGGCTCCAAAATTGGCATACGCAAAATTTTTGGAGGGATGTTGTTGCAACGACAACAGACTAGAACAAAAGGATCTTGTGAAGCTAAAATAACTATAATAGAGGAGAGAGAACAATATGAGTCTAGAATGAAACAAATGGTGTGTATGTTGAGGTATAACACAAAAATGACATTATACTATGATCTATAAGAACAAACTTTCTATGTATGTGAATAAGAATGAAAATCTTATGTCTTATCTTGCCATATCTCCAATAAATTTCCCCAATTTCCTTGTTCTATGTGTTAGTTTTAACGACTATTGAGGAAGAATAAAATTCATTGTGCACTATGTGGGCAGAGAGTGGGATTCTTGTAGTGGTTAACTATAGGTCTATCTAACCCCCCTTACATCAGGTCGTATTAGAATCCATCTAATTTTGTGAGGTTGTTTCCTTATTAGTGGTTCTATAGTGCTTGATTTTGGCTGGACGTGTGAGGGATTTTTCAATGCAATTGCTAGAGGGAAAGTTGTGAGAAGGCAAGCCCAAATTAAACCTATGAATATTAGTCAAGTTGAGGGCCACTAGACAACTTGTATGAATGTTGCCACATAGAGGAGAAACACAAGTGAAAGGAATAGGGAAGTGGAGGAATTGAGAAGAAGAATAGAAGATTTGGAAAATAAAATACTTGGGGATGTTAAGCAGACTCGAAGTCAAAAGATGAAATTAAAAAATATATAGATGTTGAGGAAGTGGACCTAGCAACACCTTTAATATCCTTGTTGAAAGACAAATTTAGCACAACGATAGAAGTTTCATGCTATGGTGGTATTTTAAAGGTTTAGACTCTCATTGATTGGATATCATAGATTGAAAGGTATGTTGAGTATGAGAATGTTCAAGGTCCAAATTCTGTGTGATTTTCCATGATAAAGTTAAGGGATATGTTGAACTTTGGTGGGGCATGTTGCACTTTTGTGGGATATGATACAAAAGGATAGGGTAGATAACTGACAAGAGAAAGTTAGAACTTGGGGGAAGATGGTGAGTAAACTCAAGGATAAATTCCTACCTACTGATTACCAATAGAATTTATGTAAGAAAATTCAAGTATGAGGCATAAAGAATTGATTATCTAGGTGTAAGCTAAAGAAATTTTGAATTTGTCACTCATGTCAGGGATTGAGGAACTAGAATATCAAAGAGTAGTGGGATATTTGAATGGGATGAAGTATCAAATTCAAGATGATATTAGCACACAATTCTTTCGGAATGTGAATGAAGCCTATTGAGATGTGCCTTATCACCAATCTTCTTGAAGGTGGAATAGAAGATTGGTAATAAGGCATAACAAAAATTCATCATAATTCAACTGCCTCATGAGCCATTAACACTTGATTGTGGTTTATCATCATAAACCATCTTGAATATATAAATTGCATCAACCATATTTGGAATATGGATCTTATTTGCCTATATTTATGAAGAATGACATATTGACAAAGTTTGAGCATGGTTGATTATCATCGATGGTAATGACCATGATTGATGATCTTGACTATATTGACCATGTTTGACCAAATTGACCATTGCCAACCATAAACATCTAACCCATAACTTTGATGCTATAAACCATCAACACACTATGATCACTAATATGCTTTAACCACTAAGCCTTATCCTCCATAATGCACTTAGCTAATCACACCTCTAGATATTCTGGAGAGAGATAGTCATATTGACTAGGTAGCAAACTAAGGAATAAAAAAGAAGACTGACTAACCAATCAACTAAGCATTCGATTGGTTCAATGATTAAAATAAAATAGTCAACTAGTGGATAGAATAGGGGAGAAATTATAGAAATCATTATGCACCCTAACCAAACAATTTCTACCTCATCTTCCTCATTTCAAGGGAGTTGATTACATATTGATGCTATATAAAGTGGCCCCATGGGTTAACCTTGGTGTGCAATATTTGAACATGAGTTTGTGTTATCTGTCAAAATATTTTGGTTTCTTAAAATTCTTTGTATGTTGATCTATGCTTGATTGTTCTTAAGTGTTGTTATGGTGCCTTTAGACAACACCCCTTTCTTGGAATATTAACTCTCTAGTTTATCTAATCCTATGTTTCTCCAACATAGTATCAAAGCTAGTGGTTTGAGATCTAGATTGTTCTTTATAAATCATGTGGATGTTGTTGGTGCTCCTAATAAGTTGGGTTTTTCTAGTAGATTGAATCAGGGTTTTGACTCACAAACTAAATTTGAGATTAGATCAAAGATTTACATTATAAGTTCCAAGCTAGAGCATGTGGTTTTGAATGGCCACAATTACAAAATTTGGGCACAAAATATGGAAACATTGTTCAAGAGAAAAGTGTTGTGGTAATGTACAAAAACTATAGTTCCAAATCTAAAGGATTACTGGTACAAGTACCTCATTGATGGGAAGAAGAATGAGGCTATAGGAGTCATAATGTTCTACATCTCTAGTAGGATCCAATTTCACATAGGTAGGATTGATTACCATAGTGTAGGTAGGAATAACTAGAAGACTCTATTTAATAAAATTGATGAAATTTAGGTTGTGCAAATTGATAAAGAGTTCATCTTTCTAAATCCACTTTGTTTTGAAAGAATGAAGACTGTCTAGCCCACGTGTAGGAACCTTAACTGAAATTGGTTGAATGTAGAAATATTTTCTATAGAAACACGACCATCTCATAAAACTAATCTCGATGAATCTAAAGATAGTATACAATTTATTATGTTTGGCATTCCGTGCTAGTTGGACCACTTGGAAGGATGACGATACAAATTATACCTTCAACTCTTTATGTTGTTTATAGATTAAGGCACAAGAGAGATTTCTCGAGAAGGGAAACTTAAGGTAATGCAACATGCCTATTTGTTGAAGTTCAAAGGTAAACACAATTAATATAAAGAATTCAATAGGAGAAGGAACTCAACCATGTGGACCAAATTGACAAGAAGGAGCATGATAATTAGACTTCAATTAAGAAAGGCAGAAAGAAGAAGGCCAACCACTATGATGGGAAATTTGGAAATATGGAGAAGAATTGTTGGTATAAATCCAAGGACCTAGAGGAGAAAATGAAGAAACTTTAAAGAGACATGTTACCTAGAATATCAATGAACGTACAAAGCCAAACTTTAGAAGGTAAAGTGGATAACTATAATTTTTTTTGTCACTACTACATATAGGACTAAATTGTGACGGCTCTTTGTCTTTTTTGCGACAAGCATTCGTAGCTGTAACGATAAAAAAGAGATTTCATGAAATGTCAAACATTTTACAGTTGCATTTTCGACATCTACTTGATCGTCGAAAGTTCGACGTTAGTTGCCGTCATATTCATTGATGTCGTTATTTCGATGGAAATCGTCGACACATATCATTTGAAGAAACCTATTTGTGCCATCAAAACTTGCATCACAATACCAGTGCATACACATGGTAATAGTGACATAGAGGCGAGGGAATTGTGACGTCATTTGCGTGGAATGTGACGTTCATGCTATTAAATTGTGACATTGAATGTTGGGAAATGCAGCGTCTCTACAAAGGAATTACAACGTTCTCTGCATGGGAATTGCGATAATTAGGTGTGAGAATTGCAATGTCTATGTGAAGGAATTGTGATGTTCAATGTGTAGGAATTGTGATGTTTAGGCGGGGGAAGTGTGACATTTCTTCATGGAAATTGCGACATTGATGTGTGGAAATCGGGATGTATTTGCGATGATTATAAGAGTGTCACAATATCAACGGAGTTGGAAAATTTAAAAATAAAAAATCACCTCCCAAAACTGTGTTTGACCTTGTTTTGATTGGTGTTAAAAGATTACAGTTAGAGTTATGTTTTTCATTTTGTAAAGCATTTGGAAATTTGGTTGTAAAGTTTCCTATTTTCTTTTTAAAAAAAGTTAAAAAAAATGTTTAGAAGTATGCATGAGGCTAACCTCTTAGGCTAGGTCACTGAATACAAGCAAGGTGGATCAAAGGCTCAAGTTTGTTGGAGTGATGAAAAATTTAGAAAAGCGGGCTTATGCACAATAAAAATTAAAAGGTTAATAAGCGCGCAACTTTAGAGCCGATCTGCACATATCCAAACAATGCCAACATCGTAGCAGAGTTTCGATGATACAACCTGCTTGGAGGATAAAATGAGGCCACCCCTAGAAAGCTAATTGGTGAAAATGTCGATCATAAAATAAATCGCTGAGATCATTCTGGGGGGTCAACAAAAATTTTCACAAACTGCCAAGCTAACCCCCTGGAAGTGGTAAGTGGATTTTCGAAACCACTCTTGCCAAAATTGTATAAGACAACTCATTCACTAGATGAGCTTGCCTAGCGAGCCAGCGCCCATGTCATACTCCACCTCATCCTCCCATATCCCATCACTCTCCACGTTATCATATGTGACACACCATTTTTCCGTCATGTCATCCTCCCATACTTGCCCAGGTCATAAATGTCATTTTCCCACTTAGTCTTGTGTGGAGACCTATTCATGGCCATGGCCATATTTCTTTTAAAAACAAAACAAAAAACTGAGAATGATGATTATTACATTGTCATATCAAATATTCACCAAACGAGAATGGAAATGTCATTGAAGATTGAAGTCAATGCCAAAGTTACAAAGTAAACGAGGTTGCTTTTGGTCCCTTGGATGCAAAGCCATGTTATTAAGTAAAATATTGATATCCAAATTTGTTTTTCCTTCAGGGAAAACAAAAATCTCACTGGTACTACTCATTATGCTAGTATCAATACCCACTTGGGGATAGGTGAGTTACCATTTGTCTAGGGCTTTCAAAACTAGATTTGACTAGTGTTTTGGCAAATTCTTTGTGAATAGTTACACATTGTAAATATAAATTATTAGCTTAGTGATTGGATATTAGTTTTTTGTATGGATGATTGTTCTTTTCATATTTGCATGAGGTTTAAAGAAAAGCAGGAGAGATGATACAAAGTCTCTAGGATATGTGCTGATGTACCTCCGCTGGTGAAACTTTTGAGCTCACTCTTTTTAAAAAAACTAAGATTGCTCCTTCCAATCATCACACTTTAGTTTTATAGCCGCATTCTTTTGTGGTGTCTACATATGGTTTCAAAAGGCAGTCTATGCTCGCAATGCAATGCCAAAGAATGTTAATTCTGACATTCTTACTGGTTTCCCTTTCCTTAGAGTTGAATCAAACCAACTATGAGTATTTGCCATTCTTACATCGATCTTGTAGTAATGTTGTAAGGGCGTTGGTTATATTTCAAGGATTTTACAACATTTACAAAAAATAGGAGTTTGACTCTATTATATTACTCAGGAAGGGACTAAATTCATGGAAACCAATTGGTCTACACCTCATGGATTGAGATTATGAAAGTTATACCTAGGATTGAAACCTATGTTTTGTGCCAAAGGAAAATCCATAGGAAGTACCAACTAAATAAAATATTCTGCCATATCTAATTTACATTTAAAAAAACATCAATCTTCTTCTTCTCCACTTACAGTACCTTTCCAAGCTTCTTGTATCTTCTCCTCATGTTTGTATACTGGCTGTGCTACCCAAGCAAAGTAACCTCCAGCCCTCAACATCATATCCACTTCAAGAAGTAAAATACCCCCTTCATGAAAGGAAAAGAAACAATTTCACAATTAGTGAATGCTCTTGCATGTATTTCTCATTAAAATTACATACTGCAAGACATGAAACACCAGTTCCATAATTAATAAAAAACAAAAGCAACATAGTGACTACCTTCAATAAGAGAAATATTTGTAGCAAAATTTTTATTCAAAAATGTATTGTTTGCAACAGGCAATTTCAGAAATGTAAAGGGCCTTTAATATCTAATTCCCACAACAAATAATCAACAACTTCAAATATTGGTACATACAAAGTAGGAACTAGATGAAATCTTTGTATACTTAAGCTGCAACCCAATATTATTGAATGATTAGTCATTGAAATAGATTATTACATTTGCATTCCAAATCAATGTTATAGCAATCCTCCTCATCTTTACCCAAAATCTATTGTAGATAAAATTGCTCACATAACATCCAATTATTTTATGTCCTAAACTCTCCCAAAATTGACATTAGTAGAGGATGAATGGCAAGATTCAAGAATGCCTAGAAATGAAGAAATACTTTCAATAATAATCATTTTTCCACTGTTCTTGAATCTGTTTAGGCAAGAAGGGCCTCATATGCTAGTTATGGAGCTCATCTACCTTTCACTAATTATCATTCTCCTTCATTAGCCACATCATAATTTCTTATAACCATAGTTTTCTCAATTTCCCCCATGGGCATAAATTCTAATTTTTGACCTCATGTTGTTAATTAGATTAGATCATTGGGAAAAAAATTGCATTAAATTTTTAGTTTACCTTTTTTGTTTCCCCCACAAGAACTTATGGTGGTAAGCATCCTTGATGTGACCTTTCCTTGTGCTATCTTTTTTCTTTTAGACCAACTATGGTGGAAGTTGTCTTATGTGCATGGTTTTCCTGTTCTTACATGTGGTCTTATGAATTTAAGATAAAATAAGTTTTTTGCATTGACATGTCCACTAGGGCAGGTAACATGTTTCCCATGTTTCTCATCAAATAGTGATGGGTATGCATATTGTCCCTTAGAGACCCTAAAATGCTGGAAACTCCATTCCCATATTTCCCTATCTTCCCCCAACAAGTAGGGGACTGCAGGAATGCCTGCACATTCCTTGTCATTAAAGGATCTGCAGATGCCCCTCAAAAGACATCTACAGTCTCTCTCCACCCCCTGAAAAAATTTAAGACTCCCAAATACAATCACATTAAGTCATCGAAATATTAAAAACAATATCTATTGGAACAAGTAATATGCATCCAAAGAATGATGACAATTTATGAAAGTTTTAATGAATCTGAAACATGAATACATATGGATGAGTTTCTAATTACGTAATAAATGTGAAATTTCTATTCTTTTAAATTTTCAAGAGTGTCATCTCTTGAGATTTGGGTCTCCAGTCATTCCCACAACCCATTGGTCTCCTAAAGGTGGAAAAACTGGGCACAAGTTATATCCAAGTGAGGAAGGTGGTGATTACTCAATCTAAAGTTGATGACATCCAAACCAAAACTATCCAAGGGGGATCCTTAGGGCATGAATCTGGTGTTTGCATATATATGCAAGCCTAACCACTACATGAAATGTTCAGAATAGAAAGCCATCTTGGGGCTAAGATCCTCAAGGGGTGCAATCTAAGTAACCTAGATATACTAGTAGATGTCCCTCTAATTACCTAGTTTAAAACATGTCTAGATTACGATAAGAGGGTAACATAAATCATATGAAGAGTACCTATAAGGGTAAAGATGACTAGCAAAGATGGGCACTTGCTAAAGTAAATTGGAGGCCTCAGAAAACCAACAATGAATCCACCCAAGGAGTCTTGCATAAGCAAAAGTCTTGAAAGAATAAAGAGCTAGGTAGGGGTATCGATCCCCACTGAGAACAAGGTCACCAAGATTTTGGACTCTATTAAGGAAAGAGACAAGTCTAAATATGCCTTGATGTGTAAAGGATGGGCCCTAAAATTTATTTAGATGATGCACTAAGGCAATGTTAGTTTGCAACTAAGCCAATAAACTCAAATAAAGCTAGGTCCCCAAACCTTAGAACCATAAAAGGAAATGGATTTGATGATTGTGTCTTTCCAACACCATTATCTGACTAGTGATCATCGATGGTAGACATATGCAAAGGTGTTTTATTAATTCCATTTGACTAAAAAAATGGTAGACATCTATTGGTTGATTATTGAATCTAGGGACTTGTCATTGGGCTCCTGTTAATTTAGAACCCTAGTGAGTTGACATGAAACTAAATTATAAGGTCTTGATTCTTTGAGTATGTTGATCTATGAACTCTAGCCAAGGGTTGAATTAGAAGGATCTAGGGTTTGTACCCTAGGATTGATTACTTTTGGTATAAAGAAATTGAAACCCTAACCCATGCATGATGATGTGAATGAGGATGTCTTATAAGATTGCAGGATGAAGTTGCAAAAGTGGATCCATGTAGTCCATGAGTTAAGAAGGACTCCAAGCACTATAATAACTTAAGAATAATTGACAACTGAATTGTAAATAACCGATAACAAAGGAGGATCAAAATTGAAATGTAAAAGGTAGGGTGCACACTTGACAAGGAATTAATACTCAAGAGGAGCAATTCGTCCACTTGATTTCTTTACATGTTACATTTATGGATGAAAACTTTCTCGAATAAGAATACCTGCAATGCACATAAAATGTGTTAAAGGTAGATAAAGAATAAGCAAAATGCTGAAATAAATGAAGAAACATTTTTGTGACCAAATAAAAATTAGACAAGACTGAGGTGCATGAATACTTGAATGAGTTCCTCTTGGTTTCAACAATAATTTATTGGAGTAGTCTAATATTGGAGTAAACATTCCTCAATTTGACGAAGCAACAAAGTAGTTGACATTGACTTGGTTGTTCATCTTTTGGAATGAGGGAGGTTTCAAGACTATCCAAATCCTAAATTATTCTCTACTGAATAGGGCCAACCACGTGAAGGTGGAAGCTCTTATGCCCCTCCCCCCTCTCTGTCACATCACTCTCTATTCCCTGGTACCCAATCTATCTAATATAAAAATAAATGATAGGTACAAATTAAGATTCATGAATACACACTAGCAAAACAAAAAAATGATAAAGATACCTATTTGTTGACATTCATCCTTTGGAAACTTCTAAGCAAGTATATTCCATATTTTTCTAGCATAAGTACAAAAAAGTATGCAAGAACTCATTCAAAAATATTTATACATCAATATGTATTTTTTTACATCAATTTTTTTTACAACAATAAGTCTTATACTATATATTATAACATTGTACATCATCAATTTTTTTGCCTCTTCTTATTATGACCCATATAATTCAAAAGTTTTTCATCCATTTTTGCATTTTCATGTTTTGGCTCGAGTTGTTCTAATGATGATTGTAATTGGATCCTTTGATGCATTGCACCCCTGGTCATGGTGTTCTCACAAAGTCGAGGATGCTGTGGGGGAGTATCACCTACAAAAATTATTAAATTTGTATGGTCAATTATCAAATATCATTGATTTTTTAATAATAAAAAATATTGTTGCAATGTAGTTATTTACCTTGTGCACTAGTCGACACTATTGAAATGATTGCCTCGTGGTCCTCTTCTAGTTAAGGATCCAACTATATGGAATGATCTTCCATTTGAACCACAAAATTTATAAGTAAACAATCATAAACAAATAAGTAAAAAAAAGAATTACATACTTTATAAGTACAAAATTATTAAGTATAAGATTAATATGTAGCCCTATTACCATTGTGGGCCTCCTCTTGGGGTTTCACCCCACTGTCATGGAGTTCCTTGGGAGCTCCAAAATGTTCTGACTAGTGTGCACTATTAGAGGACTGATGCTTAGTAGTCATGGTATCATCTGTATTTGTACTTCTCCCTTGCTAATTAAAGCAAAGCAACTCATTAGATTTATATCAAACATCACTGTATTTTATAATTAATGAAAATTTAATGTGGATTGATTTTTATTTACCTTCTCCTTCAAACTCGATCTTGTGGTTTTCCCCATGATTTTTTGGTGTTCAGATACGCCTTTAAATTTGAACTTGAAATCAATCTCAAAGCCTTCCTTCATGACTTCTGTTCTGAATAGATCACCCTGCATTGCATAAGGGTATTTAGTTTTGTTATTTTCTAGTGCAATTACCAGAATATTGGAAGGCGATATAGTAAATAATATTGTTAAGAAGTTTTGGGTACTTACAATTTGTTCCTGTAGCATCAAATAGCCTCCCTAGCCCAAATTGTGTTTCCCATGCTTCTCAAGCATTCCATTGGTTGCCTTTGAAGCGTCGAGGAGCCTATGAAAAGTTTCAAGTATGTTGTACACTACAATTTTATTCAAAACTGAAGAAAATTAAAGGTATTGAATTCAAGATGTAATTTGTACCTTGCTTGACTAGGTGGTGTTTTCCATTCTTTTCTCAATACCTTCTCCTTTACGTCCTCGATGAGGCCCTTCCATTCCATATCAAGAATCATGGGAGGGCGCTCATACCTAGGGTTTTCTACCAATTTTATCCTATAGTGGTCTCATAGTTGTTTTAACTGCTTTCCAATTGCGGTGGTGATCTTGGTTTTATTGAAGGTATCTACCCCAAATAGATCTTCAAGGTAGTCCATAAGATCTTTTCTAAGGTTGGAATTTTGGCAATTCCACCTTCCGCTTATGTTGGGCCCAAAAAATTCTACATTTGTCTTCCATTCTTGTATAAAACAAGTTGTTACATACATGCAAAAAGATATGATCATTAGTTTGAAAATAATTATATAGAAGACTTATGTTTTAGATAGAAAACGTGAAACAATTAAAACATAAAAAAATAACATGAACTTTTTGTGTTCTTATTGGAACTCCTTCCTCATTCACCAAAAATATGCAATCAATCTTCCCCGTGCTCTTAAGATGTGATGCTCTAGGAAATGAACCCATAATGTCATCAATACTAGGGTCACCTTTGTCACCACCTGATCCAAAACCTGGTTGTGTGTTTGGCTCGAGGGTCATGTGCTGATTGGTCACAACCAATGGTGTGGATCTAGTGTCATTACTAGGAGCATGACCATTGAAAGGTGGAGTAGTGAATAACTACCTCACATATATATGTTGGGTGTTAGTGTTGGCCAGACACTCATGTCGTGTCTCGTTAATTCCACTACTACCAACACCGAGTTGAGGATCAACTACTGTTGTGGGGGGCAAAGTTCCTCCTAATAACTCTACATAAGAAAAAAATAATTTTTCGATTAAATAATGTAAAAGTTAAAAAACAAACTTTTAGAATTAAAGTTATGACAAAAAAAAAAGAAAAAAAAAACTCACTTTACAATATGGTTATTACCTCGTATGACTAAAGATATTTTTTTAATTCATTGATCTTAGCCTTGGTCACAAGATTGCCATCCTTATTGCAAATCAACTCCATAATTTGATTGTTCATTTTTGCATCATACTTTCTTATTGTCACCACAAGGTTTGGGGATGACCACAGGTTTTCCTCATTAAGAACATCATCGTCATGGTGCTTGGACTAAATATATCAATAAAAGAAAAATTATTATTTCGATTATATAAACAAATAATCAAAATTTCACATTAAATGTAAAGCAAAATTGTATTTTGTTTACTTCTGACAGTGTAAGTGCTTTTCCACACAGATCAACCTGCCACATAATAATATAATTAGAGCAGTGAAATGTTTTTAAAAAATGTTAAAGAATAGGTATCAACATAAACATTTAATTGAGGGACATACAAACACATACAAACATGATGAATAAAGCATCTATACGTAAAAGGAATCCATTACATCAATGAAATCAACCTATTATCTCAGAAGAATTTCTATAAGAATTGAAGCATCCTTGGTACCTAACAAATTTAAGAATATTTAAATAAGGTAAATTTTGAGCAAGGTACGTATATTTTTCCCTTTTGTCTCTTGAAAAATTGCAATACATGATGAAGAGATATTGGGCTATGCATAGCTTGTAGGTTCTTTATTTCATTCGTTCTCTTTTGTTACCATTTTATTCTTTACGATTTGTGACCTAACAGAAATCAACATATGTCTTCACTAAAACCCCAGTCATTTCTATTCTCATGGAATTATATTTTTCTTGGTGCTTTAGTCTACATTTAAGTACTAAAGTCTTAGTCAATAAATCCTTAATTTCTTTGTATCAAAGCATTTATAAGTTCCTCCATTATTTAAGAAATATATACTAAGCTTGGGGTGCAGCTCTCTGCAAAATTGCTATAGCCAATTCTTGAAAGACAATGCACATATCAATTGGTGCATTTGGTAAAAGGTATGTCGAGGCAATACGAGCCTTCAACCAAGTTCTATTGTATATAATAAAGACCAAACAATTCCATAAAAAGTCTCCACAATTTGACAAAATTATGAAGATAAATGAACAAATATATGCTCTATTGGCTATATGTCTCTCTATTTGTACACAAATGAATCTTGTTGAGGAAAATGTCAACAATCGGCTAAAAGAGAAGTATGGAGAGAAGATGGAAAGAATGCATAGAAAAATGCAGAGAATTTTGTACTATTTTGATCTGTTATTATTTTCTAAATTTATAGAGAGAAAAAAATATTAGGGTTATTTATTCAAGTGCCATCAGCTACATGAGTCAAATATTGTTTGAACCTTTTCTTGGGGTGAAGCAGGGGATGATTATAGATATTCCTGAAAGTAAAGCTCTTATAGATGTCAAAGAATGGGGTCTATGCATATGCCTATTGGAAATCAACAGATATATGCATAGGGCGTCTTTTCCATGTGTTGAAAGTGATCCATCTAGATTACAGATGGTAGTCATGTTGTTAGATATAAAATGCAAAGCAATCACAGTAGGATGTTGTAGAAATTGCTTGTAGATTCAAACTGCAGATTGTAACATGCTAGAACAATTGACTTGAATCTACTCTACTCATCAACATAAACAATAATTGATCAATGAAATCACGAAGCAGAAAAAAGGAAGAATTGAATCACACATAACACAATAATTTTATGGGGAAAGCCACAACTAAAAACCCCTGCTATCTGTATATTGCATTAATCAAAAAAATTGAGAAGATTACAATGCTTTTCTCAAGCCCGATTGAACTATGCACTATCACAATCTATCTCACTGCTTCACAAACAATCTCTAGCCAATACTTAGTCAAATATGTTGCCTTCCAAGCTCCTATTTCCTTGCGTAGTTTCCTAGGGAATTATCCGTATTTAATTGGGAAATTTCTCATCCATAACTGTGCAATCCATCAATAGGCCTTCCTCCGATTTCATGCACCATTGGTTTAATTTAGATGATTTTACAACTGATAGTACATTGTCCCTAAACTCTAATCTCAACTGGGTCTTTCTTTGATATGACATGCATGAGTTAATTATGAGTGAATATTTAGTTTACTGGTTGAGAAATGTTGGTTACACCACACTACTACAGGTTACACCCCACTACTGGATCTCCACTAATTCCTCCATCAATTGGAACTAGTCTAAATTAATTTAACTCAGTTAAAATGAATTAAATAATTACAACTCAAAAGAACTCAACCTGGGCCCCTAAAATTTAGGGATCACTCTACATGACGCTAGATAGACTCCCAACTTGAATTAACTGATTCAACTAGGTCAAATTAACTTAGTTAACTACTACAAGTTGCTATGAGACTTAGAATTACAATTTAATTCCTATTTTAATTCAAGGACAAATTAAATTAGGATTTTCTTGTTGCATTTTTCAACACTCCCTCTCAACAAGAAATGGATTATTTTCTACCCTGATCCTGCCTCTGTGAAACTTGCATTTTCATCTTGACAATGCCTTTGCCAAAATACATGCATCCTACTCATATGTAGGAATGTATTCTAGCAACATGCTTCTCCTCCGCACACAATCTTGTAGATGGTGATACCAAATGTCGATATGCTTGGACCAATCATGAAAAAATAGATTGTCAGAGGTTTTGATACAACTTTGGTTGTCATAGTAAATCACTATCGGATCCATTTTTTGACCAAATAACCCAACAAGGATCTTCCTCATCTAGATAGCCTCACAAGTTGCTTGACTAGAAGCCATGTACTTTGCTTCTACTGAACTAAGTGCAACTGATCGTTGCTTCCCATTGCACCAAGAAATTGTTGTTGACCCAATATTGAAGATTCCCCTTGATGTTCTCTTCTTGTCGGATGGACTCCCTACCCAATCTACATCTATAAAACCTTGAAGCTTGACTCCCTCTGTCCATCTATACCAAAGACCAAATTGAGTGGTCCCTATGAGGTATCTCAACACAGGTTTAGCTTCCTTCCAATAGATTTTGGTTTGCTTAACCATGGCTTGGCTAGGTTGGTTAACTACAAAACACATGTTCGGTGGTGTGTTCAACAAATACATAAGCGAACCCACAAGTTGTCTATAAATAGTAGCCTCCACTAATTCACCTGAAGTAGCATCCTACTTCCTCAAGGTTCCTACTAGAGGAGTCTCCATGTGCTTACTGCTCTCGATGGGAACTTCTTTAGTATCTTGTTGGCATACTTTCCCTGAGAGATAAACAATTCCCCATCTCCTTGCCATACTTCCAAACCAAGAAAGTAAAGCATGAGCCCCAGGTCCTTCATCTTTAATTCTCTTGCAAGATCCTCTTTGCAAGATTTTATCAGCTTCTCATCACCTGTTAGAATCAAACCATCAACATATAATACTAAAATCAACAATTTACCTTCAACCACAATATGGTAAAGGTTTGCATCTGTTTCACTTTTGGTGAAGCCCAACCCAATGAAATAGCTATCAATTCTAGTGTACCAAGCATGGGGTGCTTGTTTTAGTCCATACAATGCTCACTTGAGCCTCTGCACATACGACTCTCTGTTGAAGGTCTCAAATCCTTTCGGCTGCTCAATATACACCTCTTCCTCAATCATACCATTGAGGAATGCTAGCTTCACATCCATATGATGTATGTTCCACCCCATCTGCATTGAAAATTCTAGAATAGATATGATTGAAGAGTACCTTGCTACTAGAGAAAATGTCTCCTCATAATCAATTCCCTCCACTTGAGAGAACCCTCTAGCCACAAATATGGCCTTGTGTTTCTCCACACTCCCATCTGCTACTTGCTTTACCTTGTAAAGCCATATGGTACTCACCACTGGATTTTTTGTTGGTCTTGGGACTGCTTCCCAAACACTGTTTCCGATAATGGAGTCATACTCCTCAACCATGGCATTAACCCATACTAGTTGCTACACTGCTTCCTCGAATGAGGATGGTTCAACCTCTACACTCTTGCTCATCAGAGCCATGTAGCTAGTGTATCGATCTAGTGACCTCCTCTGCCTGTGTTGTGATGTGGGTGCTCCCACATTCTCTCTAGCATCATGCATCAATCTATCAGCCTCTCTGGTGTGCTTCCTTCCATCTCTGGAAGTATCCGCATGAGTGGGTGCTTCCACTCTCTGCTTCTTTGCATGTGGTTGCTCCACATCATCCTGAGGTTCCTCCTTTAGAGCTAAAAGATCCTCATTTGCATGAAAATGACGCTCCCTCTCAAGGGAACATCTCATGGCCTTTTATTCATCGAACTTCAAACCTCTACAAACCAATGTCATCCTGCTGGATGGCAGGTACACCTGATAATTGTACCCCACAAATATGCCCAACTCAATTGTTGGTTCTAGCTTTTTCCGTGCATGCTTGGTAACATGATAGTAGACTGATGAACCAAAGATCCTGAAGTGTGCCACATCTAGTTTCTTACCTGAAAAAGCTTCTTCTAGTGTGCTCATCCCAAGAATTCAATGAGGGCTTATGTTCTGCAAATAAACAACTGTGTTGCATGCTTCAACCCACATGTGTGACGGTAGGCCCTGATCATGTAACATCACCCCTGCTGCTCCCACAATACTTATGTTCTTCTTTTCAGCCACCCCATTCTATTGTGGGTTATGAGGTGCTATTAACTCCCGTCGAATGCCTTCTGATGCATAAAATTTAATCAATTCATTCGACACATATTATCCACCGTTATGGCTTCTAAGAGATTTAACTTTCCTACCAGTATATTTGTCAACAAGTGATTTAAATTCAAAAAATTTAGTGAATTTTTGATCTTTCTTTTGCATGAAGAAAATCCAACACTTACGAGAAAAATCATCAACAAATATTACACAATACCTGTGCTTGGCCATGAATGCTATCGAGAACGGTCCACACACATCTGAGTGAACTCGATCAAGGATTGCTTGTGCACGTCTGTCTTTATAATGAAAGGAATCTTTGGTGTAATTCCCCATCATACACCCTTTACATGTGTTTCTATGCTCTAGTGTACCTAGGGAAGTCCTGTAGAAATTTGTTGCATGATCTTCAAAGCTCCATGGTGCGAGTGACCTAATATTCTATGCCACAACTCAACGATGTCCCGGCTCTGCACCTTCTCTTCTTTAGTCCTCAAAGAAGTGCAGTCTTCTACATCCAATTTGTAGAGGTTCTTCACTCGAAACCCAATTCGCTTCACCTGTCTTGAGGCTATGTGACGAAGGAAAGCCTTTCCCTTGCTAAATATCACATCATAGCCATGGTCCTCCAATATGGTAACTGACACCAAATTCTTCTTGACACCTGGAACATACATGACATATTTTAATGTGAGGGGAGAAACAGACTCCCTCTGAAAGGTAACAATACCGATGTCGGTCGCACTATACCTCCCATCATCTCCCATCTCGATGTGCATCTAGAGGTCCTTCTCCTCCAAGTCACTGAAGAAATATTTGTTGCGGGTCATATGGAATGAGGCTCCGCTATCTAGGTACGACACGCTACCCATCACCGATGTCACCACGCAAGTGATGAGGGTGAAATCCAGTTAAAATTATTAAGTAAGTGCTTCACCTGCTGCTCCTCTTGAGGGATTCTTACTAGCCTTCTTGTGCAGACACTTTGTGGCATAGTGTCCCAACTTGTGACAGTGAAAGCATTAATCTTCGACATGTCCTTCTTCTTGCCTCCCTGACTACAATTTGATTTGGAATGGGATGACTTCCCATTCCTTTTATTCACCTTTCTAGATAAGGCACAATTCTCCTCATCATCATGCTTGGATGAGGATCCATCTTTGGTGTTCCGTCGGATCTCTACTTGTACCAAGTCAGACCACAATCGCTCTCATTCTGTTAGCTTCTCCCTCCAATTAACTTAGTCCTGGTAGTTGTGACAACACTTGGGAAGTCCTAGAAGTGCTAGGCTCATCAGATCGTCTTCAGCAACTGTAACAACAACACTTCCAAGCTCATCCCGACATTGAGTGAACTTGTTCAAGTACTTCGGTATTGTATCGCCCTTCTCCATCTTGATCTTTCTGAGCTTGTCCTTCAATGACAACTTCCTGTGGTCACTGCTGTTTTGAATCAGGGTCGTCAAGGTCTTCCACATTGCAAATGGAGTTTCCTTACCATGGAGGTTCGAGACAATATGATCTCGAACTCCTTCTAGGATAATCCTTCTCACCTTTTCCACACACTTTCTCCACTCTGCCATATTTTGAGCATCAGTTATTGGAGGCTTAGGAATATCATTGTCTATGAATTCCTTAAGCCCATTGTCTTCCAACAGTGCCTCCATCCTGTCCTTCCAATAAATATAGTTTGAATTACCTTCAAGGGCATATTCGAGTCTCAATCAGTAAAACGACATCCTGCTGGATATGAAGTATGATATTGCAAATTTGATTTCTCCTGCAAAATACAAACTTGTATTCTCCTCTTCTATAGTGATTTCAACTCCAATACCATGTAGAAATTTCTTGTAGATTCAAACTGCAAATTGTAATATGCTAAAAAAATTGACTTGAATCTACTCTACTCATCAACGGAAACAATAATTGATCGATGAAATCACGAAGTAGAAAAAGGAAGAATTGAATCACACATAAAACAATATTTTTTTGGGGAAATCCACAACTAAAGGCCCCTGCTATCTGTGTATTGCATTAATTAGAAAATTTGAGAAGATTATAATTCTTTGCTCAAGCCCAAGCAAACTCTGCACTGTCACAATCTATGTCACTTCTTCACAAACAAGATCTAGCCAATACTTAGCCAAATATTCTTCCTACCAATCTCCTATTTACTTGCGCAGTTTCCTAAGGAATTAGTCTATATTTAATTGGGAAATTCCTCATCCATAACTACGTAATCCATCAATAGGCCTTCCTTTGATTGCATGCACCATGGGTTTAATTTAGATGATTTTACAAATGATAGTACATTGTCCCTGAACTCTAATCTCAACTGGGTCTTTCTTTGATCTGACATGCATGAGTTAATTATAAGTGAATATTCAGTTTACTAGTTGAGCAGTGCTAGTTACACCCATGGCAGGTTACACCCCACTACTAGATCTCCCACTAATTCCTCCATCATTGGAACTAGTTTAACTAAATTTGACTCACTTAAACTAAATTAAATAATTACAACTTAAAAGGACTCAACCTAGGCCCCTAAAATTTAGGGATCACTTTACATGATTCTAGATAGACTCCCAACTCAAATTAATTGAGTCAACTAAGTCAAATTAACTTAGTTAACTACTACAAGTTGCTATGAGAATTAAAATTACAATTTAATTCCCATTTTAATTCAAGGACAAAATTAAATTAGGATTTTCTTGTTGCATTTTTCAACAGATGTGGCCTAGAACCCCAGTTGTATATTCATGCTTATAATCATTAGAAAATCTGGAAAATATATGGTTGATGATTTATAGACAAACTAGGATGCATAGCTCGAAAAGATGTCAAAAAGATACAACGTTACATAAAGGGGTCATTGTAGGATAGATTTTAGCTAGACATACTTATTATATGTAAAGCTCAATAAAATTTGGTTCATCTCATATGTGGAGTCTTAAATTACACATATCTTCCTACTCCTATGCCTTTTCATCCGGAATAATGTACAACAACATCATTGGAAATCAAGCATGTCTTGAACTCACTATAGATTTGTGATCAAGATTACCTAGGCAATACCTTGGCCAAGTAAGTGGGATTACTAATGTTGCTGGACTGTCTTCTAGTTCATATAAATCGAAGAAGGACCTACGTTATGTAACATATAAGATTTAAGGTAGTCTTATCTTTTCATATCAATTTGATGTGTCTCATTGCTTTCTTACTTGCCTTTAGTCTCTATGTTCAATCGTTTCCAAATTAATCATCTTCATGTTGATCATGTGTCACATAGTAACTAATATTGCACAAGCCATGCCTTGTTTGCACCAACTGGTAAATGTACTCATCATAATTGTTCTCATAATTCTTTTGACAAATACCTATGTATGGTATCAATGCAAGTTTCACTATCTAAATTCATATGGCTCTTATCATCCTAAAAATATATCATGATGGTGATCTAGTGTGAATACTTGGAGTCAATGATTACAAAAAGGATCAATTATTTTGCTCATGTTTATGAGAAAATACATGACGGGGCATATCAAGTAATAGATTATAAGGAACTTTAAGAAGATTACGGGTCTGATGGTGGAGATGCTTCATACTATCACCATTTTAAATATTCCCAATGGATTTATAGTTTCAACTCACATACTAATCAAATTTCATATATTGCAGACCACATTAGTCCAGTAGTGTTAATTGTTGAAATATTTACATTTATTTTCTCCCAATAGAGATCAGATCCATGGTATACTTGGATTTCAATAAGGTAAGAAATTGGTGTAGCAGGCTTGAACAAGTTCATGATCTGTGAAAAAAGACTGTTCTTTTATTTTTCACGCCCTTGTCCAAATAAGCTCAGGTCATATGCATAATCTAAGCCATATTTAACAAGAAATGAATTCAAGTGGAGAATGAATAAGAAAAGGAGTGTTCCTTCTAGCAACCTAGATTTTAGTCTTATCGCTTTTTCTTCTGTCTGACCTTCCTTCCAAACTAGCCTGTGAGGGAACTCGAACTACAGTCAATTTTTTTTCTTGTTTGTTGATAATTGCGCAAGAAGGTATATCAAGGGATACTTGAGCATTATATAGGATTGTAAGGTGACTAGAGATGTGAAAGACTAAACCATTCTTTATTTATGGGCATTTCTAGTAGAGCAACAATTGATTGACGTTGGAAATGTTGGGTAAATTGCTTAAACAATATATCCATTTCCTTTGTTTCCTTATAGTCAACAAACTTAGTGCACTGTCTAAGGTTATAGTTCTTAGAATTAGGTATTCAGAAAAAGAGATGAACAACAAGAGGCAGAAACAACTAAATTGTTCAATTTAGACTCCGTGGGAGAAAATTCTTGCCATTTTTTAGATTCCGTGCCCAAGGGTTTGGATCTCCAAGCAACGGGGCTTGGATATCCAAGTGGAATCATCAGTGAAAACAAGATCTGAATATTGTTAAAGAGAGAGTCCATACAGGTTGGTAGATTTTTTTTTTGTTTGTTTGTGGAAAAACCTGTGAACAGTTTATGAAACCAACATTTCAGACTAGCTTAGTGAGTCCATCATCAGGGCAATGTGATTTGTATTTTGAGAAGAGAGAGTGTGAAATTATGGAGCTATTAATAGTTAATTGAAAAAATATTTGATGTCTTCTTTTATTGTCGGCTTACAAATGACTAACTAATTAATAATTATTAATTTATTTATATTCGTATTTATTTATTTAAATACAAATCACATTGCCCTGATGATGGACTCACTAAGCTAGTTCGAAACGTTGGTTTCATAAACTGTTCACAGGTTTTTCCACAAAAAAAAAATAAAAAAAATTTGAATATACTCCAGGGTTTCAGATCTCCAAGTGGCCAAGTGTTTAGATTTGCAAGCAGTGGGGTTTGGATCTCCAGGTATTAAGCTGCATGGTCTAAATCAACTGGCACAATATATGTATCTTAAATGGTATTTGTAAGAACTCTTGATGGAATTAGGTGAATCAGTGAAACTTAAATTGGACTTGTCACTTAATCTCGAGACTTCGGATCTGATACCTTGGTATTTTATACCTTATAAGTTGTCGGCACGAGATCTAGATTCTAGTGAAGGGGTGATTGGGTGGGAACTTAGTGACGAGGTGATTGGGCGGGAACTTAGCAAAGAGATGTTGGGACTAGCACTTGGCGCTATCAACGGAAATAGGTAGGGGTTGTGAAATGGTGAAGTGGCATGAGAGAGCAATGTTTAGGCAAAAAAAAACATATATATAATGGTCATCACAATTTTGAATCATAATATTTTAAAAATATATTATAATGACATATAATATAAGATAAATATTTTAAAAATAGAAAATCATAATATTTTTAAAAGATAAATATTCTTCAAAGGTAAATATGCATATATATTTAAAAATTATTATCAAAATAATAGATATTAATAGGTATTTCAAAATGTTGACTTTGGTTTGTTTTATCTAGAGTGAACTTCATGCACGTACATTCATTTTCATTATAGAAGACTATGCATACACATTTTATAAATATTACCAAAATGATAGAGATTCACATGAATTTGCAAATTCCAACATTAATTTGGTTTATGTAGTGTGAACCATCAAGTATGTCAAGCCACACCAAAATTTAAAGTAGATGTGTTGGTTAACATGTACACTTGTAATAGTATTGTTTTCCAAAATAGTGAATTTTTAAAAACGTGCGGATTATGAAATACACCCATGCACTACACAACTACAAAAACATAAATAATCATCATGATACTTTTCAAAATGATGCAATGATAATCATCCTCATCCTTTTCAAAATATTAGCACGTATGTGAAGGCCTGATAAATAATTCATATACAAATACCAATTATCTTGCATAATCAATCCCTATAGGTCCTTAACAAGGTGATGCATATATAATTCTTTTTGTGTCATATATTGTTTTTCCAAGGCCCTATCCATCACCCATATATGCTAGAATCATCATTTACAACCATTAACATTTTCTTTATTTCGAAATTCATCATCAAGGTCATGAGACCCATCTTTGTTGTGTAAGATCTTGCAACTATTTACTTATTATACTCATATAAATAAATATCTTTTATGTAATAACACCTATGAGCTTCTCTTGGTTTCAAGAATAAAATAATATTCTCTACTCAACGAGGCCAACCACTTGAAGGTGGAAGATCATATGGCGCCTACCCCCACATCACTCTTAATATACCCAACACCCAATTTATCTACTATAAACTTTTTGAAAGCAACATAGTAAGAATCAATCATATATAAAAATTACTAAGAAAAAATGTTTAAGTTAAATGAAAGAGAAAAAATCTAAAATTGAAAACATATAAACACATACCTTGTATATTATAACATTTTGATATCATTAATATTCTTCTTCATCCATCATATCAACATTTATATCATCTGCTTCAAAAATGGTGTTGAAATGATTAGCAATTTCAACATCATCATCAATGTCATCATTTCCAATAATCATATCATCATCCATATCATCATGATGAAAATCATCTCCTACATTTGGTTCAACTTATTCAATTTTTTCATCTGACAATACATCATCAATATCATCTTCACTAATAACATTGTCTTGAACATCTCCTTGAACTTCTTCAACATCTTCATGATTTGACACATGATCATCAACTAACTTCTCCTCTACACCATCATCCTCTTCAACATTATCATCTTCTTCTGGTACATTATACTCTACCAGCCTTCCTCTTGGATCATATCTAACAACATATGACCAACCTGCTCTACCTGGAACCTCTGAGTAAAAGACTTGTTCGCATTGGCTTGGAAGAACATAGTGATCTAATCCTGGCTCAAATGACCTTGTATTAACCATGGTAAATCCATTAGCATGTTGAATAACAATTCTATTAGGATCATGTTCATTCATTCGTAGCCTATACTATTTCATGTCAAATACAACCAATTTGAAGGAATGAAAGTCACACTCAAGTATGTCATCCAAATACCCATAGTATCATTTTTCAAAGAATTGTGGATGTGTGTCACTTCTAGAGGAAACATTAGTGACCTGGAAGACTACAGTTATCCAATAATCAGAAGTTTTCCACTTTTCATCCAACTTTTGGGTGCGAAACTTACGGTCTTTATACCACATAGCGTTGTGGTGTTTCGACTACAATATGCCAAACACATAAAAAAAGGCATTGTCAATTGATAAACATATTATATATATATATATATATATATCTTGGAAAGTATATGGAAAAAACACACTTGCATTCACATTAATAATATATTTATAAAATAAATTAATAAAATTTTGCAAGTCGGTGAAAATGCATGCTTGCATGTTTATCTTTCAAACCATTTGCTAAATCAATTTCTCTTTGCGTAAGATTGGCACCTCAGGCATGATGAGCTTCTTTAACCAATGCAGACACCCCTGGCCATGATAACGTACCATGAGATTGTTCGCATCTTTCAATCCATGGCTTATTCGAATCCATATTGTTTGCAATGTATAAATGTAGTGAATCTCACTCTCGACCAACTGTATCAGAAAATCATAATTCACCAATAAATATTAGTTACAATGGTTAATATTAATAATTGATGAAAGAAAAAAAAGTAAATAAGTATGATATATATACACAAAAATGAAAATATATATGTGTGTGTGTGTATTATAAATCTCCACATTAAATATTTAATTACCTTTCACTTTCATTGTTCTACCTTTCCCCAACAGGTGCTCTACTTCATGTTTTGTGATGGAGTTCACATCCCAAATGCAATCCACATGCATATTTTTTTCTAATATAGGAAGATATTGAGTAATGTACACCATGGATTCATATGCCATATATCCCTCCACTATAGAACCCTCAGGACACGCTCTTTGTCTAACTAAAGCCTTCAATCATTTCAAGTGCCTCTCCGCTATCCACATTGATCTTGTGTGTGCAGGTCCACACAATTCAATCTCCTCAACTTGGTGTATGAGTTAGTGTTATTGTGCATTGAAAAATGTCGAAGGTAGATACTTTTTCATTTCACACATTAACCTAGGAATTTCTCTCTTCCAATGTTTTATATTATCTTTATGTATTTCTTTCAATGAGAGCCATCTACAAATGATGCAAGCAAATAAGTACAACATGTTTCAACAAAACATAATATATTACATTACAATTAAAGCACATGTCATTAAGTTGATCAACAACTAATTGAAAAAACACTTCGCATATAAATCGCTACTTACCTCATGTATTTTCTAGGATCATATATAAATTGTTTGATGTTGTTATCAAAGTTGTCTGGGAGATATAGAGCTAGAACATACTATAACAATAAAAATGAATCGTTATTTTTTTAATCCAAACTTGACAAAAAAAAACCATAAAGGTGTATATGTACCAATATAGAAATATATATACCAAAATAATTACATTAATGAAGGTATGCCAATCGTGTGTTTTTACACCACCAAATTCACCTTTCTTTGTTAAGATATTATTTATGTTTGAATAAAATCTAGTGGGAAATTTAATTCTTCGAATGACCTCTTTTAGATCACCACTTTGCTTCTCTTTGATAACCATGGAAGTTTATTTCGATCTCCATCGCTATTTGATCGTATCCCACTCTTCATTGCATGATTAGCTTCCACAATGTCATTACAAATTTTCTGCATTTTTTAATCCCTCCTACCATCTATGATCAACGAGAATTTTTTTGTCACATTCTTCTCGATATGCATTTTATCAAAAAAATGGGATATTATTAGGTGCTTATAGGGAAACCTCATGAATTAAGAGGGATAAATTTTCATTCCTTGTAGAAGACCATGTCTTTCACGTCAAATATTTCTATTATATTCCAACTTCCATAGCTGAGGTGTCATTTGTCGTGGTTTTAATCCAGTATATTCTTTCTCATTGAAAAGATGCTTTTCAATAGCATGATACTTATGGTTCTTAGAGAGGAAGTGCCTATATTCATTAAACAACTCCTTTCCTAAACTTGTTGAATAATGAGATTTCATCTTAGGACCACAAACTGGACATACAAATTTACCCTTAGTTTAAAGGCCCGCAAGAGATGGATTAATAATGTCAATTATAAATGAATGGATTATTTAAAATACATGCATGATTTGATATAATTGAAAATAACTATTAAAGTCATGCAATGGAAGATGAGCGACATGAGTAGGAGGGGTAGTTCAATGCCCCGTAGAACAAAAGGAAAATAGCTTCGCTTGGGGTCTAGGATCAGAAACAAACAACCAAGCGAAATTCTAGGAACTTTGGCAAGGTCTTGATCTTTCCAAAGAAAAATGAATTAGGAAGTTGAGGATTATGGGGGATTCAATGTTGGTGATAAGACAAATATCCAAACCAATGACATTAAATTCACCAAGATTACCTTCAATTGTCCAAAGAATAACATTGTTGGCCTCGAAATTCGAATAAATTTCTCTACATCATGTATTCAAATCACTAAACGAGGAAGCTGACTCCCTTGCCAACCGAGGAGCCCAATTAGAATAGGGAGTAATTCTGGTTGATGGAAGGTGTTCTATTGTGCCAATCATGTAATACTCATCATAAATGGTTAAATCCTAGAGATCAAAAGAAACAACCCCGATGTTAGTTGATTTAAGGAGAATTAATAGCAAATTAAAAATGGAGGCACGCAATCCAATAACAGGGGATGGGAAAGGATAGATGGGAGACCAGAACATCTTTCTCACATTTCAATCCAAGCTCGATGATCACCACTCTTGGAGATACCATGAAGGAGACCATATAAGTTTAAATTCTCAAAGTCAATTCATGTGACAGAGACTGTGGGATTCACAATCAGTTGAGGAGAGAATTGATGTTACAATGTACTCCCTCTGTGAGAGGATTGCATCCTGGGACATAGATCATACTTTGTTAACACATGCGCTGGAGAATTTAATGCTTGATATGAAAGGAAATGGATCCAGAGATGAGTGAGCAACAATAAATTTAGGAAGCTAAGACACCCATTGATCCAAAATGGATCTTGGAAAAACCTCTTAAGTCTTCAATTTTATTTAAATGGGAAAATATGTTTTAGAAGCCCTTTAAAGAACTATCGCATTGTGGCCTTTTATCACACTGGAGAAATATATGTTTTAACCATGAAAAACAGGGTATAAAGGAAAAACCTTTATCGCATCCATGTATATGTGTGTGTATATATCTATATATATATATATATATATATATATATATATATATATATATATATATATATGTCCCAACGAAGCCTTTTATCACATTCTAAGAAAATATATGGTTCATTGCATATATATATATATATATTACAATGGAGAAAAACTAAGGTTTAGCATTAAAATACCGTGGCCTTTTGGAATTGCGACAGTGATTAGCACGAGTTAACGAGGGCCATTGATCGAGCGCACAAATAAATGGTCCAGATCAACTACCATATTGCATTTTGGGGGACCAAACAGAGGTTAAACCGTGTGCACGTTGAATACCTGTCGACCGCAGGATCGAAGGACCGCATCAGCTGACGGATATCGGGTGCAAAGGTAATCGGGTGTTAACTCAGAGATCGGGCCTGAACTTTTATGGACTGGGAGTTTATAAACCCCATCGGGTCCGTAAGGATTGTTAAGAGTTAGGCAAGTTATCTGCCTGAAATCGCCAGGGACCATTGGATCTACTAAGCGTAGATCAACGACGGAGGACTGTTGATTAGATTTGTTTGTGCAGAGGAAGATCTCAACCGTTGATTTGGTGGCAGAAGACCAATGGTGGAGATTTACTCGCATCACAACATGGCCAAAGGAAGGACTTACCGGGGGCTCGAGACATTGCGATATGCAATCGCCGATCGCCATATCACATCGCAGCAATACAAAGGAGCGGGTGATATGCGACATGCGATATGCCCAGACCCGATAAGGATTATAGGTTGGGTTTAAATAAATTTGAAGTCTGGTTTCTTTGGATTTCTTTGTATTTCCCTATGTATCGATATATGGCCACATGCAATGCGATACAGTGATAATGCGATAAAACAACAGACCCGATAGGTTTATAGATGCGGCTTCATATCTTTTGAAGTCCGGCTTGGTCGAAATTTCCATGTTTTGTAGTGTATTTCTGTTTTTAAACAGAGAAGCGATTCTTTTGGATTTTCACCTGCACTGGTCCTTTCCGTTTGGAAACAGGTGGCCACCATACCTGAGAGCATTTTGCAGTGATTGTTTAACGCTCAAAAGGGATTTGAATGGACAGCGGCCGGGAGCCAAAGAGCCCGAAGAGGGATACAAATAGACAGCGTCGATAGGCTTAAAAGGCCATCCGATGACAGAACAGAGAGAGACAGAGAGGAAGTTAGAGGTCAGAGACATATTGAGACAGAAAAGTTGATCAGAGGCACTAAGAGGGGGAGTTTGTGCACTCTTTAGACTTGAGGTTTTCGAGTATCCCCATGTAATATCACTGTCTGTGTGTTGAGATTCGGGTTGAGCTCACACTTGTAATATTCTGTTCTGAAAGACTTAATAGAGAGGTCGCCACTGAAAGCTGGACCAGGAGACGTAGCCAGGAAGTATGGTGAACTCCTTGATTATTTGTTGTGTGTATGCCTGTTATGTTATCTGACTGCTCATTGTCTATATTATTCGCAATCTTTTTGATCCGTTGCACTAAGTAATATAGGCATTTTCCTGCCGAGTCTATAATACGTTTATATTGATTTAAGATCTTATTTTCAGATCAAGTGGTATCAGAGCTTTTGGTTTTGGTTTTGTTAAGGTTAGACAAGCTTGTGCTGGATTTTGAATATTAACTAGATTAAAGCTCAGACTAGGAGAAGGAGAACTTGTTGAGGCTAATCCAAGTATTGGAAGAGTCTATTCTTAGAGGAGAATGGCAGAAGAAGCCCCATTGGGATCAGAATCTCAATTTATGGAAGGTTTTAAGGCACTCCAAGCCATGGTGGAAGAGATGTATCGGGAATTTAAGAAAGGTTGAGGTGAAAGCACTTCAACACCTAAACTAGACAAAGAAGCAGAGGAACCTTTTCTATTTGCCCATCCAGAAGGAAAAGGAAAAGGAGAAATTCCTTCTCCACCAACTCCTCCATCATCACCTTCATCATCCTCATCATCTTCTTCGCATAAAGCTAGCCCTGATAATAAAAAGAAGAAAACTTCTTTGATTAAATTAGATGTGAAGTTTGATTTGCCAATTTATGATGGAGAACTAAATGCAGAGAAGCTAGATAATTGGATAAGACAGATTGATGTATATTGCATGGTGTAGAACATTGATTCAGAAAGGAGGAAGATTCAGCTGGCTAGCCTTCGACTTGGAGGAACTGCACTAGTATGGTGGGAAGGCAAAGACACAAGCTGATCTGCAAAAACATGGTAAAATCCATTCTACCTAAAATGACTTTGTTTCTGCTATCAAAAAGCAATTCTATCCTCTAGCTTACATGCAGCAGGCAATGATGAGTTGGCAAACTCTTCGCCAGTTGAAGGGTCAGAGTGTACAAAGTTATACTCAGAAATTCAGGAACAGAGCTTTAACTCTAGGTATATCCTTAGACTCACCTAAGACTTTATTGAAGTATATAGGTGGTCTTCATAGCTATTTAAAGCATACTATTCTCATGTTTAATCCCACTAGCTTAAATGATGTATCAGCCCAAGCAACACATCTAGAGGCTAGAGGTAAGAATGTAAACCCAGAGGTTGGGACATCATCTAAACCTTTTGCAAACAAGAATAAGGAAAAGAAGAAACTGAACTGGAAGGAGAGGAAAGCAAACACTACAAAGAAGGGAAAACCTTCCTGCACTCATTGCAAGAAAGACAGACACGATGAGGCACACTACTGGTCTTCGCATCCAGAACTGAAACCAAAGAAGTTTGGTGGAAAGGAGAAGAAGAATGCTGTTGCTATTCAAAAAGACTTGGGATTAGATTTAGGTGATGAAACAACAGTTATAGCCACAAGTATTAAAGGTAAAGATTTTGAAGCATCCACAAGTAATTATGCACAATCTGTTGATAATGAAAGTAATGAGAGGGAAAGAAATAAGCTTTTTCGTATTAGAGTAATTTCCAAGCATAATAAGATTGATACTTTGTTTGATAGTGGATCACAAGTAAAATTGATTTCTGAAACAATTGTAAAGAAGTTGGGATTACAAACAAAACCTCATGAGAAGCCATATCCATTAGGTTGGGTGTGTGATAAAACAAAGCTACAAGTAACGAGACAATGTAAACTTAGGTTTGCTATTGGGTCAACATTTGTAGATGAGGTTGAGTTAGATATAGTTCCATTGGATATATGTGGTATTGTTTTGGGAAGTCCATACTTGTATGATATGAAAGCTATTTTCTATAGAGCTGAAAATAAGTATCAACTCACTAAAGATGGAATTGAATATATTGTAAGAGCTCATAAACTCAAAAATAACTATTCTCTCATAAACTCAGGACAGATGAAAAGAATTGTGAATTCAAGTAAGCAGTTTTCACTCATGGTTGTAAAGGTAAAGGCTCCTGAAAAATCCAATTCATTTGAAGCTGTGATTCTAAACAGAAAGTTGATTTAGTTAAAGTTGTTTCAGAGTATGATGTTCTACTTCAAGAACCAAAAGGTCTGCCACCCAAATGAGAAATAGTACATGATATTTGTTTGCAGCAAGATGCTCCATTACCTAACATTGGAATGTACAGGTTATCAGCTTTAGAGAATGCATACATAAAGAAGCAGGTACAAGAGTTATTCGATAAAGGGTTTATACGACCAAGCACAACACCATGTGGATCTCCAGTCGTGATGGTGAGAAAGAAATATGGATCGTGGAGAATGTGCATTGATTATAGAGCACTAAATAAAATAATGATCAAGAATCGTTATCCTCTTCCTCGTATTGATGATCTATTAGATCAATTGAAAGAAGCAGTTTACTTTGCTAAGTTAGATTTACGAAGTGGCTATCATCAGGTCAGAGTTGCAGAACAAGATGCATGGAAGATTGCTTTCAAGACAAAGAAAGGGCTGTATGAATGGTTGTTTATGCCTTTTGGCTTAACTAATGCTCTTGCTACATTTATGAGAGTTATGAATGATGTACTTAGACCATTTATTGATGATTTTGTAATTGTTTATTTAGATGAAATTCTTGTTTTTAGTAAGAAATGGGAAGACCATTTAAAGCCTGTAAAGCAGACTTTAGATGTTTTAAAAGAGAAAATATCTATGTAAAACTGTCAAAATGTGAATTTGGCAGAACATCTTTAAATTATTTGGGTCATATTGCAAGGGGTGGTGAATTGAAGATAGATCCCTCTAAGGTTGAAGTCATTGTGAACTAGCCTAAGCTCAAATCTGCTACAGAGGTTAGGAGTTTCCTAGGGGCAACACAATACTGGAGAAAGTTTATTGCTAACTTGTCATTGATTGCAGCTCCATTACATGCTTTAACAGGATTGAAACAGGTGTTTAATTGGGGAGGCAAACAACAGCAAGCCTTCGACACCTTAAAAGAAAAAATCAGTACAGCACCAGTACTAGCATTGCCAGATCTTCAACATCCATTTGAGATTGAGACAGATGCCAGCAACTATGCCATGGGAGCAGTGTTGATGCAACACGGTAAACCCATATCCTATCATTCAGAGACATTTACTTCTGCAGTAGTTAATTATCCCACATATGATAAAGAATTGTATGCATTAGTACAAAGTGTGAAAATGTGGAAACATTACCTAATGGGTAAAGAAACAATAATACATACAGATCATCAACCACTTCAATATTTTCACTCACAAACTAAATTGCAACAATCAAGACATTATAGGTGGATGGGTTTTCTATAGCAATTTCATCTTGTCATCAGATATAAGAAGGGCATACACAATAAGGTTGCATACATGTTATCAAGACCAATCATAAATGCATCTACTATACTTAAGCAAAATTCAATAACGCATGAAAGTTACATTGAACAATATGCTCAAGATGTAGATTTTAAAGATGTATATGCAACTTTAAGTCATGGAAAACAAGTAGAAGAACTGGATTATTATGTAAAGGACCAACTCTTATATCATTTGGGAAAGTTATGCATTCCACAAACTGAAAGAGTTAACATAATTCGAGAAGCACATACTTCTCTCATATCAGGTCATTTTGGTGTAGGTAAAACAGTTGCACAATTGCAAAGGTTCTATTAATGGAAAGAATGCATGAGACAGTTTCTAGATATATCAAAGGGTGTACTATGTGTGCTACAAGCAATCCCAACAATAGAAAATCAGGCTTGTACACTCCACTTCCAATTCCTTCTCGTCCTTGGGAAAGTGTTTCCATGGACTTTGTTGGGGGATTGCCAAAATCTAGAAAAGGTCATGATTATTTGTATGTTGTTGTGGATCGGTTCAGTAAAATGTGTATTTTGATACCTTGTAACAAGCAGGTTACAACTGAACAAATAGCAAAGTTGTTCTTTCAGAATGTATGGGTTCATTTTGGTTTACCCACTTCTATTGTATCTGATCGAGATTCTCGATTTATTGGTAATTTTTTGTCAAATCTATGGGAGTTGATGGACAACAGGTTGAAGAAGAGCACAACATTTCATCCACAAACAGATGGTCAGATAGAGGTGGTCAACAGGACAATGATCCAGTTGCTCAAAGGCTATTGCAACAAGCATGCCAAGCTTTGGAATGAACATGTGTGTTATGTGCAGTATGCTTACAACAGTGCCAGGCACTCTTCTACTCAGAAATATCCTTTTGAGACTTGTTTTGGTTTTATACCAAAGTCTCCCTTAGATTTTGTCTTTGGTAAAGACATAACAGTTGATGGACACAGTGATGTGGACAAAGCAACCAAGTTCATTGAAAAAATCCAGGAAATTCAACAGGCAGTACAAGAACAGCTGGAAATAAGTCAAGCCAAGTACAAGGCAAGACATGACAAGCATCGAGTTGAGCATAGTTTCCAAGTTGGTGATCAAGTTTGGCTGTACATTAGCAAAGACAGAATGCAAGGTGAGGGTAAGAAGCTAAAACCAATAAGGTATGGGCCTTTCAAGATACTTGATAAAATTGGTGAAAATGATTTTCGCCTTGATTTTCCAACTTATATGCAGATCTATTTAGTCATTAATGCATAAAACTTGAGATTGTATGAACCTTCATTGATTGAAGATCCTGAAGAGCAAATTCAGTCGCCTTCTATTGAGGATCTGTTGCCTGAGTATCTCAATGAGTTACAGGAAGATACAGTTCTGGACAAGAAGGTGAGAACTATGCGTGGAGGCGATGTTGAGTACTTGAAAATAGGGCTTAAAGGTTCAAATCCAAGCAAAGCATGATGGATAGAAGTTAAACAAGTGAGGGAGTTGTATCCTCACTTGATCGATGCCTAAAAACCAAATTTTGGTGGTCCAAAATCTTTTCAGTGGGAAGGCGTGATCCAAAATGGATCTTGGAAAAACCTCTTAAGTCTTCAATTGTATTTAAATGGGAAAATATGTTTTAAAAGCCCTTTAAAGAATTATCGCATTGTGGTCTTTTATCGCACTGGAGAAATATATGTTTTAACCATGAAAAACAGGGTATAAAGGCAAAACCTTCATCACATCCATGTATATATATATCTATATATATATGTCGCAATGAATCCTTTTTATCGCATCCGAAGAAAATATATTGTTCATCGCATATATGCATATATATAATACAATGGAGAAAAACCAAGGTTTAGCTTCAAAAGACCGTGGCCTTTTGGAAATGTGACAGTGATTAGCGCGAGTTAACGAGGGTTGTTGATCGAGCGTGCAGATCAACGGTCCATATCAACTACCATATCGCATCGTGGGGGACCAAACAGAGGTTAAACTGTGTGCACATTGAATACCCACCGACCGCAAGATCGAGGGACCGCATCATCCGACGGATATCGGGCGCAAAGGTAATCGGGCATTAACTCAGAGATTGGACCCAAACTTTTATGGTCTGGGAGTTTATAAACCCCATTGGGTCCGTAAGGATTGTTAAGAGTTGGGCAAGTTGTCCGCCCAAAATCGCCAGGGACCGTCAGATCTGCTAAGCGTAGATCAACGGCGAAGGACTGTCGATCAGATTTGTTTGTGCAGAGGAATATCTTAGTCGTCGATCTGGTGGCGGAAGACCAACGACGAAGATTTACTTGCATCGCAACATGGCCAAAGCAAGGACTTACCGAGGGCTTGATACATTTCGATATGCGATCGCCGATTGCCATATCGCATCAAAGCAATACAAAGGAGCGAGCGATATGCGACATGCGATACACCAGGACCCAATAAGGATTATAGGTCGAGTTTAAATAAATTTGAAGCTCGGTTTCTTTGGATTTCTTTGTATTTCCCCATGTATTGAAATATGGCCACATGCAATGCGATACAATGATAATGCGATAAAAAAATGGACCCGATAGGTTTATAGATGCGGCTTCATATCTTTTGAAGTCTGGCTTGGTCGGATTTTCCATGTTTTGTAGTGTATTTCTGTTTTTAAACAGAGAAGCGATTCTTTGGGATTTTCACCTGCGCTGGTCCTTTCCGTTTGGAAACAGGTGGCCACCATACTTGAGAGTGTTTTGCAGTGATTGTTTAACACTCAAAAGGGATTTGAACGGACAGTGGTCAGGAGCTAGAGAGCCCGAAGAGGGATACAAACCGACAGTGTTGATAGGCTTAAAAGGCCATCTGATGACAGAATAGAGAGAACCAGAGAGAGCTAGAGAGGAAGTCAAAGGTCAGAGACAGATTGAGACAGAACAGTTGATCAGAGGCACT
Source organism: Pinus tabuliformis (assembly GCA_031772625.1). Lineage (NCBI taxonomy): Eukaryota > Viridiplantae > Streptophyta > Pinopsida > Pinales > Pinaceae > Pinus > Pinus tabuliformis. The sequence continues at coordinate 432,145,288 of CM062804.1, forward strand.
AAGAGGGGGAGTCTGTGCACTCTTTAGACTCGAGTTTTCGAGTATCCCTGTGTAATATCACTGTATGTGTGTTGAGACTCGGGTTGAGCTCACACTTGTAATATTTTGTTCTGAAAGACTTAATAGAGAGGTCACCTCTAAAAGTTGGACCAAGAGACATAGCCAGGAAGTCTGGTGAACTCCATGATTATTTGTTGTGTTGATGTGTGTGTGCCTATTATGTTTTTTGACTTCTCATTGTCTATATTATATGCAATCGTTTCGATCCGTTTCACTAAGTAATATAGGCATTTTCCTACACATGAGTCTGTAATACCTTTATATTGATTTAAGATCTCATTTTTAGATCACCCATAGATGCATTGGCATAATCCTTAACTGGAATACTAATCTGAAGAATTGGATTTTGTTTATGATGGAGAACAATGACGCAAGGGAGAATTCAGAGATCTAGAAGGCTACTGTATAGAAACGACTCAAAAATTTGTTGAGAATATATGAATTGTTGGGAAGGAGACTAGAATTTCTGGAAAAAGAGAAGGATGTCCAAGCCAAGATGGTTAACCTCAAGCTGGAATATATGCATGCAAGAATGGAATGCTAACTCACTTGAATGGAGATAGATTTGTTGCTTATGAGATTGAGCAGAAGGAGCCTATAGGGAGCTTGGAGGAAGAACATTCTCAAGACTTTATGGGCCCTATATTTTCTTTGCAGGAAACTATTGAAGGAAGCATGGAAGGCGAGGGAGGAGAAACGCATGGAAAGTAAGTTGCAACTGGGAACAAGTCAGATACTAGCCCTTCTAGGGAAATTTAGTTAATAATGTAGTATTCTATGTAAATTTGCATTTTTTGGGGGGGAAATCCTATAGAATTTATGGGCATTTTTAGTGTAATATTATAAAGCAGAAGGTCTGCGACACTAGGAAATTTAAGTTATGGATCTACTAGAGTTTTGATGTTGTTGATGTTAATGTTGAATGTAAATGGATTTGGTCATGAAAACCAACCTTTTATCTAATACAAATAGTTGCTTTGTTTAAAAAAAGAAGTCTTGTAATGGAATGTTACATACTGCAAAATGTGCTAGTCCTAGGGCATCATGAATTGTCCATAAAATTATGCCATGGAATTGAAATTGCATCTGCCTTATTGGTTTACATATGTAATTCATAATGATGTCGACCCATAACTTCATTAACTCGTCGATAAGAGGCTCAATATACACATTCATATTTTTAACTTGGTACTTACCTAGTTGTTTGAAATTACATATAATTACTAATATGATATATACATATAAGTAAACAAATAAATATAACATATTATGCAATAAACATGACAAATGAAAATGTTACAATATTCGAAAAATTAATGCAAACAAATACCTGGAACAATCAATGTCAACATAATGTGCTCCCTCTTTATTGACATCCAAGGAGGAATGTTATCGTCGATAACAAAAATCAGTCTCATTGATTAAATAGACGTGGGCTCTCCAAATGGATTAACATTGTTAGCTTCCAATGAAAACCTAACATTACGAGGTTCATCTTTAAAATGCGTACATTTTCCCTAAATTTCTCTAAATTCATTACCATCTGCAGGCATTTGAGGAAAACCATCTTCATTTCTCTTCCATGCATGGAAATCCATAAACTTTGTTATGCTTTCACACTTGAACAATCATTGCAAACGTGGAATTATGGGAATATGATGAAGAACCTTTTGAGGCACCTTTTTTGTTATTTGATTTCGATATCTATTGTTGTTACATCAGGAATTTTTTTTCCGATGCATGTTGTCCACAATATATAATATGATCACTAGAACATGCATTTATACCTTGATACTCCACTCCTATTTCTTTCATAAGAACACATAAATATCGATATGTATGAGGTAACTCATTTGGTAATGGTAAATTAAATTAGCCTAACAATCTAGTACAACATTAAAAATCAATAGTTAGTGTAAACAATGTTAATCATAAATATTGCATTCTTATTTTACACATTAATTAACACATTAAAAAAGGAAAAAAATCAACCTTTCATGTGATGAAACATATTACATTATACCTTAGGTTTTGTGTCATACAAGTATTTGACAAACCATTCAAATCTTTTGAGTTCACCAACAATAATATAGTAGAGAGAACATTTGGTCCTGAGCCTTCATAAAGTCGTGTTGTTGCCTTCTTTAGCACATGTTTGTCATCGCACAAAAACATCTTTGTTCTTTGCATCGATGTCAAGCACGTATTTGATCAATTGATTTATCCCATCCTATGGAACTATCATGTCATCTTCTTGCATAGGATCATTATGATCTTGAGATTCAATATTTTCTTCATCTTCCTCAACTTGTAGAACATTATTTCTAGCACTAATACTTGGTGCAATATTAGAATCATAGTACCTAGGCGGCCATGATGACTTTATAATTATTTTAGACAATCATGTTAAATAATTAGTCCGTAGGACAAATATGATAAACAATTTTTTTTTTACAAATATGATTAATACAAGGAAAATATATACAATGATTCATAAATAGCATAATCTTACCACCGAACGATATTCATTCCCCCCTTCAATGTGCCCATTCTTCCTACAATGTCTATCAATTGTTTCATATAAAATTCTCCACGGACGTCTGCACCTGCAAGAATTGCAAGGGCAATAACATTTCCCATCATTGACCCCTTGTGGATTAGTTGATCCCCAATTAATGTTTTTTGACATTATTCTTGCAACCACAAAACAATTATATAAAACAAAATTTGTTTTTTTCTCACAAAAAAGACCTTATAATCTTTCACAATTATTGTAGTTATAACAAATATGTCGCAACATCTCTTATATATGGGGTATTTATATATTTATTTATCATCGCAATTGTGATGTTAGATGACTAGTAAAATTCAAATATGACATGTGAAATAAATCGTCACATTAACCTCGGGTCGCAAAAAACCAGGTGTAGCCGCAATTGCGACAATTGATGCTTATCATCGCAATTTTGGAACAAAACATTGTCCATCTAGCTTGTGACGAACCGTTTATATCATATTCATTGTGACACATGACAAATAATACATCGCAATTACGACGCACACCAAATATGTCATCATAAGTGCGATGAACACGAGCACCAAAACTAAAAAAATGACATTTTTTCTTGACCTTTGCGATAGAATGGGGCATACCGTCGGATGATGTCGTCGCAATTTAATCCTATATGTAGTGGTGTGTTATTTCTTCTCAAGCCTTGCATGATCATATTTCTCAGAGTTAATGGATAGTTAACTTTGTTTGCACCCATCATACGACTAAGGATGGTTCTCCCTTTCTTCCATTAGAGGAAGTTATAGAAAAATATTTTTTTGTACTTGATGAGTCCACACTTAGTGGTGTGACCATTGATGTGTATCATGTACCCGACCTAGTTATTAATTTGTTTCCATTACCCAAACAAAACCAAAATGGTAATAAAGTATAGTTTTGGTCATATATATTTGTTGTGAATAACATGACTATGTTATGAAACCAGCTCAAGAAAAGATAGAAAAGATAGATCAACGCCTTAGAATTCAGCCTCTTCGAGGGGGCAACCTCCTTTACATTACATGAATGAACAATTATTGGATGATACAAATGACAAAACCTCCTTTCTATATATAGGAGTCTAGGGAGTCACGATATAATCCAGCCGACCTAACAATAATAATATAAAGCCACAAAAATAGCAATAGAGGGATTCTATGGGGCACAGAAATAACAATATGGGGGTAATAGGGGCACAACAATATAAATAAGGGGTATAACTACAATAGTAATGGGGTAATCACTAGTATTATAGGGACCCAACATGCCCCTCTCCTTCAAAAAAGTGTTGTCCTCAACGCTTGAGTAGTTCTGGATACTTCTGCATAAAATTCTCATCCTCCCATGTGGAATCTTCAGCGGATAAGTTCTTCCACTTGATAAGATACTCTGAAATTGATCGATTTCGTAGCTGTCGAGTTCTTGTTTCTGTGACTGCTTCCGGTTCCAATATAATTTTTCCTTCCTCGTCAAGTTCTGGCAATATTGTTTGAATTGGGAGCTTGTCACCTATAACCTTCTTTAAACATGAAACATGGAAAACTGGGTGCAATCGAGAAGCTGCAGGAAGCTCCAATTTGTATGCCATAGTACCAATCTTTTGCAACACCTTGTACGGACCATAATACTTTGGTGATAATTTATTATCCTTCTTAGCTTGCTTTAGGGACATTTGCTTATATGGTTGTAGCCGTAGGAATACCCAATCACCTACATCAAAACTTCTTTCACTGCGATGTTGATCTGCCTGTTGTTTCATTCTATTTTGTGCCAACACGAGGTTATCCTTTAAGAGTTGGAGGACTTGTTGTTGATGTTCGATGTGATGTTCCACTGCCTGAACCTTAGAATTTTCTCTTAAATATGATGTGATGGATGGTGGTTGATACCCATAAAGTGCCATAAATGGGGTCATTTTTGTTGCTGTATGGAAGGAAGTGTTATACCACCATTCAGCCAGAGGCAACCATTTGACCCATTGTGTCTGTTTATCAGATACAAAGCAACGAAGATATCCTTCCAAACATTTGTTTACTATCTCAGTTTGCCCATCAGATTGAGGATGATAAGATGAGCTATGAGCTAACTGAGTACCAAGACAAGAAAATAATTCTGTCCAAAAATTTCCAGTGAAAATGGGATCTCTGTCACTTACAATAATCTTTGGGTTTCCATGTAGCTTTTGAACTGTTTCCATAAATGCAGTAGAAACTGTACTGGCTTTAAATGGATGTGATAATGCACAAAAGTGTGCATACTTGGTAAGTCTGTCAACTACCACCATGATGACACTCTTTCCCTCAGACTTGGGTAAACCTGTGATAAAATCCATTGAAACCTCCTCCCAACGTTGGCTTGGAATGGATAAAGGTTGTAATAGACCTGGTGTCTTAATTGTTTCAACTTTATTTTGCTGGCAAACCAAACATTCCGCCACAAACTTTTGAATATCTGATTTAAGGCCATCCCAAAAAAATTCCTTCTTAACCCTGTGGTAAGTTTTTAAAAATCCTGAGTGCCCTCCTAAGGGAGAAGTGTGCAATTCCATAAGAATCTTTTGTTTTAGCTGGGAATTCTTACAGAGGTATAAGCGATCTTTGTACCATAACGAATCATTTTTCCAGCTAAATGTATCAGAAGTACTGGAATCTTGTTGTAGCTTTCGAATAAGTGCCCACACTTCTTCGTCATTCTTCCATTCCTCCCTTGCTTCGTTTATCCAATCTGGTTGGATAATAGAAATGGCACACAACAATGCTTCCACATCCTCATCCTTTCTTGAGAGTGCATCTGCCACCACATTTTGCTTCCCTTTTTTGTAGATGATTTCAAAGTCATAACCCAACATCTTTGTGACCCACTTTTGTTGCTCTTCAGAGGATAATCTTTGTTCTAAAAAGTATTTAAGGCTATCATGATCCGTTTTTACCTTGAAGTGTCTTCCCATTAGGTAGGGTCGCCATTTCTTAAGTGCATGGAGTATTGCCAACATTTCCTTCTCATAAATAGCTTTGCTTAAAAACTTTCCCTTGATTGGACGACTTTCAAAAGCAATGGGTCTTTCATCTTGCATTAGAACAACACCAATTCCATTTCCTGAAGCATCACATTCCACAATAAAGGTTTTTGTGAAGTCCGGTGTAGCTAAGACCGGTGCTTGGCACATTGCCTCTTTAAGATGTTCAAAGGCCTTTGTTGCTTCCGGAGTCCATGAAAATGAATCTTTCTTCAATAATGTTGTTAGAGGTGCTGCTATTCTCCCATAATTCTTAACAAACTTGCGATAATACCCTGTCAACCCAAGAAATCCTCGCAGATGCTTTATGGATGTGGGGATTTTCCATTCCTTAATGGCTTTAATTTTGCTAGGGTCTACCTTAACTCCTTCATGAGATACAATATGACCCAAATATTCCACCTCCTGGACTCCAAAGAAACATTTGGATCTTTTTGCATATAATTGTTTCTCCTCCAATAGTTGTAGCACCCTGTCAACATGTTCAACATGATCCTTCCAAGACTTGCTGTAGATTAGTATATCATCAAAAAATACTAACACAAATTTTCTAAGGAATGGTTTGAAAATTGAATTCATCAAACCTTGAAATGTTGAAGGTGCATTGGTAAGGCCAAAAGGCATGACCAAAAATTCATAATGACCCTCATGAGTTCTAAATGCCGTTTTCGGAATGTCTTCAATCTTCATTCTGATTTGATGATATCCCGAACGAAGATCCAACTTGGTGAAGTAAATTGATCCATGCAATTCATCCAGTAATTCATCAATAACAGGAATGGGGAACTTATCTTTAATAGTGAGCTTGTTGAGCTCCCTATAATCTGGACACATGCGCCATGATCCATCCTTCTTGTGCACCAATACTACTGGAGCTGAGAAAGAACTTTGACTCGGTTGAATTATACCAGCCTCTAGCATTTCTGCAACCATACGTTCAATTTCACTTTTTTGGACATAGGGATATCTGTACGGCCTGATGTTTGGAGGAACACTTCCTGGAATCAGATGAATAGCATGATCATGATCACGCATAGGTGGGAGACCCTTGGGAGTCTCAAATACCTTGGAATGATTGTCCAGGACTTTTTGGAGATCTGGAGAAATAGATGATTCCAATGTGGAAACATCTAGCGAACATAATTGTGCAATTACACCTCTTTGCTCCTTTTTTAGAAGCTTTGTCATACCATTAGAGCTGATTATCTTTCCTGGTTTCCCTGCAATACCCCTTAATTCAACTTCCTTTCCTTCCGTAGAAAATTTGATGAAAAGTTCTTGAAAATTAAAAGCTATTGTACCCAAGGATTGTAGCCATTGGACTCCTAGTACAACATCAGCACCTCCCATTGGAATGGAAAGCATTGGGCTAGTCAATACATATTCTCCCATGGATAGCTTGATATTATGGCACTTTCCAGAGCAATTTATTGTTCCTCCATTTGCAATCATCACTTGACACTCTGGTGCTGGATATAGGAAGCAATTCAATTCTTTTGCTACCCTACAATGAATAAAATTGTGGGTGCTTCCTGAATCAATCAACACTATTACCTTTTTCTTCTTGATTTGTCCTTCTATCTTGATGGTTTGAGGAGTGGTAATTCCCGCCAATGCATTACAAGATATGGTCGGATTTATTTTTCTTCATCTAGGCTTTGTTCCTGGAGTATATCTTCTTCTTTTGACCTTTCTTGCTCCTTTTCTTCTTCCTCTTCACAATCTATGTAGAATAATTTCTTCTCAGCACACTTATGACCTTTAGTGTATTTGCTATCACAACTGTAACAAAGCCCTTTTGCTCTTTTTTCTTCCAATTGTTGTGGTGTCAACCTTATAGGTTGTGGAAGACTAGGGGCAACAACACTTCCATCTTTATAGTTGTGAGTGGTATGCTTCCTGGTTGCCATAATTTTGCTTTCCATTTTTCTTGCTAACCTGAATGCCTTCTCTAATGAATCAGGTTCCCAAAGGCGAACATCATGTTGGATATTATCCTTTAAAGACCCTATGAACACATCAATCCTATGCTCCTCTGGAATATCTTTTACCCTTATGTTCAATTTTTGGAACTCCTCAATGTGCTCCATTACTGAACCCTTTTGTTTGAGACTTATCAATTGGCTAAAAAAAGTGTTGCTTTTTGTATCTTCATAATGTGCTATCAATTCTTCCGTAAAAATTGCCCAAGTGATAAATTGTTTACGAGAGCAAAGCCATTGATACCATACAAACTGATTTGGTTCCAAATATACAGTTGCCATACGTACCTTTTGTGCGTTTTGCACATTATTGAGATCGAAGAATTGCTCCATCTGTAATATCCATGTGGCGGGATCCTTGCCATCAAACTTCCTCATATCGATTTTTGGAATATGGTGATTCTTCGATCCAACATTAGTGTCTATGGAATCATGATTAACATTTCTTTTGTTCTCATCATGAGTTTCCTTTACTACCTTTTCACCATTAGTGACCCTTTCTTGTAGCAACTTCTTCAATTCTTCCATGTCTGTCTTCAAATCTATCTTCAAATCTGCCATGTCTCTCTTCAAATCTGTCTTCGAATCATCCATCTTAGCTTCCATGCCCTTCATTTTAGATTCCACGCCATTTATCTTAGATTCCACGCCATTTATCTTAGATTCCACGCCACTTATCTTAGCTTCTGTTAGCTTTTGTGAGCGTGACATTTGTTGCACTTGTTCTTGTAATTTTGATATATCATGTAGCATTTCTTCCTCTTCTTCATGAGTCATGCTAGAGCTTTCAGGTTCCTTACTAGGTGTTTGCATTTTCTTTCCTCGGGGCATCAGTTACCGATAATAATGCTTTACTATGCCCTTTGAATTCCGTTAAACCAAGCTTACACAAAAATTAAAAAAAAAAAACTACACACCTTTTTTCACTTTATAGAAGCCTGATATTGAATCTGATGTATCTCTGTAATTTCGGATCATCCAGTTCTGAAATTGCTACCTGTAGTAGCCTTCTGCGTCCCTTTCCAATGCCACAAGTCTGAGCCAAATTGGATTCTCCAAGGAAGAGTTATGTGAAATCTCCCACAGTGACTTTCTTTTAGACTGGTTCAGTAGAGCAAACTTGTACGACGTGCCACGAGTCACTGTTTCAACCTTTGAATCTGAAACACACACACACAAGAAACTACAGTCCGTCCTCTTTTTGTACCTTCTTACGAAATTTCAATCCGATCCCCAGAGAGAAAGTTATGACGATTTTCCCCAGGTCACCTGTTTTGAATGTAATTCAGGAGTCTGCAAAAAGACCAACTTCCTCAGATCATATCTCCGCAAATATCGTGCGAAAAGCTCTGAAATTCGGACCCAAGGTTCAGCGCGATTTCTTCTCAAATGGGTTTTTTTTGCGACTTCTGAAACGTCACAGAAAAAACGTTATAGCGAAAATGCCACGATGACCTGTTTGGAGCAGCGAAACCCTAGAATCCAAAGCTCTGATACCAAATGTTATGAAACCAGCTCAAGAAAAGATAGAAAAGATAGATCAACGCCTTAGAATTCAGCCTCTTCGAGGGGGCAACCTCCTTTACATTACATAAATGAACAATTCTTGGATGATACAAATGACAAAACCTCCTTTCTATATATAGGAGTCTAGGGAGTCACGATATAATCCAGCCGACCTAACAATAATAATATAAAGCCACAAAAATAACAATAGAGGGATTCTATGGGGCACAGAAATAACAATATGGGGGTAATAGGGGCACAACAATATAAATAAGGGGTATAACTACAATAGTAATGGGGTAATCAATAGTATTATAGGGACCCAACAGACTACATCTTTATTATTTTTGTTGAAGGTTTCTTGGAACTAAAGCATCATACAAATTCCATGACCTTCTAAACTAGAATAAATGGAATAACTATATAAGAAGTTGGAATAAATGCACTCATATCCCACTTCAACAATCAAAATATATTATGGCATGAACAACTTATACATCTAAATTTTCGAATCTTGAACTTGAAGGTAAAGCATAATGTGGTTGTTGATCTACTCGTAAATGTACCCCCTATGGGAGTATGTGAATGATGTATGCTTAACAAGCATTGTTGAGCTACTTTTAAAACAAAGAAAGTTTGGTGTGAAAAGACTCAATAGGAATACGAATTATGTCTTTGAAAAGTTCAAGAAATTTAGGTCATTTACTAAAAATCAATGTGGTTGACTTGCAAAATATTTGAGATCTAAAAATGGAGGAGAATATGTGGGTGAAGAATTTGAAAAGTGCTTGTCACAGAATGGTATATCTTGGAAAAGATTTGTACCTTACACACCTTAGTAGAATGGTGTTGTTAAAAGGAAGAATCAAGCATTGATCAAAATGGCACATTGCTTGCCTCATGCCAAAGGTCCATTTACTAAGTTTTGGGTACAAATTGTTTATTGATCAAACTATTTGTTAAATCTATTCTAACTAAGGTTGTATGTGATATGCTTCCTATCAAAAAATGGAGTAGGAGGAAACCATCAATTAGACATCTCAAACTTTGAATGCATTGTGTGGGATCATATTATAGACAATAAAAGGAAGAAATTGGATGCGAATAATCATGCTTATATCATAATAGGCTACTTTGAAGAATTGGAGCTTATAAATTGTTTGGCCCTTTTAAATAGGGGGTATTATATAGAAGCTATGTTGTCTTTGATGAGAACTTAGGTATCATTTTATTGAATATATCTTGTGTCTTATTGAATGATGATACATTGGAAATTTTAGGGAACTTTGGAGTGACTTTGGATTAATTGATTACCTTAGAGGATCATTGGTTGGAAAATTGACTTCTTTGACTGGCTTGACCAGTGGTTTACTTTCCATAGCGAAATGGAATAAAAGCCTAGGGACACATGTTTAGTCCATAAATAAATATATTGATATAGGAACTCCTCCAAAAATTGGATAATTTCTTCCCATGTGGATTGCTAAGACAATTGAAGCTACTAAAGTTGATGTAAGAAACATCAACGACTCAAGAAAAATCAGATCTTAAAAGTAGAAAGACAATGTTTCTCTAATGGTGTATGTGTTAGAGAGATGTGATCCAAATACATTCTTAGATGAACACAATTAACTTGACGAGGAGAATGTTATGGCTAATGAGTATCACCCCTTAATGAAGAATAACACATGGGATTTAATTCCTTTTCTACAAATAAGGAATGTAATCAAAAGTTGATGGGTCTACAAGACCAAATTCACATTTGAAGATGTTGTCAAAAAACATAAGGCTCATTTGGTAGGTAAGGGATTTTCACAACAAGAAGGAAATGCCTACATTAAAACTTTACACTGGCTACAAATATGAACAATGTTCAATCAATTCTTTCCCCTTTTGCTTAGTTTAGATGGTAGGCACATAAGATGGACATCAAAAGTTATTTTCTTCATGGCTATCTGACGAAATAAAATTTCATGGAGCAACTCCCTAGTTTTGAGAAACATGGAAATATGGTATGCTGATTGAAGACTCTATTGTAGGGTTTGGAATAGGTCTTGGAGGTATGATGTGAAATATTCATTTTTTTTCTTAAGATTGGTGTTGTGAATCAAATCATTGAATTTAATTACCTTGTTAGGGTCCAACCCTATCTCCCTTATTCATATAATAAGCCTTGTCAGAGTCATAGTTAGTCAGTTGAGTCAATAAATCCCATAAGCGATTATCCACATTAATAATATTTGTAACAAGATGAACCGCATTATAGAAAAGGGACCACAATTATTTATAAACGAGCCGTAGATAATAAATAAGGTTATGGTTTTCAATGTCATAAAGCTATAAATAGTCTTAGATAGCAAGGGAAGAAGTATCAAGTCCTATTGTAATTGAGATCTGCTCTATTGGAGGTTTCCCCCTCGAAGAGGCAAGTGAACATTGTATTATGCTCTGAATAATAAAATATCTTTGCAGCTTGTCTCATTTCATGTGATATTTCTGTGTTTCAGGATATATTGTTTTGTATTTTTGGAATTTTGGTTTTCTCGCAGGTCAAGTGCATAACAAGTGGTATTAGAGCACTTTCCAAGGCTAGTTGTACCTCCAATTTTCGTAGAAATTTCTTCAGGCTAGAGATGTGTTCTGATGTCTTTAAACCATAGGATCTATCATTGAGTGCATAAACCTGCAAATTTGGGGAGGAATACACACAGGAATGACAAGAAGTGATCATGCTTGTTGGACTCCCTTATAACCCTTGTGGTACCCCTTCGAGTAGTAGTGCATTATATAAAATCGCGCACGAACTGCACTTCTACGTACCCTTGGGTATATCTAAAGCCCCTTAGGGTGACCTAAAACCTAACCTTAGATAAGTAGGTGGTTGTCTTCCTGCTACGGTCGATCCTCCTTAGTTAGCGCCCTGAAATATTGGGTCGAGTACTATTGTTGGACCCCTACATATATTGTAACATGTAGCACCTGACACTCCTTTGAGACCATAGTTCCCTAAGCTATCTAAATATCTCCCCCCACCTTTTATTCTATATTAGTTCCAGTTGTTGGTGTTCGACTCTCATTGTCTAGATTAGATCAAACAGTTGGGGTTCTTCCACTGCCGTACAGATTAGATTCAGTAGTTGGGGTTTTCACAGCGCAGATCAGACTCTTTATGCAGTGAGGGTTTTGGCCACCATAGTCCAGATCATATTGTCGCAGCACATTCTGCAATACCAAGTCCTTGGGGTTTCTATTACTACAGTTCAAGCCTGATTTTCATAGGATATTTGGTAGTATCAATATTTCTAGAATTCATCCACTGCAGTAATGATTAGTTGGGAGTAAAACTCCTTTCGGAGTCAGGAAAAAAAACTGGGGCCATCTCTTTACACTTACAAAAGACCTAGCACATAAGATTATGGATGATGAGTTGGTTGTAGTGGTACCATTCACTTGTAAGCTTCCAATTTTTAGGCGGTCCTAATTTTTTCTCGACGTGGATTCAAGTGACCCACGTCACTAGACTCTTGAGGTTACCCTCTTTCCAAGCATAATACTTTTAAGTAAGCTCAAAATTTTACCAAGTCTAGTGTATGTTCGGTACCAAATCTCAAGTTATGGTTTTGGAAAGGGCTACCGAGAAGGTCAACAACCTCGAGGAAAAATTCAATGACTTTCAGGTGTTAATTACCTCCCATCTCACAAAAGTATTGGAAGCTATGCAGACACCTCATGAACTCATGAGGGAAGAACATAGTTTTGATGCACAAATAAAAGGAAAATCCAACCATCACATTCATTTCCATGGAGATCACCAATATTTGAGCCAGCGAACACCCAAGCTGGACATGTACAAATTTTATGGATTTAACCCCACGATATGGGTGGCACAAATGGAACAATATTTCCTCCTTAATAATATCTGGGAAGATGGAACTAAACTACATGTGGGAGCCCTTTACTTGGACGAAGAGAGATGGAAGTGGTGGCAGTGGCATAAAATTTTTTATCACGGGAGGCCAACTTGGAACATTTTCTCAAAATCCATTTGTGACCGCTTTGATCGGGAATCTCACTTTTTGGGTCGTCCCACTAAGCTCAAGCAAACAAGTACAATAAGGGACTACATTGTAGCTTTTGAGCAATTGGCCATCACAAATGAAGGACTAGGAGGTGCCTTTTACTTGGAATGTTTCATCAGTGGCCTAAAGGAAGCGATCCAAGCCCATGTATGAATGCATCACCCAACTACTTGGTTAGATGCATGCCACAAGGCCTTAGAATTTGAAGTCACCTTAAATTCTCAATCTAATCATCCAAATTTCGTCGAAAAGTCACGTCCCACCCAAACTATGGGCCCTACCCAAACACTTAAGGTTCAAAAGGTGTCACTGATTGAAATGGCCAAAAGAAGGAAACAATGACTCTACTACTACCGTGATGATAAGTACTCCCTAGGATATAAATGCAAGGAACCAAAATTCTTTCAAATTGATGCTACCAAATATAGCTCAGACGATGAAGCTCCATCCACTGAAGTGCCTGAGGAAGAAGTAGGTGAACCCCAAATCGACCCAGACAATGATCTCACAGCTACACGAGATGAGCCGATTATATCGCTACATGTCTTGGTTGAAATTTATTCACCCTAGACTCTCAAAATCCGAGGTTTTATTAAACATCGGCTAGTAGTGGTGTTGATTGATAGTGACAACACACATAAATTTGTCCATAAGAGAGTAGCAGAAGTTGTTAATTGTTTTGTATGGACGGTGTCTAATTTCCAAATACTTATTGTTGATGGGGGGGCCATCAAATGTGAAGGACACTATGAAAATATTAAGCTTCAGATGGGAGATTATCACCTCAAAACCCACATGTTTAACATTAAAATGGATAGTTGCCACATTTTCATTGGTGTTGAATGGCTCCGCACACTCAACCCTATCACAATGGATTTCCAGGAGTTATATATGAGATTTTAAGCAGAACAACCACACTCATACATTAAGGGGACTTTAGGCAGGTGCTCCTACTATCATCAACTTACATTGATTGGAGAAGCTTTTAAAAAAGGGCCATCATGGGGTAGTATCCCAATTTAATGCCATCCAGGCCATTGAATTGACTCCTCCTCATATTCCTCCTGATATGCAATAGGTATTAGATCTCCACCAGTGGGTCTTTGACAAACTTAAGGAGCTCCCGCCCTCTAGGGGTGAATATGATCATAACATCCCTCTGCTCCTAGGTGCTCAGCTACCAAATGTCCACCCATATTTATATCCTTTTGTATAGAAGAATGAAATTGAAAAAATCATCAAGGAAATCCTCGAAGCCGATGTTATTTGTCCTAGAACCATCCCTTATTCATCTTCAGTGGTCATGGTTCTAAAGAAACATGGAGAATGGTGAATGTATCCCGACTTTAGGGCCCTTAACAAGTTCACTATCAAGGAAAAATTTCCTATTCTAGTAATTGATGATCTGCTTGATGAACTACATGGTGCTAAAAAAATTACCAAGCTAGACCTTCGCTCAAGCTATCACCAAATACGCATGAAGGAAGTTGACATTCCCAAGACAACCTTCCAAAATCATGAAGGCCATTATGAATTCCTGGTCATGCCATTTGGTCTTTGTAATGCTCCATCCACTTTTCAGAGCCTCATGAACCACCTTTTGAAACCATATCTTAGAAAATTTGTCCTGGTATTTTTCGATGACATTCTCATCTATAACATAACATGGGACAAACACCTTCAACATGTTGACCAGATATTGCAATTGCTCCAAGATCACAAATTATTTGTCAAATTATCCAAGTGCTCCTTTAGCATGGAAGAAGTAGAGTATTTGGGACACATTATGGGCCGTGATGGAGTGATGATTAATCCGAAAAAAAATTCAAGCAATGCAACAGTGGCCCAAACCAAAAACCTTGAAAATTTTGCAGGGATTTTTAGATCTCATGGGCTACTATCGCAAATTTGTCTAAAATTATGGACACATTGCTAGACCCCTCACTAATATTATCAAGAAAATTTCATCTTTTTAGACTGGCGCAGCTCAGTAGGCCTTCTTAGCTCTTAAACAGGCCATGTGCTCCACTCCAGTATAGGCCTCACCATACCTCACCAAATTTTTTGTGATTGAAAGTGATGCTTTAGGTACGGGCATTGGTGCAATATTAATGCAAGACGGTAGACCATTTGTAGAAATTTTAAAAAATTAAACACTTATTCATAGAGATTATCCCGATTATACACTATTGTGGAATACATGCACAATACATAATCTCCTCTACGTTGATCATCAATTTAGCAGCATAAAAAACAATGAAACATCAATCGCATGCACACATTAACACAGTATGTAACCCGAGGAAAGCATACAGCTGAAAACCCCACACTATATGTATATTATAATGATAGAGAACATGTAACAATACATAGTACAATACTCCTCACAAGTACTCAGTACTATCTCCACCTGTTACACACAAAACTAGCTCAGATCTAATCAATCACAGCTCAAATCTCCTCCATTGCTTTGCCTGCCTCCACTGCGAATTATGCAAGAGAAATCATCCACTCTGTAAAAACGAATTGCCTTGGTATACTACGCAAGCCATCATGGGCAATCTCCATCCATGCATGTGCAAATCTCATGCACAACTATAGTCACATCTATAGTCACAACTGATAGCAATCTCAACCTCTAACACCTGTATCCACTGAACTGTACATGCACTGAGTTAACTGATGTATTCTTCAGTTGCTTAATAATTTAATTCACACAACTCATCACTCATCACTAGTGTATTCTTCAGTTGCTTAATAATTTAATTCACACAACTCATCACTAGTGTATTCTTTAGTTAGACTAAAATACAACTAGTTCAACCAAGTCAAACTAAACACAACTCCATCAACTCCACAATCAACTCCACCAAACTCAACCACATGAGTTCTAACTGATGTCTAGCATGCAATAGCTCAATTGACCCACAAAGAAAGTGTATTTCCTTCTGACAGCTGCATGTGCCACATCTGTAGCTCAAACTGAAGTGCTCCAAGAGGATAAGATAATGTTTATAGTCCAAATATTATTATGAGACAATAATATTCGACTGTTCTATTTTTAACCTAGCAGTCTAAAAATAGAAACCTGCCCATATGTCTAAAAATAGAAGTCCATCTATTTTTACCAACATGACCAATCATCCACAAATAACATACTGCAACTCATAGACAATGATCCATATGTCTAAAAATAGACTTTGCGCCAAAAATAGCCTACGGGCCCACTAAGTGAAGGTGACTTCTTTCCACTAAGCTCCATCATCTTGTTGCATTCTCAACACCATTGGCCTTCACTAGCCAACAACTCAGTGGCAAACATCAGGTCAATCTACATATGAGAAAGAAATGATGGCCATATTACATGCAATAGACACTTGGAAACCATACTTATTAGGGCGTCGTCTTCAAATCTGTACTAACCATCATAGCCTAAAATATTTTCTACAACAACGTCTATTGTCGCCACAACAAAATAAATGGCTTGCAAAAATGATAGGATATAATTATGAGATAATTTACAATAAGGGGCATGACAATGTAGTTGTTGATGCCATATCGTGCCAGGTTGAGGATGAGAGCACCCTATTATCCCTCTCTCTACCCATACCAGATTGGATTGCATAAGCCCATCATGAATGGTTCTCCCATCCTTATCTGTCTCATCTCATTAACAAATTACGAGCATATCCTAATTCCTCATAGGATTAATCTTAGAAGGATGAGTTTCTTTGCTATAAGGATAGGGTGGTGTTGGATCCGACCTCCATCCTCAAACCCCACATCTTGGAAGAGTTGCACTCCTCTCCCATTGTTGGACATTCAGGCTTTCAGAAGACTTATGCATGCGGATGACGCTCTTTCTTTTGGACAGGCATGAAGCATGACATTCTTACTTTTGTAGCTGAACACGAAGTATGCCAGCGCAACAAAGGAAAAATGATCAAGCTACCAGGAACCTTGCAACCCTTGTCACTCCCTACTTCCATCTAGGAAGTTGTTTCCATGGATTTCATTACCAGTCTCCTGAATTCCAGCAACAAATCCGTCATCATGGTGGTTGTTGACAAACTTTCCAAATATTCTTTCCTACACCCATTTACCCCAACATTGGTGGCTCAGGTTTTCATGGACCAAATATTCAAACTTCATGGCATGCCGACTTCCATTGTGTCTGATTGAGACCCCACTTTCACCAAAAAATTTTGGCAAGACCTTTTCAAGCTACAGGGAACACACCTCCAAATGAGTATAGCCTATCATCCCCAAACCGATGGTCAAATAGAAGTTGTCAACAAATGTTTGGAGACCTATTTGTGGTGCTTCACCTCAGACAAGCAACATCAATGGGTACAATGGTTGCGTTTAGTTGAATGGTGGTATAATACTAACTATCATGAAGCCATCAAGATGATGCCCTATGAGGCAGTTTATGGCCAACTCCGACCTTCACCAACTTCTTATATCCCCGGATCTTCCAAAGTACAGTCAGTTTATCAGCTCCTATAGAACCATGTCGCCATGATCTCTCATCTCAAATATAATCTACATCAAGCTTAGAATTGAATGAAGCAACAGGCTGACCAACACCATTCAGAGAGGTCATTTCAAGTAGGAAACCAATGTTCTTGTGACTCCAACCTTACAAGTAGACCTCTCTCAGGGAAAAGGGCTACTAGAAATGAGCCCCAAAACTCTATGGGCCTTATTAGGGACTTCAGCATATAGGAGCAGTCGCTTACAAATTGGCCCTGCCGACAACTTCAAAATCCACCCAATCTTCCATGTACCCTACCTCAAGAAAGTTGTGGGGAACAATTGCAGGGTTCAAACTAGTCTACTAGAATTGGATGAGGAAGGTTCAATGTGGATCTGACCTGAAAAGGTCCTCAATACTCATGAAAGACATATATGTGGTCGCAGATCAAGGAAGTCCTCATCAAGTGGAAATACACCTCTCTAGAAGATATGACATGGGAACCAACTAATATTATTCAGCAGTTTCCGTAGCTTCAACCTTGAGGACAGGGATGTTGTTGGTGGGGGAGGGCATGTTAGTGTCCAACCATAACTCCCTTATGCATGTAATAAGCCTTGTCAGAGTCATATTTAGTTAGTTGAGTCAATAAAGCCCGTAAGCGGTTATCCGCATTAATAATAATTGTAAGTGGTTGACCCACATTATAGAAAAGGGACCACAATTAGTTATAAACAGGCCATAGTTAATAAATAAAGTGGTTAACCCGTGTTATGCAAGGGACCACTAGTAGTTAGGGTTTTGGATGTCATAAAGCTATAAATAGTCTTAGATAGCAAGGGAAGAAGTATAGAGTCTTATTGTAATTGAGCTTTGCTATGTTGGAGGTTGCCCCCTCGAAGAGGCAAGTGAACATTGTATTCTGCTTTTGAATAATAAAATATCTTTGCAGCTTGTCTCATTTCATATGATATTTATGTGTTTCAGGTTATATTATTTTGTATTTCTGGTATTTTGGTTTTCTCACAAGTCAAGTGCATAAAATATCGCATCTAAAAACTACAACTTTTATTATTGCATTATATGTGGATGAATTCATCATAATTGGAAGAAATGTAAATTTAGCTCTCAGTTTGAAGAAACAATCAACAAATACATTTGAAATAACTAACCTTGGTCTGCTACATTGGTTCTTGGGAATATTAAATCTTACATATGGTTGATGGTATCTTTTTTCCTCAACATAAATATGAGTTGACTCCCTTTTAGAAGTTCATGAGAAGATTATTAAACATGTTCTATTCCTTCTTAGTTGAGTATGAAGCTAAGCAAGGAGTGTGATTCTTTGAAAGTTGATGCTATACCCTACCAACAACTTATTGGCAGGCTTATTTATTTAACTAGTAGTTGACCTAATATTTCCTTTATTGTTAGTATGGTTTCTATAATACCTCATTTTCCCATCGATATGTAATTATAATTATGAACAAGTGTCGTTGTGAGTCACGACAAAGATATTCTAATGATTTTTTAACTGTGGCAGAAAATTGAAAAATGATGTGTTTGCATTTCGCTAATTAATGAAGAAAAATCATTGAACAAGTAGTAAATGGTGTAACAGTAGTACTAGAAATTATGTCACGAATTGAATCTAGTGAGGGGATTATGGGATTACTTTGTGTATTGTATAAACACCTTTGTTGGAAAACTCATGTTGCCAAATTTATAGAAATGTAAATTCAAAACTATATTTCTCTCTTCCCAATTTCCCAAAAACAATTATTGAAAGATAGTGGGGTAGTTGGAAAGTTAGCCAACCATAGTTATCGAGGTATGGAGGGTTAGCTTGGACAAATAAAAATGTTCAACCAAATATACTAGCAAGTACCCACCTTAAATTCACAAGGTGACCCATGAATTCCTCTTCCACAAGTAAGATAAATCATGAGTTTCTTGGGTAGGAGGAAGGCGATGCATGAGGGGTTCGAGGGAACAAGTATTCATTATGTGGGTAGTGCACAAAAGATATTAGAGGTCAAAAATGAGAGTTTCCATAGGTTCTAGAAGTTCCTATGAGTAACTAGAATGAAATTCTCGAGTGGGTTGTTATTAGAAATATCATGGGAAAGCATAACTCACTAGTGTAGCCAAAAATCATGCCCAGGGGTGCTAAATTTTAGTTGGGTCCATTACTGGGCATTTGGGCTTATGAAACTCAAATTTTACTAATGTTAAAATCTTAAACCATACTTGGGAAAGACGGCTACTAATTTTTATGCTAGTTAGGAAAGAAAGCATGAACTGAGAAAGGAGGGTGCATAGGGACTACACAAGTAGTGAAGGGACTTCCTTGTGCAACCAAATCCAGATGGGAATGCATCTGAAGATATTCATGGGAGTCCTAGTCTCATTAGGTATAAGAATTTCTACCATTGGATAACCTGCAAATAAAAGTGGCCTTCACACCCCTCCAATTCCTTGAGAAATTGAGTTTCATATCTAGTATCATGGCTTGGATAGCATGTGGCTAGCTAAAGACTAGACAAACACAACTGAGCCTATGGTTAGATGGAAAAGGCCACACCCTTCTTTAGTGATAGGAAATTATTTTAGATAAGTCTTTTTTTTGTTCTTAAGTGATGTTTTTTCAACCGTAATATATCTCATATACTTACCTAAGTTGGGGTTCCATGTTGTATGTGATTGTGTAATAATGATTGTAATTCCTTGGTTGAGTATATTGAGTTAATGGGGAATGCATCTAAGAAGTAAGTAATTGTTGAGACACATTTCCTTGATGATATACTTCACTGTTGTAATTTTAAGTTTATGTAAGAAGACAAAACAAGACCTAGTCTTCACAAAACATTTGGCGATAAGAACTAAAATGTTTACCTAGACTTATTGTCCTTGTAAAGTGGTCAGGGGGTCTATCTAGATTTGTGAGCATTGTCGAAGTATTATATTACTCCTCAAGACTCAACCACTAATTTCACTAATATTCACATACACCATTTCTATAACTATGTATAGATTTGCATTGATGGATTGTAGTGATGTGATGTGGATCGCATGGAGCAATGGGAGTTTTGGCTTCCATTCCATTGAGTTATCCAACCATGTTTTGCAGGAAGCCTAGATGTCTTCAACCCATTGTGGAATCATGGAGGACATGTGGTGGGTACAACCTCATGTTATGAAAGGTTGTGGGAAGGGGTGACATGGTATTCGCTATGAGAATGGTTATAGTATCAAGCACCTTTAACTAAAATGATTATACAATATGAGCCAAATGATCCATCTTAGGCCAAAGAAGCATGGGTTATGACAATTTTATGAGATGACAATGCAATCAACCCTTACCATTCAATTAACAATATTTTAACTGAGAGGATAGTTTTAAACCCAACGAATCTTAATGACCCACCATCCATTGTCTTTCTCCCAAGCATCCCCTCACTTTACCCACCCTTGATCTATTCCTTAACCCCTCACCCCTTCTCCCTCTTTTATTTCATTATTATATATATATATATAATTTTATAATTATTTTAATATTTGGAATTTAATAAATACAATTATTGTAATATATAATCATTATAATATTATAAGATAATTTATTTTTATTCATAATTGTTATATAATAATTAATTATTAATAAATACCATTGGGCATAATTCTTTATAATCCCCTTTTCAACAAATTTGATCTTAATTAATTGATATTCATATTAATAAATATATTTATTATATGTTGAACTTCTTTAAATATTAATATTAATATTAAAACTAATTTTTATTTTTAATGTTAATATACTAATATTAGTTCTTTTCTATTCACGTTTTTATAATTATTATTAAACCATATTATACCATTCTATTATTAGTAATTTATTAATAAATTAAAAAGTTATAGTTATAAGTTATTTTAATAGTTAATTATTAATTATTTTGACGACCTTATTAATCATTTTAATTAAAAAAATTACAATATTATTATAATAATTAATAGTTCCATTCTACTAATTAACTAGTACTTATTAAGTAGTTTGACCTTATTATGACAATAATAATATAATAATTTCACTTTTAATAATATAATAATAATAATTGTCTCGGGGTTGCTCAATTAGTGATCAAAGTAATGTGAAATTTGTGAAACTGAGAGATCCAAGGTTTAAATCCCCCTATTTGCGACCTAGTTTACAGAGAGGAAGACAGGTCGTAGACCCCCAAAAGTTTACTAGTAGTTACATGTCAAGCGGGTTGTTGGGTTCCTCTGGGATAAAAAAAATATAGTAATAATAATTATATTATGTTATATACTTTAATATTATTTCTTGTAAATAATAAAACTTATTCCAACGTCTCCTCTCTAGTGTCTATCTTGACACCATTGTGATTTAAAGTATTGGTCTCTTCCTCTTTCTCTATGCCTCTTGCTTCATGTCCCTAATGATGGGTGAAGGGTTCACCCGAAAAGTCAAACATTTCAACAATTTTTAACACTGTTTCTCTAGAAATGTTTTCTTCTCATCATGAATTACGACTGTGGAAGTCTGCATTCTAGATTATTTTTAGGTGTTGATTAGATGGTTTGACTCTTATGCCTAAGAAATACCTATGAGGGAGTCAATGTACTTCTCCCACTTAGTTGTGGAATAAATTCCCATTCCCTTGTGCTTTCAAAGGGTATTGGAATTTTGAATGTTGTGGGACTAATGTAAAACCTCTTTGTAATTCTATAATGGTTTTTGTTATACTTACTTTTGAGAGCCAAAACCATGTTAAGAGGTTAGATGGTTTTGAATCCTACTAAAGTATTAAATGTACACAAGTCTTGCATTATCTTCTAATACTGCATTGTAGAAGCACCCATAGTTGTGATAAGAAGGAAGGTTTGTTCCAAACATGCATGTTTAACAATTCTTTGTTGGTGATGAGATCTAGAGATAGTCATGGTGTTGCATCAAAATTTTAAGGGAATGTGTGCTCTTAAGGATGGCTTGCTTCATGTTCTATAAGTGGTAGAACGTGAAAAAGTGTAGGTCACAAGCTTATACACTCATTATACCTAGTGTTCAATCATTGTTATAGGTCATGCATATATTTGCATTTTAACACCAAATTGTGATACATAGGATTTTCATTTATGCCCTACAGGATTGGCATATATCGATTTGTGTGATGGAACTATTGTAATCCTTTATCAAGGAGGCAATTTTCTCCAATGCTTGAGATTGATTATGCCCAAGGGCATTCCATGTCTTATGATTACCTATTCAAGAGGAACGTGAGTATGGTTTTGTCATGAGATTGATACTATGCACAACAAGTTTATGGCTGATGATTTTGGGCCAACAAGCCATCCTAGTTTAAGCGTGAAATATTAAGGGAGGTGACAAATGAAGACCCTTAACTTATGAAAATTAAACTTTCCATACCCAACTCTAAGATTAATTCCTCATTGCATGAAGACTTCACTTATTTCACTAGTAAACTTGAGCAATATTTTCATTATCTTGGAGCAATAAGCCTTATCCTTGAAAACCATGTTTCCTTTCAAAGATTTTGATAAGCACGCCAACATTCCTCAAAATGTTTAGAAGGCACAATCCATATGCCACAGATCTTTGTCAAAATTCAATGTGGAAATCTTGTTACACCTGCCAGCATCCAATGACGATGCCCCCCTCTTCTAAAACACTTTACATTCAAGATTTCACTTTTATAGTTGGATTGGTGTTGATTGGATTTGCAAGGAGATTTTAGTGCATCGATCCAAGATAGGGACTTCAATTGCCAAATCCTTATTGTTCTATCACAATTCTAGATATACAACATTAATGCAGCTTATCAGGCTAGATCAAAATGTGGACATGTCACACCAGAGGTCATTTTCCAACCAATATAGGGGCCTCACCCAAGTTTGAAACCCGATTTACATATCTAGCAAAGCTTGTGGGTGGTTGCACTAAGCTCGAGAGTATAGTGCCAATCCCACTAACTCAATCCCATGTCTCCTCGATGATAGGTAGAATGTCTACCAATTCTCCTGATTGAGGGGAAAAAAAGAGAGAATAAGAAAAATATACAACATCATTACAAGAATTTTTGTTCAACGAATAATCCTAGAATGTGTCATTTAGGAAAGCATCAAACATTTTATATAATTTTGAAACCCCACACTTATGGCCAATTAAGGGGGTTGAGTTTGTTATAGGTGGCATCATAGTAGAGTTTTAACACCATCCTGCTATAAATGATTAAAATGTTAATAGTTTATTATGTTGATTTATTAGTAGTAGTTGAATTACTTGTCACAATAGTGAAGATAACATATAAGTAAGTGCTAGATTATAAGAAAGGCTACAACAAAAGAAATATGGTGCAATGCACTTTGGAAGAAACCTCACACATTAGAAATGAGGATTATCATGAGAGGAGGAATGTTGAAACACCTCTAGACCTGGTAGAAACTGTTATAATCCCATACGTAGGGCTTCATAACTATTCGGTAGATAACAAAAGAATCACAAGGGAATTGGAAAGGCAAGTAGAAGTGAATGTTGCATTGTTGCAAAGTTTGTCTAAAATTCAGAAACATTTGTATATGGACCAAATGTCAACAATGCAAATAGAAATCCCTCAAGAAAGGTTCAAAGCCCATTATATTTTCAAAAACATGGCCAACTACTAGCAATGTAGAGAATATTACTTCTACGAAAAAGTAATGAAGTGAGAAATCAACTACATCTAGTAACAAATCATCCACTCATTCCTATAAGGAAAGGACAACTAGTTCAAATGAGTTTTCAAGTAATGGTTCCAAGTCTACCTCGCATAATAAAATGGCGAAGAAACCTTCTAGCAATATGCTGCATAAGAAATTTTTGAAAGTAAAATCACCCACATTTGATGGTGAAATTAGGAAGGGTGAAGAAGCAAATACATGGTTATTGGGACTGAAAAAGTAGTTCCAAGTACATGACTCTTTTGGAAATATGAAATCTTGAGTGGCTATATTCAATATGAATGGCAAGGCTCCATATGGTGGTAAGATCTCAAGGATGTTAAGGGAATGAAAGAAATATCACTTGAAAACAATTTGAGAAAGACTTCAGGATGGAGTACTTGTCATAAAGGTATTATGGTGAGAAGATTATGGAGTTTCATGATTTGAAGTTAGGGAAACTAACTGTGTACAACTCTATTAATATATTTCTAGAGTTACTACACTATGTACCATATATTAAGGATGAGAATGTAAAGATTCAATGCTTTCTTAGTGTGTTGGCTCAGTTGTATCATGGTCAAATAGATTTTGATGAGACGAAGACCCTTGACAACACAATAAGAAAATCTAATTATGGTTATGAACAATCAAAGTGCAAACTAGAACTCCACAACACTTGGAAAAGGAAAGATAATACTAGCTTGAAGAAGAAGATATTTAAGTCACAACAAAAAAAGAATCTGGGAAAGGGTACAATGATAAGTTAACTAGCCAAACAAAAATTCTAACAAAACTATCCCATGCAAAGTTAGAACAAGACCACCAAAGAAATGGAAAAGAAAACGAGGATCATAAAAAGGGGCCTTTAAAACTTTTGGGGATATAGATAAGAACATATACTTTGAGACTACTCCCATAGGCAAGATGGAAAAAAAGGGGGCTATCAACTATAAGAAGCTACTATCGTCAATGATGTGGAAAGAATCATTCCTCAATCCATGCAGCTATGGAGAACTAATTGGTAGACCCTCACACATAAAAAATGAGGAATTTGATGAGAGGAGGAATGTTGAAACACCTCCAAACCTGGTAGAAACTATGAGAATCCTAAAGGTAGGGCTTCAAAGTTATAGGGTAGATAGAGAAAGACTCATAAGGGAATATGAAAGGCAAGTAGAACTAAATGTTGTTTTGTTGCAAAGTTCGTCTGAAATTCATAAAACATTTGTAGCATGGACCAAATGTCAACAATGCACATACAAATCCCTCAAGAAAGGTGTAAAGTGTTGAAAATGTAATTAGTGTTGGTCTTCATAATGTAATATAATTATTGATGTATTTATTATTATTATTTTCTTGTTGGTCAAGCATGTTCTTCATTCTCAAAAATTCAAAAAGATTCATAAGAATTTGTATTTGAGTCATGTCATATTTGACATTTGAAAGAAAAAGAAAAAGTATTTTTATTTTTAGTCAAAAGGATTCAACCAAAGGTCCAAGTCGGCCCTCTGTGACAAGTCAGCATGAATGGAAGTTTTTCACCCTCTTGGACAACTATATAAAGGAATCAATTCGACCTCTTAGGAGTGAATTAAGTTCATCACACCACAAGTCGATCTCTACACCTAAAAAGAAGAAAGTAAGCCGAATTCATAAGAGAAGAAAATAAAGTTAAAGGAGGAAGAAAAGACTGAGTATTTCTACCTTGTCATTGTCACACGTGCAAAATTTTGTGAAATTTCTGAGTTAGTCATAGGGCCAAAATTTGGCCTCTGCAGTAGGGCCAAAAGTTCTAATATTCTGACTAGTTTGCAGAAGATTTGGCCATATTTTAATTTCGTTGACTTTGACCTATTGAAGAAGACTTAGAGGAGGGCTAACTTGGAATCTTTGACAGTCTTGGTCTAGGTTTTGGATATCTCATTTTGATTTGATTCTATAAGAAGAGGATTGTTGGGTTTTCCCCTTTGTGGGGTTTTGCCCTGGCTTGGAGCCTAAATTTTTGTGTCTCTTACTTCTTTGTGATCTTGGAAGACTTAATATTGTATAATTACGTGACGAAGAAGAAATAATAAGTAACAATAAGAATATTAGCATTCACAAGTAATTATCAAGAAGGAGAATCAAGTATCATTTTCATTTCAATTGATTTTCCAACACAGATCCCATCATATTTTGAAAAACATGGGCCAACGACTAGCGATGTAGAGAATATTGCTTCTAGGAAAAGGTAATGAAGTGAGAGGTCAAACACATCTAATATTGAAACATTGATTCCTATAGGGAAATGAAAACTAGTTTATATGAGTTGTCAAGTAATGGTTCCAAGTCTACCTTGCATAATAAAAATAAGATTAAACCTTCTAGGAAAATGTTGCAAGAGAAATTTAAGAAAGTAAAATCACCCACATTTGATGGTGAAATTAGGAAGGGTGAAGAAGAAAATACATGGTTATTGGGACTGAAAAAGTAGTTCCAAGTACATGACTATTTGGGAAATATGACAGCTTGAGTAGCTATATTCAATATGAATGGCAAGGCTTCCATATGGTGGTAAGATCTCAAGGAGGTAAGGTAATGAAAGAAATATCACTTGGAAACAATTTGAGAAATGCTTCGGGATGAAGTACTTGTCATAAAGGTATTATGATGAGAAGATTAGGGAGTTTCATGATTTGAAGTTAGGGAAACTAGCTGTGTATGACTCTATCAATAAATTTCTATGTACCATATGTAAAGGACGAGAAAGTGAATATTAAATGATTTCTTAGTGGGTTGCCTCAGTTGTATCACAAACAAAATAGAGTTTGATGAGCCCAAGACCCTTGACAACACAATAAGAAAATCTAAGTATGGTTATGAGCAATTAAATTACAAACTATAACTCCACAACACTTGGAAAAGGAAAGATAATACTATCTTGAAGAAGAATGGATTTAAGTCATAACAAAGCAAGAATCTTGGAAAGTGAACAATGATAAGTTAACCAACCAAAAGCAAGTTCCAACAAAAATGTCCCATGCAAAGTTAGAACAAGTTGATCGAGGAAATGGAAAAGAAAATGAGGAATCATAAGATGAGGCCCTTGAAGTGTTGGGGTTATAGAGAATAAAATATACTTTGAGACTATCCCCATAGGTAGGATGACAAAAAAATGGTCTATCAAATTTAAGAAGCTACTACTGTGAATTGTGTGGCAGGAAGCATCCCTCAATTGATGAAGCTATGGAGAACTAATAGGTAGACCATCATACATAGGTGGTTGAAGTGGAAGGTATAATTGCTCAATGACCTCTTTCTATTTTTATTGACCCTATGGCTAACCTTAGTTATGTTGCACCCCAAGTTGTTGAAGCTTGTGTTCTCCAAAAAAGTAAGCGCAGGAAGTTATGCTTGGTCCATCTAACGTAAGGACCAAAATAAAATTTACTAAGTTAGTGGAGGTGTGCCCATTTTAAATGGATGGGATACAAGCACAAGGAACATTGAACATGTTTCCTTTGGTGTTGTATGGTGTCTTAATCAGTATGGATTGGTTAGAATCATACAAGGTCAAGCTAGACATCTACAACAAGACTTTGTATTTTGTGGACAATTATTTCCACCTTAAAACCATAAGAGGCATATCAAAACATATGACCATAAGGTAGGTATCAACAATGTAGCTCAAGGAATGGTATAGGAATGGATGCTAATTGTATTCCATACATGTATTGCAATCAACAGGAAACAAGGAAATGAAGCTTGAATACTACATGATACCATGATTGCCTCCTAAGCGAGACAATAAGTTCTTAGTGTAGCTCATGCCAAGCATGGTTCTAGTATCTTGAGTACCTTATAGGATGAGTACCCTTGAACTACTAGAGCTAAAGTTACAACTAAAAGAAAATTTGGACAAAGGATACATGAGGCCAAGCATGTATCCCTGGGGAGCACCAACCTTGTTTGTAAAGAATAAAAATGGCACTCTCTAATTGTGCATCAACTATCAACAACTGAACAAATTGATTATCAAGAACAAATACGCATTAAATGATCTATTTGATCAATTGAAAGGAGCCAGAATATTATCCAAGATATATTTAAGGTCTAGATATCACCATTATCTTGAGTTCCTTACATGATGAGTACCCTTGAGATAGTGGAGCTAAACTGCAGCTAAAAGAAAAGTTGGGCAAAGGATGCGTGAGACCAAGCGTGTCTCCCTAGGGAGCACCGACCTTGTTTCTAAAGAATAAAAATTATGCTCTCTAATTGTGCATTGACTATCAATAACTGAAAAAGTTAACTATCAAGACCAAACACCCATTACCATGGATCAATGATCTACTTAATCAATTGGGAGGATCCTTAATATTCTCCAAGATAGATTTAAGGTCTAGATATATCCAGTAGCTCAAGTACCTTATAGGATGAGTATGTTTGAGCCATTGGAGCTAAAGCTACAACTAAAAGAAAAGTTGGATAAACAATACATGAGGCTAAGTGTGTCTCCCTAGGGAGCACCAACCTTGTTTGTAAAGAATAAAAATGGCATTCTCTAATTGTGCATCAACTATTAGCCACTGAACAAGTTGACTATCAAGAACAAATACCCATTACCATGGATCAATGATCTATCTGATCAATTAAGAGGAGCCACAATATTCTCAAAGATAGATTTAAGTTCTAGATATCACCAAGTTAGAATAAAAGATTAAGGTATTCACAAGACAACATTTTAGACCTAATATGGACACTATGGGTTCAAGGTGGTTCCATTTGGGCTTATCAATACCCCAACTACGTTCATGTTCCTAACAAACAACTTTATTAGTGAGTAGTTGGATAAATTTGTGATGTTCTTCATAAATAACACACTTATTTACTCAAAGAATAAGGAAGAACATGAGAAACCCCTCATGACAGTGCTGCAAATATTGAGGTAGCATCAATTGTATGAAAATTTCAGGAAATGTGAGTTTTTTTTAAGCAAATGCATTACTCGTGCCACATGATAGTGAAATAGTGGATTGTGACAAGATAAAATCCATCATTGAGTGGCCCTCTCTCAGAAACATAATGGAGGTAATATTATTCATGGGATTGACAAGATATTATCACAAATTCATTCAAGGATTCTCTAAGATTGGTCAATTGATCACATCACTATAGAATAAAAAAGTAAGGTTCATTTGTTCAAATGAATGCGAAGAAAGTTTCTAGTAGTTAAAGAATATTTTTACATTGCATATCCAAGAAAATATTTTTAAGTATGCATGGATGGATGCAAGGAGGGGCTTGGTGGAGTCATTGTGTAGGATGGATATGTGATTAACTACAAGTCTAGGAAACTCAATGAGAACACAAAGAATTACATCACAAATGACTTAGATATTACAACTACAACTCATACCATCAATATCTAGCAACATTATTTACTTGGTTACTATAATAGACCATAGTGGGTTGAAGTATGTACTTGATCAGCCCCACCTAATTTCCAGGAAAGTTGAGTGGTTGGCACTCATTAACAAGTATGAATTTGAAATTCAACATATAAAAGGTAAGGAGAATCACCTGATAGATGCACTAAGCCCCAGCATGCAAATAATTGCACCGAGAGGCGCTCTACAACCTAGTATAAGGGATATGTGTAGACTTAATGTAAGAAAGTATGTCAACATTTTTTAAATGTTAGGAGAAAAAATGCCGATTTCATATGTTTTAATTAATATTCAAATTAAAACATATATAAACGTAAATTGTAATGTAATATAAAATGTAAAATGTAAAATCTAACATAACGTTAAATGTAAAATGTAAGGCATAAAGCTACCAATTTGATCAAAATAAATTGGCTTGTCTATAATGTAAACATATTGTTGTTTCTTTAACAAGTTATTTCTTTATATATTATTATTGGTATTAAAATCAATAAGATTGATTATTATTCCAATATATTATAATAATACTAATCTTCATTATAAGTATTATTGTATTAGACCTTACATATATTATTGATTACATAGAGTGATAATTCTCGATCATATGGATGGAGGGGGGAGACAGATGGAAAGAGAGGGGGGGGATGAGGTGAAGAGAGAGAAGGGGGGGAGAGGCAGAGAGAGAGATAGAGGGAGAGTGATGGGGGGAGAGATAGAGGGATGTGGGAGAGGAAGGGAGAGAGAGGAAGGAAGAGAGAGAGGAGGAAGAAATAAATGGAGTTGGAGGGGCAAAGAGAGAGAGGAAAGAAGAAAGATGTAGAGAGAGAATTTGGAGAGAGAGAGAAAGGGAGTGACAAAGGAGAGATGGAGACGGGGTGAGGGAGAGAGAAGAGAGAGAGGTGGGGGAGGGATAGAGAGGAAGAGGGGGAGAGAGAAATATATATATACATATAATTGCATAGAGAGTGTGTATGTTTGGGGGGTGAGATACAGAGACAAAGGGAGATAGAGATATAGATGGAAGGGGGAGAGAGGGAAGAAGAGAGAGATAAATAGATGGAGTGAGGGACGAAGAAAGATATGGATTTGGATGGGGGGAGAGAAGGAGGAAAGAAGAAAGACATATAGAGAGAAAGGTGGTGAGAGAGAGAGATAAGGGGAAGAGAACAGGGGGAGGAAGAGAAAGTGGGGGGAAGAGGGAGGGGGATAAACATAGGTAGATATGGAGAGAGAAAGTGTATGTTTGGGGGGTGAGATAGAGAGACAAATAAGGAGAGACGGAGCGAGATAGAGATACAAATAGAGGGGGGAGAGAGGGAATAATAAATAGACAAAGACAGGGAGGGAGGGAGATATAGATAGATATGGAGAGAAAAAGCATGTGTATTTGGGGGGTAAGAAAGAGAGATGGAGGGATATATATATATATATATATATATATATATATATATATATGGCAAGGGGAGGGAGGGAGAGAAAGATAGAGAGAGATGGGAGAGGTAGATAGACATAGAGATGGAGGGGGGAAAGAGGGGGAAGAAGAGAGAGACATACACATACAAATACAAATATTATAAAGTACTATATAATATTAACATTACTAACCATAGAGGTAAAGGAAGTAAGGCCTTTACAAAAGTAAAAGAACCTAGATTTAGAAAACCATGAATATTTTGGTTTTTCAATGAAATAGATGCATTGATTTCAATGTAGATGTTGAGTCCTAGTCTTATTTGATTGATTCCACTAGATGCATTAATTTCAATGTAGTTTTTGATTTCTAATCTTATTTTATTGCTTTCACTACATGTATCGATTTCAATGTAAATGTTGATTTATAATCCTATTTGATTGCTTGCACTAGATGCATTGATTTCAGTGTAGATGTTGATTTCTAATTACATTTGATTGTTTGCACTAGATGAATTGATTTCAATGTAGATTTTGATTTCTAATCCTATTTGATTGCTTACAATAGATACATTGATTTCATAGTAGAAGTTGAGTCCTGATTTGATGCAACTAGATGTATGATGTACATTAATTTCAAAGTACTTAGATTAATAGTGTGTATTGATTTTAGTGTAAGCACTAAAAAATTATTGACAACGTGCATTGATTTTTGTGTTACAGTAATTCAACCATAAATAAAGTACTTGAATTTCCATCTTAAATAAAATGTTCTCTTACTTGAAATGTTTGCTTCTTGAAATTGTAAACTATTTGTAATTGACGACATTTATCATTCCCATTTTCCATCATTCAAGATTGTTAGTCACTTTGCACTGAAACAAGGTAATAGAAAACAACTACCATTGGAACTTACTTAGGTTTTAAGACTCCATAGGTCATAATGATTGACTTTGGAGAAAGCTACTATTAATATTGGAGAAAAAGAGAGACAAGGTATGCCATTTACTAAAATAGCTTGAGTTAAATATATGAATGGTCTACGATTTCAACTACCCATTTTCATATGATTGATATGAAAAGATGGAAAAACTAACAAGTGTGACAAAAATAAAAGTAGAAGAAAATAGTTGGAGATTTATCACAATGAAAACTATTTGTAATTGACCACATTCTTATTATTAACATTTTCTATCGTTCAACAATGTTACATTGTATCTTTGCATTCAAAAGTTTTATTTCATCATTCAAGTTATTAACAATCTCTATCATCTTGACAAACTGAGGTAACTGAGAAAATTTAAAATTAAAATGACCAAATTAATCTTAGACATATTTAGCATATTCAAAATGATCAAAACAATTAGATTTCCAATAAATTTTGCGTGACTCCACACGAATGAAACTAGCCTAGATCCATCTTAACCCTCGATATATCAATCATTGAGAGGGATCAAATCTCTCAACGTGCAAACCTTTCCTCAAGTTTTTCACTCAAAAAAGAGGTTTTCCCCTCGATATATTTGATCTCTCTTTTTGCTTGATATATCTAAGGTTAATATGGAATTACGCTGGTCCATATGACAACAGTCAACACTTTTGAAACTAGCTTGAGTGTCAAGATCAAGGATGCTTTGCAAAATGATGAACATTTCAAGCACATAGAGGAATGTTTGCAACAAAATATTGGAGGAAAAAATTGCATATGATATCAATTGACTGAGGATGGATTATTGATGTAGCAAGATCGTTTGTATATACCAAAATTCATAGAGTTGAAATAGAATTCAATTAGAAACCTCAAAACCTTTGAATGTGTTGTGTTTTATCATATTAGAGTCTTGGTCATATCTATTGACCAACCCCGACGACTCTGATAGAGCTCTATAGATTCATTCTACCTGTTAACTTCTACCGAAGGTTTGTGTTGGCGTTCTCTCATATCACTTGTCCCTTAAGTCAAGTGACCAAGGGTGGAGCTATATCAAAATTTTCCTAGTTTGAATCTCAATAGAAATCATTTGAGGATTTAAAACATCGCCTCTACTCCGGACCAATACTCACCCTGCTAGGATTGTAACAACCGATTCAAAATAAGACAAGTGCATTTGACTATGCTATCAATGTAATCCTCACTCAATAAGGACATCTAGTGGCCTATCACAATGAGACACTCTAATATTGTCCAAATATACCCCACTTATGATAAGAACATGTACTCCATTATGCAAACATGATGATAGTGGAATCATTATATTTTTGGGAAGGAGACAATCATCCACACCAATCAAAGGCTTTTTTAGTTCATGCAGACACAAGGAAATTTATAGAATGACCGCCATCAGAAATGGTCCATAAATTTGCAACAATTCCACTTGAACCTCAAGTACAAAAAGGGTATCACTGACATGTTTCAGAATACCTCAATCAACCCATGGTTGTGGCGCTAACCGTTGTTTTTAAATCCTATGAGAAAGATAACTATGGGTGCCTATAGTTATACAACAACAACTTTGCATTCATTGCTAAATACCAAACACTAATCACAGGTAAAAAAGTTCTAGACTTCAACCTCCAAGGTGCACTCCTGTGCTACATAGGGAACATTTGTGTTCTTGCAGGAAAGTGTGCCAAATAGAATTGGGAGGCACATTATAGTAGGGTGGTAAAGTACTTTGGTGTGGAGAAGAAAATATTAATACTTCAAGTGTTTACACTGGTCAAAAATTTGACATGAGGTTGGTTGGTATATCAAATCATGTGCTACTTGTGGCATTTCTACCTACCCCAGACAAGCCCTTGGAGCCAGTCTCCATGGATTACATGTCAAGTTTTTCATCCACCAAGCATGGTTATATTTGTGTGTTTGTAATCATCGGTTCTTTAAAATGGCCATTTTGGTACTGTGCAAGAAGAGTATCACAAGGCATTATTAAAATCTTCTATGAACGTGTTTGGATTAATTTTGGGATACCTTGGATAATTCTCTTAGATAGGGACAACAGGTTCCCCAATACCTTCTGGTCCAACACATGGTCTCTAATGGATACCAAGTTGACCAAATCGATCACCTTTCATCTCAAAATAGATAGAAAAATGGAAGTGGCCAACAAGATGATTTTACTATTTGGCACATGTACAACTCCAAGTGTAACACACCCCCTTACCACCCATCATCCTACTAAGCTAGAAAGAGGGAAGTTACTATGTTGACCTGACCTCCAATGTCCCGTTATGGAAATGGGGTCTAATTTTTTTTATCTTTCTTAACTTTTTCAAAACTTAAAATGGATAACGTCGTTACATTCATCTTATCGAGACCTTCCCAACGATATAAATTTTCTTCAATCCAACTCCCACATAAAAATATATGGCCAATTAAAACTTGTCTATTAAATAGTGCCATGTCAATATGGCTACCACCTACGTGGTTTCCACGTGGACATCCATGAAATTGCTTAAATGGCAGTTGTTTACTTGTTCCTGACTGGTGTCTCATTGTGTCATTTGTTGACCCATTCATGGCTTACAAACATACATTTATATGTTATAAACAATAGTGAAACCCCCATTCTACTCAAACATGTCACAGGGGCAACCCTTGCCACCTCACCCCATAAATATATTCTCGGGAGTTCTGCACCCAGCACCACAAGAAACTGTTGGAGTGGAGGTGTCAAGGTTACATGGATCCTTCATGGACCCCACCTCCAACATGTCCCAACACCTTTCGTTACAGTCACGCGCTTGGGGCTCCACCACTACCACATCATCCCAACCTTATGTACCATGCCTTTGTTCACATCTATCAGGGTGATGTGGAGGTTCGCATGGCCATTCCACACGTCAACTCTGCTTCAACCAATTGCATAGGTCACGTTCCCTTACGCCTGTGCATGTAGTATCCACCAAGGCCACCTCACCCCCGAGAATAAAATCCCGATGATAGTGTACCCAACATGATGAGAAATCGTTAGAGTGACATCAACAACTTTTATCATCGAGGTGATGTCACACCCTCCACGTAGCTCCCCTTTGTGAGTTCCACATTTCACCCTGTTATAAGCCACTTGGCCCCACAAAACCCTCAAATCCAATTGGCATATGTCTTCTTCCCAGGTCGCCATGTCACCTTGAGGCCATGTTGCCTTCCACACTACCGATGTGTCCCACCAGTCTTCTGTTGCACGGTAAAATTTAATTTTCACGTTATAAATAAACTCAGGGATCTTGCACCTTATCATGACACGTGCCTTGCCACAAGCCCCACCGTGCCACATCGTCCTGACGAATAAATCTTGGTGGGATTGTCCTAGGATCCCATCAAAATCTCTGGGGTAAAAACCTTTGGAACGTGGACGACACTAATACCTCCCTCAACATCCAATGACTCTGGGGTCTCTCTCCAGCCTGCGTGCCTTTGTTCATGGCTCCTGGACATATGGCTCGACAAGCGTCTACCTTTTTATCCCCCCAGTAATTTAACTTAGCCCCCATGACATATGTAAATATGTTTTGGCTTTTCCTTATCCTCAACGCTCGCACACATGGGCCTTACAACTCGAAGGTTGGGGCCATAAAACCTTAAGGCCCCTCCCCCGCCCAATTCAATATGCATACATACATATAGTTGTAAAACTATTAGAGTTATCCCTCTTGATTTTAACATATGTGTGTATTTATACATTGCACTCGCTATCCCTCCTAAGCTTGTAGAGGGCTTAACCCAGGTCCTGGAAATGGATATATGTATGGATGAAAACAATATCTCTCCTAATCTTTTAACAGCGCTTGACCCAACCCATTATATATATATATATATATATATATATATATATATATATATATATATATATATATATATATAATTAACACTATCCTTCCTGAGATTGGTAGTTGATAATAAGGCTTAAAGGCCAGCTCTATTAATTCCATAACAATCACGACAAAGATTTATCCATTCATTTATACTTAGGCCCATTGGACCATTTTAAGCTCATAATAGGCCATAGGTCTACAAGACTCTTAGGTTGGTAATAAATAGGAAACAAGCTCATGATTGCATGCAAAATGCATCCAATTATCTTGGAATCTTACAAGAGGTCAGTATTCCTCAAGCATGCAGGAGTTCACACTCCATGTTAAATCACAAACATATTCAATCATAGACATTTATGAGAATAAACGTCTCATTTCCACATAAGAAAAATGGGCATTCCCTACAATTAATTTAGAC
Organism: Pinus tabuliformis; assembly: GCA_031772625.1. Classification (NCBI taxonomy): domain Eukaryota; kingdom Viridiplantae; phylum Streptophyta; class Pinopsida; order Pinales; family Pinaceae; genus Pinus; species Pinus tabuliformis. Next base: position 432,181,769 of record CM062804.1, read on the forward strand.
AAGTTACAACACTGCAAACATAAACATGATATCCACATGCAATACAGTGAACTTTTTTTTCATTTAGCTACATATGCATGACAACATTTCATATAAAACTACAATACATTCAAAGCATTCCAGCCAATAATTTCATATACTAGCATTCCTACAACCATGCAACATTCTCAGAGCCATACAATTAAATTCCATAAGCACATGCCTTAATTCCACAGATCTCAGCTAAATACATGTAGATACAATAAATTCATTGGTCAAACTGAAGGTGGGACTTCAATTTTCCACCCAACCTTAAACTCATTGCAGCCACAATTACTTGCAATAGTCACCCCCAATCTAGATCCACGATCTAAGGGGAATTTCTTCAATTATTTCAGCAGGAGGTCATACTCAGCTCAAAGAGGACAGGGATTACTTATAAAATCAGGTGGTTTATTAGCTCTTTAGCAAGCACCCTGAGTGGTTTCTCAACCAATTCTTGGCAAGCACTCATTCCCATTTTCCTCATAATTTCTTGAGCTCCTCTAGGCCATAATTTAGCTTCCTAGGGAATTTCATTCCCTCCACTTTGCAGGTCTCTCTAGCACTTCTCATGTGCTTTCTTAAGAATAAAATCCAACCCCATCATTGTTGTGCAATTTCCTTTTTATAATTTCTCATGGGTGCCTCTTCATGTTCCTCTTGGACTCTTCCTCTTCTTTTTCTTATTATTTGCATCATAAAATTAATTAAAGGTGTTAGTTAACCCCACCTTGGTTTATCTCTCTATTTACCTATTAGATCATGGACCTGTGGTCCCACTCTTCATGTCATTACATAAAAATATACTCATTTATAATTCAGAGTATCATTACATTAAAAAAAAAAGGGAAAAGTATACCAGGGGTGTCACATCAAGCATCTATGTACACAGGATAAAATCCTAACATATGTTTAATATAGCTATAACACAACCCTCCACAACTCTATTGTCCACAGTTCTTTACAGGTTTGCATGGGGTCCCATCAATTGGCCCCAATTGATGTAGCTCCGACCATTGCATATTCAATAGTAGATTCCTACCATTCTTAGCTCGAGGTGGACAAAACAATCAAATTTATTGAATAGATCCAACAACTACAATAACAAGTTCATGATATCCTACATAAAGCCAATGCCAATTACAAGCAACAACATCATCGATATCAAATTACACACAAATTACAAGTTGGTTATAAGGTGTGGTTTCATTTAGAGAAAGAGCACCTTACATGCCCCATGGGATGCTTAGACAACTAAGATATGCGTGTTACACAATCACAAAGGTTGTGGGTGAAAATATTTTTTGAATTGAGTATTCCCTCTTTTCTTGGCTTGCACCTAGTATTTAATGTGGATTAGCTTCGACCATATTTTCCACCTCTATTGGACACCTTGGAGGTGCCCAAGCAATTGGCTACCATAGAGATCAATCTTGAATACTTTATAAGATACAATTAATTGAATCATGGACACAAAAACGAAGGATACTCGCTAGCAGAACATACAAATCTATCGTGTTTTCAAAGTAGGGCAACATCATCACCAAAGCAAGTAGCTCACCAAGAGCCAAATTCATCAGAATTTTCCCCATTTGATAAGGGAGATTGACACAATGGATACTATTACTTCCTACAGGGGGAGCAATGATCCAAGTGGATATTGATGGCAACCCACCTCTTCCACTAGCTAAATGGTTCTATATCCTCTTAGCATTTTTTCTATGGTTTTCAAAGTCCTAAAATTTTGGGGTTGTTTTAAGGCCCTGGATGATGTTTTTTGGTCGTTTAGAGTGCTAAGGGTTGCTATGGAATTCCCTAGCTCCATTCAAAAGTTATAAACCTTGAATATTTTTTTCCAACAAAATATTAAGCGCCCCAAATGGAGATTATATACAAAAAAAATTCCCCTGAGAAGTTGGGGTAACAATTAACCATCTCGAGGCCTGCAAAGCTTTTGGTTCTTCATCTTCTAGGGTTTGGGTTTTGGACATTTAATGTTCCTTCTTTATGTTAAAAGGCCATTCTTTTGGACTTTTGTAAAATATTTTTGCAAATGAGTGTAGCCATCATCTCTCTCTCTCTCTTCAGACATAATCCACCACTATTCTATCGAGTTTGTGTCCTATAGCATTTTGCTATTTTATTTGATGACAAAAGTTGGGTTTCATTGTATTACTATGCTCTCTGCTATATTTATATGTATGTGTGTTTCATTTCCTTTCTTATCTTTCATTCAATTCCTTTTACAACCCGGATCGCTCTAATCCTTGTGTGAATTTTTCTTCTGATTTGCTTAATTTGCTTGTATCTTAACTTTGTAATCATCAAGTCTGTATACAAGAATTATATTAGAGAACACAAAAAGTCACATTGCATAAAATTATCCACACACACACATATTATTCATATAGGCCTCCAAAATATTTCTATCCTTGACCTATGCAAACCTAGTGTTGCAACCTAAGCTCTAATACCACTATAACATACCCAACTCCTAAGGTCACTTTATGGAGGTGGGGTATTAAAAAATAATACACATTTTACCATTTCATTCCTATTCACTAATATCACCATCATATTTTTCTTGTCAAGACATTTCCAATGATATAAATTTCATAAAATTATGAGCTTTAGATACGAATTTATGGCCATCAGAAGTTTTTACCCATCTTAGTGCCATGTTAGCAACTGTACTACTTAAACATGGCAACCCTCTCCCCAAGTGTCATCATTGTAGTTCTATCTCATCAAACATCTGGAAGGCACATGGTATTCATTTGTTCATGTGTCACCAGTATATTGTGCCACATCCACAACCTGAACACATCAACATGCTAAGTCATATCCTAATCTGGGTGATTTCAAATATTTTGTTTTACAACAAGTGCCAAATCTCCAGATATCTAGAAAACCTAGATATTTGAAACATCTAACATCTAGATAATCCCATAAATTTGTTTAAATAATTGTTGTATTTGGATATCTAGATTCCCAAATATTTAAAAACTACTTCTATAGAAGTTTCCTTCAATTCATTTAAATAAAAACATTGGATCTTGATATTCAAATTCTCGAATATTGAAAATCCATTTATCTATAAAATTCCTTAAGTTTGTTTAAATAAAAGTGTTGAATTTCCATATTCCTAAATCATCTACTTATAGGATTCCACATCATCTTCCACGTTGACCACCACATGGCCCTCTACCTCAACATTATCATACTCCAATTTCCATGTCATCATGCTCATAAGCGCAATTAGATTTCCACAATTCCATATATATATATATATATATATATATATATATATATATATATATATATATATATATATATATCTAGATATCTGGTTCATCCAACATCTGGGAAAAAAAAAAAAACTCATTTTCCCAAAGTTCAAGATCCTAGACTTTCGATATCCATGTCATTAGTTAATGCAACAACCACGTCAATTTCCACATAAACCACTTTGACCATAGTGCAATGTCTGGATGCCACGTTAACATGAGACATCATCTTGACTTGTCCACATTTCCATCTCATCATGACACACCAATCTGCCATGTCAGTATGCCACCTCACCACCCCTTCACTTCATGTTCAAATGAGGGTTCAACATGTTGGGCTCCGCGTAATTTTCCATGTGTTCTAGCCACCTGGTATCTAGATTCGAGATTCCTATTTTTAGCTCATCGTAGACTTATGGAAAGCTCCAGATTTCCAAATGCATTGCATAACTATATCATTAGCGTTACGACAAGAAAGATTTTGCAACCCCATGGTTCCACCCTTCTAGGCCTTCTATGATCTAGATATTACAAAATACAAAGTTTAAATAAGGTTCGAAATGTTTGGAAATTTGGAACATTTTATCTTTGTTGGACTTTCGCACTACCAAATGTCTTTGATGTCTGAATATCTAAATATTCAAATATCTAGAACATTTTCTGCTACTTGAAAATCCACCCACCTTTAGCCTCTTTTCTCTGCTAAAATTTGGTCATGGATAACATCGGCCCATGACCAGGGGCTAGGGCTAAAATTCAATCCCAAAATTTCCATAGTTACAAGCTTATGATTTTACTTCTAAGCCTTCTTCCAATCACTAAATTTGACTTCAACAAGGTGTACACTTTGCCAAAATCTTATAAGGATATTGAGATCCACATTAGCCTATAACACATAAAATGCTCCTTTAATCCTTTGTCATAATCAGGATTCTTTTCAAAGAAATCAAAAGGGGACATTAAGGGAAAATCCCCAAAAATTAACAACTAGGTAAACTTTCTTTCTCTTTCAATTCTGGTCTCTCAAGGCTTTCAAGCCTAATCAGGTCTTTCAACAATTTTGACAAGATTCATTAGTATATCAGTGAACTCCCTAACAACTTGCATAAGATATTCTATGAAGACTCCTTCCTCTGATTCATCACTCTAAAATTAAGGTTTTTACTCTAGCATATGTACACTTCCTTAATGGAACACTCTACTAATAATAACATATTCTAGGTGGTTTTGCCTATCTAGCTTATACCCACTTCCATGGAAATTATATTGATATGCATCAATAAACATGTTCAGAGCAACCTTAAAAATATGCATAAACACATAGTACATAACAATGTACATAAAAGTGTACTCAACATTCAACATAAATAACTCACAGAAGATGTCCATAGCCACTTTCTTGGCCACCAATGACTTTAGCGTGCATTTATGGTAGACATCTTAGCGTTTGAAAACTTTTACTTCACTTTGGGACCATCTTTGTGGATATTTTGACTCATATACACTTGTATAATGGATATTTTATGTATTATAATATCATCTCTAGGGCTTGTAAATAGAAAAATACATCTTTATATTTTCTTAGGATTAATGCTAGGAAAATATTGTTATTTTAATGAGAAGGGTACTAGACCTCCTATGTAGATAAGAGAAGCACTTATCATTTCAATTCATTGCTAAAGCTTGTGGAGAAAAACCACTTATCTACCATGACACTTATATTTTATGGACAGATAATTAGAGCAACTTCTTGGGGATGATGTCTTGTGGATGCTTTTCAAATTCCATGGATGCTCTTAGCTATATTTTTGTGTATGAAAATGATTTATTAAGTGGTTAACTTGATTTTGTTGGATGTTACTTATGAATTATTACAACTATAGTTGTGTTTCTTTAATGGTGGTTGTGCACTCTCTTTATATTCTTTTTAAACAAGTCCCTTCTTCAGAACCCTTGGAAAATTTCGACAGGAGTACTTCCCGTAAACATATTAAAATTAATAAGGCACTAGCTAGATATTTTAGGTTTTGTAGTGGAAAACCCTAAATATCACCATAAATCTACTTACATCCTCCCAAGGGAATCCTTAGTTGACCCCATATGACTCCCAAAAAAACTGTAGGCGCTACTCTTCTTCAATCTAGTCAATCATATTTTCAAAATTTTGCATCATATTTGTTCTAATGTAAACCTATGGTTTCTTTAGCTTGCATTTAATTCCAATCATAAAAAACTTTATATGCCAAGGGTTTTCTTACATTTTTTAATCTAAAATCATAGGGTTTTCTTACATGTGTTTGACCTAAAAGCATTCTCAAATCAAAAACATCTTTGTTGATTTGCATTGTTGCATATTTAGGGCTAGGCATCTTGTTTTGATTGGTTTTTACATGTGTTTTAATTCTTAGAATTTACAAGTTCTATAAACCCTAGATCTATCTATTTTTTTAGCCCTAAATTTTTACTTGTTGATGAATTTTTTAAAGGGATGAATTGTATCATTGTTGTGACTTGTTTACTGTAGTGATTTTCTATCTTTTATACAAGTGTTATAATACCTATTAGTAATTTTTAGATTTTCATTCTTTGAGGATAATTTCACATTAAATAATAACTTGACAAAGCCTTAAATAAAATTTGTTGGAATGTGCAACTGGAATCAAAGAATAGGCATGAATTTCAATTTCATTAAAGATGGTATGCATATATACACAACATCTTGATTGTTGGATTCTTCTTCCAAGTTTTCTTGGAATTTTAGTAACTATACCATAAGCCCAACGGATTAGGTATCCAACATTGCCCCCCTCCCTTAATCTGAAAGGGTGTATATCAGTCCAAAAGGAGAGCTAAAGTACAAAAGTGCATGGTCACCAATGGTTGTTTGTGCTCTCTGAAAAAAGGTGGTTTAAGGAAGACCACAAACCAAATGAGGTAGAAGGTGGTTTAAGGAATACCACAAACCAAATGAGGTAGAAGGTGGTTTAAGGAAGACCACAAACCAAATTAGGTAGAAGAACTCAAGGTCTCTACCAGTGGTGGTGTAAGGCTGACCACCAACTTTGGAGCTAAGCTCGAAGTAATTCATGGAACAATTCTGAATCTTGCTAGAAGCTGAAGTTTTTTCTACTATAAGTGCCCCCTGATAATGGTTTAAAGATAACCACAAATTGTTGAAAATGGTGGTTTGAAGTTTACCACAAACTGTTGGAAATTGGCTCCAAGGCTCAATTCTTCCCAAAGAATTTCCAAATATGGAAAGGAGTTGTTGTCTTTTGTTGATTGTAAGTTCTCACATACAGCGATTTGAAGATAACCACAATCATATGTCAGTTTGAAGATAACTACCATCTGAATCACGCTCATAACTTAGACTCTTGTTGCAACTTTGATTCTAGTTTAGGCTTGAGGCTCTGGTTTTGGTTCAGATTGTGCCTCAGGGTCTTCGAAACTGGTTGTTGATCATCAACTCCCCCCTGTCAAATACAACGCAAGAAGATGGTATCATCGATTATCAGGCTTGCTTCTACACACTTGACTAGTAGGGATTTTGTGGTTTGAAGATAATTGAAAATTGAATTAGGCTCATAACTTAGACTTTGGTTGCAACTTTGATTTTTGTTCAGGATTGGGGATCTGGTTTTGGTTCAAATTGTACCTCAGGGTCTTTGAAACTAGTAGTTGATCATCAATTTACCTTTGTCAAATACAAGGTGAGGAGATGATATCATTATTGCTTAGGCTTGTGTGTACATGATTGATAGGGCTTCAAAACTAGAAGCCTCACATTCAATCTTCACTTATCCCATACAAAGTGAAAGGAAGAATATGTTTCTAGAATGTTCATGTGGATGAAGATGAAAAAACTATGATCCTCCATGTGGGAAACTCAAGAAGGGTGTCGACTTCTACCGAAAATGCACCCTTTTACAGAGTAGTTTCACTGGAAAACTTACAAAAATCACCATTTGCAAGTTACCATTGTTATGTTGTTTCGCCCCAATCCAGTTGCCGCCTTCTACAAATTGATAAAACCAAGTCGAGAGCATCAATCTGTAGACAAAAATCCATTTTCAATGTAATCCTTCCACAACATCTTGAATGGAAAGAGGAGACTCTTTGTCCTCCTTGAGTCCAAAAAATGTCCTCTTATCCTCCTCACTCTTTTGGTTTTGATTTAATCCTCGTATGATGTTATTGGTTTTGACTCTATTCAACTGACCATGACCTTCATCGCTACATGTAAATAATTCATCATCCACATCATTGTTGACCACAGTCTCTACTATCATGCTAGAAAATGCCTTGGTTCTAGGTGGGCGGCATGGAGGTTTTACAATAATCCCACCTATAAAGCCAAACTTCATTGTCCTCAAAACCGATGGCAAATGCAAGGTGCTAATGAAAAACATTGTTGCATCTAAACTAGTTCTCACAGTCTTGTACACAAAAACTTTGATGGTTCCCTCCCAATATAAAGGCTAACCCATTAAATTAGCTATATTCCATTGCTTCTCATTTTTCGTTGACGTAAATGGAGTTTTTGTTTCTCAGACAACGAACATGGAAAAGCAAAGAAGATAGTTTCCTCATATTACTAGTCGACTTCCAAGGGTATTTTTGTCGCACTTCTCTCCACATATCTCGACCCTATCCTAGCGATATTGAATGGGTGATCAGTGTGGCCGCTAGGAGGGATGCGATAAGGAAACAAATGAAAAATTTCCTTTAATTCTCAAGGACTAGAACTCTGGCTTCTCAGCATTGGGATTTTGAGCAAAACTTTAGATGAAAACTGAGAAAAATAACCTTGTTCAATGCTATTGATAGATATTTGGGGTTTCTTCTACATCCTCAGGTTTAATGAATATATCGTGCAGGTGCTTAGCAGTTCTCTAGGTATTATCAAATTATTCCATCGATGGGTGTGTATGGCACCAAGTGGAGAAATGTGCACAGCAATCATTCAAATCAAAATCATTTTAATGCGCTACAACATCTAAATCATCACCAACATTGGGTTGGATCTTGTAGGTTTTAACCCCATACATAAATTACCTGCATATGAATTCTAAGAACAGAAAATAAACAACGTGAGAGCATAACACATAAAACACATATACACAGAGATTCTCCCCTGGATCCCAAAACCGGGACTACCAGCTTGATTTTTCATTATGTTCCTTTCAATATTACAATACATATATATACATGTCAAAGCATCCAATATCATGGACCGAAAACCATCGCGCCCAAAACCATGTGCAAAAACCATGCGCAAAACCATAGGTAGGTACGCCCACCTAATATAGGGTCCAAAAAAAATTTCCCTAGGGCGCTGCCCCAAACCCTGTAGAGGGGGGCTAACCGCCCCCCTCAAACCCCCTGTGACCCCCCACTACGCAATCGGCGCAACAAAAGGTGGGCTCCACCCCCCATCTAACCCCCAGTTTAACTAGGGGAGCTAGTCGTGGAAAGAATATAACACAACCCAACAGATCTAAAACAAAAGAAACAAATTCGTCACTAGGCATCCAATTAATCTTCAATTTCCTCCTTCGCCATTGGAAGAATCAATAACAATTTCTTTTTTTGCTCCAAAATATACATTATACGAGTCTAAGCTTGCACTGTCTCCAACTTACATAATTCAAAATATTATTCTGATATGAATGCTAATGAATATATGATAGATGCTCTCTTTGGTGTTTTTGGAGTTGAGCCTTTAATGCCCATCCTTATGGTTGTTCATAGATGAAGTCTCCATTTATGAGTGAATTAACTAGAAGAGTTGATCAGCGAGGAGATCATCACCCAGTGTGATGCCAAGAGAGAGATTTGTTCTAACTCAAAAGCCATCGAGTTCAAAAACTATACTACTTTTCAAATATGTCAAATTTTGTTTCACTCCTATAGCAATACATTACCATATAGCATATACCTTCTTCCCTGGACCCAAAACGTTGTGCAAATGAACTTTGCTCCCAAAGAGTTCATATTCAGCGATGATGCCGATGAGGAAGTGTTATTACAACCGAGACAACGACATATCCAACAAATCTTCACAATGGTCAAGATATTCACACTTGATACCAACCTATAAATATTGAATTATTAGAGAAATCGTTGCATTTTCCATGGTGTTATTGATGAGAAAGAATATTAGTCTTGAAGGGAAATTAACTTATAACCACTAGCGGGATATTGGGTAGCTATAATTGATCCATATTTATGAAGGAATGAAATGTAATATAGATTTAGGCAAGAACATAGAGATACAATGAAACAAAACTTCAATTAATAAATAGCAAGTGTTGAAAATTGTTTACATACATAAGAGAAACAAACTAACTCGGGCAATGGTAGCTTATCTCTGAGAAGAGATGTGTTAGCTACATGTCTTTTGAACTGAGTTGAAATGAGACTCTCATGCCTTTTTATCATAAAGAAATAATGGAAAAACCTAAACATCTAAAACCGTAAACCTAGGAGATGAAGTGCCGAAAGCTTTTGGGCCCCATTGGGTTAGTTGGAATGTCAAAGTCCCTAGGTCGTAACTTTGGCATACGATCTATGTTTGACATGCACAATAGCTCTTTAGAATGGTCTATCCGAGGAAAAAATATTTAGAATGAAAACCTTTAAAGCAAGATGCAAGTTTACACGTTTCCCCAAAAAACGTCATTTAGGGCCTCAAAATGGATCCGAAAGTTCAAGACCCGAAAAACTGTCAAAAATATAAAATTGTCGCAATAGGAAACTGTGCTAGAAATTGGAACTGAAATTATAGTGTTGGGGGTCCAAGTGGAATATGTGGATGGGAACCAATATCCACTTGGATTAGTCCTCCCCCTAAGAAGCAATGGTTCCCATTACATTCAATGTCTCCATGAGATGGGGAAACTTCCGTTGAATTTGGTCCCTGGTGAGCCACTTGCCTTGGTGCAGGAGTTGACTAGCTTTGACAACCCGATACAAATAGATATTCTATTAACAAGTTCTTTTAACCTATGGTTCCATGATTGGATCAATTGTGGCATGTTTGATGTAATATGTATTGAGCTTTTTTGTTTTCAGCTACTCAACAATGTCTTATGTGTCCAACAATGGTGGAAAGTATGGCCGAAGGCGGTCCACATTGAATACGGGGTGCAGGCCAAGGAATGGAGGGATACTTAGCTCAAAATCATTTTCACCCATGACCTTCGTGATGGTGTAACACCCATATAGATCTGATTGAAGCCTCTGATGGACTCCGACAAGACGTTCCTTATGTAGATGCAAACACACCTTGTCGCCCACTTGAAACTTATGTGGCACCGATGTTGATCATGACGTTGTCTATACTTGGCATTGGCTTTATTGAGGATGTCATTGACCTGCTGGTGGATGTGCTGGAACAAAACCTAGTGGCTTTATCAACTTTGGATTGTACATGTGCATATTTTGCAAGTGTAGTTGCAAGAGGCATGGCAACATCAATCAGGCATAATGGTTGAAATCTCAGGCCCATTAGAAAGGGGTTGTGGCTAGTCGAGCGATAGAGATCTCTATTATAGCTATGTTTTACATAAGGAAGACTCTCAACCCATGTTCGTGGATACTTGGAGTTGTATATGCGTAGTATGTGAACTATCATCTCGTTGATGACCTATGTCTTACCATCAATCTGGGGATGTAATTCAATTGACTTGGTGAGCTTGGTGTCCAACCGCGACCAGAGGCTTGACCAGAATGTGCTCAGGAACTTGTTGTCCCGATCTGATATAATGGTCTACAAAATCCAAAAATGTACCCACACTTGTCTGAAGAAGAGTTTGGCAGTGTCTTCTGTTGTGATACTCTTCTTGAAAGCATCCAATATAGCCATCTTAGAAAATCTATCAACAACCACAAATATACAATCATTACTATGCTTGGTAGAAAGAAGGGCAGACATATAATCCATGGATATGGACTCCCAAGGTTGGCTAGGAGTAGGAAAAGGAGTGTACAAGCCTTGCTTCTTAATGGTTGGCTTGGTGATGGCACAGGCAGTGAATGATATGATATATCTACCAACATCATGTTGGAGTTTGGGCCAATAAAAATACTTAAGCAGTACTTCCACTATTTTGTCCAGACCAAAATGTCCTGCGACGCAACTGTAGTGCACCTCCCAAATTAGCTTAGTGCGCTCAGTGTAAGGAACACAAAGGTGCCCTAGGTAGCATAACAGTGCGTCCTGGAGGTGAAAGTCCGGTACTTTATTTCCATCCATCAACATCTGGTATGTGGTGGCTAATTCTGAATTATTTTTGTACAGTTGCATCATCTAGAAGTCTCGTGCCCACAAGAGTTGAGAATAGTGGTCAGTTCCACAACCGAGGGTCGATTAAGGCAATTTGAAACATTATTGGTGTTTCCCTTCTTTTATTTAACGTTCAAATTAAATTTTTGTAGATATGTGGACCATTTATGATGGCAATCGTTATGTAACTTCCCTTGTGTCTGTATAAACTAAAGAAGTTAGTGATATGTGTGGATGATCGTCTCCTTGCCCAAAATGTAATGTTTCCACTGTCAGCAAGCCTACATGATTGAATACATCTCCTTATTGTAGGTGGGGTATTTATGAATCATATTGGAGACTGTCTCACTGTGATAGGCCACCAGATGCCCTTGCTAGGTGAGAACTGCATCAAAAGCATAGTCAAAGGCATCTATCTCAATTTCAAATGGTTATTGCAGGTCTAACAATGTGAATATTGGTGTAAATAAAAGGCGGTGCTTCTGCTTAATGAATTTCTTTTATTGGGATTCGGACCAAAAAACCTTTTCTTTCGTTCTACCCTTGGTAACTTGACTTAAAGGCAAGTGATATGAGAGAATCCTAACACAAAACTTTGATAAAAATTGGCAAGGCCCAAAAAGTTACAAAGCTCTATTAGAGTTGTCGGGGTGGGCCAATCCCAAATAACTTGGATCTTAGCCAGAATCACATTCACGCCTTGTTCATCAATGATGTAGCCCAAATATAGGACCTAGTTCATGCCAAATGAGCATTTCTCCAAGTTGACACATAGTTTGTGTTGTCGTAGGTTTTGAAGGACTTAACAAATATGTTGCAAGTGTTATGCCCAACTCTTCCTAAAGATGAGGATGTGATCAAGATATACAACCACGAACGAGTTGGTGAAAGGTCGTAAGATGTCATCCATCAGCCTCATAAAATTTGCAGGGGAATTTTTCGACCCGAATGGCATGAAAAACCACTCAAAAAGTCCCTCCTTGGATTTGAAGTTAGTCTTCCATAGATTTGTGGGTTCTATTGGAACTTGGTGATAGCCAAACTTCAAATCAATCTTGATAAAGTACTTGGTCCCCTTGAGTTCAACAAGAAGGTCATTAATCCATGGGATCAGGTACTTGTTCTTGACAATTATTTTATTCAGTGTTTGATAACCAATGCAAAGTTTCTAGGTCCCATCTTTCTTTTGTATGAGTACAATTGGGATCCCATAAGGTGAGGAGCTTGGTCGGATGTGACCTTTTTGTCACAGCTCTTGGATCTTCCACTTGATTTCCTCATTTTATAAAAGAGAGTGACAGTATATTGGCACATTGGGTAAAGGAGCTCAGGGAGTCATATCGATCGAATGTTTGACTTGACAGTGCAAGGGTACCCCTGTGGGTGAAGAGAATATGTCCCTGTACTCTTCCAATACCTTATCAACTTGCTTCTGCTACACAGAGGAACCCTTTCTGGGGTTCATGGATGTAGCCACGATCTTCCCCTTATTTTGAGAGTGAATCGGAAAGAAAACAAATTTCTCAAACTAGAAGATGATCTTACTACATTTCTTAGCAGAGATCAAAGAAATGGAGATAGGCAGGGCCAGCTCTGGTATCCTATATAGTTTTGTGCCCAAAGTAATAATCATAGTGCGAGGCTTGGACGCATACACAACATGTGCTTGCACAAGTATGGTTGGCCTAAGAAAACATCACAAAATTCAAGAAGAGAAAAATCATGAAGTACCTCGTCCGTGAAGGACTTGACGCTGTAGGGAAGGAGACAATGTTGGTTGACGTGGAGATCTCGTCCTTGGTGGAGCCACTCAATGGTGTATGGTTGTGAATGCGGTGTGGTTGGTACGCCCAACCGCTTAACGACCTCTGTTGAGATGAGGTTTTCATTAGGGGAATTTTGAGGTCTAAAATGGGCCTCCTAAGAAAAACGTAGAACCAAAATAAAGTTTATAAGAACCAATACGATTCAAGATGATGATATCAACCATGGGGGATGATTCACCATTTTTGGATTAAAAAAGTAAAAAGATTGAAATAATAAAATAATAAAAGTACTTTTTCAACTCGTATTTTTAACTTATCTCCCTAAGGTTTTACTCAAACTTCGAACGAGAGTACTCATTGGATGAAAAATGTAATTCCTCGTCCAAGGAGTACCCATGTTGCATACTTTCGATGGACCCTGCTACATGAAAAATGAGAAATACATCAAAAAATGTGATTGTAATCACGTTTTTTCATGTATTTCTCATTTTTTTCATGTAGCAGGGTCCATCGAAAGTATGCAACATGGGTACCCCTTGGATGAGGAATCAAATTTTGCATCCAACAAGTGTTTATGCTTGAAATTTGAGTAAACCCATATGGAGATAAGTTGAAAAAATAGTTTTTTCTTTTTTCCCTCTAAAATTTGATGATGTAATCTAATCTTATTTTATTATTTCCACTATTCTTTTATAATTTCCTTAATAGACCCATTTTAGACCTGAAAAATCCCCTAATGGTTAGCTCCCACTATTGACAATGAACTGTAGCATATAACCTTTCACCCACATCTATGAGTGGAAGAGACTCCCCCCTTCATTTAGATCTTCGGGCTCAATTTTCTGGACCTTGATGGTGGCAACAGTGGCACTAGGTATTTCATCAATAATATGTTTCCCCTTGGTTTCCCCCATGTCAAATTCTAGCTCAAAGTTGGAACATGCATTAGACTCTAAAGCTATTAACTCAGCCACCAGTGACTACTTGGTGTGACACTCATTTGTCTTGTGGGTGGGGCTCTTGTGGAACTCATACCACTTTCCTGCATCCTTCTTCATCTTCGTGGTGCTATTATTTTCTTGTGGCTTTGATGGGTTGTCCTAGGCCACTCCACCTTAGCTCTGTCCTTTATTTTGCAGTTTGGAGGGGCCTTTTCCATGCTTCAAATTCGCAGATCCAAACTCTCGCTTCTTATGCTTAATTTTTTGCTCGATCTTAACAGCATATTAGTACGTTGCTCCAAGCGAGGAGATGTTGAGGAACTCCATTGTTTCCTAGATGTATTTGTGATCTGAAAATGGGGCACTTAGGCTTATTTTCTAACTTAAAAGAACCTCTCCCACTTCCAAAGCTTAAATATTCCCAAGTCTTTATGATTAACCAATGCGGAATTAAATATGTGCTTGAAAATAAGGTGTATGCTAGTGTTTGATTTTCAAACTGTTTATGTGTTTAAAGCTTATTTGCTTGAACTGATATAAAACATATAACAAAAAATAAAATAGTAGATACAATGCAGCAATAGAACACACACACAGAACCGCAATATTAATTTGGAGTTCACCCAAAACTCTTGGGCTACATCTCCTTGAGCTCTAGTCAACTCAACTAGGCTCTCTAGGATTATGGTCTAAGTTATTTTACAAGCTCCACGCTCAACTCCACTGGTTTACACCAAACACAATGGGTTCAGAACACCATCTTATCCCCTGGCTCTGAAGCTCTTAGCTTTCTGGCTCTAGGCTTTCACTCTGGCTCTGGCTCTAGCGCTTAGCTCTGGCTCTAGCTCTCGGCTCTGGCTCTGGCTCTTCGGCTCTGGCTTCTTTGGCTCTGGCTTTTGCTTTCTGCAACTTTCAACTCTTTGGATTTTCACTTGACCTCCAAGTGACTCCAAAGACTCCCTCAGTTGTTCTGCACATTAGCTTTTCGCTCTCTGATCTTTTTCTTATGCCTCCTTTCTGGTACTATTTTTTTGGCTTTTCAGCTTCCTCAATCTTTTCTCTGTGATTCACTATCCCTCTGCGGCTTTGCGGCTTCTCTGCTCCCTATCAGTTAGACTAGCCATCTAGATTTGCGGCTCCGTGGCTTCAAAATGCATCATTACCTGTAAAAACGCCTGCTTGCAGCGTGGCATGATGATCAGGAGCGGTTACAAAGGTTTCGGGGTCTCCTCATAGGCAAAAACCCAAAAATTGAGAAAATCCAATTACACAAAGAATGTCTGCAAAATACACGATCGGCGTGATTTTCAGACTCGAAATCCCATTCAATCGCCCCTAAAATCCCTACCGGGTCTGCCATTAGGTGTTATATCACATCACATAAGCGTTTTGGGTAAAATCCCAAATACATGGGAAATACGTGAAAAACCCGACAAAATCCTTTTTATCGGACTTCAAATTATATCGAAATCGCCCTAAAATCGCATCAGGTCTGCCTTTGGCCTCTATCGCAATCCCCACCATCGTTCTACGGGATCTCCGATCAACGGTCGATATCCAATTTCGGGCGACTTAGGAGTAGGGAGGTTACCCCCCCGAAAAGGCAGTTTTCCTCTATCCCCCGCCAGCCACATGTCAACCAGTGTGTGGGCTCGAGCGGAGCCAGCCCAATACCGCTTTCCGCCTAAGGCCCGCCCAAAATCCCGCCTTTACGGGACTCAAATTTTATGAATCACGCCTATAATTCCCCTTCGGGTTTGGCTTTATCGCTTCGGGTGCCTTTCCTTTGTATTTCAGTTTTTACACCGAAAAGCGTTAATACATAGAAAATCCCTTTTACCGGAACCCAAAATTTATCAGGCCGGGTTTATAAAACCCATCGGGTCCAGCTTTCGCTAATCGCTAGTCGCATGTATATCACCCCTTTTACATTGTTGTGATGCGATGTATCACAATCACACGTCGCATAGGCCCGGGGGTCCTGCCCTTTACTCGTGGCATCGCCGACGCCGATCTGCCGATATCATCGGTTGCAATCGTATTGCCCAGGGTCCCGCCATCAAACACAGGCCTATCTCCGACCCGATATATCGGAGATCGGAGATCGGGGGTCTCTTCCCTTTTCGCTTAAGTCCGCCTCTTGGACCCTTCTCCGATGCGATTTCCCTTTATAAGGGTTTTTTTCCATTTTAGGGGATTTTGCCTCTTTTTCCAAAGAATAGAGGGCAACTTCTTTTTGCAATAACTTATGCATCCTAAGTCCATTTTTTCCCATTCAAGTTGCAGTAGATTCAGAAGGAAAAGATCTTCGCAATGGGGCTATTTCCAGGAACTCCTTGGACTTTCATTTTCATCTGTGAGGAACACTTAGACTTAGGAGTCTATCCAAAATCCATTTTGGATCACGCCTTCCCACTAAAAGAACTTTTGGTCTCCAAAAGACTGATATACTGATCTGAATAATAAATGAGAGTAACAGCACCCTCTTCTTTCAGCCTCCATACACTTTCCTTGTATACTGCCTCTGAACCAAAGCCTTTGACCACTTTCCTTCTTGGATATGCTGGTCCTCCTAGGAAGAACTGTCTTCCTCCTTGCCTTCCTGCAGAACTCCTGCTGAGATGGTCATAGAAGGTAGTTTGAACTTCTCTGCCTTGATCATTGATCCAAGGTGGCTCAAAAAAATGTGAAGTACATCTGCTCCACAAAAATTTCATTTGTACCTATTTGACAAGTTGTCAACAACAACTGTTAACAATAACAGAAACACAGACAACAACTAGATGGCCTAAACTCCTGCTTCACAAAGGAAACAGATTTCACATCTTGTGAACACCTCCATGTCTTACATCTGCATACAAATGATGGACTAGATAACAAGCCCACAAAACATGCCATCAAAGCAAATGACCCTTCAAGTCAAGCATGTAGAAAAAGACCATTAGGACCCTTTTTCAAAAGATGAAACACTTCATCATTATCTCCATCTTGGAGACCAAGTTAACTTCTCCCGAGTAAACATGGATCACATGCATGTCAAAGCAATCAACCCTACAAGTTAATTACACATACATGTTCAAAAACAAGGAAAACATCAACATCCTTGTGTCCATGCACATCATGCTCATGCATGCATTTCATCCTTCAACTTTCACTTAAGTACACTGTACTTTCGAAGCTGAAATGAAATATAATGTTGCAGCAATAAAGTGAGTCTCCTGCTCAAATTCTCCATTCACCTACTTGGTAAAATCCTGCAACTTGCATTCCATTAACAAAGAAATGCAAACAGATGCATCAATAGACATGCAATATTAATTGTATAAGAACTCTAACCATTTCTCACCAATCCCTTTCAAAGGTGCTACCTCTGTCTGCACATCAGCATCAACATGTGAATCATCTTGAGACACATCATCCATGGAATCTTCCTTTCCATTCTGCCATCTTCTCTTTCCACCTTCTTCAGCTTTTGTGGAAGCATCGCTAGATTCAGAGTCCAACACCTTTCAGCAAGATGCCCTTGCTTATGGTAGTAAGTGCAACACATGTGCACCCTCTTGACAGCATGATTTGCCTTGTCCAATGGACCTTTCGCTTCTTGCTTCTTTCCCTTCAAAAGTTTCCTATATGTGGCCATTCTCTTCCAACATCTAGAAACATGATGGTTATCCAAACCACAAAAGGAACATGCAATTCTTTTCCCATATCTATGTGGAAATTTATCATGCTTTGCAAAATCAAAAGGAAGATGATTAGAACCAGATTTATACCTTTCTCTGTCACCTTTAATTCCTCCATGAGGAGGTGAATTGAGTGAAGAAATAGCTCCATTTCGAACACAATCAATCTCTTCAAGGCTTTCAGAGTTTCCACAACTCTCTGGTTCAAGTGTGTGCTTCTGAACACCTGCATCCTGCAAATGATGTTTCAAGCCATTAAATTCCTCCTGAATACAATCATCACACTCTGAAATGCAACTCCTTCTTGGAGTTGTTTCAATGGCCTTCATGGCAGCTTTGGAACTCTTTACATAAGACTCTCCATAGCCAAGACCCAAATACCTAGGCCTTTCCTCAACCATTATTGGTTCAACCATAGCTTGTGCATGCTTACCCAAGCCTTTTCCTTCATAGCCCATCTTGGACATTAGCTTGGAACCTATGCCTCTAGTATGTTTTTCAAAAGAACCAATATAAGCATTCTTAGAAGAATTTGAAGACAAACTGGAATGGTTTACCTCTTCTTCAAGCTGATACTTGACCAAGGCTTCTTTGGCAACAAAGAGCTGTGACTCCAACTCATGCATCCTTTTCAGGTTCATATTTGCAATATGAAGTTTCCTCTCCATTTCTTGCAAGTTTTCAGAAAGCATCTGCTTCTCTTCCTCAACGAAATCCAACTGCTCTCTAAGTATGTTGCTCTTCCTTTCATCCACATACATTTCCCTCACCATATCCATCGTGGTGAACAAGTCTTGCTTCATGTCTTCATCAAAGGATCTTGTGATGAAGGGGGAATTTAAGGACTCACTTGTAGAAGTTGTCATTATGCAAATGAACAAAAGAACTTCAAACAAGATTAATAAAGAGCTTATTCAACAACCTTTTGCAACAAACCTCTTGTGCTTCAAGGATTGCCTTGAGGTCCTTTGGGATGAGAAGAATGCCTTCATCCCTTCTTCCTTCTTGTCCTTCCTGGACTGATCTATCAATAGCTTCCCCTTCACCTCTGCAAACTCAAACAATAGTCAGTCTAAAAATAAGCACACAATCAATCAGACAATCAATCCTTGACTGCCCAAACACCTTTTAGACAAGCAATCTTTGCTCTGTCAATCAAGAATTCTAATATAACCTTAATTGAAGGTGGGGTTAACCAATCTTAGGCTCTGATACCACCTGATCTGCAAATGGGTCACTTAGGCTTCTTGTCTAACTTACAAGAACCTCTCCCACTTCCAAAGCTTAAATATTCCCAAGTCTTTATGATTAACCAATGCGAAATTAAATATGTGCTTGAAAATAAGGTGTATGCTAGTGTTTGTTTTTCAAACTATTTATGTTTTTAAAGCTTATTTGCTTGAACTGATATAAAACATATAACAGCAAATAAAACAGAAGATACAATGCAGCAATAAAACACACACATAGAACCACAATATTAATTTGGAGTTCACCCAAAACTCTTGGGCTACATCGCCTTGAGCTCTAGTCAACTCAACTAGGCTCTCTAGGATTATGGTCTAAGTTCTTCTACAAGCCCCATGCTCAACTCTACTGGTTTACACAGAACACAATGGGTTCAGAACACCATCTTATCCCCTGGTTCTGGAGCTCTTGGCTTTCTGGCTCTAGGCTCTCACTCTGGCTCTATCTTTGGCGCTTGACTCTGGCTCTGGCTCTGGCTCTTTGGCTCTGGCTTTTGCTTTTTGCAACTTTCAGCTCTTTAGCTTTTCACTTGACCTCCAAGTGACTCCAAAGACTCCCTCATTTGTTCTGCGCATTAGCTTTTTGCTCTCTGCTCTTTTGCTTCCGCCTCCTTTGAGGTACTGTTTTTTTGGCTTTTCAACTTCCTCAGTTGTTTCTTTGCAATTCATTATCCCTCTGCGGCTTTACGGCTTCTCTGCTCCCTCTCAGTTAGACTGGCCATCTAGCTTTGCGGTTCCATGGCTTCAAAAAGCATCATTGCCTATAAAAGCGCCTACTTGCAGTGTGGCATGATGATTAGGAGCGGTTACAGAGGTTTGGGGGTCTCCTCATAAGCAAAATCCCAAAAATTGAGAAAATCCCATTACACAGAGAATGTTTGCAAAATACACGATCGATCGTGATTTTCGGAATCGAAATCCCATTCAATCGCCCCTAAAATCCCTACCAAGACCGCCATTAGGCGTTATATCACATTGCATAAGCGTTTTGGGTAAAATCCCAAATACACGGGAAATATGTGAAAAACCCGACAAAATCCTTTTTATCGGACTTCAAATTATATCGAAATCGCCCTAAAATCGCATCAGGTCCGCCTTTGGCCGCTATCGCAATCCCCACTGTCGATCTACGGGATCTCTGATCAACGGTCGATATCCAATTTCGGGTGGCTTAGGAGTAGGGAGGTTACCCACCCGAAAAGGCGGTTTTCCTCTCTCCTCCGCCAGCCACGTGTCAACCAGTGTGTGGGCTCGGGCAAAGCCAGCCCAATATCGCTTTCCGCCTAAAGCCCGCCCAAAATCCCGCCTTTACAGAACTCAAATTTTATGAATCACGCATATAATTCCCCTTCAGGTCCGGCTTTATCGCTTCGAGCATCTTTCCTTTGTATTTCGGTTTTTACACCGGAAAGCGTTAATACACAGAAAATCCCTTTTACTGGAACCCAAAATTTATCAGGCCGGGTTTATAAAACTCATCGGGTCCGGCTTTCGCTAATCGCTAGTCGCATATATATCACCCCTTTTACATCACTGCGATGCGTTGTATCGCAATCGCTCGTCGCATAGGCCCGAGGGTCCTGCCCTTTACTCATGGCATCGCCAACGCCGATCTGCCGATATTGACGGTTGCAATAGCATTGCCCAGGGTCCTGCCATCGAACACAAGCCTATCTCCGACCTGATATATCAGAGATCAGGAGTCTCTTCCCTTTCTACTTAAGTCCGCCTCTTGGACCCTTCTCCGATGCAATTTCCCTTTATAAGGGTTTTTTTCCATTTTAGGGGATTTTGCCTCTTTTTCCAAAGAACAGAGGGCAACTTCTTTTTGCGATAACTTATGTATCCTAAGTCCATTTTTTCCCATTCAAGTTGTAGTAGATTCAGAAGGAAAATATCTTTGCAATGGGGCTATTTCCAGGAACTTCCTTGGACTTTCATTTTCCTCTATGAGGAACACTTAGACTTAGGAGTCTATCTAAAATCCATTTTGGATCAATTTGTGTAGACAACCACAGTACTTGAGTACTAGATGTTGCTTAGAATCCTTGAAACCCAACTTCATGCGTAGGGTATGAAAAATATTTGTGAACTCTGGCATGACTTGGTCCCTTTCCTGCCGTAGTGTGGTCCATTTTATGTACTTATCTTCATAGCTTCTGATAGGGTAATATTGTTCCTTGACCAAATCTCAAAAAGAATTCCAAGAGGATGTGGTTGAAAATAGTGAGGGTACCTCCTTGTCCCTCTGCTCACAGTAAGTTTCCCACCAATCCTTGACATGGGGGGCTACTTTAAGGAGTGCAAAAGTAATATTTTTCCCATCGGAAAAATTATGAGCCGAAAACATCCTTATAGTAGATTTAACTATCTAACTAGGGCATTTGCATATATCTGACCTTCAAATATAGGAATGTCAAAGTTAACTCGTACCTTAAAGGGGGCGGCACCTCTGAAGTGACTCCCTGGTGAAGATGCTTCGCTCATTGATACCTACAAAGGATATGAGAAATATTATTCATCATCTCATTCCTTTGTCGCTCGAGGTCCTCTTCAAGGAATACTTTGAAAGGATCTCCTACTCCCTCGTCTTTATTTTCTTCCATTGTGGGAGGCTGTTGGGGTTGGCGAGGCTGGTCTTGCAGGGGTTCAACCAGTTCAAGTCCCTACTCCTTATACCCTAACCTCATTGAGGACATGCATGAAAAAATAGAGAAAGAGAAGACTGCTCTGATACCACTAATCCATATTTATGAAGGAACGAAATGAAATATAGATTTAGGCAAGAACACATATATACAGTGAAACAAAACTGCAATTAATAAACAACAAGTACTAAAAAAATTTCACATATAGAAGAGAAACAAAGTAGCTTGAGCGATGGTAATGTATCTGTGAGAAAAGATGTGTCGGCTACATGCCTTCTAAACTGAGTTACAATGAGGCTCGCAAACATTTTTTTATCATCAATAAATAATGGAAAACCATAAACATCCAAAAGCTTGTGGGCCCCGTTGGGGTTAGCTGGAACATCAACTTCTCAGGGTCATATCTTTGGCTACGATCTATGTTTGGCATGCATGATAGCCTGATAGAAAGGTCTATCTGAGGACAACTTTCGACTGCAAACCTTTTTTGAAATATTTAAGTTTGCCTATTTCCCCAAAAAATGCCATTTAGGGCCTCAAAACAACTCTAGAAGTTCAGTACCCGAAAAACTGCCAAAAATAGAAAAGTGTCTAAATAGGAATTTGTACTGGAAATTAGGAAATTGAAAGGAAATTGTGTTGGGGGTCCAAGTGGAATAGGTGGATGGCCACCAATAGCCACCTGGATCAATCCTGCCCCCTTAGGAAGAAATTGTCCCTACTGCATTGAGTGCCTCCATGAGATGGGGAAACTTCTGCTGAATTTTGTCCCTAGTGAGCCACTTGTCTTGGTGCAGGAGTTGGCCAACTTTGACAACCCGATAAAGTTGGATATTTTGTTGGCGAGTGTTTTTAACCTATGTGTCCATGATTCGATTAATTGTGGCCTGTTCGATGCAATATGGACTGAGCTTCGTCGATGTCAGCTAATCAATAATGTCTGATATGTCCAACAATGGTGGAAAGTATAGTTGAAGGTGGTACACATTGAATAAGGGGTGCAGGCCAAGGAATGGATGGATACTTAGCTCGAAATAATTATCACTCATGGCCTTAATGATGGTGTAAGGTTCGTATCAAAGTGGTCGAAGCTTTTGATGGGCTTAAACAAGGCATTCCTTATCTAGATGCAACCACACCTTGTTGTCCACTTGAAACTTATGTGGCACCCGATGTTGATCATGACAGTGTTTATACTTGGCATTGGCTTTATCTAGGATGTCATTGACCTACTGGCAAATGTGTTGGATGTGTTCAATAAATCTATTGACTTTCTTAGCTTTAGACTATATATGTGCAGATTTCGTTGATGTAATCACAAGAGGCATGACAACATTAATCGAGCACAATGGTTGAAATCACAGGCCCACTTAAAAGGGGTTGTAGCTAGTCGAGCTATGGAGAGCTCTATCATAGTTTTGTTGTACATAGGGAATACTCTCATTCCATGTTCATGTATGCTTGGAGTTGTACATTCATAGTATGTGAATTATCATCTTGTTGACGACCTTTGTCAGGCCTTTAGTCTGGGGATAGAATGTGGTAAACTTGGTGAGCTTGGTGTCCAATAGCGACTAGAGCCTCGACTAGAATGTGTTTAGGAACTTGCTATCCCGATTTGATATAATGGTCTACAGGATCCAAAAAAGTAACCTCACTCATTCGAATAAGAGTTTGGCAATTTTTTTTACTATGATACTCATCTTCCAAGTAACCAATATAGCCATATTAGAAAATCTATCAACAACCACAAATACACAGTCATTACCATGCTTGGTAGAAGGAAGGCTAGACATATAGTCCATGGATATGGATTCCCAAGGTTGGCTAGGAGTAGGCATAGGAGTGTATAGGCCTTGCTTCTTAATGGTTGGCTTGGCAATGGCACAGGTAGTGCAGGATTTGATATATGTTCGAACATCCTATCGGAGTTTGGAACAATAAAAATATTTTGGCAGTATTGCCATTGTTTTGTCATGACCAAAATTTCATGCGACCAAGCTGTAGTGCGCCTCCCAAATCAGCTTGGCACACTTGCTTGAAGGAACACAAAGGTGCCCCAGGTAGCATAATAATGCATCTTCGAGGTGGAAGGCTAGTACTTGATTTCCATCCATCAGTATCTGGTATGTGGTGGTGAATTTTGGATCATTTTTATACAACTGCAAACATCCAGAAGTCTCCTACACACAAGAGTTGAGAACAGTGGTCAGTGCCACAACCAAGGGCCAACTGAGGCAATCTGCAATGTTATTTGGACCATTTCTAATGGCGCTCGTTTTGCAACTTCCCTTGAGTCTATATAAACTAAAGAGGTCAGTGCCCTGTGTGGATGATTGTCTCATTCCTCTGAATGTAATGTTTCCTCTGTCAATTGGTTTGCACGATGGAATACATCTTATTGTAGGTGGGGTATTTCTGAATCGTATCAGAGAGTGTCTCATTGTGATAGGCCACTGGATGCCCTTGCTAGGTGAGAACTGCACCAATAGCATAGTCAAAGATATATGTCTCAATTTCAAATGGTTGTTGCAGGTATGGCAATGTGAGTACTGGTGCAGAGTAAAGGCGGTGTTTCAGCTTAATGAATGCCTTATGTTGGGACTCAAACCAAAAAAAGTTTTTTCACTCCACCCTTTGCAACTTGACTCAAAGGCCATGTGATATGAGATAATCCCAACACGAACCTTCAATATAAATTCATAAGGCCCAAAAAGTTGTGAATCACTTCTAGAGTTGTCAGAGCTAGCCAATCCCAGATGACTTGGAACTTAGCAGGATCCACATGCACATCTTATTCATCAATGATGTAGCCCAGATATTGGACCCGGTTCATGCCAAAGGATAATTTCTCCAAGTTGGCGCATAGTTTGCATTGTTGAAAGATTTGAAGGACTTGTCGAATATGTTCCAATTGCTCTGGCAAACTCTTGTTGAAGATAAGGATGTCATCTAGATATACAACCATGAATGAGTTGGTAAAATGCTGCAAGACATCATACATCAGCCTCATAAAAGTTATAAGGGAATTTGTCAACTCGAAGGGCATGACCAACCACTCAAAAAGACCCTCTTTGGATTTGAAGGCGACCTTCCATACATTTGTGGGTTTTATTAGACCTAGGTGATAGCCATACTTCAAATAAATATTGTTGAATTGCTTGTCCCCCTTGAGTTAGTCAAGAAGGTTATCAATATGTGGGATCGGGTATCTGTTGTTGACAGTGATTTTATTCAGTGCTTGATAATCAATTCAGACTCTTCAAGTCCCATCCTTCTTTTGTATGAATACAATTGGGCTCCCACAAGGTGAGGAACTTGGTCGAATGTGACCTTTTTGTAGCATCTCCTGGTTCTGCCACTTAATTTCCTCAATTTCCAGAAGAGAGCTTCGGTATACTAACCAATTGGATACAGGAGCTTCGAGAGTCAGATCGATTGAATGTTTGACTTGATAGTGCAAGGGTACCCATGTGGGTGAGGAGAATATGTCCCTGTACTCTTCCATGACCTTATCAACTTACTTATGTTGCACGGATGAACCCTTTATGGGGGTCATGGATATGGCCATGATATTCCCCTTATTTTGAGAGAGAATCAGAAAGAAAACAAATATCCCAGTCTGGGAAATGATCTTACTGCATTACTTAGCAGATATCAAAGAAATGGTGATAAGAGGGGCTACCTCTTGTATCATGTATAGTTTTATGTCCAAAGAAATAATCACAATGCGAGGTCTAGATATACACAACATGACGCTTCCACAAGTATGGTTGGCTTAATAAAACATTACAAACTTCAAGAGGAGAACATCACACAGTACCTCGTCCGTGAAGGGCTTGATGCTAAAGGGAAAGAGGCATTATTGGCTGACATGTAGATCTCGTCCTTGGTGGAGCCACCCGATGGTGTATGGTTGGGGGTGTGGTTTGGTCGGCAGGATCAACCGCTTAACGACCTTTGCTGAGATTAGGTTCTTTTAACTCCCACTGTCGACAATGAATTTCAACGGAGAACCCTTCACCCACATCTATAAGTGGAAGAGACACTCTCCCTGTTACGAATATAATTTATATAAAAATAAATAAATGAATAATAATAATCATAAATTAATGAATGATTATTTAATGAAGAGGCATGTATCTAAAATACATGGCCATTCATGAAGGATCACTTGCCTAGGTATATAAGTGGGTCCTCATTGTAACATTCATCATCCTTGTATATTTAATATTATTAATAAAATATTATTTACAAATACTTTTGTGTTTTTATATTTAAATCACAAACACTCTTAATTTTTGTCGCTTCATTGGTATCAAATCTATGCGAGCCTTCGGATGTTATCTGCCACACAATCTGCCATTAAGTATAGGTTTTGACATTATAAGATTACGCGAACCTCATAAATCTATAATTGAGACGTTAAGTGAAATTCGAGAATCATTAAAACAAATAAAAATATCATTTCCATAATCAAAAAAACATCTTGAAGCACATGCAACATGTCTAAAGGGAGAGAACATTGACATGAATAAGAATTATAATCGAAGTGGGTATATGACAGCTGGGCATGAAATCAGGGAGGAAAAAAATGAATCTACAGAAATTATTCATAAAGAATCACTACATTCTGCAGGGAATCATGATGATTCAGTTTCAATTAAGACCATATCCAATACAATTGATTTGGAGCAAATAAAGGAGGATGAAGAACAAAATAATGATGAACTTGAATTTACAATAGCTATCAAAGATGATAAACATGAATGTAATGAAATGCTTGCCCCGTTAAGGGATAGGAAGAAACAAAAGCAATCTGAAATTTTTATAGGTGGTCTTGATAAAGAAGTTGCATTGTATTGCATTCGAGCCATTTCAAGTATAGTTCCCAGTTCAGAGGCAATTATATTGCCACAAATTATAGGATTTATACCCAAGCTACCACTTCAATCTAATCTTCTTCAGAGAACTTGTTTGACAGTTGCCAGTTGTTCGAAATGGTTGGGTAGTGCACCCAGTGAGCCAACATTTCTTCCTTCCATTTTCGAGATGAAAAGGTCATGGCATAACACAAACTAGTCTTACATCAACTTCAAAAAAGGATATGTCTATTACGTCATCCTCTACTCAGACTCAAGATACTCATTTTCTAATAAATTCAACTGACATGCCCCATAGTAAACCACCAGATTCCTCATAACAGTTTTTCACTTCAGCTGATAGTGTTTCTTTGGAATTTCATAATGTTGAACCTTTGTGTTCATCATCATCTTCTATAGAAAATGAGGTATCAACCCAGAGTTGTGGTGTAACAAAAATTGTGGTGGTCTTAACTACTGATGACATCAAACACTAAATGACATGCCCAATTGTTTCATCTCATTTGGTGCCAGTTGTTGATATAGTTTCAACCTATGCCTTTGTTTTTTCTCCAAAACTGGGATTAAAAAGTGTCACGCTTTCTATCCAAATAATGTTTGGTCTCCAAATAGATAATGCACAAATCAATTCAAAGATCATTCAACAAATCTTTACCGAGAAACTAAATTTTTCTACAATCATTAATGCAAGCCTTCCAGGTTACCAACTTATGTGCCTCCTTGTCAGGATCGTTAATGAGAAGAACATGTTCAATCCCACCACAATTTTCACGGTTCCTGATGGAGATTTCAAAGGTAAATCATAGGAAAATTTGGAACACAACAATGTTTCTCATTCCATTAGATCAATACCCATTAAATCATTGTCGCTTCAGTGGTATCGGGATCATTCCATTAAATTTATTACTAATGAATGGGTTGTGGAATCCCCCAACGACATTACCTTCTTACCCAACAATAACACCAAGCAGTTTCAAACTCACAAATGCATGCTCGGCCAAGCATCTGACATATTCCACGCAATGTTTTATGATAATTCCTTCAAAGAACCTGTAGACGGATTTGTGGAAGTCCCCAATAGAAGGAATTCAACATTTGTATCAGTGATGCAATTCATCTATATAGGTCATCTACAACATTGTCATGTTGATGATGCTTATTCCATTTTCAAAGTTGTTGATTTCTATTGCTTGCATTCTCTGAAGAAGGTCTATGAGTAATTTATTTCCCTTGAATTCATTGTCATAGAGAGTGTTGCATATATCTATGAATTTTTTGAGAAGTATCATGCAAAACTATTGTTGCACGTATGCATTATTTTCATTTTGGAGTATCATGAACAGGTTTGATCCATGCCTTGGTATTGATCTCTGGCCGAGAGGATAATCTCATAGATCGGCCTATGGTTTCCCATAATAATTCTCGAGCCACCCACGCGATCTTTGATACGTAGGCATGCAATTGCATGATGGATGCCACCGTCATCATGTAAAAACATGTTTTCAATTGATTGATAATTAGTACCAAAAAAAAAATTTGTTGTTCTTTACAAACAAAATGTTGTTCACCGTGACAGAATGCCATAAACATCCACCGTACCGTTTAATTTCAACAGTTGAAAACAACTATTCGTCAACAATGGTCAAACAACGATATTTCTGGTGGAATATTCAACAGATATGACCGTCTGCATGTTGTTTCGTGGGACCTTTATGCTATTGACGCAAGGAATATATATATATATATATATATATATATATATATATATATATATATATATATATATATATAATATATATATATATATATATATATATATATATATATATATATATATGTGTGTGTGTATATATAATACTAATAATAATATTATCATTTAAAAAAAATTGTGAAAAAAACCTTAGTTTTAAAGGCAATATTACCCCATGAATTATACATGTTGAGGTACCAGTGACAAATTACATATACCGAGATAACAAACCCAAGGTGAAGAAAATTGTCAGCAATAAAGCTTTGAAGACAGTTTTTGAAGGGAGAGGTAATGTTACAAATATAATTTATATAAATATATATATATATATATATATATATGTAAATGAATAATAATCATAAATTAATGAATGATTAGTTAATGAAGAGACATGTCTGTAAAAGACATGACTATTCATCACTTGCTTAGGTATATAAGTGGGTCCTCATTGTAACATTCATCTCATATGAAAGGGAACATGCACTTTTATTTACTGTTCCTTGTATATATATATATTTCTGTCTATTTCAAGACTGATATGGGCTTTTTGGTGACAAACTATCTATTATGGTAACTATTCAGCAACTACAGCTGCAAGAGAATGATTTTGAAAATGAACTCTATGGCTCTATACCTCTCCAAACTCCTGGACAACAGTTTGATGAGAGATGAAAATACATCACAGAATATACAAGCCTATTATTACAGAGAGGCAACCTGGCCTCGATATGCATATGCACTGCATCTACAAAATGTAATCTCTATGATTAATAGAAATTACGACTTTTTTCTATTCACCATCCTTGTACATTTAATATTATTAATAAAATATTATTTACAAATGCATTTGTGTATTTTACATTTAAAGCACAAACATTCTTAAGTTTTGTCGCTTCACCCCCTCCTCTTGATCTTCGGGCTCAGTCTTTTGAACCTTGGTGGTGGAAACATTGGCACTGGGTTTTATACGTCAATAATTTGTTTCCCCTTGTCGTTCCCCTTGTCAGGTTCTAGCTCAAATTCAGAACACGCGTCAAACTCTGAAGCTTCTAACTCGGCCACTAGTCACTGCTTGGCATGACACTCATTGGTGTTGTGGGTGGGGCTCTTGTGAAACTCGCACCACTTTTTTGTGTCCTTATTCGTCTTCGTGGAGCTATTCTTTGCTTGTGGCTTTGATGGGTTTTCCTAGGCCACTCCACCTTGGCTCTGTCCTTTGTTCTACGATTTGGAGGTGCCTTTTTCCTGCTTCAGATTTGCAGATTCAAATTATCACGTATTCTGCTTAAATCTCCACTCAATATTGATACACTGCACCAAGCGAGGAGATGTCCAAGAACTCCATTTCTGCCTGGATGTATTTATGAATACAGACACAATACTTGAGTACTAGATGTTGCTCAGAATCTTGGATACCCAACTTCGTGCATAGGGTATGGAAAATATGCGTGAATGCTAGCACGTCTTGGTCTCTTTCCACCCATAATGTGGTCCACTTCATATACATATCTTCATAGCTCTTGACAAGGTAATATTGTTACTTGAAGACATCTCAGAAAAAATTCCAAGAGGGTGCAGCTGAAAATAGTGAGGGTTCCTCCTCATCCCTTCGTTCACATTAAGTTTCTCGCAGTCCTTGACATGGGGGGCGGATTTGAGGAGTGAAAAAGTTATCTTTTCCCAATCAAAAAAAATATGGTCCAAAAAATATCCTTTTAAAAGATTTAACCATCTATTTAGGGCATTTTTGTCTATCTGGACTTCAAATTTAGGAATTTCAAATTTAACTTGTACCTTAAAGGGGGCGGCACCTCTAAAGTGACCGTTGGATGAAGATGCTTCCCTCGTAAATACCCGCCAAAGGATCTGGGAAAAATTATTCATCATCTTGTTCCTTTGTCGCTCAAGGGCCTCTTTGAGCAACATTTTGAAAGGATCTCATGTTCCCTCGTCTTTATTTTCTTCTTCCATGCGAGGTCGTTGGGGTCGATGAGGCCAGTCTTGCAAGGGGTCAACTAGTTCAAGTACAAACTCCTTATACCTCGACCTTGTTGGGGACATGCATAAAAAAACAAAGAAACAAAATACGGCTCTAATACCACTTATCTAGATTTATAAAGGAATGAAATGAAATACAGATTTAGGCGAGAACATAGAGATACAACGAAACAAAACTTCAATCAATAAATAGCAAGTGATGAAAATTGGTTACATACACAAGATAAACAAACTAGCTCAAGCGATGGTATCTTATCTCTGAGAAGAGATGTGTTAGCTACATGTCTTCTGAATTGAGTTACAATGAGGCTCTTAGGCATTTTTATCATAAAGAAATAATGTAAAACCCTAAACATCAAAAAGCCTAACCATAGGAGATGAAGCACCAAAAGTTTGTGGGCCCTGTTGGGGTTAGTTGGAACGTCAACTTCCTGGAGTCATAACTTTATCATACGATCTTTGTTTAGCGAGCACGATAGCCTGTTAGAAAGGTCTATCCGATGAAAACAACTTTTGACTGTAAATCTTTATCATAGGCTACAAGTTTGTCTGCTTCCCCAAAAAACGCAGTTCAGAGCCTCAAAACGACTTTGGAAGTTCAGGACCCAAAAAGATGCCAAAAATAGAAAAATGTCGAAATAGGAAGTTGTGTTGGAAATTAGGAAACTGAAAGGAGACAGTGTTGGGGCTCCAACTGGAATAGGCAGGTGGCCACCAATATCCACTTAATTCATTCCTCCCCCCTTAGGAAGTAATGGTCCCCATTCGTTGAGTGTCTTCATGAGATGGGGACACTTCTGCTTAATTTGGTCCTCGGTGAGCCACTTGCCTTGGTACAAAAGCTAGCTATATTTAACAACTCGATACAGTTGGATTTTCTATTAACGAGTGTTTTTACCCTGTGTGTCCATGATCCGATCAGTTGTGGCTTTTTCGATGCAATTTGGATTGAGCTCTACTAGTGTTAGCTACTTAGCAATGTCTGATGTGTCCAACAATGGTGGAAAGTATGGCCGAAGGCGGTCCACATTGAATACGGGGTGCAGGCCAAGGAATAGAGGGATACTTAGCTCGAAAGAAGTCACCCAAGGCCTTAGTGATGGTGTAAGGCCCATATCGAAGTGGTCAAAGCATCTGATGGGCTTTGGTAACATGTTCCTTCTGTAGATGCAACCATACCTTGTTGCCCATTTAAAACTTTATGTGGCACTCAATGTTGATCACGATGTTGTTTATACTTTGCATTGGCTGTATCCAAGATGTCATGAACCTACTAGCGGATGTGTTGGATGCGGTCAATAAACTTGGTGGCTTTATTAGCTTCGAACTGTACATGTGCAAATTCGGTCCATGTGGTTGCAAGAGGCATGGAAACATCAATTGGGCACAATGCTTGAAATCTCAAATCCACTTGAAATGGGTTGTGTCCAATCGAGCTATGGAGAGCTCTATTATAGCTATGTTGTACATATGAAAGACTCTCATCCCATGTTCGTGGATGCTTGGAGGTGTACATTCATAGTATGTGAAATATCATCCTATTGACGACCTAGTTAAAAATTCATGTAAAAATATATAAGACCACGGTCATGGGACATGTATTCCAAGTTGAATGGTAAGTAAAACATCCTGGTGGGTGTTCATTTCGGTTATTATGACTAAAGGAATTTGGCAAAGGCTATGGCAAAGGATTTGGAAAGACAAAATGGCATTTTTGGAACTTTATTTATGAAAATAATGGAAATTAGGAGACAATGAAAGTGAAAGGTCACATGTTGCATGTGAGGAAGAAAATGAAGGAAAGTAATGGAAATTGAAAAAAATAGAGGCCTCATTGATAAAAAGGTTTTTGAGGATCAGTGGGCAAGATTTTGCTAAGGCTTGGTCAGTGTAACCTTTTGTCAGTTTAGTTTTGGAGTTCTCATTCTATTTTTTCTCTCTGATACTCTTAGACACTTAGAGTTTTCTTGGAGCACTCTTGAAGAGTGTGGCATACTTGGATGATTGGAGCAAGAAGGTAAAGGAATAGTAGGAAAGTGCAAGAAGATATCGGGATTAGTAGCTAGAACTAGTTTTGTTTGCAAGTACCGAGTTGCATGTATGTTTTCCTCACTAGTTTTGGCATGCATGGCATAGGCATGTGGTTTATTGGTCATGATATGTCATTGGCATGGAGGATTTCCTGGATTAACAATAGATTTGCCTAGCCTTGCCATTTCTGGGATAGATATAGTGTTGTGGCTTCATTTCTTTGTTTTTCTGGTTGGTTCTCATGTTTCCTTTAGCTTGGGTTGAGTTACTAGTTCTTGGAAGCTCTGGTTAGATAAACGCTCTGGAAGCCTTGTAATAGCTTAGGTTGAGTTACTAGTCCTGGAAGCCTTGGTTGGATAAATGATCTATAATCCCTTGGTGGGTTGAGTTACTATTCATGAAAGCCCTAGTTGGAAAAACGCCCTGGAAGCCCGGCGGTAGCTGTGGATTGAGTTACTAGTCCTAGAAGCCTTGGTTGGAACAAACGCTATGGAGCTCTGAATGGCTTGGGTAGAGACCAATCTGGTGATGGTTTGTGATGTCTAACCGTGAGGTGGAATCATCTTTTGATGGCTTGAGGTGGTTTGGCCTCTGGAAGCCTTGGTTCAATTTTTTATGGATTGTTCCATGACATCCCACATTCATGCTTGGAATATCGCACAGGGGTGACTAGTTGAAGAGAGATTTGGCTCAGCCATGTCTATGGTCGGGTGGTTCATGGAAGTCCCAATCCTAGTTGGCCTTTGCATAATTAATATGAAGTTATTTCTCCTTGTTAATTCATGAGTATTATATTGGTTTATATATGGATTATATGGCTATTATTTCTTTGGTATTTCTGTTGTTATTATGTTGGTTACGAACATGTATTATGACAATGGCTATGTATGACTCTCATCATGTTTTTACTTGTAAATAAATGAAAAATGTATCTATGTCCTAATAGATGAAATCACAATTAATGTGTTGAGGCATCAATGCTTCTTAGTGATTCTCAGATAAGTATGAGATCCCTATGCTCAGTTTTGTTGTTAAGACTTGTAGCTTTCATGTTTGTGACATGTTTGACGAAATGTTTGTCATGGCTAGTAGGGGTCCAGTCTAGTCCTTGTTGGTGTTTTTGCAAATGTATCTTTGCTCCGCTATGAAATTTCATTTCTGAACGTGTCAATGAATTCTGGACAGTGATCTAGGCTCTGGACCTTAAAAAAGTGGCACAAATCTCGGACTCGCAGGCACAGCGCTGGGGAAAAAATTCCTCGAAATATCCCTTGCCCTTGTTTGGGAGCTTCTGGAGCCTCCTAGACACACCTTGGTCCATATCAAGGGAGCATCCAAGGGTTTGATGCACTAAAACTTTATTTTGTCTCAGGGGTTGTTTACCTGAGTGGTTTGGATGGCTCCTAGGAGTTATGTTGCTAATGTGGAAAGTTTGTGTGATGTGTTCCCATGTTCCACTTCCTTAACTGACACATAGGGAGTCGAATCATATCATAGTAACTTCTCGTCACATGTTTACCCCGGTTGGCCGATTACTTGGGTAGATGTGAAAGAAGGGTGTTACAGAGTGGTATCATAGCGGGATGTGCTCTCTTTGGCTCATATCTAATACCACATAGTGGTATTAGAGCGGGTTGCATTCTCTTTGTGTGATATTTGATACCACAATGGTATTAGAGCATGGTTTACCCCTCGGACTAAATGGGCGGTGTGTTGTTCATGCATTCATGTCGGTCACATATGTGTTCCTTATACTTGCAGTGCATATGCTTGTTACATTTTCATGGTATTGAACATAGTTGTAGTGATGTTTCCATGTGAAGGTTGATGGTGTTGTTATGTGATGTGTCATCATGAGTGTATGGTTGTATATGCATTTGTTATGCATGTCTGTGTTTATATGTTGTTATGCATGCATTTTCATGGTGAAGGTTGTTGTGCATAAAGTCAATGTATGAAATTAGGTCATCATGATGATATTGGTATGTTATGATGCTAATGTGTTGGTTGATATAGAGCAGGAGTTCCAGATCATTAAAGTGCAGTTGCAACAAGGAACTTTGAGGTAAGAGCATATCATCATACAGGTTTGTATGTTGGGCATGCAGGTATGTTGGTTAACGTTTGTTATATGCATTATGGTTATGTGTATGCCTTTCATTCTATTGATGTTATGGTTACATACATGATAGCTGCTAGTTTATTAGTGTTTTCATATGCACATATCAGATAGTCATGAATGATAGTAACTTGTGGTTGTATGCATTGCTATTATTGTTTTATGTTATATAACTTGATGATCATGTTACATGTTGTTGATGAATATGTTATAGGTGAACTTGGTGTTGCTATATGATAATTAACTTGATGATTATGTTATATGTTTTTTATGAGCATGTTATATGTTAACTTCTTGTTTTTATATGTTAGTTAATGATTAGGGTTATTGCATTAAGATCTCGATGTTATATGTATCATGCTAAATTGGATTGGCCTATGCAGATGATCATGGTTATGAATTCAGGTATGAGTCGACTTATTTGTGATATTATGTCATACTAATATAGTTTGACGGTGCATATGTGATTGTTATGCATGAATGAAAATTGTTTATGAGTTTATGATGTGAACATATTCGCTAGTTACTTTTATGGATATCATCACTGTTGTTGGCGACTCCGCTGGGGACCTTTACCTTGTTGTTTGATTTGTAAACTTTAGACAGAGGCAATCCCTACTAGCCCAAATAGGGTCTAGCAACAATCAAACAACGCTAACACGCAGATTCCTAATTGCAAATTAAAGACCGATGATGAGGGCCTACCTGGATCCCAACGCTAGTACTTGTAGAAGAGTCGTCGCTCCCGTTCCTTTGCTCCGGCTGGTCACAATCCCCACGATCCTCGTGAACGGACACCTGCACATGCAAAGAACGATACAAACACAAGCATAAAATCCAATAGATGCAACTATATATCAGTCAGAAAGGATATAACTCAATCACCATCATAAAGACAATAAGAGTGGAACCATAATGATAGTCGTCTATTATTGATAAACAAAGAAGAATACAACCATAGTTCTGACGTCAAATCCTTCTCAAGAGGGTCCAGCCAGCAAGTTCCTCAAGCATTCACCCTTGAGGATAGATCTCCCAAGACAAAACTCTCTCACTCACAAGTTTACACAAGATCAAAACACTTCACAACCTTCCTTAAGCTCTCTAACAATCCCACACTTGTCACACCAGCTACCTATCAAGCTCACAACACTATCAGCAACACTCCAAACACTATGAATTCCAAAACTAGCAGCTCATAGCAATGGTGGAGGCTTAAATAGGAGAAGGAGTCTCCATGAATGGTGGGAAGATGAGCTTATCTCCAAGGAAGGTGGCTCAAATGACGAAACAGACATGCCAGAAAAGGGAGGGCGACATATACAAGGCCAACCACCAGGTCTGGAGTTATCTGGAAGGCTGGCTGTTAGAACAAACTCGCCCAGACTGGATCATCGCGAGTACATAACTGTACTGGAGCGCTGACATCGCTACGTCATAACGGAGAAGGTCATGTCATCGCGATCAAATATAAGCAACAGTTGCGCTGTCTCATGAAATCCGACCATCGCGGGAATCACGTGTACTTTCGCGATGGCAGCGCGTTCGGTCTATTTTGGAGCGCTCATCAGCGCATTTATTTTGACAACAGTCGCGATGATGCAGAAACCTTGGCAAAGTGGGTCATTTGGCAACATCAGAGAGCATGAGCATGAATGATTTGGACTCATGACACAGTAGGAAGACTGGGATGAAGGCAGTGACAAATTACTGTGTAATAAATGCCCCCTAAAGCATGAAGCCCGAGAGAGTGGGAGGGGTGAAATGCTTTACGAAACTAACTGAACTGGAACACCACCGGGAAGAACCTGCACGCAAGTACAACTGATATCTTTGATAATCAATTACATGTAGTCTAGGCATGGGCGCAGCCATCCAAAAGACATACGAAATAGGTCTGTGGTATGGACGCAGCCACCCAGCTAATGCGACCATGATAAGAACAAAGGTATGGTCACATCCATCCTTGAAGACTCAGGTACGGTCGCAACCATCCATCAATGAGTCATGTAATGATCATAATAATCCACAAAATCGCAACCTGGATCCCAACAGACAAAATCCAAGGTCTTGCGCTCCATCTCGACCCGAACAAAGTACAAGTCCAAGCATGCGAATATAGGAGTTGAAGTCGAACATGCAAGAACATCATCTGATTACCAGTCAATGATGAAAACTGTTAACAGATGCGAGAGGTACCACCAATAATGACAATGGTCCTTAAGGTACTATAGGTACAATCTACGGCGTGCGAATCAGTGAGTTGGCATCGAACACCCGCAGAATCATTCGATCGGAGGCCAATGATGAAAACCTCGCGTCGAACACGAAGAACCTGCCATTGAGGCATGCAAGGCAAGCTCCAAGGCACCTGAAGGGAGTCTCTAGGTCAACTTCCTGGATAATGAGCTGAAGTCGACAGGAAGTGACCTTGATCGAAGGTGGGCCATAATGTTTCCCACATCATCGACACGAGACAGAGAAGGATAAGATATTTTGCGTGAGGTATCAGAGGGAGGTTGAGTATTCTGCAGAGGTCAACTTCTCTTGAACATATCGGCGGCACGACAGTGGACTTGGCAGTATTTGACATTAAATGATCAGGGGTCATGGTGACAAGGCAATGAGCAGATGAGAGGTCAAACAGGATAACCCAAACCCACGGAGGCAAGTGTAAAAACAAGATGAGATGTCCCCACCCAAACACAAATGCAGACAAGTGCCATGTTCAAGAGTGACATACTGCCGACACGACAATGATTGTGGTTCCATTTTCCCCACCATTGCTAGCGAGTACCCCGGTTATTTTTTGATGACAAGCTTGACGAGAATAGCATATGCTTGAAAGGCGTCATTTCGATAGAATCTGATGTCATTAAGTTTTAACGAGTCTGACAAAGGAAGAACTCAGCGTCTTTTCATGTTTAGAGAGTCTGAAAAGACAGCGGAAAAGGAAACTCCAGGGGGGTCCTTTTTCGTAAAGTTGTGTTTCTCGAGCCCGAAAAAGTATAAAACAATGCTCGAAAGAACCGCCCGACCAGTATGATTGAGGAGTACTTTTCATGAGTAGTGATTTCGATCGGAAAAAAGTAAAAAAGTGATCAAAACCACGTCGCTTCGTAACCGTTAACGAACCTAAAACGACAAGGGTCCGACGATCTTTTCGTCTTTACACGGTCGGAAAAGGGTTTAAAGATGACCGCCTCTCATTTACATTTAACGAGTCAAGAGGAAAAACTCGGCAATCTTTTCATCTTTAAACGGTCAGAAAAGCGTTGAAAGCAGACCTCCATTTGTATTTTCTTTAACGAGTCAAAAAGGGAAAAACACTCGGCAATCTTTTCATTTTTTACGAGTCAGAAAAGAGCTTAAAGGAGACTCGTCCTAGAGGAACGAGTGGTATAAAGGGTAGCAACTGGTTCCGGCAATGGTGGAACTGCTCAAAACATGTAATGGTCAAGAGGCTGGCTAATAAAACCACTCATCGATACGGTCCCTCAGGAAAGGAAAAACAACCAAGTGAAAGCATATGATCAGCCAAAGAGATGGTGGCGATGGGATGAAACAACCAAGGCTCATCTAGCAGAATTTAGCAGATAAAGACAGCAATCACAAGATGTGAATTAGGTATGGGTTCATTTTTACACAAGCTTGAACCATGGGGAACTTTGCTTGGATTCAGTTTCATGTTTACACAAGCTTGAAACAAAAAACTCGCTTGTTATAAGTTCGCATGCCCCCAGCATAATAACACAAATCGAGGTACATGCCCCCCAAGATTCATTGCATTCAATGAGGTGGATGGAATGAAGGTTCACTTTCGAGATCTTGGAAAGACTCGACTTGGATTTTACGAGATCTTAATCAAAGACTCGATTTGAAAAGGGATTTGTTTCATTTTTTAATGAGGTTGACACAGTAAAAGAACTATCCTCATAACCCTTATTTCATTTTTTAATGAGGTCGACATAAGATCAAAACTATCCTCGTAACCCTTGTTTCATTTTTTAACGAGCTTGACACAAGATCAGGAACTATGCTCGACCAAACCCAGTTTCATTTTTTAAGGAGCTTGACATAGGAAAGTGAACTATGCTCTGAACGAACTTCATCATAATGAACAGGAAGTCGTC
The DNA here is from genome assembly GCA_031772625.1 of Pinus tabuliformis. NCBI lineage: Eukaryota > Viridiplantae > Streptophyta > Pinopsida > Pinales > Pinaceae > Pinus > Pinus tabuliformis. The sequence goes on from CM062804.1 coordinate 432,220,566, forward strand.
ACTTCCAAGAATGGCACTCCCGGTGGAAGGACAACATCTTGGAAGTCAGGACCCAATGCCCCCAGGACATTATGCATGACGGCATCATCATGGGATACAGGCACGGGGTAGGTAGCCACGTAGTTGACCTGCGGTGGGGCAGACACAACCGGTGGGTAAAAACCAGGAGGGGTGGCAGCTGCGCAGGAGGCACCAGGGGACTAAAGAACGATAATTGATCTATAGTCACGATTCTTCCGTCGTGTGGAAAGCGAACCACACGAAAAAGTGAAGAGACAAGGGCCCCCATGGCATAAACATAGTCACGGCCAAGGAGAAGACTGAAATCTAAAGCACCTTGGACAACCAGCACGTCCATATAGACAGTTCTGCCTCCCAAAGTAATAGGAAATTTCGGGAAGACCCCTAGAGGTTGACTGGTTCCCCCGTCAAATGCTAACAGATTCTATACGACCGGCCCGAGCTGCGTGGAACCTAAAGCTTGCCAAGTAGTGGACGACATAAGACTGACAGACGCTCCTTCATCCAAAACAGTGCCAGGTACTGCCTTATCATAGGCAAATACTGTAATCTAGAAAGGCACATGGGATGGAAGGCGGAAAGCAGTCAGGTGACTCCAGTCGAAGGAGACGGCCAAATTACTTGGTGGGGGAATCATATGATTGCCCCCATGCTCTATAGGAACCGAAGAAGGACTTTCGGGAGCAGCTGGGGTAGGAGAGTCATTTCTGGACTCAAGGGAATCTTAGGAGACGAGAAGAACATGGGCATGATGCTCTTCCGAAACAGAGTGATCGACGGGTGGTGAACTCAAGTCGATACTCTCTCCGACCAGTGGTTGGTCTAGAACAGGCTTGGCACAGCCTGGTTCGGGAAGAGGAGCCTGGACAAGAGAAGAATCTAAGTCAATCTCTTTGTCAACAGGGAGAGGGTCTGAAGAAGCCTCTGATAACAAACACGAAGTTGGGGTGAAGAAGCTGTAAGACTTTCCAAAACAACGGAAGCTTTATCCATGAGCGGACAAAGGTGAAGGGGATGATTTCCTTCACATAGTCTACAGGGAATTCGAATCTTCCCTTTCTTCTGAATGTTGTCAATTGATAGGGTGGCATCGCCATGAGCTTCAGAGGATGATGAGGGACGAGCCGGATCGCGAGACCATACTTCAAGGATCCTGGGAATACCAGGACTCACGAAGAAGGTGGTCATCCTTGCACAATCTACAAGGAAATTTGACCTTCCGCGGAGGAGCAGAAGGTGGCTCGACTTGAGTTGTACTTTTAACCTCTCACTTAGGAGACTTCTTCTTCTTCATCTTCTTCTTCTTCTTCTTAGCCACCTGGTTACTTGAATCGAGACTTTCACCAGGCGAAGTAGAAGATGAGGACGCAGAAACAGGCGAAGAAAGGGAGAGGTCCACCTTAGGGCCGAATAAATTTTAAGACGCAAGGACATAACTTGACCTTTTCATTTTTTAAGAGTCGAGAAAAGGACAAAAAGATGACTCTAGTCGCCTTCGAATGTTTAATGAGCCTGAAGTGACAAGTGCTCAGATGGACCTTTTCTTTTAGGGAGTCCGAAAAGGAACGAAAGTGACTACTCTAGAGAAACTAGGCAAAAGGGTTTACCAAAAAAATCCGTAAAACTGCATACACACCTTGGCAGTGATATGAAAACCAAAGACTTTTCGTACGGCAGTCAATCTTCCCGAATGCTGTGTTCGGTGCGTTACGGCTTGTGAGGCGGCAGACACGGCTTCCTATGGATAAAGGATGATAACCTAGTGGGGTCTCCCCATATACTCGACGGTACGTGGGAGCTCAAATCCATGCTAGACCACTATTGAGTCACAGAAGGAGGAATCACCCAACCTTGAGTGAAACAAAAGTGACTAGGTTTAACGACGCCGGAGCACGTCTCTAGCCTAGACCTCTAAACAGTGTGCGTTATGTTCCAATGCGTTTTTAGGTTTATTCAGTTCATTTTAAAGTTGATCTTGCATTAGGTTTCGGTTTTCAGGCCTTACCATATGTAATCTCTCAAAATTCCCTAAATGCAAACTATATGCCAAAACATGTCATTTCATTCGATGAATGCTAGTTACAAGAGGGTGTGAGGGCTTTCACGCAAACGAAATGATCACAAAACAACAAATAACTTCCCTAATGCAGCTAATGGAAATTCACAAACTTTTCTTTGAGATCACTAATCACTGATCAAAATGAAAAGCTTCTAATTCTCATTAACTAATACAAAGCAAAGAGATTTTCCTTTTTGTTGATGGCAAAGTGCATTAAACAAACTTTGAGAAACGATAACAAACAAATGTGAAAAACCGGTTGACCCCAAACAACTGTGATTTGTGTCCGGGTAGTGAAAAGAAATCGAAACAATGTCAAGATTGGTTCAACAATGATCACTTAAACAACCAAGAAAAAGCAAGCAAAGAGGAAAGCTCAATCAAACCAATAGCAAGCAGTAAACAAACCTTTTCAAACGAGTAACCAAGTAAAGCTGATCCAACAAACTTGGAATAATAAAATTAGGTCACAAAGCAAAAAGGCAAGATTCGCTCAAAAAAACTCACAAGAGAGTGTTTCAACCTCCAGACGGTGAAAAACAAGTCACTAACCAAGTGAGAACAGCAGGGGATAGCAAGACCAACAGGTTCAGGAGGCAGAATTGAAGAAATTCAATTCTACAGGAATCAGCGCAGGTGATACACAACAACAATGTGTTGATAAAAAACTACACATAGCAACAATGCGATGTCAGCGCGGAAGTACACACCTTACCTGCGATGGTCTGATTTACAGAACCGTCGCGACTGTTAGGTGTATTAACGCGATGAACAGGAGATCACGGAAAGGGGAACGCGATGACAGCGCGACTGTTTAATTATAAACCGCGATGATGTTCAAAAACAGCCACAATCAAGCCAAAAGCTCCCAAACCAAGACAGCCAATCTTTAAACAAACAAGGCATCTCCCAGACCGAACCAGGAAACCAAGAAACAGAGAACTAATCCCCAAATTTTGAAAAGAGACCAAAAACAAACTCAAGGAAAAAATGAACAAAAAGGGACAAAGGCCAGCTCCAAGTTGTTCAGTTCGTAAACCAAACCGAAGATTGACTGAAGTGACGTTGATCTACTTCGCTAATGCAGAGCAATAGCGTTTCGAAGGCTATCTGGTCGTGCTTCAGGCTCCGTCTAAAGTTTACAAATCAAACAACAAGGTAAAGGTCCCCAGTGGAGTCGCCAAATTGTTGTGGAGGTAAATCCCCTCTGCGGACAGAGGCAATCCCTACTAGCCCAAATAGGGTCTAGCAACAATCAAACAACGCTAACACGCAGGTTCCTAATTGCAAATTAAAGACCGATGATGAGGGCCTACCTGGATCCCAACGCTAGTACTTGTAGAAGAGTCGTCGCTCCGTTCCTTTGCTCCGGCTGGTCACAATCCCCACGATCCTCGTGAACGGACACCTGCACATGCAAAGAACGATACAAACACAAGCATAAAATCCAATAGATGCAACTATATATCAGTCGGAAAGGATATAACTCAATCACCATCATAAAGATAATAAGAGTGGAACCATAATGATAGTCGTCTATTATTGATAAACAAAGAAGAATACAACCATAGTTTTGACGTCAAATCCTTCTCAAGAGGGTCCAGCCAGCAAGTTCCTCAAGCATTCACCCTTGAGGATAGATCTCCCAAGACAAAACTCTCTCACTCACAAGTTTACACAAGATCAAAATACTTCACAACCTTCCTTAAGCTCTCTAACAATCCCACACTTGTCACACCAGCTACCTATCAAGCTCACAACACTATCAGCAACACTCCAAACACTATGAATTCCAAAACTAGCAGCTCATAGCAATGGTGGAGGCTTAAATAGGAGAAGGAGTCTCCATGAATGGTGGGAAGATGAGCTTATCTCCAAGGAAGGTGGCTCAAATGACAAAACAGACATGCCAGAGAAGGGAGGGTGACATATACAAGGCCAACAACCAGGTCTAGAGTTATCTGGAAGGCCGGCTGTTAGAACAAACTTGCCCAGACTGGATCATCGCAGGTACATAACTGTACTGGAGCATTGACATCGCTACGTCATAACGGAGAAGGTCATGTCATCGCGATCAAATATAAGCAACAGTCGCGCTGTCTCATGAAATTCGACCATCGCGGGAATCATGTGTACTTTCGCGATGGCAGCGCGTTCGGTCTGTTTTGGAGCGCTCATCAGCGCGTTTATTTTGACAACAGTTGCGATGATGCAGAAACTTTGGCAAAGTGGGTCATTTGGCAACATCAAGAGCATGAGCATGAATGATTTGGACTCATGACACAGTAGGAACACTGGGATGAAGGCAGTGACAAATTACTGTGTAACAATGACTTTATTTATGGTTGGGTTGATATGTTTTGAAGTTATATCGTGCTAATCTAACTTGATTGTGTAGACAAGATAGTCTTCTCTGAGATACATTAAGGTATGAGTTCGCTTATGTCGTATATTTGGTGCTTAATTGTTTGATTATGTCGTTTATTTGGTGTTTGAGTGTTTGGTTTCTATTATGTCATCTAGTTAATTTATCTAACATGGTACATTAATAGTTTGTTTGAATGTTTGATCAATTGCATGATATGAGTATGTGTCTGTAAGATTGCATGAAAAAATGATATTGTTTTAAGATGGTTGTACTAACACATATATGTTGAGATAGTTGACATGTACTTGAGTGTAAGTAGGTGACAGTTGTAACATTATGTTTAATGACTATGAGTTGACTATGGATTATGACATGATTGTTAGTCTTGGTAAAAGTTGATTTCAAATTGATAGATATGATGTCTTGATATTTGGAACATGTGGTTGACATGTGTGAGTAGTTGCAAAGTAACATGTTTGGCATTAGTATGACAAGGTAAGGTAACTAGTATGTTGTTATGTTTACTTATGCACTGACAGTTATGTGTTGATGGAAGTATGATATAGGGGATTGCATGGCAAAAGAGATTGCCATGAAATCCTAAAGAAGGCTCGAGTTGAGCTTTCACTTGGAGGCATTGAAAGCCCATGGGGATGGAGTCATGGTGTTTCTTTCCAGTCTTGTTTTTTTGGTTTTTTGTAATTTGTTGAGTTTGATTTGTGGTTTTGTTTATGTCTGGTACAAGGCCTTGCCACTTTGTTTGCAGTGTCGTATTGTTATTGATTTTCATGGTTTTCTTCTAGTTTGTTTCTTGTCTTGCCTTTTATGTTTTGAGTCTTGGGAATTGGTTTGGGAAAAAGAAAAGTTAATGGAGTTCAGGGAGAGTGGTGTGGTACCCAACAGATAATGAAGGACTCAGATTAAGTTGGTGCATGTGTAAGGGCAGCGAAAGGTAAGAGTGTGACAGTTGGCTAAGTTGGTTGGGTCCATTAGTGTAAATAGATGGTGGTAGAACAATCATGAGAAAGGTAATAGAAATGGTAAAGTAAATGGATTTGAAGTTTCAGAGGTTTTGGCTATGTTGGGAACTGTGGTTTTCAATGTTATGCATGAATCAAGGAAGTTCTCTTAACCTTGCCCTTGAGATCTAGTAATTATGTTGTGATCATAATTGCTTTATGCTAATGTTTATATGCATACATGATTGTTTTATGTTGATGTTTAGACGTATAAATGTATATATGTATGTCGTTGTCTAACAGAGTCACCAGAGATCATTCTTTTGGAGGAATGATTTTTTATGTAGGTGAATGGCATAAAGAGGTTCCTGATATATGAGAAATCAAGTCAGAGAGTAGCCCTGACAAATCTACGATGTCAGTATCATGTGGTTATGAGTTGATATTATGTGACTATATTATGTCTATGTTATGGACAGACTATACCGAGGGATACATCAATGAAATGAAAGCAGTGTGGTATGCAGCACGTTGGGACAAGCATGGATAAAACATTGGAAGCAAGGTTGCTTGGTAGAGACAGTGCGGTTTTGGATGTGGTACTACTGTTGTGCATATGTTATATATGTTGTACATGTTGCATCTGTGATATTGTGTGTATTCGGTGTTGTGTATATATAATGTGTGTACTTGTTGTCTATGCAATGTTATGTACAGAGTGGTACAGATAGTGTTGTGTGAATATTGCATATGCAATGTTGGGTATAGATGGTGCTATGTACATGTTGGATATGCGATGTTGTGCACATATTGTACTATGCGCATGATGGATATACGATGTTGTGTGCATGTTGGATATGTGGTGTTGTGTACATATGGTGCTATGTGCATATTGTATATGCAGTGTTATGCACATATGGTGTTGTGTGCATGTTCTGTATGTAGTGCTATGTACATATGGTGTTGTGTGTGTGATTGTACATGTGGTGTTGTGTGTATATGATGTTGTGTATATGTCGTGCATGTGGTGTCATGTACATGTCGTGCATGTTGTATTGTGTAAAATGGTATTGTGTATACATTGTACAGGTGGTGTTGTGTACATGTGGCATTGTGTAGGTGGTGTCTTGTACATGTAATGTTGTGCACACGTTGTGCAGGTGGTGTTGTGTACATGTTGTACATATGTACTGGTGTACATGTGGTATTGTGCACATTTCATACATATGTTGTGGGCATGCGGTTCCGGTACTATGTATGTGCATTGTGTAGTCGTGGTATCTTGACGTGTATTCATTGTGTTGTACTTTGTGTATGTATATGTATTTTGTTGTACATCGGGTGTAAGTGTATTTATTATGTGGTGGTGTATATCGAATGTAGACATATGTATTGTGTTGTGTTGTACACTAGGTGTATGTGTTGTATGTCAGGTGTAGGTGCATGTATTGCATGGTGTTGTATGTCGTGTATGGTTGTGTGTGTGTGATGCACACTATGTGTATATGCACATGATTGAGGAGAATACATGTATGATTCTAGTCTATGATGATTACATATGAACTATGATTCTGGTTTATGATGGTTACAAGTGATTTGTGATTTTGATTTATGATGGTTGTGTTTTGAGCTAACCTGATGTGATATGTTTATACATGATGATTTGGTCAAAGATGTTAGTTTGATTTGCTGTGACAGGAAGTGAATAGAATTGCAAGTGTACCTTGTTAATGGGTCACTAATGAGGTATGATTTGAAGTTATTTCAATTTATTTTGAATGTAATGGAAATTATGTGCTTGGTACAGAAAACATGAAATGTCTAGTTGGGTGGTCGAAACTAACGGCAAGCATTAGCAGCAACAACAAAAGGAATTGGAACAAGTCGCAGTATGTTGGTAAAGCATTCAAGAGCAAGGCCATTGTGGGACACTGGTACCCAATAGTGTCCATCGATTGCCATGAGCATGTTATGACCGGTATGATGGTTTGAGGAAGGGATATGCCTTGGTTTCTGGACCTTTCGATGCAAGAAAACTTGCCGAGGGATGGACTGCCCGGGATGGGGGTGCCAGCGGAACTTCAAAGGTGTGTGACTGCACAGAAGAGGGTGATCAGATTGCTCGAGGGACTGTGTAGCAGAGAAGGGAAGGTCAGGGATATGTTTGTTTTGGTCATTAACATTGTCAGATGGAATCAAATGCACATTGGGAGTGTGCCATGGAACAATGAGCCAGTAATTGTTCACTGAGAGGACAAGTGGCGCAGGATTATAGCGCTGGACATTGGATGCAGATTTGACTTTAGCAGTGGATTCTGGACTTCCTAGGAAGGAGGCGAATCCCGGTATTACTTTGAGGGTGGAGGTGTGAGCTTCTGGATTCCCTTGTTGAGGATGCAGACATCGTATCTTTTTATTTGTTGGTTGAGCAAATGTGCATATGTGTATATGTGTGTATTATTGTAAATATTGTATCGAGCTAGATTTATAGAGCTCCATAGAAAGTATGATTAATTGTTGGGTGAAGCAAATTTGTATATGTGTATATGTGTATATGTGGTTATTATTGTAAATATCGTACTTAGCTATGTTATAAAGCTCCAGTGAACGGTATGTTTGTCATATTTCAGCGGTGGTCATTGTAAATACTGCGACGAGTTGTGCTGTAAAGCTCCATGGGAAGTATGTTTTGTTTTCATCAGTCTTGTTGGTTATAGGTGTCATTGAACACCGAGGACAGTGTTCCCCCAAGGGGGAGGGTTCTGTAACAACCCTGGTTAAAAATTCATGTAAAATATATATAAGACCACAGTCTTGGGACACATATTCCAAGTTGAATGGTGGGTAAAACATCCTAGTGGGTGTTCATTTCGATTATTATGGCTAAAGGAAATGGCAATGGCAAAGGCTTTGGAAAGGCAAAATGACATTTTTGGGACATTTATTTATGAAAATAATGGAAATTAGGAGAAAATGAAGGTGAAAGGTTGCAAGTTGCATGTGAGGAGGAAAATGAAGGGAAATAATGGAATTTGAAGAAAATAGAGACCTCATTGATAAAAAGGCTTCTAAGTATCAGTTGGCAAGCTTTTGCTCGAGCTTGGTCAGTGTAACATTTTGTTAGTTCATTTTTGGAGCTCTTATTCTATTCTCTCTCTTTCATACTCTTGGACACTTAGAGTTTTCTTGGAGCACTCTTGAAGAGTGTGGCATACTTGGATGCTTGGAACAAGAAGGCAAAGGAAGAGCAGGAAAGCGCAAGAGGACATCAAGATCAATAGCTACAACGGGTTTTGCTTGCAAGTACCGAATTGCATGTATGTTTTCCTCACTAGTTTTAGCATGCATGACATATGTATGTGGTTTATTGGTCATGATCTGTCATCGACACTGAGGATTTCCTGGATTAACAATGGATTTGCCTAGCCTTACCATTTATGGGATAACCATGGTGTCGTGGATTCATTTCTTTGTTTTTCTAGTTGGTTCTCATGTTTCCTTTAGCTTGGGTTGAGTTACTAGTTTCTACAAGCTTTGGTTGGAAAAACATTATGGAAGCGTTGTAACAGCTTGGGTTGAGTTACTAGCCCTGGAAGCCTTGGTTGGACAAAATCTCTGGAAGCCCTTAGTGGATTGAATTACTAGTCCTAGAAGCCATGGTTGGACAAACGCCCGAGAAGCCCGACGGCAACTGTGGGTTGAGTTACTAGTCCTAGAAGCCTTGGTTGGAACAAACGCTCTGGAGCCTTGGACAGCTTTGATAGAGACCAATCTGGTGATAGTTTGTGATGTTCGACCATGAGATGGAATCACTGATTGACGGGTTGAGGTGGTTTGGACTCTGGAAGCCCTGGTTTGGTTTATTGAGGGATTGTCCACATTCATGCTTGGAATATGGCACAAGGGTGACTGGCTGAAGAGAGATTTGGCTCAGCCATGTTTATGGTCAGGTGGTTCGTGGAAGTCAGCCTTCGCATCATTAATATTAAGTTATTTCTCCTTGTTAATTCATGAGTATTATATTGGTTTGTATATGGATTATATGATTGTTGTTTCCTTGGTATTTATGTTGTTATTATGTTGGTTATGAACATGTATTATGACAGTGGCTATGTATGGCTCTCATCATGTTTTTACTTGTAAATGAATGAACAATGTATCTATGGCCTAATAGATGAAATTGCAGCTAATGTGTTGAGGCATCAATGCTTCTTAGCAATTATCAGATAAGTATGAGACTCCTATGCTCAGCTTTGTTGTTAAGACTTGTAGCTTTCATGTTGGTGAGATGTTTGACGAAATGTCTACCATGGCTAGTAGGGTTTGCAAATGTATCTTTGTTCCGCTGTGAAATTTCATTTCTAAAGGTGTCATTGAGTTATGGGCAGTGACCTGGGCTTTGAGCCAAAAAAAGTGGCACAAAACCCGAAATCACAGGAGCTTCTGGGAGCCTCTTAGACGCACCCCGGTCCATATCAAGGGAGTGTCCAGGGAATTAATGCACTAAAACTTCGGTTGGTCTCAGGGGATGGTTACCTGAGTGGTTGGGATGGCTCTTGGGAGTTTTGTTGTTGATGTGGAAGGTCTATGTGATGTGTTTTGCCAGTTCCACTTCCTTAACTGACACAAAGGGAGTCGAATCATATCATAGTAACTTCTCATCACATGTTTACCTCGTTTGGTTAGTTACTTGGGTAGATGTGGGAGGAGGGTGTTATAGTTTTTACCTTGTGTGTCCATGATCCGATCAGTTGTGGTCTGTTCGATGCAATCTGGATTGAGCTCTGCTAGTGTCAGCTACTCAACAATGTCTGATGTGTCCAACAATGGTGGAAAGTATGGCCGAAGGCGGTCCACATTGAATACGGGGTGCAGGCCAAGGAATAGAGGGATATTTAGCTCAAAAGTAGTCACCACAGCCTTAGTGATGGTGTAAGGCCCATATCGAAGTGGTTGAAACTTTTGATGGGCTCCGGCAACACGTTCCTTCTGTAGGTGCAACCATACCTTGTCGCTCACTTGAAACTTTATGTGGCACCCAATGTTGATCATGATGTTGTCTATACTTGACATTGGCTTTATCCAGGATGTCATGAACCTACTAACGGATGTGTTGGATGCGTTCAATAAACCTTGTGGCTTTATCAACTTCGAACTGTACATGTGCAAATTTGGTCCATGTAGTTGTAAGAGGCATGGCAACATCAATCGGCCCAATGCTTGAAATCTCGAGCCCACTTGAAAGGGGCTGTGTCGAGTCGACCTATGGAGAGCTCTATTATAGTTGTGTTGTATATAGGGAAGACTCTCATCCCATGTCCATGGATGCTTGGAGTTGTACATGCGTAGTATGTGAACTATCACCCTATTGACGACCTTTGTTTGGCTATCAGTGTGGGGATAAAATATAGTCGACTTAGTGAGCTTGGTGTCTAATAGTGAGTAGAGGTTCGACCAGAATGTGTTGAGGGACTTGTTGTCCCAAACTAATATAATGGTCTGCGGGATCCCAAAATGTACCCACACTTGTTCAAAAAAGAGTTTGGCAGTGTCTTTTGTTGTTATACTCTTCTTGCAAGTAACCAATATAGCCATCTTAGAAAATCTATTAACAATCACAAATACACAATCATTACCATGCTTGGTAGAAGGAAGACCAAACATATAATCCATGGAGATGGACTCCCACGGCTTGCTAGGAGTATGCAAATGAGTGTACAAGACTTGCTTCTTAATGGTTGGTTTGGCGATGGCACATACAGTGCAAGATCTAATATATCTTCCAACATCCTGTTGGAGTTTGAGCGAATAAAAATACTTTCGTAGTATTGCCATTGTTTTCTCCAAAACAAAATGTTTTGCGACCCGACTATAGTGTGTCTCCCAAATTAGCTTGGCACGTTCGCTTGAAGGAACACAAAGGTGCCCCAGGGAGCATTATAGTGTGTCTTGGAGGTGGAATTCTGGTACTTGCTTGCCATCCATCAACATTTAGTGTGTGGTGATGAATTTTGGATCATTTTTGTATAGTTGTGGTCATCCAAAAGTCTCGTGCCCATAAGAGTTGAGAACAATGATTAGTGCCACAACTGAGGGTCGATTAAGCCATCTGCAACATTATTGGTGTTGCTCTTCTTGTATTTAATATTTAAATGAAATTGTTGTAGATATGTGGACCATTTTTTATGACGACCGTTTTAGAACTTCCCTTGTGTCTGTGTAAACTAAAGAGGCCAGTGATTTGTGTGGATGATCGTCTCCTTCTCCATAATGCAATGTTTCCATTGTCAACAAGCCTACACAATGAAATACATCTTATCGTAGATGGTGTATTTCCAAATCATATCGAAGAGTGTCTCAATGTGATAGACCACTAGACGCCCTTGTTAGGTGAGAACTACACCAATGGCATAGTCGGAGGCATTTGTTTCAATTTCAAATGGTTGTTTCAAGTCTGGCAATGTGAGTATTGGCGCAAAGCAAAGACAGTGTTTCAGTTCAATGAATGCCCTCTATTGGGACTTGGACCAAAAAAAAATTACTTTCGATTCGCCCTTGGTAACTTGATTCAAAGGACAAGTGATATGAGAGAACCCCAACATGAATCTTCAAAAAATATTAGCAAGGCCAAAAAAGTTGCGAGGCTCTGTTAGATTTATCGAAGTTGGCCAATCCCAAATGACTTGGATCTTAGTCGAATCTACATTCATGGCTTGTTCATCAATGATGTAGCCCAAATATTGGACCTGGTTCATGCCAAAGGAGCATTTCTTCAAGTTAGCATATAGTTGGTATTGTCGCAAGGTTTGAAGGACCTATCAAATATATTGCAAGTGCTCTGCCCAACTCCTGCTAAAGATGAGGATGTCATCCAGATATACAACCACGAAAGAGTTGGTGAAAGGCTGCAAGATGTCATCCATCATCCTCATAACAGTTGCAAGGGAATTTTTCAACCCGAAGGGCATGAGCAACCACTCAAAAAGGCCCTCAGATTTGAAGGTGGTTTTCCATACATCTATGGGTTTTATTGGAACTTGATGATAGCCAGACTTTAAATCAATCTTGCTAAAGTACTTGGCTCCCTTGAGTTCGTCAAGAAGGTCATCAATCTGTGGGATCAGTAACCTTGTTTCTGACTGTGATTTTATTTAGTGCTCGATAATCATTAGAGAGTCCCCAAATCTCATCCTTCTTATGTACGAGTAGAATTGGGCTCCCGCAAGGTGAGGAACTTGGTCGAATGTGCCCTTTTTGTAGGAGCTTGATCTACCGCTTGATTTCCTTGTTTTCCATAAGAGAGCAACAATATATTGGCCCATTGGGTAGAGGAGTTCTGGGAGTCAGATCAATCGAATGTTTGACCAGACAGTGCAAGGGTACCCTATGAGTGAAGAGAAGATGTGCCTATACTCTTCCACAGCCTTATCAACTTGCTTTTGTTGCGCAGAGGAACCCTTTATGGGGGTCATGGACGTGGCCATGATCTTCCCTTTACTTTGAGAGCAAATATGAAAGAAAACAAATTTCTCGGTATGAGTGATGATCTTACTGCTTTGCTTAGCAGAGATCAAATAAATGGTGGTAGGCAAGGCTACCTCTAGTATCCTGTATATTTTTATGCCCAAAGTAATAATCACAATGCCAAGTTTGGGCTCATACACAACATGACCCTTCCACAAGTATAGTTGGCCTAATAAAACACCAAAAACTTCAAGAGGAGCAACATCACACAGTACCTCGTCCGCAAAGGGCTTGATGTTGTAGGTAAGGCGGCACTACTGGATGACACGGAGATCTTGTCCTTGGTGGAGCCACTCAATGGTGTATGGTTGCGGGTATAGTGTGGTCGGCAAGCCCAACCGCTTAACGACCTTTGCTATGATGAGCTTCTTTTGGCTCCCACTATCGAGAATGAACTACAATGGAGAACCCTTCACACACATCTATGAGTGGAAGAGATGCTCCCCCTCCTTTGGATCTTTAGGCTCAATCTAGACCTTAGTGGTAGCAACGGTAGCACTGGGTTCTGTGTCAATAATCTACTTCCCCTTGTCAATTTTTGGCTCAAAGTCGAAACATGCATCAAACTTTGAAGTTTTTAGCGCGACCACCAGTGATTGTTTGGTGCGACACTCATTTATGTTGTGGGTGGGGTTCTTGTGGAACTTACACCACTTTCTTGTGTTGTTCTTCATCTTTGTGGTGTTATTATTTGCTTGTGAGTTTGATGGGTTGTCTTGGGCCATTCCACCTTGACTTTGTCCTTTGTTCTGCTGATTGGAGGTGTATTTTTCATGCTTTAGATTCACAGATCCAAAGTCTCGCTTCTTCTGCTTAAATTTTTTTCCAATCTTGACAGCATATCAATATGTTGCACCAAGCGAGGAGATGTCCAGGAACTCTGTTTTTGTCTGGATGTATTTGTGCAGACAGTCGTGGTACTTTTGTACCAAATATCACACAAAATCCTGGATACCCAACTTCGTGCGTACGCTATGGAAATATTTGTGAACTCTAGTACATCTTGGCCCTTTTCCTGTCGTAGTGTGGTCCATATTATGTACTTATCTTCACAACTCCCAACAGGGTAATATTAGTCCTTTACAGCATCTCAAAAAGAATTCCAAGAGGGTGAGGATGAAAAATAGTGAGGGTTTCTCTTCGTTCCTCTGCTCATAGTAAGTTTCCCATTAGTCCTTGACATGGGGGGCAACTTTGAGGGGTGCAAAAGTAATCTTTTCCCTTTTGGAAAAATTATGGATCGAAATATATCCTTCCAACAAATTTAATCATCTATCTAAGGCATTTGTGTCTATCTGGCCTTCAAATATAGGAATGTCAAAGTTAACTTGTACCTTAAAGGGAGCGGCACCTCCAAAGTGACTGTTAGATGAAGATGATTTTCCTGTTGATACCCGCCGAAGGATCTGGGGAAAATTATCCATCATCTTGTTCTTTTGTCGCTCGAGGGCCTCTTTGAGCAACATTTTGAAAGGATCTTCTGCTCCTTCATCTTTCTTTTCTTTGTCATGGGAAGTCGTCGGGGTTAGAGAGGCTGAATTTGCAAGGGTTCAAGTATCAACTCCTTATACCCCGACTTCGTTGGAAACATGCACAAAAAAACAGAGAAAGAGTAGATTGCTCTGATACTACCAATCTGGATTTATGAAGGAACAAAATGAAATACAGATTTAGGCAAGAACATAGAGATACAGCGAAACAAAACTTCAATTAATAAATAACAAGTGTTGAAAATTGTTTACATACATAAGAGAAACAAACTAGTTCAAGCGATGGTAGCTTATCTCTGAGAAAAGATGTGTCAACTACATGCCTTCTGAACTGAGTTAGGCTTTTAGACCTTTTTATCATCAAGAAATAACCTAACCCTAGGAGATAAGGCACCAAAAGCTTGTGGGCCTCGATGGGGTTAGTTGGAACATAAACTTCCAAGGGTTGTAAAGTTGGCATACGACATTTGTTTGATGCGCACGATAACTCATTAGAAATTTTTATCCGACCACAACAACTTTCGACTGCAAATCTTTGTCGCAAGCTATAAATTTGCCTATTTCCCCAAAAATGTCGTTTAGGGCCTCTCAAAATGGCTCCGGAAGTTCAAAACCCAATCGTCAAAAATAGAAAACTGCCAAAATAGGAAACTGTGTTGGAAATTAGGAAACTGAAAGGAAACAATGTTGGGGATCCAAGTGGAATAGGCGAGTGGCCACCAATATCCACCTGGATCAATACCAGAGTTGTAATAGTGACTCTAGAAAGTAGACCAATGCCGAAGAGAAACACTCAACGACACTTAGAAAGGAGGGGGCTTTCTGTAAACCATGCAGAGTAAAGCAATGGTAAATGTGCAGAGCTGACATGCTCTGGAAAGCGCCCAGGCCTAGCCCGCTCTAATACCACTGTTGAAATGTGCAACTAGAATCAAAGAATAAGTGTGAATTTCAATTTCACTAAAGATGATATACATATAAATACAACATCTTGACCATTGGATAGGACTTTCAGTAACTGTACCATAACCCTAACGAATTAGGCATCCAACAAACTTTAAAGCAAAAGAAACCAAATATGGAATTTACTTCTCGTAACCATCTAATCCATAAGTTGTTTGGTATTTTAAATTATAGTAAATTGGAAAGCTACTTAAGAAACCTGACTTGATTGTGTCTTGTCCTAAGAACCCTAACACCTATTAGGGAAGCCTCTCTTGTGTTGAACTTATCCTTCACTAAAACAAGGGAAGTTGTTGCTTAGGTGATAGTGGCAACATTGCTAATACTCCACTAGTTTTTGCACATCGTGAAGGCTTTATACTAAGATAAAAGGTTTTGTGATAGCACAAACTACCATTGCTTTTATCAACTCTATATTTCACCTAAAAGGTGGATACCTAGTTGATTACCAAAACTAGAGCAATGCTTATGAGTTAAATAAGGTGGGCAATGATAAAAAATATTCTAAAACATGAGAAACATGTAAACTATGAGCCGCCTAAATCCTGAAGAACGAGAGGTATATTTCACATTGAGCCACCTAAATCCTGAAGAACATGCAGCTATATTTGACATTGAGCCACCTAAATCATGAAGAACAAAAAGCTATATTTCACATTGAGCTGGATAAATCATATAGAACAAAAATCTATATTTCACATTGTGCTATTAAAAAGTCAAACTCCAAAACAAAAAATAAAGATGATGTAAAGCAGAATATAGCTCTCAACTTCTGCATTCAAACACCAAGAACAACACGAGCAAGTACATACAAAGGAGCTGGGAGCATCTATCCTATCCTACATGGAAAGGCCCAAAAGTGTTGCATACAACATTACAATTGTTTTATACTTTAGGAAAATCGGCTTCAGCACTCTTTATTGGTACTCATTATAAAAGAAAGTCGTAGTCTAATGAGGTTTTAAATTTGTCCAGAAAACTATAGAAATTTCGGTACAATTTTGATAAAATTTGGTAGAAAAATTTGTAAATTTAGGTTACAATTGTCAAGTTTCAAGATTTTGGGTGCCCCAGGGGTTTCTGATGGTGTTGAATCCATTTCCACATCAAAAACAAGATTCAAACACTCCTACTTCCAAATTTTTTGAAGAAAAAAAATTACCGAATTCCAACCATTTTTTACCATCCGAAAAAATTTGCTGCCTCAATAAACAACACCCAAAAAGAAAAGCAGTGTGGAAGCTAATCAAAAAAGAAAAGCAGTGTGGGAGCTAACCAAAAAAGTCAGTTAATGTAATTATGTCAATCAATCTCATCAACAAGGTGGGAATGAAGGGGAAAAGCCAGTTGGTGGGTTTGATTATGTCAATCAGCGGTACTTTGTGTTAGTTAATAAAAAGAGTAATTATCCACATGAGAAAGGTAATGAAGCAGAAAGTGGGAGATTTCATTAATAAAAAGGATTTTAATTATTCATGGCAGAGAGGTAATGAAATAAAAAGTGGGAGCTTTCATTATAAAAAGGCACCTAGGAATTAGAATAGCGTTTTTTGAGAGGTAGTGTAATTTAACGAGGTGATATATTTTTGGCTTTTTTCATTTAAATTTGGAGATATCATTTTTAGTGAGATTATAACATTTCATTATTTAAATTGTATTTTTTAATGTAAAAATGGATTCAACATCTTGGAAATCCCATGGAGCACTCAGACTATACAGACTCAACAACTTAAAACTACTTCCCAATTCATGGGCAAATTTCAAGCAAAATCAACTAAACAAATTACCCAGAAAATGACTAAAAAGTGGCAAATAATATTTACCATAGTTGTTTTTTCATCTTGTCCATCAGATAAGAATAATATGATATTCTATGGACATGAATAAAAAAACAGTAAGTCAATCATTAGCTTCTTGCATGGTGCTTAATATTTGCCCCAAAGAGTCACCTTGCCTTTCAGGAGGTTTGTTATTACAGAAAATCTATAAGACAACATTTTGGCCAGGAGGTTTGCTATTACAGAAAATCTGTAAGACAGTATTTTGGCCATGAGTAACATCCAGCGTCCATACTGCCCTTTGGATTTGGTCTGACTTTGTATCCAGATTCCATACCATCTCAAGAAGTTTCAGTCTTTATGAACAGTGGGATTTGAGTATTCAAGTCTATGTTGCAGGAAATGTGGCATAGAGGTTCGTTTTGTACGGAAACGGGTACGAAACGCGGAAACGCGTTTGGTACGGTCGTGAAACGCGTTTCCAGCCGTACTGCCACGTTTCCCGAAACGAAACGTGGCCAGTACGGCCGGAAACGCGTTTCAGGGCCGTAGGACCCACGTTTCCTCATTAACTTGTGTTTTTTTAATTTTTTTTTTTTTAATTTGTTTTTTAATTTACTTTTAGGGTATGTTAGTGATTTCTAGATGTGTGTCTAAAGTTATAAAAGTGAATTGCAGTTTATCAGGAAGTTTGAGGCATATGCAGTTCATGGTAATGTTAAATTCTTAAAGTAAAAGTGATATTCTCCTTTATTTTCCATTTTCATCCTTTTACTTAAATTTTTAACATTACCATGAAATGACTCGGGATGTTTGAGAGTGGTTTCGCCCTCATTGGATTTCATATGGAGAAAGTAGAATTTTAGATCTCACTCAAAATCCAGCAGACTTATTTGTTTTTCAGGATTTCAAGATTTCAGGATTGGGAGGATTGCAATGTTTCCACTGGATTTTATCATGTACTAAGGTATGGAACTTGTATTGAATCAAGAGAATCAAGCCCTCTATGCAGGGGAAACTCCCAATAATCAAGATCATGTAGGGTACTAGGGTATGAAACGTGTATTTAATCAAGAGCACTAAGGTCGTTCGACTATGTAGGAGGAGACTCCCAATACAACAGTGGTCCTTCTAAAAAATGGGATGTGAATGCAGAAAATCCTGATTTGGATCTCTCTCTTGCAGCCTTATAGTCTTTATTGTACTTGCAGCCTTATATATTAATATAAATAAAGGCTGATTTTGAGATTTGGATATATAATAAACGTTGCTTTTGGATATTCCGATATTTTTATTTTCATTATGTGATCATTCATGAGTAAATGTGATGTAAATTAAATCTTAATGTTTAAGTGTAATAAATTATAATGTATCATTTATGCTTTATGATTGCACATATATATATATATATAAATATATATATATATATATATAAATATATATATATATATATTCGCGTTTCCCCGTTTCCAAAATTTGGGGAGGTCGCGTTTTGTATCGCTTTCCGTTTCAGAAATTCATACCCGTTTCCCCGTTTCGTGCAACTTAAATTCAAGTGCTTTTACTAGTAAACACTTACGGACTTTTCTGTTGTTAGAGCTCTAAAATCAGCTATCGACTGTACTGCTTCATATTGCCGGAATTTCTACTGTTATTACTAAACTACTGCTGTTGGTACTGAATTCACTGTTGTTGTTTTCTCTGTTGTTAGGCCCCTATTAGTTTTGGATCTCGCATTTCTTTCCAAATTCCAGGTTTCTGTAGCAGTTTCGTTCAGATTTAAAAAATAGAAAACCGATTTCAAGTTATGTCCATAACACTCCATAGAGTAATACATGGATTTAGTGGCACTAGATGGTGATTTGTCATACTCGCTTGCTACCAATGCAAAATTGACAACCCTGCGTCAGCTTGCTATAATGCAATCTCATGTCTATAGCATGCTTCACTTAGTATTACCAATAATCCCCACAAGAACAATGTCCATCTTTGAAATGATGGTATCGGGTGGAATCCCTCACAACAATTTCTCGTCCTACAATCTTGGAAATGTACTTGGTTGCAGAGTGGCAATCACCGCAAACTCTAAGGTTCTTGACAACTCGGAGAGTTGTTCCAGGGGATGTGTTTATTAACCCAAATGCAATTGCTAACTTCTCACTATGGTGGCAAAGAATTTGTTCTTTCTCCTCATCCTTGACATCATTCAACACAAACTGTGTATCAGGAACATACCCTTGCACCTTCATCTCATGAGACAACCTATCCAACTCTTCATAGATTTCCTGTGTTTGTGGGTGTGTTCTGTCTCCTACAAGAAAAGCATGCACCTGTTTATTGACCTCAATCCAGCTATATCCAGGTGTCTTTTTTATGCATCTGTCTTTCATCATTTTCCGCAACTTCTCAATGTCACACCACCTGCGAGCCCTGGCATAAATATTTGAGAGAAGCACATAAGGTGCAGCATTGTGTGGATCCAATTCAAAAAGGTGTTCCGCTACACTTTCCCCTAACTCTACGTTGTTATGTGTTTTACAGGCTCCAAGCAAACAAATCCATGCAACAGGATCAGGCTGTATTGGCATTTTGTTGACGAAGTCTCGAGCTTCATCTAGGTACCCAGCACGGCCAAGAATGTCAACCATGCATAAATAATGTTCCCTTAAAGGTGCAATATGATAACATTCATCCATGCTATTGAAGTGTCTGTAGCCTTCATCCACTAGACCAGCATGGCTGCAAGCAGACAGAACACTAACAAAAGAAACATGGTTCGGCTTTATACCAGAAATTCTCATTTGTTCGAAGAGTTTGAGGGCTTCTTTGCCACTGCCATGCATAGCATATCCCGCAATCATTGCATTCCATGACACTGCATCTGGACTAGTCATTTTATCAAACAATTCACGTGCCTTCTGTATGCTCCCACATTTTGCATACATGTCTATCAACGCATTCACTGCAATGACATCAGACTGGAATCCATCTCGGATTATTCTTTCATGGATCTCTTTGCCCTGTTCCAAAGTTCCCAAATTAGCACACGCCGGAAGAACACCAGCCAAGGTTTTGGAGTCTGGCCTCACTCCATCGAACTGCATTTGCTGGAAAAGCCTCAGGGCTTCCATACCATGCCCATTCTGCGCCAATCCTGCAATCACTGCAGTCCATGCCACGACACTCCTTTGAGGCATTTCTTCAAACAGATTCATTCCTTCTTCAACAAACCCATTCCGCAAAAGTCCCGAAAGCATAGCATTCCAAGAAATCAAGTTTCGTTGAGGTATTTTGTCAAACACTTCGCGTGCAAGATCAACTCTCCCGCATTTCGCATACATATCAACTAGGGCAGTCATTACAATGACGTTTGACTGAAAACCACCTCTCATTATCATTTTTTGATGAATCTCCAACCCCTGTTCCAGATCTGCCATGTCTGCGCACGCTGGAAGGACACTAGCAAATGTAAACTGATTGGGTTCAACCCCTTCTCCTTGCATTTGCCGAAACAAACTCAATGCCTCCTCAGGAATACCCTCTTTCGCATAACCAGCAATCATGGCGGTCCAAGAAACCACATTGCGATCGGGCATTTGGTCAAAAACTCTGCGAGCATCCTTCACACTTCTGCATTCTACATACATATTGATTAGTGTGTTCTGCAAATATCTATCTGCTGCCAAAATGGATCCCTTTTCGTTCATGTGCATGTGGGCATGAATTAGTTTCCCATCTGCAAAGGCTTTCCTGCGAATACAATCCTGCAAGAGATGAACATATGTACAAGAGTCTATATGCTTGTCTGTAATATGCAAACTTTGGATCTGGAATTCCTTTTCCAGTATGGAATCTTTACAAGTCGATTTTCTGCGATCTTGTACAGATAAACTCTTGAAATTGGCTTGAACTTGAGTACAAATTGGCCGAACAAATAAAACTATCTTCATGATTGTATTCAGGTTGCCTATGCAAAACAGCCATTTTATTCCAGTGCGCCCAGTTGGGAATTAAAAACAGAAGAAGTATCTCCCAATGAAATATAGATTACGTTCCGAAATACAGAATCTAAATTGGCATCCAGAGTCTCAGTGCTCATATGCAAAGTTTAGAACTGGGATTGATTTGGAATTATGATTCACTTTTTAAAGATTAAATTAAATTATAATTACGAAAAATTTATTGAATATTATTTCACTTACTTTTACTGAGCAATGTATAATCTTTTTGCGTGGATCGCACGGAACTTAGCTGACCAAAACACTCAGAGTTGGCCTAAAAGAGTTACGTCAAAAAAAACCAAGTGCTATACAGTAGTTATTACTCTGGACTAGTTTAAATATAACTACTCTGGATTAGTTTAAATATAATTAAATAAAGGGAACAAAAAGATTCGGTGGTTATTATTCTTTATTAGTTTAAATATAATTAAATAAAGGAAAAAAAAAGTTAGTAATTATTACCCTAAACTAAATATGGTTAAATAAAGGGAAACAAATGATTTGGTACTTTTGATTAGTTTAAATATAATTAAATAAAGAGAAAAAAATAAGGATTTGGTGATGGATAGATAATAAATTAGTAAGATATTTTTTTTTTAATTTTAATAAATTATATTTGTTTATCCCAAACAAATGCCTTTATCATTGATGTTGGACCACGAAGAGATATTTTCTCAAAAGAAAAAGAAAAAATTAAATACAAACATAAAAGAAATTTTATAAAGCAGGGTGAACAAAACCTTCTCTGGATTTTCCTATATTCCAATTATAATTAAATGGTGGATTTTCATCATTAGGATTTAAGGTTAATTAAATGGTGGATTTTCATCATGATTAGGATTTTTATAAAGCATGGTGAACAAAACCTTTTCTAGATTTTCCTATATTCCAATTATAATTAAATGGTGGATTTTCATCATTAGGATTTAAGGTTAATTAAATGGTGGATTTTCATCATGATTAGGATTTAAGGTTCATAATCGTCAAAGAAAAAAATGATAAGTTTTATTAGAAAATGATTTAAGGTTAATTAAATGGTGGATTTTCATCATGATTAGGATTTAAGGTTCATAATCGTCAAAGAAAAAAAAATGATAAGTTTTATTAGAAAACTATATTTTATAGCAGTTGTCTATAACGCGACTTTTTGAAAGTCTTTCCGGCGGGTTTTTCCGGTCGAAATCCGGCAGGAATTTATTGGAATCGCATGTTTGATAGCTAGTTTCTGCACAATGAAAGCGTCCCAGGGGTTTTCCAGGGTGCTGAATCCAAATATGCAGTTAAAAACCCATTTTAACTGCAACAAATCAAGATTTAACCTCAATTTCTTCCGCCGGATTCCGTCACCGGAATCTCCAAAAAGTCGCATTATAGACAACTCCTATTTTATATAGTTGTGGAAATTGAAATGAGATGAAAAGATAAGAGTCTTTTATGATCATTACAATATTTTTAATTAAAATATTTTAAAAATAATAATAATATTATTAAAAAAATGGTGAATTTTGATTTGCCTAATATAGTCAAGATTTAACCAAACTCAACTTTAAAAAATGGTAATTTTTTTTTGTAAACTTGGTAGGATTACATCTTCATCATGTCCAACTTCTCACCCCTATTCTCGAGATAGCACAAGATTTGAACCCAAGATGACTTTCTGTTTGGTGAGGCTTCATTTCCACGACCATTGCTAGTTGAAATACCCCAAGCGTACAAAAAAAGGGTAAATTTTGATTTGTCAGTTAACAAAAGAGGAAAAATTAAAATAATATTTTAAAATATATTATCATTGATTTTGAGCAATAACAATAATATATGAAAAATAGATATATTTGATCACTTATTTCCTAGAATGATTAAAAATTTAAGAAAACTCAAGAATCATCCGAAGGAGGGTGGACATGAATGAATTATTCATAAAGATAGAACTAGAAATTACCCCAAAAGATGCAAAGAGAGACCGATAGGATTTTTAAATTGTGATCATCTCAAAGGCATATATACAACTGAATTCAACATCCCAAGATTATCAACTTTCCAATTGAGAATACAACATTATTTAATAAAAAAATGAAAAGTGCAATCTCAACCCATTAATTGATTAACTTTGCAGTGTCAATATGAAAATAGCACAATCAAAATGAGAATATAGTGTAATTTCCTCAAATAAATAAAAATCTTAACTTAATTACTTAATTGGATCAATGGATAACTATAAAAATGGATGAATAGAAAGCTAAGCTAACCCAATAAAATTGTTAATTCTTTCATTTTAAAATATATTTTTACTTATTTATTCATTATGAATTGAATTGAATGATTTTAATTTAAAAAAAAATTGTCATCTTTAATTAATTATGAAATTATCCGTAATAATAATAGAATAGTGAATTTATTTATAAAACAAATGAATTAATTTATATTCATTTTAATCTCACATTCATTAAGTTTCTAAGAAATATATTTCAACTTCAATAGTATTTAAAGTGAGCTTTAACATATTATTTTTATATTTCACAGTGTTATTAATGTGACATATTTTACCCCCAAATGCGGGTGTCTAACGCTACCTTCATTGCGATGGGACTGGAGTGGGCAGAGCAGAGACGCCACCTGCTAGCCTCGTACAGTGGACCGGAAGCCATGTGGAGGGAGGATCACATGCAGGTGGGTTTAACAGGGTGTAAGGGAATGTTTGATGTTAACATTAATATGCCGTCCATCTCTGCAAGCCCTGGCTGGTATCGGCTCTCGGCTCCCATGAATGCCATAGTTATGGCAGGAGGGTCTCGAGGCAGGGGAAAATGCTTATTAACCAGATTTCGCCATGGGTACACTCTGTTGTTCCTTGTGTTGTGTTGGATGGGCGCGGGCTCAACTAGCTCGAAGCCTCCGTGTTGGTTGGGCTCTTGCTCTACTTCTCCGTCTCCCGCTGCTGCTTTGGGCTCCTGTCCGCTAGCCTGTGTGTTTGGACTGCGATATACCTCTCCGGTGGTTTGTTCTGTAATCCATTACAGTGTTGTCTCTGTTGTCATGCCTCGGCTCCGCCAAAGAATGCTCAGCCGCAGAGGCACCGCTCGGGGCGCTCCTTCACGCCCTTCTTCCAGTGATGCTACCTCGAGTCAGCACCCACGCTCTCGCAGCGGAAGAGGGAACATTCTGAGGCCCAACCAATTTCTCGAACCCAGCTCCCCAGGCTCCTTGTCTTCGCCCTCCTTTGGCTCAGCAATCTTCACTTTCAACTGTTCCCTTAACCGACCTCGGATCATTGCCCATGTTTCAGTCCTCTTTTTAGAGGAAGCCCAAGAAGAGGGTGAATCTAGTGTTCTTCGAGAGGACCAAGGAACAGTTCTTATGCCAATTGCAGGCTCACCGCGAGACATGGAACCGCCGGTTAACATCGTCAATGACACTATAATGGCGCCTGCGCCTCCGGTTTCGAACGAGAATGAGG
The DNA here is from genome assembly GCA_031772625.1 of Pinus tabuliformis. Taxonomy (NCBI): domain Eukaryota; kingdom Viridiplantae; phylum Streptophyta; class Pinopsida; order Pinales; family Pinaceae; genus Pinus; species Pinus tabuliformis. Next base: position 432,245,183 of record CM062804.1, read on the forward strand.
AGACCCAAGCCCAGGACCTGGCTGACAGTGGATGGTGCAGGATCGTGGAGGAGACTCCGGAAGTTTAATCAAGCTTTGCAGCTTCTTAACAGGTTATGCAGCCCAGTAGCGAGGGCCTTTTGTCAAAACTGTCAATCTTTGTATCTGTTATTGTGTCGAGGTCAATCTTTTGTTTCTGCTGTCTGTTTCTACTGTTTGTGTTCCTCTGGATCCCCTGTGCGAGACTGCAAAACATGGTCTTGTCCAACATCTGTGCTCTGGACACTTGCTGTTTCATGCGGCCTTCCTTTCTGGCCAGCTGGTTCATTTTGCTCGCTATGTTGTAATTTTACACTTTTAATGTGAATAGTAGAATAGTCTTATTTAGAAAAAAAAATGTGACATATTTTACTACCTGGATGCGAGTGAACCCCAAGAACATTAATGGTCACCATTAGGATTGCCGGCGCAAGGACTTGCCAGGCGGTGAGTTGCGCTCTGATTCAGGGTCATCTCAGACGAAAACTGGCCAGCGTGCATGCTGCCATAAATGGCCCCTTAGGTCGAGATTTGGAAACAGCTAATATTCAAATGGCGCCTGTCGAACCCTCTGTTCATCCCCCATTCCTTATCTTTTGCCTGCCTCAGGCTGAATTTTCTTGTAGCAGAATAGCTATAGGGAGAGATGCTGGCACCTCTGCTGTATTGATCTCGAAAATGGGCACCATTTCTCCCACTCCAAGCACTGCCCTGTAAATCCTGCTCAGGAGCCTTGTTTTCACAACCAGTTATCCCTCCCATCCGCTTATCCAGCTGATTTGCACTCCAACCTCATTGGTATGGTCCGTCACCGCATGAGGAGTCGCCGAGGAGGAACCCGAGGTGGCAGCGCTCTCCCTCAGGCAGTGCAGAGCTCGGCTCCTGCCTCTCCCCCTCAGCACCATGAAAACTCGCCTCCCCCCAGGTCGCCGCATAGTCATTATCCCCATACGCGCAGTGGGAGGGGGCAAGGGTTGGCCTCAATGGCTCGCACAGCGATTTCAAGCTCCATTCTGCAATTTCTCCGCTACGTCCAGGCCCTGTCCCTCACGCGATCCAATTCAGGTTCCAAAGGCGTTTGAATAGACCCATCATAACTGCCAATGTGACTATCGTTTTCTCTGAAGAAGATGAGTTGAACAGTGATCAAGCGAGAAATTCGGAAGAGCACTCTCATGAGGTGAGAATTCCGGAAATGGGATGGGGTTCTGAGAAAAAGTCGAAGGATGATGGCGAGGGCGCAAGTCACAGTAGACTGCATGGTGGAGAAGCTCACGCAGGTGACATTCAGTGGGCTGGTGGCAGCTCTGCAGGATTTGCATTGACGGTGGGGTTCGCTGGCAGTTTGAGCAGCATCCAGCATGCATGGGGGCCTCCAGGTGGTGCTGAGAAGGGCAACGTGGTGGAAAAGGATGAAGAATGGGACCAGTATGCCTGCCTCATTGTCTAGGAGACACCTGACGAGGATGACAACAAATGATGCCACGTGGCATCTGTTGCCACCCACGAGCCAGCTCAGCCTTCTACTGCTGACGGGTTGGTCTAGTCATTTGATGTTTTTGTTGTTTGTTTGTTTGATTAGAGGGTTTTTTGTTCTGTTGTCGAGTCCGGTGGTGCTAAGTTGTATCTTTTTTTGGGTTTTGCTTCAAAACATGGATCCAAGTCCTATGTATGGGTTTCCGTTGATGACAGTTTCGGGATATATGTTTGGTATTTTTGCAATGTCAAACTGGTTTCCCCATTCTGGGGCAGTTTCGACCGTCTTGATGAACTCTAGCAACAGCGGTTGAGGCGGGGCCTCGGTGTAATTATATTTTTGTTTTTATTAATAGAATTAGTCTTACATAGAAAAAATAAAAATAAATAATAAATAATAATAAAAAAAATTAAAAAAAAAATGTGACATATTTTACTATATTGAAACTCTCCCTAGAATAATTCAACATGACTCGAAAATTCTTCTACAATCCTTCTAAATTGTAAGTGCTTTAAGCAAAAGCAAAACTCTTTATGACAATTTGCATTCAATTGAAAGTATTTTTTAGCACCAACTTTTGTAATTAAGTAGGCAGCACAACAAACAACATACAATCTTTTATGTCAAATGATCATAGGCATGGACAGCATGCAAACTTAAATAAATTAAAAACCAAACAACAACAACAAAACACTCAAAAAAATAAAGCAAAAAAAACACTCAAAAATCAAGCATAAAACTACAAGATGCATGCATGTACTTCAGCTTAAACTTGCAATATAAGTCAAAATGTTCTCTTCTCTACAAGGTCAATACAACATTTAAGATGATTGGCAGACTCAAAAGATAAAAGTTAAAATTCCTACTTGCAAGCACGTAACTCCCCCCTCCATATACAATCTTCAACCACATTGAATGTTCAATGGCAAGTCATTAATAGTAATGTGCCCAAAACAAATTATTAAGAAATTTCCCAATGGCAAGTCATTAATACTAACCACTGGCAATAACAAATATCAATTCCCCTTCAAACCTTTGTCAATTTTCCTAAACATCTCATCATTGCTAAGAATGTTTACTTCCTCGATATGGACTCATACCACTTATTAAAAAAAAACTAGCTCATTCTGGTCTCCCCATTGGTGTTATGAAAATGTGTAAGGTGTTGGCAGCATTGCTCATGGTTTCGCGTCTTTTTGCGGCTAATATATTTTTATGGCTCTAAGGCTTTTCTTTGTTCGAGCTTGGCATGGGCACTGTGGGCTTCTATGTTGGCGAATATATGTATTGCATGTTTTATCTTAGGTTCTAGCAAGAAATGCTTGTGGTTAGTTGTTGTTTTTCCAAGCTTAGTGTTTCTCTCATGTTCATAGTTAACTTTCTTTTGTTTGGGTATTACTTTGTTTTTGACCAAAAAATTTTGGAGCTTCTTTATAGTTTAACATTATGGATTGAATTTTATTATTATTTATTAATGCTTAAAATTATTTATCTGCAATATGATTAGTGCACGTCTTATTTTGTAATGATTGTTATGGCAACCTTTGCACAACACAATGCCATAATTTTTTAATACATTTGTAATATTTATGCCATGATTTTTAGATAGTTTTAGATTTCTCATTATTAAACATCATAGGAAACCACCAAAAATTAAAATCCTGGAAGACAGAAGACAGATGATATCAAATAAATAACATATTCACCATCAATTACTACCCACCAAAATTTAAGCAAGTATTAGTATAAAAATTGGATAGGAGCAAGATGTAAATAAATACACTTACCAAGAGTTGTTATTGTCCACATTTATGTTTTTTTCAACACCCTTAATAAATAAGAGTATTTAGTGAAATCAAAAACAAACCATTTTTTATCTCAAAAAATACAAAGAAATACCGACTACCATGCAAAGACAAAACACAATAGCATGATGACATGTTGCATTCATGGAAAATGCCAACCCCTAATGGTGGGTCATCTTAATCTTTGGAAATCAACTCTCATCCTTAAATAATTACCTTTAGATTAGGTCCATGGTAATGGGACCTACCCATCATTACCTCATTTAGGTGGGAAAAGCTTTTGTAGCATTTATATTTTAATATTTTTATTATATTTAGAGTTGGGATAAAGGATGTTTATTAAGAAATTTAATATATTATTACATATATAATAACATTTAAAATAATTAAATTAAACTAATTTCGATATATTACATATTGAAAGAGATTAAATTTTTAATATATGACATAAAATTATATGATAAAATTTATATATTTAAAAAATTGAGTCTTATTAATGTTTAATAAATCTAAATTTACATTTTTTTATTAAGTATTATTAAAATGATAAAATAAAACAAGTTAATAAATTAATAAATTTAATTTTTAAATTCAATTTCATATTATTAAGATAATAAAATTAATTAATTAATAAACAGAAACATTTAACTTTTTAATAAAAATTTATCTTGAAAATAATAAAATAATATGAATAAAATATTCATTCATAATCAACTAAAATAACAATAAGGCTTCAAAAACATTCAATTTAAGGTTTAAGAAGCATTCAACTTTTTAATAAAATTTTATCTTCAAAATAATAAAATAATATTTGTATATTTTGACTTGAGAAATTTTATGGAATTTGATCAAATCAAAATTTTTACATAACATGACAAGATATGATATTACAACATCTCTTTCATAATATTGTGGAGAGCACATTTCATAACAAAAATAAAATAAAATATAAAAATAATTAAAAAATAAAATATTAACTTATTATGTCTACGGCAAGTATTATGTATTAGATTTTAACTTGACCATCTATTATTTTGGTCAAAAATATTAAATAATTTTTAATTTTCTAAAATAAAATTTTAGAAATCATTATTTTTATTTATTACAATTTTTTTTATATGTAATGCTATTGGTTATAAATTTAAACAACTTATTGCTCCATACTTCATAATTTGTAATAAATGAATATTTTATATAGTGCATGTGGCAGGTCACACGCTCTTCGTACTATCAATAAGGCAATCTTGTATAATCATCATTGTGTTATTAGTTTCTTATTTTTCCCATTGCGATTCCGCGAAACTTCCTATAGAGACGAACGTTGACATCGTTATTATTATTCTTATAATGCATATTTTTAGAAACCATTGGATTGTAATTCAAGAACAAAAATAATTTGTGTGACAAGACTCTATTCTTCAATTTATTTGGTTTTTTTTGGGCATCTTCTATTTGTAGGTGGAAACTTCTTTTAGAGAAGACAGATGTTGACATCGTTATTATTATTCTTATAATGTACATTTTTAGAAGCCAATCCAAATGGATTGTAATTCAAGAATAAAAATAATTTGTGTGAGAAGACTGATTTTTCAATTTATTTGGTTTTTTTTCGGGCATCTTCTACTTTTGGGTGGAGCTTTTTGAGCCATTAGGTTCAAATGAGTATATTGATTTTTAAATCTCAGTTATAAATAAATAAATTTATTTTCTTTAATATTAAGCGTCTCTATTTACAAATCCTTCATCTTTACTTTCATTCTGAGAATTAACCAAACTCTTTGCACACCTTGAAATTTATTTCTAATCATTTCTTCTTTTATATTTAGTTCTAAACAATTACTTCCATTCTGAGAGTTAACCAAACTCTATGCACACCTTGAAATTTATTTCTAATCATTTCTTCTTTTATATTTAGTTCTAAACAATTATTCCATTTATGCGGTTTCTTTAAAAAAAAAACATTTAACATTGGGATCTCTAAAATCTAATTATATTTATTTTTAAATGCAAAATTAATTTACTGACAAAATTATCTAGTTATTACTTTGAAAATATTTCTAAAATTTAATTATATTTATTTTTAAACACGAATTAGATTTTTAACAAAGTTTTCCAATTATTATTTTATCAACAAAATCATCTAACTTATCTCACAAATTAATCTTTAAAAAAAAAAAAATTCCTAAATAACAAATTTATTATTTATTTCAAATTTATTTACTCATAAAAATATTAATTTTTTTTAGAGATTTTAAGAACTTTATTTATATGTTATAGATTTATTGTGTTGCATCTCTATTATCATGTCAATGAGTCAATAGTTGCGATGGTAGCTTTATCATTGTTAAGTCTTCACAACATCATAAAAACAAAGAAAAAAATTATTATAGAAAATTCCAATTATACAAGATGATAAGATTGTCACTTATAATAATAAATATAAAACATATAGGAACAACCAATTATAAAACAGGAGCTCGTATGCAAAAACCTTAATTACTATTGAATGGGTGTACTATATCTCTCCCTTTCTTCTTCTTTTTTGTTTTTATGTTTTTATGGAGATTGCAATATCTCTTTTTAAAAAATATGAGTTGTTTTTTAATCAATTTGTTTATATATGCAAATCCAACTTTCCAACATGCCCTATGATCAACTAATCAAAAATTTATTATTATTGTTTTTGGGTAGGATTGGATTCTCTACAGTGAAAACTCTAAATTACAAATAACCAACTACCTTAATTTACCAATCTAAATTGCCCCAATTCTAAACGTTAACACTAACTTGAATTTAATATTTTTACTTAATTTAATTACATTTTAACTAAGTGGCAAACACTAGTTACTATGTAGCCCTTGTTTAGTATAAGTCATTGAGTTGTTGCTTAATATTAATGATATGGTTTATAGGAAGTGGAATTTTATTCATTGTATCGATTAATAAAAAGCTCTACAATCTCTAAAGAAATTGTGGAAAACCAAAAAAATATAATATTAATTTTGAAAATATTATATTGAACATAAGGATGAAGATATTTATCATAAAATAAAAATTGTCTATCTGAATTAAGTTAAGAGAAAAAAAAATAGTTTTGAAATTAATTTATGAAGATATTTATTAGTATTGACCTAAGGATACTTAAATCTAATCATGAAAACTACCACCATTGTTCACCTTCATACAATGACTCATTTACCTTGCATTTACCAAGTCAAGGTTAACCTAATATTCCTCTTTAAACTTGATTTTAGAATAAGAAAGCCTTACATACCCATTTACATGCGATTAAATTTTCTACTCCATTGTAATAATACCTTTTGCTCTTGTTATTGCAAAATGCACTTACCATGTCCATTGCTTATTTTACCAACATTTATTTCCAAACTACTTGACAAAGTCTCACAACCTCCTCCTACACTCCATTTTGTCCATCAACATTATATCAAATACTTTGCATACATCTTCTAAAGTAAGCAACTTGGCATAGAATTTTTCTTAACATAGACAATATATTTTAAGCACCAACAGATTCACCAAGTCAATTGGCAAAATAAAAATATGTGAAAAAATAAAAATAAAAAATTATAACATACCTATAACCATCATAGATCCATCTTAAATACAAATCTAACATGAACCAAGAGGGATCCAATTTCTTCACGTGCAAATGTTTTTATCAACCGACATTATTTAAACGTTTGTATAGTTTTTTAATTTTTTAATTTTTAGATTTTTTAAATTTTTTTTTATGGGCCTACATTATTTAAATGTTTAGTATAGTTATTTAATTTTTTTATTTTTAGATTTTATTTTTTATTTTTTATTTTAGCCTACATGAGCAAAATTTCAACTTTGATGATATACAAACACCCTTACACATCATACTCCGATATAGAATGAGCCTCTAGACTCAACAACACTATTTTCTACCCTAGAAAACCCAAGTCTAGAAAAATCCAATCAATAGATATCCTAATATTCATAATCAAATCTAGCCAAGTTAACCAAATGGAGTATCCCAATCCTATTTAATATGCAATCCATGGGCACGAAATCATAGGCTAATATTTGGAGAATTTTGAGGTTAAAAGTGGACCTCAAAATGAAAAATATATTAACAAAATTAACTTTAAAAGAACCGATAGGATTCAAGATGAAGATGTTATACCCAAAGGTAAATATTTTTGGAAGGAAAAGTAGAAAATTACATTTTTTAATTGTATTTTTTACTTATATCTTTATGGGTTTACTCAAATTTTAAGTGTGTACACTTTTTGGATGTAGAATTATATTCCACATCCAATGAAAGAAACATGTTTTTTGAAATGTTTTCAATTTTTATATACTAGTTGGATGCAAAATGTAAATTGGTATCCACTAGTTGGATGCAAAATGTAAATTGACATCCAACAATTGACCATACATCTCAGTAAGAAAATAAGTCGAAAATGCAATTAAAAAAAATAGTTTTCCTTGTTTTCCTCATTTTGCTTTGAAATTCATAATTGCTTTTTGGTGTTGACTGTGCCATCAAACAAGTCATCTTTAGAATCCTTGTTCTCAAAAACTAGTGAAATGGGATCTCATATCTAAAGCATGGAAGCCATGCAACCCGCCTCCTCGAGAAGAGGAAGATTCATCTTCCTCGGATCAAGAAAATGATGAGTCTGGTCACAACATGCTCTCATTGGACGAGACCCATAATTCGGATATTCTCAAGCCTTGTAAAGGAGGTCAGAAGATTCAAGTTTTGTCACTCAAGAGAGAAGAACTCAGTAATAATGCTCTGACAAGTGCCATGAAGCGCACCCATGAATCAACCTCCTCAGACTCTGACAAGGATGCTTCCTTAGATTATCAGAACAATCTTAAGGTAGCTTTGGTAGCCACACCTCCAGAAGGTTGGACCAAAGTAGTAAAGAAGAAAGGAAAGAAAGGACAGGTTGGTGATCAACCCCAAGTTGTGTGATTCCAATGGTTCTATTTTTTCATTTTCTATATGTGTTATGTACTTTGTTTCATAGCCATCCTTAGGCCTGTTATGTCTAAGGTGTATGCTTTCTATTTGTTGTATTCCAATGCAATCAGAAGAAGAATCAAATGTTACATGAGAGATTACTGGTTTTTTGTGGTTGACAACACACAAACTATGAGAACTCTGCAGCATGTGTTGGTCGAAAATGTTGGCAGGATGGTAGTTGTATTTTCATGTCAAAAATTGTCATCAAAAGCAAGGGTATTTATGAAAAAACTTTTTTTTAATGGTTTAAGACTATGGTAGCTATTAAATTGCCCTAATATAAAACCATAATCTCCAAAACCACTACCCTTAAATTTAACACAATGTCATCACCAAAATTCCAAAAACCACTACTTTTAACTTTAATACAATGAAACCACCCCTATTATGATACAATGACTCATTTATCTAATTAAAATTGATCTAATATATAGATGTATTATTATTATTATGTATTATTAATCACAAATTAATATAAAAAATAAATATAATATAATAAAAAATGATGCATATAATATAATAAAAAATATGCATAATTTATATGAGATGTTAAAATATATATATATATATATAGGCTATGTGATATTGACTTGAGAGTGAAGGATGTATCGTTAAAATACTCCTTGGAAAAATGATCATCGTTCAAATCTTTTAACAAATTACCTTTAAAAAAACTAATTTACTAACCTATCAATATCAATATCAATATTATTAATAATAATAACACTTAAATTATTAAAAAAATAAGATTTATTAATTGAAAAGAAAGACCTATCGACCTAATTAATCCTCTGATAAAGCAATAACAGCTAGTAAATAAAATAACAAAGCCGACAACCACCAAGTTTGCCCATTTGCCGCAACCCATTTTTGACATGTTTGCACCATTTTTTTTTTTAAGGGACTTCCATATTTTCACATCGAAGACAAGCATCGGAAGGAGGATACAGAAGGGTGCAGATTGGTACCTCGGAAGCATTTGAGATGAAATCTGATATCGGTTCTGCAGAAGGGCCGAGACTGACGTGCATCTTTCTTTTTTGTTTCAACGTGGCATGTGCTGGGAGCGTTCGTGTGATTACATGCAACATACACCACGCATTAAGATTTTGTTTTATTAAGTCTAATTAAAATAAATAAATATGATTGGATGTTAAGAAATTTCATATATTGTTACTTTATGTTGAAATAAGTTTTAGTAATAATATTTCATTTATTTAAAATATATATATTTGTTAATGTATAAATATATTTAGCATTTTGAAAAAATACACAATAAATATTAATTGTATAGAGTGTTTGTGACGTATCTATTTTTACTAAAATTTAGACCAATTTTATAAAAAGTATGCCCAAAAATTCTACCATACTTTAAACTATGGCATACTATGAAGAAATTGGAAATAGGAAAAAGAGCATTCAGAAAAGGGAGTCAAAATACAAGAGTATTTGGGAGGTTTTTTTCATTGGTCTTTTTTTATGGGTCTTGTGAGTAGAGGAACTGTGATTGTGGTGCTTTTAGTATCATATATTTTGGACACTACTATCAATAAAGGAAGTGTGGTTGTGGTGCCTTTATTATCCCAGATCTTGGACACTACTATTAGTAGAGGAAGTATGGTTGTGATGCCTTTATTATCCTAGATCTCGGGCACTACTATCATTTCTGGTGGGAGAGAGGCACGGGGACCAATAGCAAGGTTGAGATCATTGTACTATGGGGCGTCCTTTTATTTGCAAAGTGGATGGATCTAGAACACCTACAAATATTTGGGGACGCAAAGGGAATCATAGACTGGGTAAAAGACTTCATTGATTTCAACCCTCCAATTCTATCAAACTGGATGAGGCGCATCAGGTCTCTGGTAAGCTCTTTTCATGACATCACTTTCCAGCACATATACAGAGAACATAACCAAGTCACAGATCTCCTATCAAAGAGGGGCATCACAAAGGCTACAGGTAAGTTTTATTATGTCGTCTATCAACAGGATGTCCACACCAAAGTTGGAAACATAGACTTTTCTTAGAAGGCAAAACAGGTGATCCTTGTTGCATGCAAAATGATGAAATTCTATTTTGTTTGTGTAACCTTCTGAAGTGTAAATCGCACATCTATGAAAGATTTATGTAGGACATAACTGACAATTGTAAGAAGGAGAAAGCACAATGATAAAGTTTATGATAGTACAATAGCTGTAAGATCTGAAGGTTTTGTTGATGCATAACTATGAAAGATGTACTCACTTTTTTATATTAATTAAAAAAAAAACCCTCCACCCAGGAGTGTAACCTACAAATTCTTACTGTGGACCCAATCATTGAATATCAAGGTTAATTCCTTTCAAAAAGCCTTACACATGTATCTTCTTGGTCTTAGTGTGATGTAAAGCGACAAATTTGAAATGAATCGTAATGTGATGTATGTCTCTAAAATTGATGCATATTTATTTGATTCCATAAAATACAGTGTACATTCGAATAAATATGGGCCAATTATAATGATATTTCTTAAATTAAATATTGTCTATTATGAATCTTCCTACTTGTGATGGGTTGACATCAAAGTCACAATGTACATATGATTAAAATATGGTGAAGTGATCAGGTGCTCAGTATTTAGCTCAAAATTCAAAGTTCTTATATTGGTTCAAAAACTATATGGTTGTGTCCATCTCATTAAGACGATCGCAACGCAATTCGTTTCATCGAAAACAGAGTCCAGAAGAAGGAGAAAAGGTTTGTTGTTCGTTTTCCTAAACAGCGAAAAAAATTGCAGAATGGGACAAAATGATGACATGGTAGTCCAGTCAATAGTCCAGTTAGCAAGGGGAATCTTCTTTAGTTTTCGCCCAATGGCGCTATGACAGGTGTCACCTCCAGATTCGCCAATTTAGTTCAGAGAAAGTGAAATTGCCTAGTTGACTCTAAGGTGGAATTTGAATTTTTTTAGCTACATATATATATATATATATATATATATATATATTAATTTTATATTCAAATCTGCATATAATATAAACCTTATAAATTTCTGAACTATATTACAATCAACGAATGAATATTTGTATGGCGCATTTAAATTTTTTATGGTAATTTCAGGTGGCAAGATATATGTTATGGGATGGGCGGAGGGTGGGTTTGAACCCGTGACCTCCCCCTCCCAATTACAATGGCTTACCGTTGCAGAAAACACAAGGGTATTAAAACATAGCCACATTCATATATTTAAGCGGGTAGTTATGACCGACAGCGGGGTGGTGGGAGCCAGCCCTGCGGGCCAGCGCCCACCCCATGTGACCATGAGCCAGAACCGAGGGCTGGGGCCAACGCTAAGCGCGCCCTTAATTTTGCTTAATAAATAATTAAATCGGTTTTACATTAATTAACTGGAGTTTAATCTGGCGGCAGTTTCAGCGACGCCTCCAACTATGGAAAAATTCCTATTTTTGGAAAGTTAACTAGCAGTTCTTCTAGATTTGGTGGAGGAAATGTAGGAAAAATTGGTTTTGCCATAACTGAGGCAATTCTCAGCCAAATTTCAAAAATGAATAGTCATTTTTGGCTAATTGTCATGCTAGGAACTCATTGGAGTAGGTTGCATAGGCAGAAGAGGTCATCTACAGGTGTTTTTGGTCACTTGAATATTTTTGAAGCCAAGGGACACCAGGTGTTGGAGGTCATTCTCAAAGCAGTTGGTAACCAAATTGAGTAAAAAAATAGTCATTTCTGATATATTTGAATGTTTTAAACTCATTGGAATAGGTTCCAAGAGCAATGGATGCATGTATCATCAATTTGAGCACTATTGAAGCTAATACAAAGGCCCACACTATGAAGTTGGACCAAGGAGATGTAGCTCATGAGGGGTGAACTCCTTCAACAAAAATTTGTGTATTGAGCTCTATTATTTTGCGTGTTGTGTTTTTATATGATATTGTTTAGCCATTTAAATTCATGATTTTAAGTTCATGCAAAACACTAAATTTCACCAAGTTAGATGAATTGACAATCACATACCCATGGATAAACTCTTTATGGATAAGCAAACTAAAGCAAAGAAAATTTTATATCTGGAAATGATACTAGCACAGCCTTAACTACCAATCAATTTCAGATCAGGTGGTATCAGAGCACAAGGTTTCTTGCTTGATTTTCTTGAAGGGTTTAATAGTTGCAATTGTTGTTATGATTAAAAGGTTGAAGTTGCGGAGAGGAGAAGGGAAACTACTGATAGCTAGTCCTGAGATTAGGACAAGAAGGAAGAAGGTTGAGAAAGAACCACCCTCACCCAAAGTGTTAGCACCTAGATTGACCTCAAGCTGAAGGGAGGCAATGCGAGGGTAACCACAAACCAAGCTTAGCCAAGTAGCTAGCCCTACTAGGCCGGGAGAGGGCTCTCTCCGTAAGGATCTTAGTCAAGATGACTGGATCAGGTAAAGGATTTTAGGCTAGGTATAGTAGCTCGAAAGTTTTAATTGGATTTTGTAGATGTTTTTTCAGATCAGGAGGAGTTGGACAGTTTAGGTCTAGGAAATTAGGTCAGAAATGCAAGGTGTTTTATGGGGCAAGGTAGGCAGAGGATTTAACACTCTTGGGCTTGATGGGGTGAGATGTTTTAGACTGGTGAGAAGCTAAGAAGGGCATGTGACAATCATGGATCCTTCCTAGACTGCAGAAAACATGAAATGGTGAATGGTTTCCCAAGGCAGAGCACTGATGCAATGGATTCTACCTATCAAACTTGAAAACATTCAACTAGAAGCAATGAAATTATTGATGGCATACATAAAACATATAAACATATAATCACAAAAGAAGAAACTGTACTAGAACTCCATACCACAGGGATCCCATAAAAATAGCTGCAATTCTTATTAATTTCCTGCCAAACTGCTTACAAAGGTGTACAATCAAGCTCTAAGCATCCACATTGAGTCCAACCAGTAAAATCACTGAGAAACCACATGATATAGGCCTCAAAACAACTAATCCTAGCCTCAGGGGTGGAATCCATGAGAGGAGGAGCAATTGCACAAAAGACTGAACTTATAACTAAAGACTAGGGTGGTCAAACTGAATCATCCCTAATATGAAGCAAACTGATTCATTACATGCCACTTAGGCCATTCATCTGATGTATCTACCCTAGGTAACAAAAACACACTTTAATTACATCATCATTATGAATTACATCAGTGAAAAATCAAAATCCCACAGGTGAAAAGTATTTTCTGGAGAGAAACAATGAAAAATTTGGTTGCCTGTCAAGTGCATAGCGCCTGAAGGAAGTGCGCAGCGCCATCTTCAAAGTGAGTTTTGACTGCCTTCCTAGTGTCCAAATCTAGCTCAAGATAGCTCATTGGAAATCTTATCCTATCTAGTTTCCAAAACTACCCCTAGTTTCCAAAATGAGCTTGATTTTCCCCTCCAAAACTGAAATATCCCAAGACTGCTCAAACGCACAGCGTTTGGCTCAGAAAATAGGCAAAAACATGATTTTTAGGTGGTTTTTTTCCTTTTCCACCTAGTAGTTTTGACTTTCAAATCTGGAAACATGGTTTTATTGAGTGTAAATGGTCTTATAAATCCAATGGTGGTGGCCATTCCTCCAAAATATTCCCCAAAAAAGTGTGCAGCACCCTAGGCGTTGCACGTTTAACCAAGGGACTGATACAAAAATTGCCTGAAGGAAGTGCGCAGCGCCAAGAGGAAATGCGCAGTGCCACTTTCAGGTCCCTTTTGGCTGCCTTCCTGGTGTCCAAATTAGGTATGGGATAGCTTGTTGGAAAAATTCTTGATTCTACTTTCCAGAACATCTTGAATTTTTCAATTTGGAGTTCCTTTGCCTTGTCAAAAGCTCAATCTCCCAAGACTGGTCAAAATGTGCAGAATGAGGCTGCCAAAATGCAGAGTGCTATTGCAGTAAACTTTTGGAGGTCTTCCTCAACTCCAAATTGAGCTCATGATAGCTCATTGGAAATCTCTCTGTGTCTAGTTATCATTTGACTCATCAAGCAAGTATTTTGGAAATTTCAGCTAGGAGAAATCTTGATTTTCCCAAAGTCACTCCAGAAGGGCAGCAACTATCCTGTGGAAAATTATCGTTTGGACATTTCTCCCAAACCATGAGACCTGTATAAAAAATGAAAGAGGTTTTTCTTTTTGAGTCTATGATGGACAAAAACCTCTCTCACTTTTGTCAAATTCATCTTTTCTTGCTCAGAAACATCATTTGAATAAAACCTATCCCGATGTGTGGAACAGGGGATTTGTAGAAATAAAGGGAAATGAAGGGGATGAGGGATTTCTAAATTCTTGAGAGAATTTTGGGAAGTAGGGAGGGATGTTAGGAAGTAGGGGAAAGTGGAATTTCAAGGATTTAGTGAGGGGAAGGGGTCCAAAAGGGAAAAACACAGGCCTAACCTAGAAAAGTGTCAAATTGTAGCAATATGCTAGGGTTTGTGAGAAAATGATGAATTTGAGGGATATCAGTGATGGGAAGTGTTTTAAGAAGGTATATTAAGGATAGGGGAAGGTGTATGAGCATCAAGATACAAGTTTTGTTGATGATTTGACCATCCAAGAAAAATTACCTTCAAAACCCTAGGAGAGGGAAATGAGCCTTACCTAAACACAATTGAAGCACAAACAAGGTGTAAAATGACCCATTGGAACCTAAAATAATGATGAAAACTCTTTGAATGATAGTACACTAAGCCAAATGGTGACATGGACTAGTACTTGGAAAACTTTGAAAGGAGTGAAAACAATCCTAGACCTAATACCTAGTGACCAAATTTTACTTGAAGACTCACTGAAATGACAAAAATTTGATTTCGACACCCCAAGACCACTTTGTAAGAGCATGTTTGATCGCTGGTGGAAGGCTGCAAAGACTGACTTTAACACAAAGGACCACTCAAGGCAGCACCTGAATCACCTCAAGTTCCATCTCCATCAGTTGAGGTAGAAGAGGCACAAATTGCACAAGAGGCTGAAGTGATTGAAGAGAGTCTGAATGTCCCTCTTCAGAAGAGGAAGAATTCAAGAAAACTTTCTATACTTTGACTGAGATGGTTAAAGTCCTCTATGAAGATAGGAACACTAGAATGGTTGGAGAGAGTTCTAAACCTCCACATGGAGAAGGAAGCTCAAAGGACAAAATAGATGAGAAGAAGGATTCCAAAGGGAATGGTGTAAAGCCACCTCCATCTCCACCATCCTCATCATCTTCATCATCTTCACCATATCACACAGCGTCATCTTCCACTACCACCACTTCCCATACTCATTCAAAAACCCCAAAAGGAAAAACTCCATTACTGAAATTGGACATAAAATTCGAACTTCCCATGTACAATGGAGGAGTGAATGCAGAAAAGTTGGACAATTGGATTCGACAATTGGAGGTATACTGCAGAATTCATAACCTTCAAGAAGACGACATAAAGATCCAGTTGGATTCACTGAGGCTAGAAGGAGATGCATTAGTTTGGTGGGAAGCAAAGACATAAGAGGAAATGCAAATCCATGGTAAGATTTCCATTTCTTGGGTTGAATTCATTTCTTCCAATAAAAGACAGTTTTATCCTTTAGCCTATATGCAAAAATCCATTATGAGTTGGCAAAATTTTAGGCAACTTAAAGGCCAAACAGTCCAAAATTATACACAGGAGTTTTAGAAAAGGGCTTTATTGTTGGGAGTAAACTTGAATTCACAAGACACACTCTTGAAATATATTGGAGGTTTACATTCCTATTTGCAGCATACTATCCTTATGTTTAACCCAAGCAACTTAGATGAAGTATGTGTGCAAGCCACGCATCTTGAGGCAAGGGGAAAACAAAACATAGAGGAGAAAGGTGAAAGTGAGGGTAAGGGAAAAGAGAAGGGAGGAAAATGGAAGGGAAAGAAGAATGCAAGTATCAAAAAAGAGAAGGAAAAACTCACATGCAAAAACTGTTCAAAGACTGGCCATGATGAAGACCATTGTTGGCAACTTCATCCAGAATTAAAACCAGATAGATTGAAAGCCAAAGAGAAGGGAAAAATTATTGCTATAGCTAAAAAATACTTAGGGTCAAATTCAGGAGATGAGACAAAAATTACAGCTATGGGTTTGAAAGGTCAACATGTTGAAAGTACTAGATCCTTAAATAGTCACAACAACACTCCAAATCAAGACAAAAGGGAAGAGTTGTTCACTGTCAGAGTAATCTCAAATCATACCAAGATTGATGCACTCTTTGATAGTGGATCACAAGCAAACCTGGTTTCAAAAGACTTAGTTAAAGAGCTTAAACCTGAAACTGTACCAAACCATACCCTTTGGGTTGGATAGTTAAGGATGCCAATTTACATGTTTCAAGGAAATGCATTTTTAGATTTGTTGTTACTGCAAACTTTGTTGATGAAGTCAAGTTAGACGTGGTTCCACTTGAAATTTCTGGAATTATCTTGGGAAGTCCATATTTGTATGAAAGGAAAGCGGTGTTTCATCGCTATCAGCACAAATATCATTTGCTTAAAAATTGGGTGAAGTATATTTTGAGAGCTCACCGCAAGAAACTAAACATTTCTTTATTGTTGATGATCAAACAAAGAGATGTTTTGAATCATAATTTTCATAAAGATGCTTATATTTGTAATGAGTTGTTTCAGAATGATAACAGGTTGCCTTTGAAATAAGGTGAAAAACATTTGCAGCAGCCAACATTGGTGTTGAGCAGTGTTGAAAACAAGGTGTCGGTGCAAGAAGTTGCAAAGGTCAAAGAGAAGAGGACAACATAGCTTGGCAAAGAAGGCATGGGTTTCATAAATGTTCATTGTTGGTTTCCAAAAGGCACATTACAATGGCGAAGAAGCTTGGGCAAGAGTCGACTCAAGTATAAGGAAAAAGAAGCTAAAAATTGCCATAGAGACAAAGTGCAAGGTGAGAAAGATTCCAAGTTTCCTTTGATTGTTGACCAAGGTAGAAACAAGATGTTTTCTGTAAAATTAGATTGTTGTTTTGCAAATTTAGAAATATTGCAGCATGACAGTGTCAAAGACAACAATAGATGGTCGTCGGAATCAAGGAAAATTTTGATTTTTTATGAAATTCTCCAAATGATGAAATTAGGAAAATTTCAATGGATAAACACTGGAAGGATGAGGGAACAATCCCCTCATCAACATAATCAGTGATCAAGAGAGATTTTGGGGTCCAAAAGGCTTCTAGTGGGGAGGAATGATCAGGTGCTCAATATTTAGCTCAAAATTCAAAGTTCTTAGATTGGTTCGAAAACTATATGGTTGCAACTGTCTCGTCAAGACGATCACAACACAATTCGTTTCATCGAAAATAGAGTCCAGATGAAGGAGAAAAGCCCTGCTATTCGTTTTCCTAAACAGCTAAAAAAATTGCAGAATGGGGCAGAATGATGACATGGCAGTCCAATCAGCAAGGGGAATCTTCTTCAGTTTTCGCCCAATGGGCTTGTGACAAGTGTCACCTTCGGATTTGCCAGTTTGGTTCAGAGAAGGTAAAATTGCATAGTTGGCTCTAAGATGGAATTTGAATTTTTTTTAGTTATATATCTATATATATATGTATATATATATATATATATATATATATATATATATATATATATATATTTATAATTCAAATCCGCATATATTATAAAGCTTATAAATTTCTGAACGATATTACAATCAATGAACGAATATTTATATGTCGCATTTAAAGTTTTTATGGTAATTTCAGGTGGCAAAATATATGTTATGGGATGGGTGGAGGGCAGGTTTGAACCCGTAACCTCCCCCTCCCAATTACAATGGCTTACCGTTGGACGAAACATGAGGCTTGTTAAAACATAGCCACATTTAAGGGTGCAATTATGACCGACGGCGGGGTGGTGGGAGCCAGCCCAGTGAGCCAGCCCCCACCCCATGTGACCACGTGCCAGAACTGAGAGTTGGGGCCAGCGCTAAGTGCGCCCTTAATCTTGCTTAATGAATAATTAAACTGGTTTTACATTAATTAACTGGAGTTTAATCTGGCGGTATTTTCGGCGACGCCTCCAACTATGGCAGAATTCCTATTTTTGGAAATTTAACTAGCAGTTCTTCCAGATTTGGTGGAGGAAATGTAGGAAAATTTGGTTTTGCCATAACTGAGGCAATTCTCAGCCAAATTTCAAAAATGAATAGTCATTTTTGGCTAATTGGCATGCTAGGAACTCATTGGAGCAAGTTGCAGAGGTACAAGAGGTCATCTATAGGTTCTTTTGGTCACTTGAAGATTTTTTAATCTGAGGGCCACCAAGTGTTGGAGGCCATTCCCAGAGCAACTCGTAACCAAATTGAGTAAAAAACTAATCATTTCTAATAGATTTTAATATTTTAAACTCATTGGAATAGGTTACAAGAGCATTGAGTGTATGTAACAACAATTTGAACACTATTGAAGCTAATACAAAGACCCACACAATGAAGTTGGACCAAGGAGATATAGCCCAGGAGGGGTGAGCTCCCTCAACAAAAATTTGTGTATTGAGCTCTGTTATTTGTGCTTGTTGTGTTTTTATATGTTGTTTTTCAACCATTTAAATTCATGCTTTTAAGTTCATGCAAAACACTAAATTTCACCAAGTTAGATGAATTGACAATCGCATGCTCATGGATAAGCAAACCAAAGCAAAGAAAATTTTATATCTGGAAATGGTACTAGCACAACATTAACTAGCTATCAATTTCAAATCATGAAGTATCTTATACAAATGTAATCATTTCAAAATAAGAGTTGAACCAATCACATTTAAAATAAATAAATTTAAATATTATGAAAAATAGTAAATTTTCATTGGTAAAGTTAAACCATAAAAAAATTGTAAAAAAATTTAGTCAAGCCACAAATAATAGTTGGTAAAACATAAAACTAAATGCAATATACACCAAAATATTAATAATACATGAAATTTTAAATGGTAACTCCCTTATATTTATGTGAAATTAATAACACGTGAAAAGATCTAAATTTCTTACATTTACATGGAATTTTAAGTGGTAAATCTCTCATATTTATTTAGAACATAGTATTAGGGAAACATTCATACTGCAAGGTAAAATAAAGTAGAAAGTTATAAAAACTATCATCAATTTCATAAACCAACATTATTAGATTGTAATATTCCTCTCTGCAAGTTCCTTAAAGTGCATATAAAATTTCTAAATTTTTCCTAGTCTGGTTTTAATGATATTTTGTTAAATTGTTAGCATGGGACTGTTGTAGGTGTTCTTCTCTTGTTTTATAATTTAGATAAATGAATTTTATCCAAAACATATGCTTGCAATCACATCCCAAAATAACCATATGGTATTAATATCAACCTAGTAAGGAATATTTGTCATTAGAACAGTATGGGAAGCCATGCAAATCCATGACTTCATTGATTTAAAACCCAAAATCTACATAATATAAGAGAGAGTACAATAATGAGCAACATGAGAGAACTTGGGAAGCCCTTTTTCCCACTGTGATATCAATATAACATTAATCTCTTAAGTGTGGGCATGTTCAATAGTCTAGACAACTTTCCTTTCCTTGTGAAATGGCTACTCCATGCACTGATACTCAGTGCATCTTCAGACCCATGAAAAAATATAAATAAGGCCACCCCTAGAGCTAAAATTCGTCCCACAATGTATGAAAATCATATACCAATTTTGAGTTCCCTTTCGCTGAATAACACGTTTCCCTGGGTACAATATTTTACCAGTTGTATATGAGAGAGAACTTGTCCTTCCTCTACTATGATACACCTTTCCAAAGTTGAACTCTAATCTGAAAATAACTTGTCTGTTGAAGGTATCCTCCTTGTGCGAAATTCTTGGATAATTTTGGACAATAAGGAATTCAATCTAGTTGATCCCTTGGCACAGTGGTAACAAAATATCCTTGGAACTCGACCTCTAGAAACAATTAGCTCGTCTCCCCTAATGCTAGTGCAAAATAGAAATCGACCCTCCTAAAATTTTATTGAAACTCTTCCCTTAGTATTATCACAAGAGATATGTGGATTTTGTTGGTATTTCAGAGTTATTAATCATTCACAAGCAAGAAAAAATACATAAAATTGAGAAATTGAATCACACACAAGAACACAAAAAGCCTACATGGTAAAACCATGACAATGTGTCAAGGAAACCTCCACGGGGCAAGTGATTGGAAATCTTATTAATCAAGAATGATTCTCCATGATTACAAGCCTCTCAGGTAATCCCAATTAATATGGGCTACTTCCTTACATAACTTCTTCCCGTTATAAAACTGACTGAATGGTAAAAAAACTAAATTTACCCACAGTTACATAATTATTGTCATTCTTTCAACAATCTTCACCTTGACAACCATTTTCATAATCCCTTGCCCATGCTCATTCATCATCTCTTCTGCAAGCCAAGAGAAGCCAAACACCATCGCAACTTCTCTATTGTAACTAGTTTCGTGAATATGTCTACACGATTCTCCTATGTATGGACCTTCTTAAGAGCTACTTTTCCGCCATCGATCACATTTCTCACAAAATGGTACCTGACATCAATGTCTTTGGTCTTGTTGTGATACGCTAGATTTGTAGCCAAATGAATAGCACTCTGACTGTCACATAATACATTCAATTTCTCATGCATCCTTCCAATCTCATCAAGTAGACCTTTCAACCAAATTGCTTCTTTACTGGCATCTGAAGCAGCTATATACTCTGCTTCAATAGTGAACAAAGAAATTATTTTTTGAATCTTTGACATCCAGCTAATTGTTCCACCTGTAAGAGTAAAGGCATATTTTTTTGTAGATCTCCTCTTGTCCAAATCACCTGCATAATCAGCATCCACATATCCGCAGATTGATCCTTCACTACCATTAAATATGATACAATGGTCACTTGTGCCTCCCAAATACCGAAGCACCCATTTCATTGCTTGCCAATGTTATTCTCCTGGATTTGCCATGAACCTACTGACAACTCCAACTACATGTGAAATGTCAGGCCTTGTAGATACCATCACATACATTAAGTTTCCTACTGCATTTTCATATGGTACACGAGACATATACTTATTTTCTTCATCATTTCTAGCACTCAAAATCGAAGAAAGCTTAAAATGGGAAGCTAATGGAACATTAACATGTTTCACATTATTCATACCAAACTTTTCAAGTATTATTTCCACATACTTCTGTTGTGATAACCAAAGCTTTCCATTTTTCCTCTCTTTGTGCATCTCCATGGACAAGATATGTTTTGTCGCTCCAAGATTCTTCATATCAAACGGCCTAGAGAGCTGAGCCTTTAACCTATTGATATCTTCCATGCTTTCTCTCACAATAAGAATATCATCAACATACAAGACCAAGATATTGAATATGCCATTGAAACTCTTAAAGTATACACAATGATGATACTCACTTCTAGTAAAGTTCTGGCTCACCATGAAGGGTCAAAATTATTGTACCACTTCCTGGGAGACTGCCTCAGGCCATACAATGATTTCCTGAGCTTGCAAACTAATCTTCTGTTGCGACCTTGTACAAAACCTTCTAGTTGTTCCATATAAATATCTTCATTCAAATCACCATGTAGAAAAGTTGTTTTAACATCTAACTGTTCTAACTCAAGGTCAAGTAATGCAGTTAGCGCCAACACAATACGAATAGAAACAAGTTTTACAACTGGTGAAAAAATCTCATGAAAATCAATCCCTTCAACCTGAGAATACCCTTTTTCTACCAACCTCGCCTTATACCTCTTGATACTTCCATCATCATTTCACTTCAATTTGAAGATCCATTTGCATCTGACAATGCTTCTCCCTTCAGGAAGTTCTACAAGATTCTAGGTTTTGTTCTTGGCTAAGGAATCCATTTCTTCATCCATAGCCCTTTTCCATTTTTTGATATCTGCATCATCCACTACTTCCTGATAACAAGAAGGTTCCCCATCATTAGTAATCAATGTAATAGATGAAGCAAAATCTTGATACCTTTTGGGTGTTTTTATTTCCCTTGTAGACCTTCTTAGAGTGACTAGTTTCTGAACTGGTTCTGGAACTTCAATAGTTTCCTTTACATCTTCTTCACCTTTTTCTTCAGAAGTCTCTCCTTCCTTTCGACTTTTTGAAAAAGGTGTAGCCTCCAACTAAGTTTTGTTGATTCGGTGATACGTATTCCTGATCAAATTTTTCAACACCTGATTTTAGAAGAGAATATTGATCAAATGTTACATCTCTACTAATGACTATCTTTTGCAAAGAAAGATCCCACAACCTGTATCCTTTCACCACATAGTCATACCCAACAAAGACATAACATTTGGCTTTTGGGTCTAACTTTGAACGTTGATTCTTTGGAATAAGAGCATAGCCATCACAACAAAAAATTATTAAATGTGAATATTTACAAGACTGACCCGACCAAACTTCTTTAGGAATTTTACAATTAATGGCAACTGAAGGTGATTTGTTAACTAAATAACAAGCAGTAGATACTGCTTTTGCCCACAACTCCTTTTGCAGGTTAGCATTGTTGACCACACTTCTGGCTCTTTCCATAAGATTTTGATTCATACATTCAACAATGCCATTTTGTTGAGGAGTATAAACAATAGTTTTATGTCTAACAATCCCTTCATCCTTACAATATTGTTCAAATTCTAGGGAAGTAAATTCACCGCCATTGTCATTTCTTAAACATTTAATTGATTTGTCTGTTTTCTTTTCCACCATAGCTTTAAATTGTTTAAAAACATTAAATACATCAGATTTTATTTTCAACATATAAACCCAGACTTTCCTGGAGAAATCATCAATAAATGTTAAGAAGTATAATGCACCTCCATAAGATACAGTAGGAGATGGTCCCCAAAGATCAGAATGAATATAGTCCAAAATTTCTTTACTATTATGAATTCCAGTTTTAAATTTTTGTTTACATTGTTTTCCATACACACAATGTTTACAAAAATCCAACCTCAAGGATTTCAAATTAGGAAGCAATTTGTGATTCATCAGTACCTGAAGACCCTTCTCGCTCATGTGACCCAGCCGCTAATGCCATAGGCGAGTACCTTCTTTTGCCTTCTCAAATACAGTCGTTGCCTCACTGACCTGATTACTTCCTTTGAGTTTGTAAAGGTTTATGATCTTCTTTGCCTTCATAACAACCAGAGTGCCTTTTGAAAATTTCAACACTCCATTCTGACTTGTAAATTTATAACCTTCTGAGTCAAACACTCCCAAAGAAATCAAATTTTTCTTCAACTCAAGTACATGTCTAACATCATTTAATGTTCTAACTGTATCATCATACATTTTAATTTTGATATTTCCCATCCCAACAGTCTGACAAGATACATTATTACCCATAAACATAGAACTACCATTCACAACTTCATATGAAGTGAACCAATTTCTATGCAGACTCATGTGATGAGAAGCACCAGAATCTAACAACCAATTTTCATAATTCTAAGAGACATTACAAATAGGTAAAGCTTCATCTACCATACCCAATTCAATAGATAAAACTTCATCAATCATACCCAACTCAACTTGATTTACTTTCTCCTTTAGGGTTTCAGACTCCTTTCGTTTCTAACAGTCTTTCTTGAGGTGTCAAATTTTGTTGCAGTACCAACATTTGGCTTTACATTTCTTGCCCTTTGATTTTGATCTGGAAGAAATCCTTGCTTTCTCCCCTCTTTCCTTTGACCAACCTCTGGCTACCATGGCTTTTGGTGTAGAGGTTTCAATGTTGGACTTCCTTTGTACTTCTTCAGATAATAGAGCTCCCACAACTATATCAAATTCCAAAGATTCAGTTGTGCTCAAACTGATAGAAGTTATGAAGTGGTCCCATGACTCAGGGAGAGAACACAACAACATGATAGCTTTGTCTTCTTCCTGAAATTTAACTTCCATAACTGACAATTGGCAAATAAGTGTATTAAAAAAATTTAAATTTTCTTCAATTTTTGTACCCTCCTTCATCCGAAGACTGTACAATTTCCTTTTCAGATAAATTTTATTGGTTAAATATTTGGTCGTATACAACGTTTCTAGTTTTCCCCATAAACCTGATGTTGATGTTTCTTACACAATGTTGAAGAGAACTTCATCTTCCAGGCACAACCTGATGGTACTAAGAGCTTGGGCATCCAAGTCCTCCCAATCCAAATCTTTCATGCCAACAGGTTTCTTTTTAACCTCGTCTAAATCTTTGTGCAACCCTTGTTGCACCAGCAAATCCCTAACTTTGAGTTTCCATAATGCGAAAGTTCTTGCCGGTGAACTTCTCCACCTCGAATTTAGCATTTTTCATTTTTGCCATTTCTTCCTACAAATCCTCCTACTAATGTTTCCTTCTTTTAGCTAGGGTTTCTTAAAAAAATTTGGTTTCCCTTCTTTCAGCTAGGGTTTATTAAGAAAATTCTGGTTTCCCTTCTTATTCCAAATTTTCTGCTAAACCCTACTACATTTTAACTCCCATGAATTTTCACAATTCTATTTCTAACCAAACATTAATTAATTAATTTAAAAAAAAAAAAAAAATTCTTTTCTTCAACTAAAGAAACCCTACTCCTTTTCTATCATAAAAAAAATTAACAATTTCTAAGAAATTTCACTGGTTTTTTGAGATTGCCCAACAAATTTTATTTATTTTATTTTTATTTATTTTTTTGAAATTTTACTTTCAATCAACAATTTTTCTGTTGTCAAAATCCAAATTACCTGGGACCGTGTTGTGTATCTGAATCTACTCCAGGTGGTAAACCGACAACGATTTTGTAAACAAAAAAATTTGGCTTTTCTCAAGGCCAGCTCCGAGGCTCTAAAAAACAAAAACAAAAAAACAAAATTTATTTTAAAAAACTTACACCAGGTAGTCACTCTCGGTTGGTGGCTCTGCAACGGACATCTCCTGTTCCTTTAACTAGAGAGCGAAAACAGCTCATTCTCTGTCACGGTCGACTAGAGATCTCTTCCTCTTCACGATGGCGGGAGAATCTTGCTCGGCATGGGTTCCTTCAACTAGTGGTGGACTCAGTGTTCCTTCCCCCTTCACAATGGCGGTAGGGTCTTGCTTGTCACACAACGTTCCTTTTTCACCAGTGGCAGCAGAAGGATGTTGGTTTCGAGGGGCCCCATACTTGATCTTATTTTTTGCTCTAAACAATGGTCTCACTTTTTCTGCATGACGGGCTCAGATGACAGTCTGTTGGTTCTGCAACTTCCCAGCTCGACGGACATTGGCTCTCAACTAATAGAGCTTTGGCTTTCAACTAAACTGTGCCCTCATTCTTGGCTTGCTTCTGATCCATGCCTCGTTTCAATGTGTCAATGAGCTCTCTCCATCACAACTATGCCCAACTTTTCAAAAAACGACTTTTCCTCTAGTTCTTTTCTCAGGCTCTCAGGCTCTGATACCACTTGTTACTATTTTAGAGTTATTAATCATTCACAAGCAAGAAAAATTACATAAAACTAAGAAACTGAAACACACACAAGAACACGAAAAAAATTATGTGGTAAAACCCTGACAGTGTGTCAAGGAAACCTCCATGGGGAAAGGGATTGGAAATCGTATTAATCAATAATGATTCTCCATGATTACAAGCCTCTCGGGCAATCCCAATTAATATGGGCTACTTCGTTACATAACTTCTTCCCATTATAAAACTGATTGAATGGTAAAAATCTAAATTTACCCACAATTACATAATTGTTGTCATTCTTTCAACATATTTGCCTTTGGAACTTGGTGATCTTTGGGCATAATTGAAGCTGGAATCATAATGCAGGAGTTCCTCCTTAAATCTGAAAAATTCAACCTTAGATGGGTATTTCAAATAATTCTACACTTTATGCAATTCTTCCTTGGCAAATACTTTAGAAATAGATCACCCAACTCGAGGTAGTTTGACCCTATTGAAAGATGAACTCGACCCTCTTGCAATTTTAATGGAATTGGACCTCCTTCATGGCCCAAGATAAATTCTGGAATTTCAATTATAAATTCCTCCTATAAATTGGGTGGTTCAATCTTCATTTGGTGAGACAAATAAACTTGGCCTTGGTGAAGGAATGATCCTGCAATCAAATTAAACCCTGATGCTAAAGGATCCTGTAAACAATGATATTTAGATCTCTTCTATAGGCATAATGGAAGATCTGAAATAATCTTCGTAAGGAGCTAACTAGGGTTGCACTCAAGTCCATCGAAATTAGTTTTGAGTTTTGCTTGAAACTCTTGAAACTCGCTTTAGCTTCTTTTCATGTTAAGAGATAGATAGGAATATAATGAATTGCCATTTACCTCTTCCTCCTTTTATAATTATTCATGGAGCCTCCCCTTATCTTCTAGATTCTCCATTTTTCCTTATTATTTTATTGGTGAGGGCCACTTTCCACTTTTTTCCATCATTTGGATAAAATAATAATTTTCCACCATTCCAATAAAATAATAATTGCCTGCCTTATCCATTAAAATATTATTTTGCCACCATTCCATTAAAATGACGATCTGTCTTTCTCTTCCAATAAAACATTATTTTGTAGTCATCTCATTAAAATAATTATTTCTCCCTTCTCTCACAAAATAATATTTTCCCCTTTTAATTATTATCCAAAAATTTTGCAAAATTCCTCAATGATTTTTGCATGAAAAAAATAGGAACATTACATAAAATCACTACAAAATTTACTTCAATTTTTTTAGGTTTTATATTTTTTAACTAATTATTATTACACTCTAACAACTAGAACCTTATCACATCAAACTATCCTTGTGTGCATGATTATGTCAGATCATTGTCATAACAAGTTATCTAGCACAATATTGAACCATTTTGATGATATCCAATTAGGTAGGGAATATATTACCTCAATAACCATTCAACATGGCATATCAAAACAACATCACAACCTAAAGAAGCTACTTATATGACATGTTATGTGATTAAAGTTGATGAAATGAATTTAGATTACACCTAGTGATCAAATTTAAGGAACTTGATATACACCATAATAAAATACATTTAGCAATCAAAATTAACCAAATTAATGTACACTGTAACATCTTGACTTGAGGAAAGCCCCACTGGAATCATCCTTATTCACCCCATACAAAGCCGAACATCATGAATCCCATAATTAGACATTTGTTATATAATATGTCTTTTTCAAACTCTTTTTCTTTTTTGGGAAGCATGATATGTTCAATACATTGTATTTCTTATAGGTTTCAAAGTAAAAGGAGATTTTCTTTTAAATTCATGTGATGAAGATGACTAAGGAAGCATGGTGGGACCACTCATCCATTAAAAAAAAAAAACTAAACTAACTATTGTATAATGTCGATTTCGTGGGTTGTCCTTAAACTCCATAGTGTAAAGTAAAGAGCCAATTTTGTGCATTGTCCTAAACTCCATTATGCAAAATCATTTTAGATTTATAGTACAAGATTTGGTTTCGTGGGTTGTCCCACACTCCATTGTGTAAAGTATTTTAAGATCTATAAGATGCTTCACTATTACTATGCAAATATATTTTCCTTAGATTCCAATCTGAATCTGACCAACTACAAGAAAACATGATTCCTCTAGTCAGTCCCCAAGATTGTATAAATAAGGGACGAGCATCACCATTAAGGAATCACGTCCCTGAGAGTCTTCAAGGGTCTTTGTGTCTTCAATCGTTTTGCGCTTTGTATGCCATGTATCCTGAGTTTTGAATATTCAAAAGCGTATGATCTCCTCTTGCCCATTATGGGATCTTGAGTAACAAAAGCTTTCTGGAATTCTGAATTTTGTAATGCACATATTTTAATAAAAGAATTATGATATCTTGTGTCCCATTTATGTGCTTTGTGCCTTATGATATCTATTGTCCTATTATGTTGTTGTTCTGAGATCGTGGAGAACACACACACACAACAAAATTCCTTGAGGCATTCTTGTGGCTTTATAACTTAGCTTCTAATATCATTTTCAAAAAGCTTTTTTTATCTTTCCATGCTGGAAAAAGGTGTTAGAATTTATTAAGATATTGTCTCATTACTGACTATATGAGTTTAATACAAAAAGGTGGGGTCATTATAGTAATATTTGTTGCCCATGCACATACATGAAAAATAAATTAGACAAAGAATAGTATGTTCTGGAATATGATGAATCTCTAGTTAGACTAGAGGGTTAAGAAAAATTTATATTCGGCACCCTTCCTTATCTTCAATGATTTTCGATGTTTCTTTGTCCATTTGCAATCTAGCTTTTGAGAGTGGTTCTTCCTGCATGTTTCTTGACCTAAGAATCCCCATAAATATGTAAATAATTTATCCTCCGATGACTAGAAAGTTGAATGAGAAGTTTGAGGGAAAAAAGTTCATAAAAATTGTTGGAGGTAGGGCCAATGTTTGCAAAGAAGGTGAAAATGCGTGTATTTTCAAAATAGATTATACCATCAATGCCTCCACTAGGAGAGTTAGACTATGTAGTACCATCAAATAAATCCCATGAAGAACTCTTATATATTTGAATCTCAACTTATGGATAACCTGGAGCAATATTTTATCTTATAACCCAAATTTTAACAAAGAAAAGCTATGCAAGCAATATTTAGATAAGAGGTACCCTAAATTTCAAATATAACTTTATTTATGTCTATCCAAATTCCCCAAGCCACAACCAAGAGGAGTGCTTCATGATGAGGTTTATGACTTGTAGAGAGTCATGTATTCATGTCATATTTAATATTAAGTCCTTGCCAAGAGTAAAAGCGACCTTCCTGATTTATTCTTTCCTTCCAAGCCAACCATGTAAAGGGGAATTTTATGAATAAGTGTGCAATTGTTTCATAATTAGAGAGATATAGTGAGCATATATTGGGACCAAAGAAAAATCTTTTTAGTATAAATTCCTAGGTGGAAGCTTTGTTTCAAATAAAAAGCCACATAATGAGTTTATCTTTTGGTGGCGAATTGGTTTTCCATAACTTCTTTCCCCACTAAGGTGGCTCCCGAGGCCATGATCTTTGGGCCAAGCAAATATATCCAAATTTTGGGTAATAAACTCCATGAGGGATAGGATACCAAATAAGGATATCTCCATTGATAGAGAGGGTAATCAGGGAGTGATTTAGTTCTCGAATCTAGTTCTCCCATTCCATCGCAAACTCATATTCCAGATTTAAATCCGTTGGAGAGAGACAATCATGTCATCCCCTTGCATAGTCCCTTGTTGAGATTTGGTTTAAAGTGTGGTATCCCTCCTCATTTAATTTTCAAATCAATGGATTCAATAGGTGGTGAATATGTTAACTTCCTATCCAAGGGTATTTACCAATAAGTACATTAGAGCCTCTCCCCAACTTCCATCATAGGCCACTTCATATAAGAGGAAAAGCTTGAAAAATGGCCTTCCAATAATCAAACCTTTTCTTGAGGATTTTACCATGGATCTAATCCATTCCAAAATGGATGATAGATGGATCTACTTTTGAAACATCACTTGTGCTCAGAGCCCAAATTCTTGAATGAGGTTCTAAATGCCTTTGGCTGCTAAGGCTTTTGAGAACCAATGTAGGTTTTTACCCCCCAACCTCTTAATATTTTCAATATGATCGAATTCTGCACTATAAGAGAAAAAGGTATAAAATTTTCTCTTACCAACCCACAAAAAGTGCAATGATAGCAATGATTCAAGATTCCTATCGAGATCAATGAGAGGAATGTCCAATAGTCTATAATGGCTTCAACAACATATATGCACTAAACTAATCTACCTGCTAGATAAAGCCATCTAATACACCAAATTCTGAATTTTTTTTCCAGTCTTTGCCAATAGCTAATGTCATTTTATTGTGCAGGCAATCCCTTCTACAGACAGAAACAATCCCTCTAGTCCTATGGGAGGATCTAGCAACAAACTAGACAATTGGAAAATACAAAGGAGGATAGATGACCTACCTCACTCTGATGCTAACACCCGTTGATGTCGTCCTCGATCTTCTCGCTTCCAAGTTCAATCCTCTCTACGTCGTTGTGGATGAATACCTGCAAGGAAGATCAAACAGAGACGACAAAGGCATACATAGCATAATTCATTCTAACATAAACTATGTGACAGATCAAGGAGTATCACACTAAATGAGTAATGATTTACACACTTATGGAAAGCAAACACATAATGTATTATTAATAGAAAGTAAGGGAAGCATACAACCACTTAAGCCTTGATGTTGGAAGCCTCCTTTGGATGAGTTTCCAAGTCCTATACAAGACCTTCAAGAACTCCTTTCTCCTTAGAAAAATGGGCAACATTTAGGCATACTTTCAACATAGGAAGGCAACCAAGCAATAGTCAACCAACAACTAACCAAAGGTAGATGGCAGGGATTTGATTTATAGGGAAGGAGAGGGAGTTGAGAATCCATAAAAGGAGGTAGAGGTTCCACATTTCAAGGGGAATATCCATGACAGTAGGATCAAGAATGAATGGGAGGTCTCGCTCTAATCCTCATTCAATTGCAACCAACTCGTTGTTCTTGAGATTTCTAGTAGGAGAAGCTTCTCCTCCATTTTAGGAAAAACTGCGTGAAGAGGGCCAGTGCGGATTTTCCTATCAAAAGGTGTGTTGTCAACACTAGTCATTAGTTAGACAAAAAGTTAACAACGCGGGTTTGTTTGCTAAAAGTAACGTTGGACTTGCAAAACAAGGTTTTGGATAAGTTCTTTAGAAAATTTTCAAGGCAAGTCTTCTTCTTCCTTCATGGATACTTCTCAACATGTTTCATGGTGAATACATTGTTTTTTACATCTTTCGTCACTTTGCGACACTTTTGACATTGACAACACAAAGTGTGACACTTAGGATATGAGACTGGGAGTGCAAAAAAATACTGTATAACACGGTTAGATTTGAGGTGTTTGTTTGGTTTGAGGAAAAAGCCCCAATAATTTAACTCTCCTTCGAACTTTTTAGATTGTGCTGAAAGACTTCCTTCAATGCTTGATACTTCTTTGTTTGTCAATCCTATTTCATATAGAGAGAATTTGTTATGGTTTATAACCATGCCCGTGGCTAAGGAGAAAGTTTCAAATATGTCATTTAAGGTATGTATATGACCTAGAGTACCATCAGAGAAAATAAGAATGGCATTCACAAATAGTAGGTGAGATATGAAGCAATGTTGATTGATAGAGATACCTTTGGAAACATTTATGTGCTTTGCATATGAAATAAGTTTATTGTGACCTTCGACCATGAGAAGGAAGAGAAGATGGGACAATGAAATTCTTGACGAAACCCTCTTTCAAGGTTGAAAAAGGGAGGGTTAGCCTCGTTGATCAATAAGGACATAGAGGAGGAGCTAATGCAGTTGAGTACCTAGTGTTAGTTCTAGTCTTCGCAACCTATCACCAGGGATCAACATGAACTCTTACTATGTATGGTTTTGTTAGATGTTTTGCACATGATGTTCAACACAAAACATGTCACAAGTGTGTCCATCAAAATAAGCTCGCAAAAATATTTCCAATGGTATATCACACTCCCGTAACCGGCTCCCGGATTAGAAGATATGATCGAAATGGATGAGTGATTCTCGGTTATGCATGTTTTGAGGTAAGTTGCTGCACACAATGACAAGTTTAGTACAAAATTAGTTTCTGAAATAATGGTAAGGAATTTTTCAAAAGTGAAAGAGGTTTTTGTTCATAACATACCAAATAACAAAACCTCCTTCATTTTATGCACAGGTGCTACTATGTGGGAGATATATAGTGATATTTGTAGCCTACATTAAAACAAAGCAAATTTTTCATATTTTTTACTGTTTTAGTCATTTTAGTGCGGGGCCATTTTACAACAGATGGAAAGTAATTTTGAAAAACCCAATGAGTTTTTTGTTAAACATGAGCCATATAAAAAAAACCTCTTTCAGTTTATTCACAGGTGTCACAAATTGGGATATGTGACTAGATCTTTACAGCTCATTTTCACAAATTTAAATTTTTAATGATTTTCTGTTTTAGAGATGATTTTGTGGAACAGATTGCGAGCAACTGGAAACGAATTTCCAAAATTTGAGAGATTTTTTTATCCAACATGACCTTATATACAAAAACCTCTTTTATTTTTGTAACAGGTGCTATGGTTTAGGAGATACAAGTTCATCTTCAACACCTATTTTCAGAAATTTGGCCCAAGTTTAATGTAACTGATTCTATTTTGAAGAAAATGGTTGAGCTCAATTCCCTTAGTACAAGGATGAGAAAATGTATATATTTTATGAATTTCATAGTGTAGGGGTTGGAATTTGGCAGAAGGTTGGACTTTTGAGAAAGCTTGGAGCTTCATTGTATACTCATCTCAGCAGTTTTGGCTAAGGAATAGACCCAAGGTTTGCAGCACTTTATGGGATTCATGTGGCATCTTGCTTTGGTATTGTATTTCCTTCTGTAAAATATAAGTTTATATGTGTTTTGTGTATGCCATTATCTCTCTTGCTTCTTCTTAACTAAAACAAACAAGGATAAAGGTAGAATCCATTGAAATTGCAGTGCTCTACCTAGGGTTTGCTTAGTTATTGATGTTTTCAACTGTTTGAAGAGGATCCCTGAGGTTTTCTTGCCCTCTTCAACTCCTCACCTGTCTAAATCTCTCCATTGCATTCAATTTGAAGTGCCAAATCAGTTGCCTACCTTGCCCCATAGAGATCTCTGCAAAACTGAGCCTCATTCCCCAGACCCAGATCTGCCTTTCCATTTGAGCCAACAAAACATCTTTAAATTCAATCAAACTCTTTTGCACACATACCTAGCCTAAGATCAGTATTCATATCAGTCATCTCAAGCCCTCATTGATCATATTTTGCTGAGAGTGACAAGGAGAGAGCCCTCTCCCGACCTGGTAGGGCTAGCTACTAGGTTAAGCGTGGTTTGATGTTACCCTAGATCCTACCTTTCTCAGCCTGAGGTAGATTTATGCCCTAACACCTAGGAGGCAAAAAATGATATAAGCTCAAATGGAGGAGTAAGAGTCTAAGGCAAATCTAGTTGACCCTGTCAAAAGATTTTAACAAATCCACTTTGTAGATTGTTACTTTTTGACGATTTGCGTGTATAAAATACAAACCTTCATGGCCTATTCTAATAGCATCATGTATTTGACGACTTTCTAGAAACCCAAATTATTCAAGTGAAATATGCTTAGAAAGAATGGATTTTAGGTGAAGGGCAATAATTTTTGAAATAATCACAAATGGAGTTTCAAAGGGAGATATGCTTGAAGATTTCAAAAGTGTTTGTGGGATTTGTGCTCATAACAAAGGGTCTATTTTCCCATTGATATTGCTTTAAGATCTACCAGACAATGGGAAAGATGAATGCAAAGAGTTTCCTTGATCTAGTAGTAATTAATATTTTACATGGAACGGAAATATTTTAGGTAGGGACATACCTTACACCCTACACACACTAATGAAGATCAGATACCTATTGCAGTAGTTGGAAGCTTTCCTTTTAATCAAATATCCCATTCTAACTCTTTAGTCTCAACATCTTCATACATACACAACCAAACAAAGGTGATGCTTTTCCCTTTCCAAAAGGAGAAGTATACTACAAACCATATATAAGCATGTGAAAAATAAACATAATCTCATAAACATGAAAATGTAGAGAGGGAAATCAACTTTACATTTGTGTAAAATAACATTATAATCAATAGATACACATTCTAGTGTTGAGTACTCCTTCAATTCCTTGATCCTTAGCCTCCATTGTCTCACACATAAATTAGGCTCATTCATGCAGCACGTGGGGGCCTAGTCTGGTATTTTTGCAACATAAGGTTCTCTCAATGTCTTATCTTCCTCCTTCACTCCTGAGAGAGTCTCATTATAAAGACAATTTCTAGATTTGTGTAGATGCATCTAGACACTTAGGGCCACGATAATTTAGGATTGATGGCATGTGAATTGGGTGGATATAATTCATGGATAGACTTGATGGCATGTGAACCAATCAATTACAAGTCATGCAAAAGTTTCATGCTCAATTATGAGCTTTTCCCAACTCACTAAGAAACTTCTTCTCAATTATGAAATAATTATTATTTCATAATTATGAAATTGTGACAAAATAATTATGATAAATTGGTCAATTATGCAATTACATCCCTATAACATATAATGGCTTCATTGTAAGACCCATATGGGCAAAAACCAAGGGTGAAAGGGGATGCATTCTAGCCAGCATTTGAGGTAAGTTGAACTAGGGTCTCTCTCACTAAAATGAAGTGGCAAATAGGGTTATAACAAAAAAAAGTTGGGTTTTCGACTTTTGGTGAGAGCTATGAATACGGTGTTAAAGGGGGCTAGGTTTTTTTCTAGAAGTTATAAATAATTCAATGACCCTTAGAATGTCAGTGCCAATGAAATCATAGAAATCCTGATAAAATTCAATGGGAAGGTGAGCCAGACCTAGAATTTTTCCTTTTTCAAACTTGTGAAGGACTCTTTCTAGTTTAGGTTTTGTAATTTCTTCCATAAGGACATCATAATCTTCGTGATTTATAAAATTGGGGAAAAAATAATTTCTACCTTAGTTGACTTTGAAACCCTAAACCTCTACCTTCTTCACCTTCAAAGGTGTTTGTTATGAACAAATTGAAGGCATTTCCATGGGATCCTCCCTAGCCCTGCTAGTTGCCAATATATTTACGGAACATGTTGAATCTTGAGCCCTAG
Organism: Pinus tabuliformis; assembly: GCA_031772625.1. Lineage (NCBI taxonomy): Eukaryota > Viridiplantae > Streptophyta > Pinopsida > Pinales > Pinaceae > Pinus > Pinus tabuliformis. Next base: position 432,280,300 of record CM062804.1, read on the forward strand.
ATAGCTTCCATTAAAAACCAAAGTGCTATCATCGATTTGTAGATGACACCTTCATAATCTGGCCCCACGACTACCCTGCATTATACTCTTTTGTAGACCATCTTAATTAAATCTCCTCCCTTATTCAATTCACCATAAAATTGGATAATACCAATTATCTTTCCTTCCTCGACATTCTTGACTCTAAGCTCATGGACGGTTCCCTATCTCAGCAATTCTATTCGAAAAAGACTCATACCAATAGATATCTTTGTAAAAATAACTAGAAATTTTAAGTTACTAATGAAATCAATAGACACAAATTTCTTCTACCAAAATATGCAAAAGCAAAATTGACAATAGAAATGCATGCAATCATTCAATCACAATGAACACAGATTTTTTATTAATGTGGAACCCCCCTGGGAAAAACCCCTCCTTTGTTTATATTATATCATATGAGAACAATGATCTATTACGATGACTACTTCAATGCTTGAAGCTCAATTTGCATTGCAATATTGACCCCCTCCTGAGTCTTCTATGGACAATACTTAGCCAAAATAGGCCTCCCACTTCCTCCTATTTCCTTCCGTAATTTTGACTCCTAAAGAATAGGGAAGCTCTTATTTCCTTACGCAATTCCTAAGAAAATTAGCTCACCCGCTACATGCAAACGTTGTACACTCACTAGTATATAATGATAATTACAATGTTCCTTTTCTCTCCAACTTCACTAGGTAATTAAAATTGCATACATGACTAGGGCTATTTTTAGTAAATTGATTAGTTAACTGAGAGTTAGTTGATTTTACAACAGTTACAACTACTCAACAGAACTCATAACGACTCTATTCTAGACTAGAGCTCAAATAATGGACTTTCACTAAAGATAAATTCACCTCTAGATAGCTATATATTAGCCAACAACTTGCACACAACTCTACTTTTAGCCCACAAACTCGAATTGACTAACTTAACTGAGTCATTCGGCCATGTCACTCCTGCTAACTGCCTGACAACTCATCCTGCTGAAGTGGAAATTCGAATTTCTTCACTTGACTAAGGCAAAAGTAAAATGAAGCCTTTTCTTGCTATAATTTAACAATTTAATAATCTTCATGCTCAATCCCATCACCACCTTGCTAAAAAAAATTATATCCTCAAAAACCTTAATAACTCGAACCATTCACATTTATGATCCCCAATGCCTTGAAAAAGAACGTGCCCACCTTAACAAATCTCTTTTATCTAATGGTTACTTCTCCTCTCAAATTAACAAAGCCTTTCACATAGCCCCTCATTCCAAACCCAAAACACACCCATCATCTCCTGACTTAGCCATAATTTCTCTACCCTGCATTCATGGGATCATAGATCATATAGCCAAAATCTTGTGCAAACAAAACACAAAACTTTGTTTAATCCCCATAATACCCTCCAACATCTTTTCAGATCCCCTAAAGACTACTCTGACCCTATGCTTAGCCTAGGGGTCTATGAAATTCCTTTTTCATGTGGTAAGTCTTATAAGGTCAAACATGAATGTCCTTCCATAACAAAATCACAACATATGTTATTGACAAGCATTCTCACAATTAAAATCACCTTATCTGCTTTAACAAAATCAAAATTTTAGCTTCTAATCATTTCCAATCTTCTCGCATTCTCAACGAAGCCATCAAAATTGAAAATAACCCCAACAACTTTAATTGGGAAGATGGCTTCAACTGAGTCAATCATGGAAACCCACCATCCACTATCTTTCCCATAAGCATTCCCCTTAAGTTGATTGATTTCCTTCTCACACACCTTCAATCATTGATTTCCTTTCAATTTATCCTTCACTTGATCCTTTAATATCTCACCTTTTATCTTTCTTTTCTTTAATACTTTGATCCTATAATTAAGGGTTCTCTTTCTCCTCCTTATATCACTACAACAAAACTGAAAATTTGCACCAAATTTTAGTGCATCTTTTTAACAATTAGGATGAGAAACCTGATGCTAAATCTGGGTCTATTGTACATTTTTTAAAGCATCCTTCTTTGCGCCTGATTTTTCACCCTTTTTCACACTAGATTTTGCATCATTTTTTACACTAGATTATGCATCATTTTTTGCATCAAGTTTTGCACCAAGATTTGCATCTGATTTTATGACAGGTTTGCTTCTAGTTTTGTGCCATTCTTTGCTTCCATTTTTGCACCATCATTTCATCAAGTTTACACCATCTTTTGCATCCAATTTAACGCCTTTTTTTGCATCCATTTTGTGCTCGTTTTTGCATCTAGTCTTACGCCAAGTTTTGCATATAGTCTTACACTAGTTTTTTATTCTAATTTTGTACCTGTTTTTTCATCTATTTTTGCACAAGTTTTGGTGCCTACCTTTGCACCATATGTTGAATTTGATTTAGCACCAAATTTTTCATCCATTTTTGTGCCCATTTTTGCATCTTTTTTTTGGACCATTTTTTATGTCCACTTTTACGTTTGATTTGTCTCCCTTTTTTGCATCCCATTTTGCACCATATTTTGCATAACTTTCTACATCTGAATTTGCATCGTTTTTAACACCACTTCTTGCATCCAATTTTACATCATTTTGAGCATCCAAATTTACATCTATATTTGCATCCTATGTTAAGCCATGTGTTGTGTCCACCTTTGCATCCCATTTTGTGTCTAATGTTACATTCAATTTTGAGCCATTTTTTACGTCCACTTTTGCATTTGTTTTTGCACCAAGTTTTGCATCACTTTTTGCATCCAACATTGCATCTCAATTTGCATCCAATTTTGAGCTATTTTTATGCCCATTTTTGCACTATTTTTTGTGTCTACTTATGTGTCCAATGTTGCACCATTATTTACGTCCACTTTTTCATCCAATTTTGCATCCTTTTTGGTGTCTAATTTTACATCATTTTCACCATCCAAATTTGCATCATTTTTCTGCCTCATTTTGTGTCCACATTTGCATCTCATTTTGTGTCTAAGTTTGAGTCTGAATTTACATTTGATTATGCATCATTTTTGGCATCCAATATGGCATCCTTGGTTTCACCCTTTTTTTAGCCCCATTGTGCATCTTGTTTTATGTCTTTTCTTACATCTTTTTTTTTCCTTTTTTCACCTAAGTTTGCATCCCAAATTTACACCATTCTTTGCATCATCATTTGGCATATTGATTTGCATCCTTTTTTGCTTATTTTTAGAACCCAACGTAGCATCCCCTTTTGCATCCTATTTTACATCTAGTTGTTTGTCCTTTTTTTCATCTATTTTGGTGTTTGTTTTTGCGTCCTTGTGATTGTCACCATTCCCTATGAATATTACGGCGCAATGGAATCGAACCACCAACCACCTGCTTGTAAAGCACGTGCTCTTCTATTGAGCTAGCACCCTTCAAAGAATTAGACCTTGAAACTTTATAAATTTTGACTTCTTAAAATTTAATTACATTGTAAAACTTTGTAAAGTCCTTTAGGTTTCATTGGCTCAGCAAGCACAAACAATCGTCCAATAGATGAAAAACATAATTGTTTTAGAACAAGGAAGCAACTTTCACATTGTTAATATGCTCAACCACCTAAAAAATAGCATCAACATTGATTGTTTAAAATTGATACCTCAATTCCAATCCCAATCAGCTAATCCTACCTTGAGACCATCCCCAACTAGGAAGAGGCAAAGCATGCATAACATTATGCCATGCAAATGGCAGAACCCAAGAAACACCTTGTCAACACAACAACAAAGAAACAAAGAAAGGTTTAGTGCAAACAACAGTACCTTGTTAGTCTTGAACCAGGAAACTACACCATGACAGTTATGAGTGTGACACAGTATTAACTCTCTTAATTTGCTCAACTCCTCTCGAAAATGTTGGTTTGCAGCGCTAGTTCAAAAAATAGTTATTAACCGATCCATTTGTTATTCCAGCCTCAGAATTGTTCAAAGGAGTTACTGCCCACTTCAAATGTATTTCCTTTGCCACAAATTCCATTCATATGGTTTAAATGCCTCAATAATTTCGGTCTGAAAGATTCAAAGCTCACCACTACAAAGTTGTTTTCTCCATTAGGCTACAAAGAACATTTGAATGCAATGAGACATATGAAAATGTAATTTTTTATAACTAAATTTATGGAATTTTTTCCTTGGAGAGAACCGATATTTACAAGTCAGATGGTTTCTTTAATCTTGACCATTCAAAATTATGTAACAACTCTTCTGTCTCTTCTATGCCACTCTATCCAAATTTCAAACGTACCTATCATTTAAGGAAATAAGGTAGTTTACAATCATGCAAAACAACATTTGAGAAAATAAGATAGTTTACAATCATGTATAGAATCACATTAAATAATTGTGCCAAACCTTGGTAGTTGCACTGCCATCCACCCATGTCCTTGTAATTGTTGTAACCCAAAGCCTCATTTGGCCATCAGAATGTTGGTAACTGCATACAAAAGTATTTGCAACATCATGATGATTTTTTTCCATAATTATTTTATTTGACACAGCCAAGATGTGGAACTGAAAAATAAAATTAAATTAAATGTACAGAAAACAACACATTGTGTTAGAAACTAAATAAATAGTTGTTGATTTGCAGTCTGTAATGTTGAGCTAGAACATTCACTTGGTGCAACATTGAATAAAAAGTTGTTGATTGGAAACCTGTAATGTTGAGCTAGAACGTTCACTTGGTGCAACATCGAAAAATATCGTCAAGGAAGTATTTTTATCAAGTCCACACATCTTCCATGAAGTTGTATTTCCCTGACCAATCACAATGTCTGCGCAAGATGGCCCTTTCTACAAAATTATCCATGTAAATGGCATTATTAACTGATAGATTATTTCAAAATAGAACTATATAGGTTAGGCTACTTTCTCAATGCTCTGTTAATTAAAACTACTTGCTTTAATAAAAGTGATATAATTAAAATATACTAAAGATGAAATCAGGGTTCCAATTCCAAAGACCTTCAAATGTTTGTTACAAGATAGGACAAGAGTATTTATTGGGACCCAAATTTAATGTATCTAAGAATTACCTGAGTGTATCATATATTTGAACATAGCTAAGTATCATACTAAACAAATAATCTTTTGAACAAGTGAGCAAGGATAAACCTTTTCCAAAGATGAACAAGGTCCTATAATACCTTGAATCTTTACATCCTTAGAACAATTTACTTCAAAGGTGTCACTGCAATAAACATAGTATGTCAGCTTTAATTTAGCACAAATTTTCTTACTTGCAAAATCTTGTCAAATCATCAAATGCGAGTTGAGACACATTTTGAAAGGCATGTAGCAACTTCTAACAAATTAATACATTTTAAAAATAAAAAATTGCAGTATGATTCCTGTCTTTTAATAAGAAAATTACACAATTTCCACTAACTGGATGGTAGATATCATCAAGTTCTCATTCAAACACAATCTTTCAACATAATCAATGAACAATTACAAACACACAGGTATGAGAGATTTAAAGTAAGATGTGATTTTGTTAAAAAGAAGAAAAAACTATATTAGCATACATAATGAGTCATGTCAAAAAATGCAAAGAGAGAGAGAGAGAGAGAGAGAGAGAGATTATGTTAACAGAATAGGACTGACACCTAGTATTGATCACAAATTGAATAAAAGATATCATCAAGTTCTCATTCTGAATCATTATAGCAAGTCTCTAACTCTTCAGACACATTCTTTCAACACAATCAACAATGAATTATAACCAACACATAAGTGTGCCAGATTAAAATCAATTAAAAAGACGAAAAAAATAGTATTAGCATACATAAAGACATAAAATAAAAAGAAAAAAAATATTATGAACAAAATAGCAATGATACCTAGTGCTGATCACTGAACATTGCTTGGTGCAAATCATGTTAATGACTTGATGTACTGTGAATGGTTGACATCTATAGATCTGGCTCGGATATGTACATCAAATATTATTAATTAAGGTGAGTCAACCTGGAAATTATCAAGTGTGTGCTCTACCACAAAGCGAATAGCACATTTGCATGCTTGTCCTGCTATACCAAAAGCGAGAGAATCCATGTCCCTCTTTCTCTTCTGACCTCAAAAGGATATTAAAGCTCATTAATTAGCTCCTACTTCATTGTCCTCTCCTAGCTTAAGCTTTAAATGTGGCACACTCTCTTTTGAGTGTCAAGCAACACCAAACCAAACAACAAAGTAGCATGAGCTCTCCTTAAAAAGGATGTTCTATTGCCACAATTACCAATAGGGAAACCCAATTCTACCTTGTTACAACTCCATTCTTGTAACTAGCTTTGACTCCAGCATCAAATCCATTTTGATTAAGGTAGCAACTACAGGAATGGCCAATGCCCATACTGTAGTGTGCTACATGAGCAAGTTCTGGGTACGAGTATGCTACAATACTGCTTCATGAAAGTAAGTTGTGGCCTGCAATAAAAACTAAGGGAAGGTTTCTGGTTTAAGCTTGTCCTTGTAAAGGTGCAATAATCCTTTCTCCTGGTCATAATAACATGTGACACCTGGATAAATGGCACATGACGACTTGACATCCTTACATTACTCCAACTTATCACAGGTGATATCAATCAAAGTTTCCAACATCAATAACTTCCATTACTTTACCAAACACATTATGGCACAACATTTTGCTTCAAATCATATACCTTTAGTGTTTACTCCTTGTGTCCTACTAGAATCCTAGGCAGATAGCTCCTTACCCCTTAGGAAACAATCCTTTTATGGCCCACACACCTTCAATCATGGTAGTAAACTCTGCAAGTTGTCAGGAGGATTATGATTCCAATAAAGTCAACAAGTTTGTACAATAATTATACGACAAGGAAATGACTCAAAAAAGCAATCCAATTTTTATTGACACTGATGAATATAAAACTCGAGTTGGGTGTTCCCCTCTAAGAACATGATCAAAACCTGGGTGCAAGGTGACTGGAATCCCATGGATCCAACACACAATAACCAAGTGATTAGCCTGGGTCAGTGGAGTGTAGGATTGTGTTTGTTGTATTCTCTCAGGGGATTGAGGACCTCTCAACTGATAAAAATGTTGAGTTGCATTGTCTTATCAACATGGAGTTTCTCAGCTTGCCTTTCCAGTTTTGGTGGTTTTCAAATTAGTTTTCCTAACCCATTGGTAAATTCCTTTGCCAAGAACCATTGTGAACATTTAAAATACCAGCCAAATAGGAACCATCTGCATTGAAGTCAACTTGTCAAATACATTACGCCTCCAAATACATGATTCCATTGTCATAGGTTGAACAAAAAAGTCAACTTGAAAGATAAGATTAAGGACTTCCCACTATTTGGTGAAAATGTTGAGGTTTAGGCTCACCCCCCTTTAGCTCAAGAAGCCCCTAAAGCAAAAGAAGTATGTTGGACAACACTAGTAACTATTCACAACAAACAAGTACAAGCCAAAACATCTACATACCTAAAGGCAACAAAGCTCTACCAACTAAGGGAGTAATATGACTAAAATGAAATAGTCCTTGGGCTCCACTACAAAGTAACAAGGAAGCCACCTTGAGCTCTTAATCCACAAGCCATCATAGCCTTCTCCTAGGCATACCTAATGACTTACTCCTTATTATAACATTCAAAGGAAATCCTCTAAGTAGGAAATGCAAAGCAATGACTCTACAATTTTATGATCAAGCCCACTAACACGATCTCCAAAACCAGTTCAAGGCTCTGCAAGAAATACACAAGGAGGGCATGAGCATAGAGACCCTCACTAAAATTTGTTGATGGAATTATTCTACTGCAACATTTAGAAACCCTAAAGGAAAATCATGATCAGATGGGTTCTGAACCTATTGGTTTTCTAGATACTATTTACTTGTGGGAAGTTATTAGGTTTGAGGCTACAGAATGTCCCGAGACATAACTGATAAACTACTAATATTGCATGTTAGTCTTATGTTAGAAAAATTGGTGAACAACACAACCATCTTGACCAAACAACCAAACACTAGTGTTATGATAGCCCTCTATTACTGAAATGACAAAAGACCAGCTTAGAAACAAACCAAGATGGCATGTAAAAGATATATTTAATGTTACAACTAACAAACAGTTTGCATCCCCATTGTCTTTCCCACTGCCCATTAGACTCTTTCTACATGCTCCTAATTTCTATCTTTTCCAAAAGATATTAATAAAGCCTCTGTTAGAAATTTAGAGAGAATACCTACAAACCACCAAAACTTCCCCTCTAGAGGTCTCAACCTACATTCCTTCAAGCAATTTTTACTATCTGAAATGATTTTATAATTTCACTAAAGCATATTCATCTCCATTCAATCCCTGATTTGATATCTCCCCTTATCAAAATTGGCTACAAAACAAAGGTTGAGTCCATATGATCTCAGGATTGCCCCATATGATAATTATGGTCATTGAAGGTTGAGACCTACAGAACATGTCTCTTCCTTGGAGATCATAGGTTCAAAACTAGAGAGGGGTAGAGCATGTACATGCTAAATGATTAATATTAGCCCATTTAAATGAGTCTCTAAGGGTTGGCATCCCCCTGGAGTGGGAGCCCCATATGAGACTGTCTCCAAACATCTTGGCCCTTGCCAAGTCACAAGTTCCTGCTAATACTGGTTTGTAGGATGGCAGTACTAGCTACACAATTTATTGTAAAAGAAAAAGAGAAGCAATAGGTGCACATATAGCTAATGTAATAAGTTATTTAACCACTTCCATAACTAACTGATAGCTGATGTGGATCAATAACACTAATTAAGATCCTCAACCTTAGGGCAACTAACAACACTATTTAACATTAGGAGACTCCTAACAAAACTTCATTGAGTGTTTTTAGTACCACTATAAACAACTTGAGATATAGAGAGGTATGTTTTATTAAATAGGAGTCAATACATAAACATGTCTTTCTATAATACACCTTGTAATACATTATTTAACCAACCAACCACCTTCTTTTTCAAGGACCTGATCACCAACAACCTTACTATTTTATGAGGACAATCAGTTGTATTGCATTGTTCCTTCACAAGCTCTTTCTTCCCAGACAAAGAAGGAAAAAAAGGTTAATAAAAACACAATATAGGATAGATAGAGGGCAGTGGAAGACATCTTGCCCCGCCTTTGTACATGCAAATCACTAGGCTCCAACCACTCATATAGAACTATTAGACACTATATTGATACGTGAATTTCAAGAAATAACCCTTGACTTTAGGTCAGGAAAACATCAGATGGTTGTAACTACCGCAATAGAGCACATATACTTACAAGTCTAGCTACATGCCCAATTCAAGAAGATGTCAAACTACATATAAAGGGTCAACCATCAAAACACGGAAATAAAATAAATATGGGGTTGTGTAAAATAGCAGTTACGTGAGAAAGAAAAGTAAGATGAGATCTGCAGATCTACAAGGTAACCCTCCTATCATCCAGACCAAGAAGGTTTGGCTTAATCCAAATTTTTTTTGAGGTCGATTGAGGAAAACATATAACTGCCAATTTTAGTTTAGAATTGGACATGTTCAAGATGTGAGTGATCATCCTTCTGCTGCTCATAATGAATTGAGCACAACTTATGGTAAGAAACTTCAAAGTTCACGAGGCTAAAAGAAAAATAAGTTGGGAAATGGCTTTGGAATAACCATCTATCTTCCCTTTTTTAAAATGACATTAAAAGGAAAAGAGAAACCTGTCACCATTAGAGAAAAATGTCCCTATAAAAAGAACAATGTGTGCCTGTGTAGGATAGGAAGAAATGTACATTAGATGATATCATATCCAGCCCAAAATTCCACTAGTACTTACTTGAACGAAAGACCAAGGGATTGATTTCCAACCTCAAAAATACGTTTGAAAGAGTCCTTGAACACAGAATGACCAAATCTTTTTGCTAACACAACAAGGCCACTTGTTATTTCAACTGCTACTTTCATTTTAGAAACCCCAACCTGAAATGCAAAAGTTTAATAAAAACAATCATTAAACAAGTACTGATAACATCCTACAAACTTATTCATCTCAAACATAAAGAAAAAAAAAAAACAGAATAGAAAACATGTATTATGCTCATTTCTAGTTGTACTAGCCAATACAACATAATCTTGGAAAGCAATCGATCATAAATTTTTGAAACAAGAAATTGAGCACTTTAGCATATATATATATACCAAATTAAGTCACCTGAAATTGAGACTCAAGGAGGAGATCAATATTGTGGTGCAGATTGAGCTTCAAAGATTGAAGTGTCATTGTAATAGATCATTTTTCTCATCTAATATAATACAAACTGAGTAGGGTTTTTTACCAGTTGGGTTCCCCGATAAAAATTGTGTTCCTTGTGATTAAATGATTGCATGTGTTTCTATTGTATGTTTTCCCTTCCGTGGATTGAGTAGAAGAAATTTGTGTCTATTGTTTTCAGTCTGAATTCATTGGCAACTGCAAAATTTGAGTTATTTCTACAAGTTGCCCCCACTAATGATCAAATCAAATTTATACATATACATCTAGACATCCACAGGACATATAGCAAGTTTCTATAACTCTAGTGACTAAAAATCAAATAATGGAAACTCAGGGCAAACAAACTAGGTGGTATAGTAGGAGACATTGTTGTGCAAAGTTATGTTAGTAAAGCATCTGCCAATAACACAGTTCTTTTGATTGACTTAAAAATTGGGATAAAAAGTAATAGATTGTGTTATAAACAAAGAATTCGTGTTAAAGAAGCTTCGAATAAGAGAGAGAAACTTAGAGTATTTTTTTAGTAAACAGTCGATGCCTTCAAACTTGGGAAAATAGACAAGTACAGGATAGTCAAGTGATAAAAGTACTACAACTTGGAAAAGCATTTAGGTGTGGAAAGTTAAATCTTCAATAAATCTTTGTCATTTTTCAATTCCTAACTTGTAAGCAAAGTTGATTAACTCACCTGTCAATAAGGGACAACAATATTAGTGAGCTTATCTACCATTATAACATAAGATTATGAAATAGATATATGATGGAATGACGAAAATAAATTCAAAGGTCCTAAAAGAAGTATTTACCTATGTGGAATTCATTCTTGAGCCAAATATTTGAGTACAGACTGTTCATACAGCAGAGAAATTTGTAATTAGGTTAATATTTTTTGTAGCTGTGAAGCGAAAAATAAAAATAAAATAAATAAATAAATAAAATAAAATAAAGTAAACCTCTCTAAAATTATGAGATGATGTGGTGGAAGCGAATTTTCAAAAAAATATTATATATGTAACTCATACTAAGTTGCAGCATATACAGGAAAGTATACATATTTAAATCGACTAAATTTGAATCAATATGAAATAGTTATTAGCCATAAGAAAGAGTGTTAAAGAAAGATTCAGAAAATTTCAAAGTCGCCATAAGGTTTCTAAAAATTACTTGGGAATGTTGGAAAGTTCCAAACACTTTGAGTTGTTGAACCATAAGAAGAGGTTATTGCCTAACTAGCCATGGAAAATCCTACCACATAAATACCTTTGAGATAAGAAAATCAGAAATGCATAATAAGCTTCCATAAATAAGTTTTGGTCAGTACATTTGAAAACGAGGTCACGACGGAGTATAAGACCAAGGAAGTGTCGACTAGAGTCAAGTCTAGTTAAAAATGTAAATTTTGACAACTTCAAACTTTATGAACCTTTCAAGAGTACTATTATGGTTCAATACCAATGTTAGGAAGTCTAATAATCTTGAATGCACTATACAAGAAGAAAATTTCACATTGCTAATAGAGTTCCATAAGAATAACCTTCAATTAGGAAAAAAAACAAATTAGTGTGAAATGGGAAGTGTTACACATTAGTAGTAATTCGAACAAGCAACTCACATTATACTCAACCTGCACAACCCAAGGTTAGTAAGGCCTAAAGACCATAAGGGAGAGGAAGGATTTCTTTCCCATGGAATCAATCTTTACAGATGCACACTTCGTTCCTTTTCAATTCTGCAATGGTTATAGTTTTGTATTCTAACAAACGTGAAAAAGTTTAGTTAGGATATTTTTGCTTAATTTATTGTCTAGGTGGGAGTTTGTTGTTTTAAGTGTAGTAGGGAAATTAAGAGGGATTACTACTAGATGAAATCAATGTTTAGAGAAATTCGTTCCTGAGCCAAAGATTTGAGTACATGTCCTTCATAGAATAGAGAAAATTTTAATTAGGTTAATATTTTCTGTAGTTGTGAAGCGGGAAAACAAAAAACAAAAAAAAACAAAAAAACCTCTCTATCAGATGAGGTGTTGGAAGTGAATTTTCGAAAAAAAAATATTATATATGTAACTCATAATAAGTTACAGCAATATATAGAAAAGTATACATATCTTTGTGCATCTCTTGTGTAGCACACTTGTTCTTGGGCAGTTTTTTATAACTGCCACTATTGTTTATTTTTATTTATTTTATTTTTGGAACCTTTACCAGTTACATTCTTAATTGAATTTATTTATTTTACTCTATATTTATTTATGTGTTTTTATTTATTTTTATTTTTTTTTTATTATTTTTTTTTTCCATTATATAATTCTTCTAACTAAATATCATCTTGAAATTACCTTATACATATTTATATAAAAAAGTTAGGTCTTCAATTTAACTAATTCCTATTTAAATTACAATTTTTTAAATATTATATTATACCTTTTTAACTAAATAATAATGTAAACACCATCTAAGATTATTTCATGTATATAATTTTTTATATATATTTTAAGGTATGGTCACCTATGATAACTAACTTCCTTTATATTATCAAATTGACTTTTTGACTCTGGTCCGTAAGTCAAAATTAGTCGTTGGTCAAGACAGCCGTTGGAGGCTCTGCTCAGACTATTTAACATGCGAAGTTGGATCTGTTTCTTCATCTTGTCCTGACAATGAACCACACTGGTTGGTTCGAAACGCGTCGACAAAGGTCTTTCTATATGTGATTTACGCCGAAGTTCTACTTATAACTATTATGGATCACAGAAGCCTCAATTCAACAATCATCATGATTATTGACATTGTCATTAGTTGTTCATAATTGTCAATACCATAAGAAATATCATCAATGCAGACAATATGATGAGTGTTGGAAAAGGGATGCAGAAGCGAACACAAAAATGGGGGCAACAATAGACGTAAAATTGGATGAAAACTGGATGCAACATAAGTAGATGCAAAACAAGACACAAAACCTGACACAAAAGTGGATGCAATAGTCAATGCAAACTTGGATGCAAAATAGGATGCAAACGCAAATGCAAAAGTGGAAGCAAACATGGGTGTGATAGTAGGCATAAAACTTGGTACAAATTGTGGTGAAACAAATGCAGATGCAACAATGAATGCAGAAAAAGACACAAACTTGGATGGAAAAAGGAAGCAAATTTCGATGCAAAAACAGATGTAAATGTGGACAAAAGCATGGGTTCAATAATGGACACAAAATTATATGATAAAGTGGAAGCAAAATGAGATGCAAAACCAGATGTAAAAATGGATGCAATAGGGGATGAAAAAACATACACAATATTCGATGCAAACTTGGACACAAAAAAGGATGCAAAAGTGGAAGCAAATGTGAGTTGCAATGGTAGGCGCAAGATATGGCACAAATTGTGGCGCAATAAAAGTGATGCAAAATTGGATGTAACAACAGGCAAAAAAAAATGCAAACTTGGATGCAAAATAAGATGCAAAAAGGGATGTAAAAGTGGATTCAAACATGGGTGCAACAAGAAAAACAAAATTGGATGCAAAAAATGGATGCAGTTGAAGTAGATGCAAAAGTAGATACAAAACGAAGTGCAAAACCCAATGCATAAACCCGACACAAAGTGGTTGAAAAAAGAGATGCAATATTTGATGCAATTATTGGATGCCAAAGAGGATGTGAACATGGATGCAAATGTAGGTACAACAGTAAGTGAAAAACATGGCACAAATTGTGGCACAACAAAAGTGGATGTAATGATAGATGCAAAAAAAAGAAGCAAACGAAGATGCAAAAATGGATGCAAGAGTGGACATAAACATGGGTGCAATAGTGGATGCAAAACGAGACACAAAACCTTATGCAAATCCTGATACAAAAAGGATGCAAAATTAGATGTAAAAGTCGATGAAAACCTAGATGCAAATGATGATGCAAACGTGGATGAAAAATTAAAAGTAAAAGTGGGTTCAAAGGAAGGTGCAAATTGTGGCACAACAAAATTGGATGCAATAGTGGACACAATAATAGATGCAAAAGAGGATGTAAATATGGAAGCAAAACAAGATGCAAAAGTTGATGCAACAAAAGTAGATGCAAAACTAGACATAAACCTCGACGTAAAACTTGGTGCAAAGGGGATGCAAAAATGGATGCAAAAAATGATTTAAAAAAAGATGGAAATGATGATGCAAAATATTATGCAAGTGTAGGTGCCAAAAGTGGATGAAATAGTAGGTGAAACAAAATTAGGTGCCAAACTTAATGAAAATCCTAGAAAAAAACCTGGTGCAAAGGATGGCACAATTTTGGCATAAAACCTAGTGCAAAACTTATTGCAATACTTGGTGCTAAACTTGGTGTAAGACTTGGTGCAAAACTAGGTGAAAATTTTGCGTTAAGTATTGCACCATATTTGATAAATGGACACAAATAGCACGAAAAATGGGCTCTAGACGCAAAAAAGGAAGTAAAAAGGGACAATAATCACAGGGTTTTGTTGTAGTGTTAGAATCTTTATCTATTGATTGTAATATTAAAATCTATTAATAATACAATCACTTGATCTTTTGATGTTTCTCATATAATTTCATTTCGCTTCTTTATTCTTTTGATCATTTAGTTAAGAGTTGTTTCTCTCCCTATCTATCAATTATATTGTTGTCATATTAATTCAAAATAATAGAATCTTTTAATATGATCCAATACTATGATCTAGTACTAAAAATAGTAATATTAACACTAGATAAACAACTCCAAGTACTAGCAATAATAATTTGCTTAATTAACAATCCTATAATAATAATAGTAATAATAATAAAAATAAGTTTATTGGATGTTTGTTCTAATTATTATTATCATTTAAATTTAAATTATTATTATTATCATCATCATTATACTAATCACCTCTAGTACTTAATAATTATTTATCCCCTTTTCTTTATGGACTTACCCACCCTTATTTCTAATTTATTATTATGTCACTACTTATGCAGTGACATCTATAATCGCCTCCAACCTATTAATCTAGTCTGTACTATGATTTTTTTTCGAATTTCCTAAGTTAACTATTACTTATAATATTTTTATAAGTGGTGACATCAGCACGCCGCCACATCCTCGACTACTGATTTGGAGGATGAACGTCATCCTGTATGACATCCCATTAAATACTGCAGACCCTGTCAGTATTAATAGTACAATACTCATTTTTTAATTTATGTGTTATTTAAGATGGATTAACACATCAATGGATACCTTGCTTGTCGGCATTGAGTGCTCTGAAGACAAGGAAGCTCGACCCTGACCTCACGTTGTGAATGGCTAGTTAGCCAGTCGGTTCCAAGGGAGCAGTCGGGCTCGTTATTTAAGTCAAATCGTGATGATAGGTCCTGACTCCTGAACTGGAGTGATGAGGTTTGATTCAAGTTTCTCATAATCATAGCAATGAGTGGAGAAAACTGGCGTCGAGGTTATCTAAATCGTGTTGGGAACAGAGGGTCCTTCCCTGTTATAGACATATTTGGGCACTGCAACCCCAATCACATATGTCCATAAACCAAGGGCTTCTAAACCCCTAAAATTGTTGTTTCATACCCTAAAGGAACAAGGTCAGCTGATTACATCATTTCCCGAAAGTTCTCCCTGAAAAACTACTCAGAACTAGTCAAAACTGGACCATACAGACTGCTCCATGCATAGGGTGTGATGCATCTCACCTATTACACATGGGGGTGCAATGCATACTGGAAATCCCTTCTGTAGGGTGCGATGAGCGAGAGCAGACAAATGGCATAAGCAGTTTGCTAGGTGGAAACCCATAGAATCTTCTAGAAACTTCTCATATGACACTTGCCTCTCTGAATTCACTCAGGGATGAGTAATAGATCATGAAATATCTAAGTGGAACCAAGAACTATCAGTGAAATGACACTAATCAAAATCCTAGAAGCTGACTCACTCTCTTGTAAACATCTATATATGGATTCCTCATCCTAGAGATCCAAAGGCTGGAATTTCATAACTTGCAAGGAAGTGTTGTTGGTTTCTCTTTGAAGACATTGTTGGGTGATCTTGCTTTGTATGAGGTGAAGAGGGCTTTCATGCTGGGAGGATGATGTTGGATCAAACAGCTTGGTTGTAATCCTCTCTTCTACTACTTCTATCAATAAAGCTATTTGAGTTTTCCTCCATATGCTTATATATCTCTGAATCTTGTATTTGTATATGCATTTATATGGTTAATGTACATATGATCCTACATTGTTTATGGTTATAGATCTCTATGCTTTGATGGTATTTTGCTGCTTTGATTCTACAGGTGTTCTTTGAAGCAGGACAAGTGAGAAAGGAGTGGTCAAAGCTCTATCAAGGGAGAGAGGAAACGAGCAAGGAGACTAGCGAAAGACTGAGGTTGGTACTCTCTTCTTTTCTCTCATCTATCTCTCATAAAGGAAAACACAAGTAACTTTAATTTGTTTGTTTCTAAGGTAGCTACCCGTCTTAGTGGGACTAGCAGCTATGAATGGACACCAGTTTTCCCGATAACAAAATGGCGACTCTGCTGGCGAGCCTGAAGTTAAGCCAGCTAGCCTTCGAACTGCTTTTGCTATGCAACTGCAAAGTAGATCAACGCTGCTCCAGTCAATCTCCGGGTTAGTTTATGAACTGAACATCTAGCTTGCAAACATCCTAAGTTCCCTGGTGGTAGCTCAAATAACCTCATTAGATCAGCCCCTATACTTTGTGTTTACTGACAATCATTAGCTCAGCCTAAATCCCTGAACTTAGGTGCAAACTGTGAGTGAAAACCAAGTTCAATCTCGTCCCTAGACCATCGCACTGTCTCTTCCTGGCAATTTGGATGCATTGCACCTCCTATGTGTTGCAGGTGAGATGCATCCCTATTTCCCTGTGTTACAGGTGCGATGATTGAATGAGACTGTTTCTGCCTCCAAATTTTGGTTTTTTCTTCATTGTCTTCAGCTTTATTCAGTAGTTTTGTTGTCTATGATCAGTGTATCTCTGTTGAAACCATCTTCCTTTGCATTATTCAACCTCCATCAGAAAGAATTGTGAATGTTTTTTATGTATTTTTCATCATTTACAGTTCTCCTTTGCAAATAGTAGCTTAATCGAGCTGTCGTTTTTTATTTGAAAGTGTCGCAAGTGTCGTTTTCAGTCAAGAAAAAAAGTGTCTCAAAGCATTCCTCTTTTAGATAGTTGATTACACTTTTGCCATTCCATTTGATTTGAATTAATAGTATTTCAAGTGTCGAAAGAAATTTTAAATTCGAAATCACAAAGTGTCATCTTGGCCTTACTTTCGTTTTTTGAAGAGAAAATTGTTAGTACTATCACTTTGAAAGAAGATAGTTCAGATCTATACTTAGTTTTCTTTTTGTCGTTCTCACATTAAGGAAATTGAAAAACAATACATGCATGTGCATTTGCATTTAGACTACATGCTGAAATTGATTTAGGAAAAGTGCATCTAGTGTGTGCTCTCTGCTCTATTTTGAAAGAATTTCATTTGTCTTTCCTTAGTAGCTAGGATTTTCATTGCAAAAAGAAAGTAAACGAATGTTTATCATCTTAAATTGCATATTTAGGAATTGTATATCTACATCACGCGATGAACCTTAAAGGAAAACTTCTTAAGAAATATCAACTGTAAAATAAACCTCAATGAACATAAAAACGCTTTGGAACCTAACGCACAACATTTAGAAGTCTAGGTTAGAGACGTATTCCGACGTCGTAAAGCCTGGTAACTATCGCTTTCATCGTAGGTCGGGTGATTCCTCCTCTTTGAGACAAGAAGTTCCAGTCCGGACTTGTGCTCCCACGTACCGTCGAGTATATATTGGGAGACCACAATAGGCTACATCATTTATCCTTAGGAAGTCGTGTCTGTCGCCCTATCGATCGCAATGCACTGAACACAGCATTCGGGAAGATTGACTGTCGTACAGTAAAAAGTATTCTGCAGTTTTGCGATTGGTTTGGTAATCCCTCTGTCTAGATTTCCAGAGTAGTCACTTTCATTCCTTTTTAGACTCCTTAAAAGAAAAGGTCCATCTAAGCACTTGTCACTTCAGGCTCATTAAAAATCGAAGGCGACTAGAGTCATCTTTAGCTTTTTCTCGACTCTTAAAAATTGAAAAAGCGAGTTGTGTCAAAGTGTCATAAACTTTATTTTAATTCGGAATAACATTTTCCCTTTTATTTTGAGTTGATCAAGTAATCCGCAATCGTGGAAGAAAGTCAATCAAAACCCCGTCGTTCGCGGAGACTAACGAGTCAACCGTCTTTGACTCCGGAAACGAAACCATTATGGGCCAAGCGATCTCGTTTAACTGGGTCAAAGTCTCCTAGTTTATTTGAAACTTGTGTTTCAACATCCTCGGAGACTCCAGTTACTCCAATTATTTCTGGTATCCCTGCCTCTACAGAAGAAGTTCCACAGTTACAAGAGGACATTAGAATTGATCCTACTGTAATGGTAAACACATCTATTCCTGAACTAGCTCCATCTAGGACTGATTCAGAAGGTGTTAACCCTCCAACATCTGTAGCTGCAAAGTGTGTACCTTCTTTGGCACCAGAAATATTTTACAGACCTGACGGTCTGCCTCTTCCACCTAGACTGATTGTGATAGAAGAGATTGTGGAGGATATTCCATCCAATACCCCATTGCATTTTGGAACTGGGATCCACCTATATCCTTCTAATTCAGAAGTTAGTCAACCTTCATCGCAAGTTCCTGTAGAATCGCTAGGAAGTATTTTGGAGAGACTCAATATGTCTGAATAACCATCAACATCTAGGACTGTGTCATCTGATACAGCAGCAGCAGAACCTCCTGTCACTACTCCGACAATGTTCGCTAGTATACCATCTGTCCCAACTAGCTCTCAACCGCTAGATGAAGTCCACCCAGGGACTGTTTCGACAGTATGGTTTGTTCCTGTTTGTTCGTCCAGAATAATATCTGGAATATCTTATGTTTAGTCTCAGAAATTGATCCTTCACAACAGTATCAATTTGGGCAGTCCAGTCTACAAAGACCAAATTTCCCTTTGAGTACTGGATTGCCGCCATATGGGGGGCAGTATGCCTTTTCATTGTTCCCTCCAGGAGGACAACCATATGAGAGTTCACAACAAAATTTAGGTCAAGCTGGAATTGCATCCAGTGGTTGGGTGCCAATACTGCCTCAACAGCCAAGAGTTGTATATTCAATGCAACCAAATCTACCTGTGTCGAATATCCCCACTACACTGGCTATTGGGACGGTGTCGCAAGTACAAGCATTGCCTATTGTTTGTCAACCTCAAGTTTCTCAGGTCGTAATACAACCGCCTCATGTCTCAACGACTCAACCACAATCGCTAATTAGTGGCTCCTTAACTGAAGCGACTCAGGCTCAAATGGGTACTATCACCCCTCATCTTGGTCAAACATCCAGTATTGGACAACAGCAAATTGCCTCACAACCATGGCTGGTGCAATATCAATAACCACAATTCGAGCAAGCTTACCGAGGACCTGAGCAACAAAGCTTAGTGGGTAATGGGCAACTGTATATTCAAAACGATCACCATCAATCATATCATAATGGTTATGCCCATCAACCTTATCAAAGTTATCAGCATCAAATACATTATGCTGGTATGCAAAGACCCACTGCTCAGGCGATCCCATCTTATCCTGGGTATGCTTCACCAAACCTGAATCAACAGTTTCCTTTCATCGCAACGTTGGAATTACCAGATCTGAATCGGCTAACAAATGATCCAATTACTTACGCCCCTTGGTGGCTGGCAATTCCTCATAAACTTTTGTCAGATATTCCTAAATTCAATGGAAATCCGGGTGAAGATCCATCAAATCATGTGATGACCTTTCATCTGTGGTGTTCGTCCAACACTCTCAATGATGATTCGATTAGGCTTTGCCTCTTTCAGCGAACGTTAATTGGTCCGGCAGCAAAATGGTACATCAAATTGCCTAGAGCTTCATTCGATAACTTTAGTGCCCTTGCCACTACCTTTTTAACCCATTTTCAGTTACCAATAAGGTACAAAACAAGAACAGAGCTTCTTACCAATTTTAAGCAGACAACAGCCACTCACATATCTGATTATATTCATGAGTGGCGACGTCGTCGTCGAATGGTAAAAACATATGTTCCTGATTAGCCGCTCGCTGAATGGTTTATTAAGTCATTATTACCTTCTATTACAGAAGATGTGGCTAAGGGGGGAGTTGTCACTAAAGAGCAAGTCATTGCTCGTGCGCAATATCTAGACTTGATCTATAATCAGTCTGGCATGATCTATGACAAAATTCTTGATGCTCCTAGACCAGAGTTTTCCGTTCCTCCTCCTCCTAAATCAAACAAAGACTTTCATGTCGGCGATGGCGTGATAGGTACAACCAGCACAAAAACCGCAAAGGTTACATCTAAGAAAGCCCACATGGTCTCTGGTCAAAATGCAAATGAAGAACTTCTTGCCTCAGAGGTTAATGTTGTGTCTGCTGACAAAGGCAAAGAACCGAAGCAACTAGGGGACAAGAAGAAAGGGAAAAGAAAAAAGGAAGAAACTAGATGATTCGTCTCCTAAAAAATCTTCTGCAAACCCTTCTAGCAAAAAGAAACCTCCTTCGCCATGTCACATATGTGATGAAGACCATTGGACGAGTGATTGTCCATATAGAGCTGAGATTAAGAAGTTCTTTAAGAGTTCAAAAACCTCATCAGTCTTAACGGATCTATTTCCAAACCCAGAAACCAATCTGGTTGCTAGCGACAATGATTCCCCATCCCAAGTGCTTATGTTGTCCATTTCGAAACAGCAAAATGATGCTTTGATATCGACAAGGAATAAAGATTACGGGAATCCACAACTGTCGAACAACAAGGTTGCAGATCAACCTAGTAGTTTGACAACAACTTCAACTGAAGTTGTGCCACCCATCATTCCTGAGCTAACGATAAAGCCGCCAAAGGGAGTAGTACACAAATCGACATTTAATCCTCGTGCCTGAGCAGCACAAAATTATAATATAGTAGAGGATCTGGCCCAATCGTCGACCGCTATGTCGACACTTGAAGTACTGCAAAATTGCCCCTCCCAAAAGCAGGCTCTATTATCAGCCATAGGTGGGATTGACCCAGCAAATTCCAATCTTGTGGCCTTTAATCATAAAGGATATGAACCTTAGTTACCAGCACAACTCGCTTTCCTCATCCAAGTGGAAGCCCTCAACAAAACTGTTCATCGAACAATTATTGATGAGGTGGCATCTACCTGCATTATGTCAATGAGTTGCTAGAAAACTTTAGGATCACCACCCTTGTCAAGATCATCAACAACATTAAAAGCATTCAATGGATGAACATACACCCCGTACGGGATTTTAAGTAACTTACAAGTTGAACTGGGGGGCAAAACAGTAGAAATTGACGTCGAAGTTATCAATGGAAACCTTGATTACAATATCCTACTAGGAAGGCCCTGGATTTATGCTATGGCTGCTGTTGTATCAACATATTTTAGAAATATTGCATTTCCTTTTCAAGGAGGAATTACAATCGTTGATCAACAAACCTTTCTCCCCAACAGTTCACAAGTTACAGGAAGCATTCCAATGATCCATGGAAGCTCTCATTTGCTTCAAAATGTTGGAGTAGGCCTACTGAAAGACCCTGCCTTGATGGGTACTTTTGCCCTACCGCCTCCGAGTAATCTGGCGGAAGTGGCAACAGTAGGAACCTACAATATGATATCTTCCATTCAGAAGATTTCTGAACATTTTGTTAGCATGGATCATCAACAGGTATTGCCTCCAAGCCCAATAGAAATTTTGTAGCAATCAATTTTCTCGGCCTGGGCGGCAAACCCAAATCAACGCTCATCGAGTGTTTGGGTAGATAGGTCAAAGGAATATGGCACCTCTTCAGATCCTTGGTCACATGTACATTCTATAAAGGAAAGAATTATTCAGTCGATGATGATAGGAGAGGCACCATGGGAAGATTACCACCATCGTTCCCATCTTCCGGATTACAACGAATATTATTCCAGTGGCCTTGATCATCCTTCAGTTTTTTATTTTCTATCAAATACTCTAAATACAGTGGATTCTGAGCGAAATTTATCCAATATTGAGGAAACTATCGCCATAAATATCTCAATCAAACCTAATGTTGTAGAGAATATTCATGTCGGCAAATCTTCTTCTTCTTCAGAATTGGAAATATATTGCACTCTCTTTCACAAAATTCAATAAATGTCTTTGAATGGTCATACGAAGAAATGCCAGGCATTGACTCGAACATAGTTGAACACGAAATCAAGATGTATCCAGATGTCAAACCGATACGACAACGGCTTCGGCAGGTGCAGCCGAAGAAAGCCGCTACCATCAAGTTAGAAGTTGAAAAACTTTTACATGCTGGTTTCATTTACCCGGTTCCTCTAACTGATTGGGTATCGACTATTGTTCCTGTGATAAAAAAGCAAGGAACGATTAGAGTGTGTGTTGATTACAGGGATGTAAATCAAGCTTGTCCAAAGGATAACTACCCTACACCCTTCATCAACCAGATAATTGATGAATGCGCCGGATGCGAAAACTTTTCATTTATGGATGGATTTTCCGGGTATAATCAAATAAATATCCGCCCATAGGACTAGTCAAAGACTGCATTTATATGTCTGTGGGGCACATTCACGTACTGCAAATTACCTTTCGGTTTAAAGAATGCAAGCGCAACCTTTCAGAGGGCTATGAATTATGCCTTCCATGACATCAAGAACATCATTCAACCATATCTCGACGATCTTTCGGCTCATTCGCGAAAGCGGACTGATCATCTACAGCATTTGAGAGCTATATTTCTACGTTGCCGTCACTACAATATACGACTCAATCCACACAAGTGTGTGTTTTGTGTCGGTTCTGGTCGTTTACTTGGCTTCGTTGTTTTTAAGGACGGAATTTGACTCGACCCATGTAAGGTTCAAGCAATCATCGATATGCTTCCACCTTCAAATTTGCTTCAGATTTAGAAACTCCAAGGGAAAGAAAACTTTCTGAGGAGGTTCATTCCAAATTACGTCGAACTTGCTAAAGGTTATACGCGTCTTTTGAAAAAATAAGTACCCTTCAATTGGGGTCAGGTTGTGCAAGCTTCCTTTAATGCTCTAAAGGAATCCCTAATAAAAGCATCATTAATGTACGCTCCCGATTATCAAAAAGACTTTAACCTGTATCTAGCTGCAGCAGATACAACCATCACAATGTTTTTAGTTCAAGAAGAAAATGGAATCGAACATCCAATCTATTATTTAAGCAAAAACTTAAATGATACAGAAAGCAAGTACTCCTATGTTGAAAAGCTGGCTCTTGCAGCTGTTCAATCAGTACAAAGATTTTGACACTATATCCTCTTTCGCAAAACTACCATTTTTCAGATTGCAACCCCATGACTTACATTCTGTCGTGTCAGTTACTTCAGGGCAAATATTCAAAATGGATAGCTATTTTGCAAGAGTTTGATATGGAATTTGTAAAATCCAAATCAAATAAATCTCTAGTTTTCACGGAGTTACTATGCGACTTCCCATCGTCGTCCAACGATTCAACATCCAAAGCAACAATCGTGGATGAATCTTTATTTCTGATATCGCCAAGCGATCCGTGGTACAGAGATATAATCATCTATCTCCAAACCCAAACATACAGGCCTAATACCTCTCGCTCTAAACAACGATGTACTCGATACCAAGCAAAAGACTACATGATCGTCAGTGATACGCTTTACCGTCACGGTATCAATATAGTTCTGCGAAGGTGCCTCACCCATGAGGAGGCCGAAAAAGTCCTGAATGATTTTCATTCAGGCGTGTGTGGGGGGCATCAATCTGGTTATGCTACGGCACAAAAGATTTTACGAGCAGGTTACTTCTGGCCAACAATGTTCAAAGATTGCATAACTGCAATCAGAAGTTGCCATGCTTGTCAAATCTTCGACCGCAAAACCAGAATACCACCCACACCTTTGCATCCAGTAGTTGCTGTTGGGCCATTCGCCAAATGGGGGATAGATTTCATGACATGTAACCCCACCTCGGCCGGGGGGCATGGGTATATCATAGTCACAGTTGACTATTTTACGAAATGGGCTGAGGCGATGCCTACATTAAACAACAGTGGCGAAACGGCTGCTCTTTTCTTTTTCAATCATGTAGTCTCTAGGTTCAGTGTTCCACAAGCTATAGTCACAGATCATGGATCGCATTTCCGCAATCACATGATGGTCGAATTGGCTGCCAAATTAGGATTGTCCCACGATAGTTCTACTTCGTATTATCCGCAAGCTAACGGACAAGTTGAGGCCATCAACAAAGTCCTGAAGCGCATGCTGCAAAGGATGATTGGAGTCCACAAACGGATTGGCATTTAATCCTGTACTCAGCTCTATGGGCATACTGAACCTCGATAAGAAATGTGATCGGGTTTACACGCTTCCAGCGGGTGTATGGCTTGGAAGCTGTATTACCAATTCTGTGTGAGATTTCATCTCTCAAGCTTGCAGTCGACCTTCTCCCCGGAACTTCAAAGGAAGAGGCTCGTTTCTTGGAACTAATCCAATTGGATGAAACCCGTCATGACGCCGCCTTGGCTAACGAAGCTCATAAGAAACGAGTTAAGGCGCAATTTGACAAAAATGTCAAACCCCGTGTCTTCTCAGAAGGTGACCTGGTCTTGCTTTATGATAAGGAATCCGATAAATTGGGAGCAGGTAAGTTATAATTTTTGGGGATGGGTCCCTACATTGTTAAATGAGTGTTAGCAAAAGGAGCCTATGAGCTAGTAGATTACGATGGGATTCCACTGGCGCAACCCCGAAACAGGTTGTACCTTAAGCGTTACTATGCTTGACTAAGTGTAGTAATCTCTTTATATGCTTTTGTTACATTTTTGTTTTCGTCAAGAGTGATCGTTTTGGTTAGGTAATCCACTTTTGCATTTTTTGCAGATGTCAAACCTATTGGAATCATTTGTTGGATATGCCGACGGAGCTAGTCGTAGTACGCGGAACCTATCTTCTGCGGCCTGGGCCATTTTTGATCCAAGCGGCGAGTTAGTGAGTTTCAGAGGAGTATGTATTGGTCGATCAACGAACAACATCGCTGAGTATAGCGCGTTGATAGAACTTCTCTCTGATGCCATCACACATGGCATACGCCGAATTTTTGTCAGGCTAGACTCACAACTTGTCATCCTACAGCTTACTGGCATCTATTCTGTTCAAAATCCAGCTATCTATTGTATGTTCCTAAGGGTCAGGATTTTGGAAAGGCAGTTTGATTCTATCCAATATCAACACATTTCCATAAACTTAAACACATTAACTGATTCATTAGAAAATTATGTGTTAGATAGACATTTGCAGCATTTATAAAAGAAAGCATTTCAATCAACATTTGCATCAGGATCATATAACTTAACCAAAATAAAGCTCTAAAAAACAAAAATATATATAACTGTTTATAGTTTTTCAAAATGTTCTGTGTCCAAGACAAAATCGGTCACATGACCCAAAAACTCAAAAATGCAGGGAAGCACCCTAGACTAATGGTGTTGGTGATAACAAGTCACCACCTGTGCGATCATATGTAAGAGCCTAGTCCATTGACTCGGCATGCCAGTAGTATGGCGTTGTAATCTCAGAGGTAACTCGTCGGTCCTCACATCCTGAATACCAAGGGTGAGACCCTCGATCTGATCCTGCAATACTGCAAGGGTCTTGGCTACGTCCAGATCACGAAGGACAGCCCTCCCTACAGCCTCTCCTGCTGGAACGGCAGTTGCTACCCTCGGGCGCACTGCTGGTCACACTGGTCCAATATCTGCACAAATATATGGGTTTGATTAGTCTTGATAACATTTAAAATACATAAGAACATTATAAAAAAAACAAATAAACAGAGATATGGCCAGATCTTTTTACCTATGACACCCCACTGCTCGCCAGCCGGCAACACCAAATTTGGGTCACCCCGGAAATCCATCCTAGCATATGGATACTCGGAAAAGACCATATACTGACGGTTGAACCACTCAAAGAAGGCATCAGAGAATGAAATCTGTGATTGACCAGCATGTCTAGCCATAAGATCAACCCATCTCTACATCCGTGGTTCTGTCAACGCTGGCACTCCAAGTGAAATGTATTGTGGCTGCATCAGTGGGATCTTCTCCAAGGCAAAAGCGGTCAGAATAGAACCATAACCAAAGTTCTTAGATCTTTCGTTCTTCACCTTGGTAAGATGTTCTTTTATAACCGGAAGCACTGCATCACACCAGTTGAATACCTTTGGTTCAAGGCATTCTAGAGCATACTGCATATAGGACCTGTTGGCCAAATGAAGAGCCGCACTACCAGCCAATCTAGTGTGAATAAAATAGTCCTCAAGGACTGGTCAATGACATCTCAAATACTGATCTTGCCGTCCCTGCTCGGCTGAGATCCATCTCTACAGAATCGGCGAATATAATCCCTCACAGATTCACCTCCACAGGCGGACCCTGATAGTGAGAGAGGGGCACCACGCCTCAATAAACTGATAAAGAAGTAGATATCCTCAACTATCAAAGGGATGGATTTACCTTGAATCTAGAACACTTGGTTGGTACGATCCCATGCATGGAGAAAGTATTGCAACAAATTGATTTGTTGCCTCATGCTAGATATTCAGAAGAATTTGAGCAAGCCACAGTTCTACAAAGCAGTCACGGTACCCGAATCATGTAAAGCAACCATGTCCTCTTCTTCGTGCTCGCATTCACGCCATGTATCAACCATCTTGATTCAATGAATCTCAAAAAAAAAACAAGAGAAGAATTATGATCCTGATTCAGGCAAAAACAGGCAAAATTGCCATGAAAAAACAGTGCATAAA
This sequence comes from Pinus tabuliformis, assembly GCA_031772625.1. NCBI lineage: Eukaryota > Viridiplantae > Streptophyta > Pinopsida > Pinales > Pinaceae > Pinus > Pinus tabuliformis. Next base: position 432,307,533 of record CM062804.1, read on the forward strand.
CTTTCTTTTTTGCGCCCATTACACCCCAGCTGTGTACTAGGTAAGATGCATCCTCACTGGCCAATGGCCAGCTCAGTATGCATCGCACCTTTTGATGTACATTAGGTGCGATGGGGAGAGAACAAATTGTTCAAACCCCAGAGGCCCAGAAGAACAGGAAAACACGCTCAGAATCAGAAAAGGAAAGAATGCAATTGAAGAGCTCAGGGTTATCTCCTACCTGGTCCAGAAGGTGCCAAAAATAGTCCACAGAATCTCCTGGAGCTGGTGAAAATCGAGGGGGAAAACACCTCCAGAGCTCCAAAAATCCCAAATTTGAATGAAATGGTAAAAATGAGAGATAAAAACTATTTTTATGTTACTATTCATGTAGTTCAAGTAAAATATTGTTGTTTAACTCATTTTTCAAGCATGTATTTACATTTCTAATCAATTTGATGGAGTAATTGAACAAGTAGTACGACCGTCAAAAGAACATAGTTTTAATGGTGAAATCAACATCTCTGACTATTATCACGAGCAGTTTTACGCAAAGTTCAAGCTCGTTAAAAAATAAACCTAGCCACAAGCAGTTTTACGTAAAGTTCAGGCTCGTTAAAAAATAAACCTAGCAATGAGAAAATGTTCCCCCGAGTTCAAGCTCATTAAAAAATGAACCCACCTTCGGTAAATAACCATTGCGATCACATAATTATCAGCTTTTGAACCCTGGTCATGTTCTTACCATCACCTCCACTCTTTTTTAGCCAATCATATGCCTCCATTTGATTGTTTACCCCTTTTGAGGAACAATTGCGACATTTCTAATCAATTTGATGGAGTAATTGAATAGGTAGTACGATCGTCAAAAGAGCATAGTGTTAATGGTGAAATCAACATCTCTGACTATTATCACGAGCAGTTTTACGCAAAGTTCAAGCTCGTTAAAAAATAAACCTAGCCACGAGCAGTTTTACGCAAAGTTCAGGCTCGTTAAAAAATAAACCTAGCAATGATAAAATGTTCCCCCGAGTTCAAGCTCATTAAAAAATGAACCCACCTTCGGTAAATAACCATTGTGATCGCATAATTATCAGCTTTTGAACCCTGGTCATGTTCTTACCATCACCTCCACTCTTTTTTAGCCAATCATATGCCTCCATTTGATTGTTTACCCCTTTTGAGGAACAGTTGCGACGAGTGATTCTATTAGCCACCTTCTTTACATTGTCGTGATTGAAAAGTTCCAAACCTTACCTGGAACCAATTGCTATCCAAAAACATCACTCGTTCCTCGAAAAATGAGTCTCCTTTAAGCTCTTTTCATCTGACTCGTAAAATATGAAAAGATTGCTGAGAAATTGGCCTCTCCAGCTCGTTAAAACGATTGGAAGTGCCATCCCTCCTCTAGATTTTAATCTTTTTGGACCCGAGGGATCATTACACAAAAAGATCAAGCGCTTGTCTTGTTCAGCTCATCAAAACTATCGAAAAGTCATCCCTTTCGTATTATTTTACACTTTTTCAGACTTAAGGGATTACATTACGAAAAAGGACCATTGGATTTGCCTTTGCGTCTCTTTTTAGACTCTATAAAATTGAAAAGGACCGAGTTTTCTTTGTCATTAAACTCATTAAAACAATAGCGACAAACTTGTCCATGCAGACAAGAGCGAGTTTCACTGTCGCTAGGGTCATTAAAACATAGCAACAGGTTTGCCCGAAGGGAAAATTATAGAACAAGCATATGTTATCCTCCTCAAGCTTGACAAAAATAAAGAGGTACTGGTCAAAAATGACTGGGGAAAAGGGGAAGAAAACTTGAATAACTTCATTGGTAGTAGGTCGCTCTTGAACATGACACTTTCACTCTGTCACCATGATTGAGTCGGGTTGGGTTATTCCGTTCACCGATCATATCACCATTGGTCCGCCGTACCATCCATTTTGGGGTTAATGCTACCAATCCATTTCAGTGTCGTCGATATGTTCAAGAGAAGTCGCTCAGAGAATTCACCAACCTCGCTAATGCCTCATTCGCTGCAATACCTTCACTCTCCATTTTTCATGACCGCCAACCTGAACCTTATATCATCAGATCATTTTCACCTCCACAAAATCATTTGCTCCGTTCCATGTCGTAGATATGGGATTCATTAAGGCCCTCCTACGATGGGTCACTTCTTGTCGACATCAACTCATCATCCAAGAAATTGACTTAGGAACCACCCTTTCAGTACTTTGAAGCTTGCATGCCTCAATGGCAAGTTTCTCACTTCCAGCAACAGGTTTACATCAATGGCCTTCGACTGAAATATTTTGCGTGGTGTTCGACATCAAGTCATGTATTCACACCACGTGAATTGTTGTAGGTTTTAACCCCGTACAGAAATTACTTTCATACGAATTCTAAAACACAGAAAATAAATAATGCGAGAGCAAAACACATAAAACACATATACATAGAATTTTCCCTTGGATCCCAAAACCGGGACTACCAGCTTGTTTTTTCATTATGTTCCTTTCAATGTTATAATACATATTTATGCATGATGAAGCATCCAATACCATGGACTGAAAACCATCACGTCCAATACCATGGACCGAAAACCATCGTGTCCAAAAAACATGTGCGAAAATCATGCACAAAACCATAGGTGGGTTCGCCCAACCTAACATAGGGTCCAAAACCAAAATTTTCCAGGGCACTGCCCCGGACCCCATAAAGTGGGGTTACGGGTGCCCCACAAACCCCTTGTTAACTACGTGGAAAGAATATAACACAACCCAACATTCTCCCACTTGTTGTTTTCTTTCCACAGGGGGCCATAAGACAGCTTAGTCATTTTTCTAGCCCTGAAATGCCCATTGCCTCTCTACACCAAGAGAACTTCTCAGAGCTCACAGATTTTGTCAATGCATCTGCAGTATTCTTCAAAGTGTCCACCTTTACCAGCAACACCTTTTTGTCTTCTATCATATCCCTCACAAAGTGATATTGGACATCAATGTACTTTGTCTTTGAATGATATGCAGGGTTCTTTGCCAAGAAAATTTCACTTTGGTTGTCACAGTCTATCCTTATAGCTTCCTGTACTAACCCCATACTTGAACAAAATCTCTGCAACCAAACTGCTTCCTTGCTTGCATGAGTGGCTGCCATGTATTCTGCCTCTGTAGTTGACAGTGCCACTATAGATTGTTTCTTACTCATCCAACTGACTGCACCGCCAAATAGGTTAAACACATACCCACTTGTAGATCTTCTCTGATCCAGATCTCCAGCCCAGTCTGCATCAACAAAGCCATGAATATCCAACACTCTGTCCAATCTTGGTCTTCCTTGGTAGCACAAACCATAATCACTAGTGCCATGCAAATACCTGAAAACCCGCTTCACTGCTGTCCAATGCTCCTTCCCTGGTTTTGACATAAACCTACTCAATACTCCCACTGCATGTGCAATGTCTGGTCTAGTACAGACCATTGCATACATCAGGATACTGACTGCACTTGCATATGGAACACGGGATGTCCTCTTCCTCTTCTTGTGTCTTGGGACACTGTTCAGCAAATAACCTCACACCTACAGGAATAGGAACCTTCACCAGTTTACTATCCTTCATATTAAACCTTTGCAATATTGTCTCGACATACTTCCTCTGGTTTAACCAGAGCTTCCCCTTTACCCGATCTCTTTTAATTTCCATGCCCAAAATATAGTTTGCAGCACCAAGATCTTTCATGTCAAATTTGGAGGACAATTGGGTCTTCAAATCCTGGATAACTTCTTTGTCATTTCCAACCAACAACATATCATCCACATACAAGACCAGATAAATAACACGGTCACCAATTAATTTAAAATATACACAGTGATCTACTTTGCTTCTGGTGAAGCCAAATCCCCGTATAAATGTATCAAATTTATGATACCACATCCTTGGTGACTGTTTTAACCCATCTAGAGACTTCTTTAACTTACATACCAGTTCTTTCTTACCCTTCACCACAAAGCCTTCAGGTTGCTTCATGTAGATCTCCTCTTCCATATCCCCATGAAGAAATGTTTCCTTCACATCCATCTGTTCTACCTCAAAATCAAAAGCAGCAACAACAGATAAAATTAATCTAATAGAAGTTACCTTGGCAACAGGAGAAAAAATATCACCAAAATCAATTCCCGGCACCTGGGAATAACCTTTTGCTACCAATCGAGCTTTGTATTTCTCCACTTTTCCTTCTGCATTTGTCTTCTTTTTGAACACCCATTTGCTGCCAATGGGCTTCCTTCCAACGAAAACTCCACCAGATCCCAAGCGTCATTTTTGTGCAATGATTCCATTTCATCAACCATGACATCTTTCCAGAGTTTTCCATCCTCTGAATCCACTGCTTCCTTCACAGTTCTGGGATCATCATCAGTAACAGACAAAGAAAAATTTGAACATAACACAAATGGACTATACCTTTTTAGCTGCCTTCTTTCTCGAACTGATCTTCTCACAACCGGAGTTTGTGGCTCTTCATCTTCTGATTCCTCCTCTGCTGTAGAGTATGATTCTTCCTCCTTTAGCTCGAACTCTATCTTCTCAGGTTCCTTTGGTTGGACTTCATGTTTAATAACATCTTTCACCTCTCTTAACACCACATCTCGGCTGTACATAACCTTCCTTGTTACTGGGTTCCAAATCTTATAACCCTTTAAACCATCCTTATACCCAATAAAGATGCACTTTTCAAATTTACTATCCAACTTTGTTCTTTTCTCCTTTGGAACATGTACATATGCATCACATCCAAATACCCTCAGATGTGAAAGAGAGGGTTTCTTACCAGTCCATACCTCTTGTGGAGTCTTATCCTCCAACACTGATGAAGGTGACCTGTTGACCAGGTAACATGCAATATCCACTGCCTCTGCCCAGAATTCCTATCCTAACCCGACACCACTAAGCATGCTTCTTGTCCTTTCCATCAACGTCTTGTTCGTTCTTTCTACAACTCCATTTTGCTAAGGTGTATATGGAGTAGTCTTCTGCTGTGCTATACCACACTTCTTGCAGAATTCTTCAAATTCCTTACTGCAAAACTCTCCACCATTATCTATCCTCAGCACCTTTATCTTCTTCTCTGTCTGGTTTTCCACTAGAGCCTTAAATTCTTTAAACCTATCAAAGACTTCAGATTTCTTCTTATTGAAATATATCCATGTATTCCTTGAAAAGTCATCTATAAATGATACATAGTACACAGACTTACCCAGTGATGGAACCTTCACAGGTCCAAACACATCACTGTGCACAAGCTCTAATATATGTTTCGCCCTCTTACCACCAGAGGGGAAACTCACCCGATTCTGCTTCCCGTATACACAATTTTCACAGAAATCAAAATCCAGAGAGTTATTACTCATACCTTCTACCATACCTTTACCATGAAGTATTCGAAGGCCCTTCTCTCCAATATGTCCAAGCCTTTGATGCCACAGCATGGTCTTTTCTCCAGAGACCACTAGATTTTCTGCTCCACTTTCAGGAACCACGGAACTATTGCACCCATCAACAACAGTGCTACCTTGCAGCTTGTACAGAGTTCCAATCCGAACTCCCCGCATCAATACCAGTGCTCCCCGAACCATCTTGCAGGTATCCTTCTCGAACACTATTTTTACACCTGCATCATCCAGCTTACTAACAGAAATCAGATTTCTAGCTAATGCAGGAATATGCAAAACACCCAGAAGTGTTCTAACCCTTCCACCTTGCAGCTTCAACTTTACTTTTCCACGACCAATGATTCTAGCCTTCCTGTCATCCCCCAAGAAGACATCACCACCATCATATTTCTCATACTCACAGAACCACTCTCTATGGGGAGTGAAGTGAAAGGATGCACCTGAGACAATCAACCATCCCTCATGATCTACATGTGTACTTGAAGAAGCTAAGTACACATCCCCACCTTCATCTGAGGTGGTTTTCACCTCTGCAGAAGGAGCCTCATCAGATCCCTTTCCTTTGTCAGGAGCTTTAGATTTACAATCCCTTTTGAAGTGGCCTTCCTTTCTGCATTTCCAGCACACCACCTTTACAGGTTTTCCTGGAGATTTAGATCTCCCTCTAGATTTAGATCTCCCACTCGATGACTTATTTTTGTTTCTGTTCTGGGACCTTCCTCGTACAGACAAGGCATCACCATTTTGGCTCTCCATATTTTTCCGTCTCAGCTCCTCTCTCAACAAGGCTGAGACTATTTCATCAAACTGCAAGGCATTTTCATTGCTACCTATCGCAATAACTAGACTATCCCATGAATCTGGTAGAGAACACAACAAACTGATGCACTTATCTTCATCTGAAATTTTAATATCAACAAATGCTAAATGACTTACCACAGTATTAAATGCATTCAGATACTCTGTCACTGAGTCTCCATCTTTCATCCTAAGGTTATATAGCTTTTTCCACAGGAATAGTTTATTCACCAAAGACTTAGATTGGTACAAAGTCCCTAACTTGTCCCACAAAGCCTTTGTTGTAGCTTCCCCTGATACATTCAGCAATACTGAATCTGAGACACACAATCGTATTATGATCTTTGCCTTCTGATCCAACTTCTTCCATTCTTCATCGGACACTCCTGTTGGTTTGGTACCCGGATCTACCACGATCCACTGATCTTTATCCACCAACAGATACTCCATCTTGAGTTTCCACAACTCAAAACTCTGACCATTAAATTTCTCGATCTCTATCTTTCCACTGCTCACCATCTTCTTTCACCACCAGAATTGATCTCACAGATCTCCCACTGAACGGGGTCTACCATAGGCCCGAGCGAAACCCCTCAGCAACAAAGGCATCCCCTTGAAGCCAAATCTGCTCTGATACCAAATGTAGGTTTTAACCCCGTACAGAAATTACCTGCATACGAATTCTAAAACACAAAAAATAAATAATGTGAGAGCAGAACACATAAAACACATATACACAGAGATTTTCCCCTGGATCCCAAAACCAGGACTACCAGCTTGATTTTTCATTATGTTCCTTTCAACGTTATAATACATATTTATACATGCCAAAGCATCCAATACCATGGACCAAAAACCATCGCATCCAATACCATGGAATGAAAACCATCGCGTCCAATACCATGGACCGAAAACCATCGCGTCTAAAAAACATGTGCGAAAATCATGAACAAAACCATAGGTGGGTCCGCCCAACCTAACATAGGGTCCAAAACCAAAATTTTCCTGGGCATTGCCCCGGACCCCATAAAGTTGGGTTACGGGTGCCCCTCAAACCCCCTGTTAACTACGTGGAAAGAATATAACACAACCCAACAATTGTACTGCAGTACCTTGAGGGTCATTATCATTATCGGTGATTCCTCTCGTGCCTATTAACAACTTACATCATTGGTTGGTAATCAGGCGATGTCTTTCCATGTTCGACATCAGAACATCTTCTCACATGGATCGACTTGTACTTCGAGCGAAGATTGGACGAGTTTGAAGACCCCGGATCTAGTTTCATCCATCCAGGCTGTGATATATTTAGGAAAATAAAGACATCAAATGTACATCACAGCTGCACAGATAATCATCCAAACTAAAGGATGATGGCTCTACCAGAATCATCAGTCTGCCACACAAACGATTGTCTGTCTTATGTACATGAATATGAATTTATAAAGTTGAGCATGGGAATGCCCACCTCAACTAGATCATGAAAATATTGTGAAGATAATGTATTGTATTGTATCTTATTATAGGTCACCTTCCAGTTCGAAAAACCTCGGATCCTCATTATAAAGCATTTCACCCGACATCAGAAGATTTACGACCTCATGCTTTAGGGGGAAACTGTTATAGACATATTTGGGCACTGCAACCCCAATCACATATGTCCATAAACCAAGGGCTTCTAAACCCCTAAAAGTGTTGTTTCATACCCTAAAGGAACAAGGTCAGCTGATTACATCATTTCCCAGAAGTTCTCCCTGAAAAACTACTCAAAACTGGTCAAAACTGGACCATATAGACTGCTCCCTTCATAGGGTGCGATGTATCTCACCTATTACACATGGGAGGTGCGATGCATACTGGAAAGCCCTTCTGTAGGGTGCGATGAGCGAGAGAAAACAAATGGCAGAAGCAGTTTGCTAGGTGGAAACCCATAGAATCTTCTAGAAACTGCTCATATGACACTTGCCTCTCTAAATTCACCCAGGGATGAGTAAAAGATCATGAAATCTCCAAGTGGAACCAAGAACTATCAATGAAATGACACTAATCAAAATCCTAGAAGCTGACTCACTCTCCTGTAAACATCTATATATGGATCCCTCATCCTAGAGATCCAAAGGCTGGAATTTCATAACGTGCAAGGAAGTGATGTTGGTTTCTCTTTGAAGACATTGTTGGGTGATCTTGCTTTGTATGAGGTGAAGAGGGCTTTCATGCTGGGAGGATGATGCTGGATCAGACAGCTTGGTTGTAATCCTCTCTTCTACTACTTCTATCAATAAATCTATTTGAGTTTTCCTCCATATACTTATATATCTCTGAATCTTGTATTTGTATATGCATTTATATGGTTAATGTACATCTGATCCTACATTGTTTATGGTTATAGATCTATATGCTTTGATGGTATTTTTCTACTTTGATTCTACATGTGTTCTTTGAAGCAGGACAAGTGAGAAAGGAGTGGCAAAAGCTGTGTCAAGGGAGAGAGGAAACGAGCAAGGAGACTAGCGAAAGACTGAGGTTGGTACTCTCTACTTCTCTCTCATCTATCTCTCATAAAGGAAAACACAAGTAACTTTAATTTGTTTGTCTCAAAGATAGCTACCCGTCTTAGTGGGGCTAGCAGCTCTGAATGGACACTAGTGTTCCCAATAACATTGCGCCCCCCCCGGTTCGCCACAAATAATTGGGACAGTGCTAGATTGATTGGTTATTAAGGTTTTATCTTCTTAATCGTTGTGTGTGAGCAATGGAGTGTGAGTGTGGAGCCTGTGATCGAACCAAGAGATGATATATGCAAAGACCAAATCCACGTTGTGACCTGGTTCCCCGATGGTGAGGGCATGCCTATTGGCTGCGTGGGTCCTGACCCAGGTTTAACGTTAGTTATCCAAACAAATCCCTACACTACTAGCCCTTTTAGCATCAGCCTGCGGAGCACGGACCGAAGTCCCACCCGAAGTAGTATGGGGGGATGCTGAAACCAAGTTTCCGTACCTTGAGATGGTCGTGATGTCGGTTTGTACCCTCTGTTCTTGCTTCAACACAAGTCGCTAAGTTCTAGGCTCTGTCAGTCTAGCCCTTTATTTCTCTCTTCAGTACCTCCGCGAAGGAGAATGATTGGCCTTCGTGCAGCCCTATCCTGTAGTTCGGGTGCTTTCATGCTGCTATGACAGCATATTGTACGAGTTCCCAAGTTATCTTTAAGTGTTTTTTTTATCTTACTAAACAATCACAGTTAGCACTACGTAAACAGATATTCTTACTTACATTCAATTAACCAGCGTAATTACATACATTCGCGCTTCACATAAGCATTGTAAATGAAATCCATACACAATAAGACAAGATGCGTTAACAGGAAACAAAGACACATAATTTATAGAATACTTCTCTTTATTGATATCTTCAGATGATTATAGACTCTATCCGCCCTACACACATAGTGGCAGGGGTCTGCGCACTTAGTTGCGGACTTCTACCCTAGGCCTCTACGCACTTAGCTACAGAGCCTCTACCTACACTACAACCCGAAACTTAGACTTCTCTAAATACTTCCTCCTTATCGCTTAAGACTTCTTACTTTTCAAGCTACTTAGAGCTTACTTACTTAGCTTTTTTTATACAATCCCATGGTCCGCAGACCATGGGTATATCTTTACAGCCGACTTTACACTTTATAAAATAAGGGCAGACAACCCTTTATGACTCATGACACCTTTGCGCTCCGTAACCACAAAATGCGGAGACTTTCAACTTTATTACAAAATTTGACCCAAAACATGGGCTTTTAGCCCCAAAACTATCCTTAGGGGATTCTGTTCCCAACAGGCCCCCAACACAAACATCGTGACTCGCCCTTGAGTCACTCTGTGTACGCGGAGATCTTAGCACGAAGACCTCCCAGCTCAACCTGTATGACCGCAACCTCGGCAGTGCATTGTGCGGCCGCCTACTTTGCTTCTTCAACCATCTGCTTGGTCACTGGTCCTGAACTGTCGGCCTGAAGCTTTTGTTGAGTTGCTTGCAAAGTCGCAAGCTTTCCTTCAATAGAGGTCGTAACCGCATAAGCCTCATCTAGCCAAGGCTTTAGTTGTGCCTTCAACACTACTTCCTTGTGTTGCATTTCATCCACCTGTTCTTTCAACTGCTTGGCCTCCTGCAACTTTGCCAGTCTCTGTGTGAGTGCAACATTTGGAACTGTGCCTTTGACCTCATTATAGTGTTGTTGCAGTTATCGCGCTTCTGTCTCTAGTCATTGTACATTAGGTTCCTCCTTCAGGCTCGGCATGACCTCGAACGACTACTCAAAAAGTTGTGTGCAGTCTGCTACTGCACTGTCAATCGTCGATATTGCCTCTATGACAGCGGTTGCACGCTGCTCATTTCTGGAGGGGTTGAAGGCTAGGCCTTCAACTGTAATTCAGTAATCTAAAGGTTCAACTCTAGCTGAACCCTTGCCATCTCTATGCGAGTGTCGCGCACCCCTGTAGCTAGCTTACGGACGTGCACCTTGACTGGTTCTTCCTCAGGAATGGCCAACTCTGGGACCATTCGGCATGCCTCCTCCACGACCTGAATTATACGCTTGTTTTGGTCGGTTACCTCAGTCATGGTGGCGATGGAAGAGGCTCACTGTAGTGCCATTTGCTCATTATTAATCCGTTGCTCGTTGATCACCTATAGGGCACAGTGCTCACAGGCCCTCAACTCCGCAATCACTCCATCCTACAATAGATGGAGCGCCTTGCCAGGGAGCGCTGCTAGATTCAACCCTACTCCCTTTAGGGTGCTGACAGTGGGCCTGTTAGCTTCATTCACCATGGCTAGTGCTCCATTAGGCAGCACTATCGCGCTAGAGACCTTTGTGCGCAACATCTCGGCAACTTCTAAAGTGTCGATGGCAAGGCTGGTGGACACCATGCCAGCCTATGATGCGCGGGTCTGCAGCTCCTGTAGACCTGTCTGGATAGCCCCCAATATTAGTTGATGTTGCTGCTCAAACTATTGTAGGGAATCTGTAGTGACATCCCGTACCGTGTCGTCGATGTCATGCAAATTGCCCTCTGTGAGGGTGATCGGGTCCAACGATGTCTTAGTGGCCTTGGATTTCTTCATGGACCCTCCATTCTCTTGCTCCCTTTGACGTTTCATGTGAGCGAATGTTGCCTGTGGGTCCACACCATGCTGCTCTATCTGCTCATCCATCTCTTCCTCTGTCTTGGGCGAAGGCGACCTCGTGCCTTTGTCAGAGCCCCGCTATGTTCCACCTATTTACTTCTCCATTTGCTGAGCGGCATTGCGCTCTGCTTCGGCCTTGTCAGTGGCCTATTTCTTTCTATTTTCAGACAGTTGTGTCATCTTGAGCTTGGCCTCCTCCTTCTTGCGTTGTGCGGTGAACTTGCTCCCTCCCACCACCAAGTCTGTTGTAGTGTGCCATTCTGTCGGCCAGTGATCAAGTACTGCATCAATGGCGTCATCCATTTCCAGGTAAGGCAAGTCATACCATGTCTGCGCAGGGTCCTTCCACACCCTGATGGACACATGGTGAAAATATGCCTTAAACTCTGCGTAGCCCTGCAGGTTGGCAAACACTATAGGCGACAACCGCGGTTTGCGATTGATGGCCATGAAGATGTTCATCTCCATAAAGATCCAGAAGATCTTGCTATCCTTGATGCAATGCACATCCTTGCTCGCCCACAGCGAAGTGTACTTCGCTGGTTCTGCTATGTCTGGCACAACCGAAGGGAATTGACTGTCCTTTGGTAGCTCCCATGCTACCAACACAATAAATAGCAAGAGCCACACGTAGTGGAATGTCTTGCTGAGCTCATGTGCCTCGCGACAGTTCGCAAGGAACTCACTGCAGAGATAGTGCGCCTAATTTAAATGGACTCCTTTGGTGCACTGGGCTGCTAGCGCAATGACAGGTGCGGACACCTCATCGGCGCGCCACTTCCTCATCACCTTCCCTGCCATAATCTGTGTAGCCACCTTTACAGTAGGGTCAATGATGCTTGATATGGCATATCCGCGTGGCTTCTTCACAAGCTTAAATTTCTCCTTCATGGCCTCTGCAAGGGCCTGCTCACCACCTTTTCTGCCAAACATCATGGCCAGATTTTCTCCTGTGTAGGGCAACTGCGTGATCCTCTAGATCAATCTGTCAGTGATGGGTATTGGCTCCTCCAGCCACGACACCCATCATGCACCAAGCATAGCAGTTTCTTGATGACAAAGACTGTAATTGGGTTGCGGTTGTAGTGCGGCACCCATAGCAGGTTGAGCAGACCTGCTTTGTCTACTCCTCTAAGCCACTTCTGCAGCTCTAATGCGGTCATCTTGGTGGTTGTGTCAATAATGCAGTGAATTAGCTGCTCGGTTGCCAAGTGTGGGAACTTCTCATGGTTATCTAAGTCCCAGTATTTGAGCTTTAACAGAGGAACCCACCCCATCCTTCAAAGACAATCTCATCCAAAAACAGAGGGGTTTGCAAGGGGACCTTGCTCTCATCGATATCTTTTGGCACCTTGGTCTTGCCCTTGGGTGGAGGGACGTACTCATGCAAGCGAGAGATAGGGTCAGCACCCTGGACTTCAACTTCCTCCATGTCTATTCCCACGTCCTCATCATCCATCTCCAAATCGATGGCTTTTCCCTTTTCTATGCGATGGGCTTGTCTTTCGGTGGGTTTCTTCTTGGCGATGCGCGCACTGGTATTGCAGGTTGCTTGCCCTTCTTATCCTTCGTGCTCTCCTTAGTTGGGGTCGGCTTTAGTCTCGGCATCCTTGGTGATTTGGGGACTTCCGCTAATACTTAGGCAACCTCTGCAGAAGCTTTTTCTGCCTCTATAACAATTTCCGGCACCGACTCCTCTGTTGTCCCTGCTTCGGTATCTATAGCTTCTGTGGGTGCCAACATGACGCTATTCAACAATGCTCGTGTTGTCTCTAGTAACTCCTCAAACATCAAACTCACTATCAGAGCCTCGAAGAAATCTCAGTTGATGTGCACCTAAGAGCTTAACAACTCAATTCTCAAAATGCCAAGTGTTTTTTGTTGGGCAACCACCTGTAATTTATAGGGCATTTTGAATTCAAATCCGATCGTTCCCCCCACATTCGGTTCATTATGTCGGATTGGCGGCAGATTTTCAAGGATCTCACCCATAAATTTCATCTTAAATGTCAGTCTCTCGCTCCATTTGGCTGCATTTCTACCGTAAAATCATGAACAATGACTTTAACGGTCAATTTCCGGCCGACCTACGCGATTTCTCCCTGGGTAGTGCAACTCCCTTCATGTTGTCGTGAACCCTATGACACTTCCTTACTTTGCACAATCCTCCAATCGCGTAACTCCCCAACCCAGGCAGCATAGTTTATAGTCTTGTGCCTCCTTTCAGCTACCTGGAGCACTAAGACTGTGCTACCTTCATATAGTCACATGGCCAGACCATCAGTGTATGGCTTCAATCCACTACCATTCACCCCTGGGAAGGGATCTCCATTCAATTTGACCAACTGAACTACTCCTCTTTCGGTAATCTCCTTAATGACATAGGGCCCTAACCAGTGCATTCTAAATTCCCCTGGAAATTTATCAAACTTGTTGTCATATAACAAAACCAAGTCATTTACCTTTAAGGTACACAGCTTAATGTGTCGATCATGCCATGCTTTTTCGCGCTGCTTTTCGACCTGTTGGTGAAATCTAGCTAGAAATCTCTCTTCCTCAAGCTCTACCAGTTGCGAGAGCCTCTCTTCCAGAGCTCCGCAATCCGTCATACCCGTGAGTGTTGCTATGTGCAGACTAGGCATAATGTATTACATGGGCATCACTGCTTCAACACAATATACAAGCCTAAAGGGTGTCTATCCAGTCTAGTGTAGATAATATCGGCGAAATATCGTTGAATAGCATAAATATCGCGATATTTTCAGCGAGCTGAAATATCGCCTAGAAAATATCGGTGATATTTCGGCAAAATATCACGCGACGATATAAAATATCGCCAGGCGTGTTTTTCCGTGGCTAAAAAAAGGAAAAATTGGTTTTTTTTCTTCATTTTTGTTTCTGAGTGTTGGAGAAGGAAGGGAAAGAGTTTTGTGGTGCTTGTCAAGGAGGGTTTGAGGATCAAACAATTATTATCACCACCAATTAAGATTTTTTTGTGGATCGAAGATTGAAGAATAGTGAGACAAACTTCATTTCTTCCATCAACAGGTATGTTCTTAAAAACCCTTATGTTAATGATTTTTTCATAGATTTAGGGTTATGCTTGCTTGCCTCTTTGCCTACCAACATTTTGTTTCTTTGTTTTTTTCCATTTGCTATGATTTTCATGCCCATGAACCAATGCAAGGGTTTTCTCCATATTTGGACAACAAGCTTCATTTATTTTTTCAACTTTCTTATGCACCCTCTTATTGCCATTTTTCATTCACATTGCAAAATGCAAATAATGTAGTAATTTTTTTTTAATGAGGTGGTTATTACTTATTATTTTTTCATTTTGTGTTGGGGGGTTCAATGCCAATTTTTTGTTTTTTTTGTGCCCTAGGTTTGAATTAGTTCACTACAAATTTCAAATATGCCAAAAGCCTTGGACCCATTTTGGGAGTATGGGGAGACTATTGGTGGGGCAAATCAGGCATATATATCATGCAACTTGTGTGGGACCAAGATGTCAGGAGGGGTTACATGATTGAAATACCATCTGGCCAGACTCTCTGCATATGATGCAGATGTAATGCCTTGTATGGTTTCTAGTGCAGAGGTTACACAAAAAGCTCGTGAAGCAATTGCTGAACAAGAAAGAAAGAAGATGCTAGGGAGAGGCCAATGGTCTCAGATAGATAGCTGCTAGTTTTATTTGTTTTGCAACTTTTGCTACATATAAGTTTATAACTCATGATGATGAAATACTTTTAAAGTTTATATATGTGAACTTATTTTGTTTGAGTCCTTGATTGGACAACTATCACTATCAAGATCAGCTGGATATGTGATGTTATTTTGTTTGAGTCCTTGATTGGACAATTATTAGGGATCAGCAGGATTTGGTATCACCTTTGAAGTTTGATGTATCATTTCTATTTGACATCATATATATCAGTGCCTTCTTCATATTTATTTGCCAATGTGTTTAGTTCATGTTGTTATTGCTTTATATGTTTAGAAATCTAAAAAAATTGAATATATTATGCAGTTTTTATGCTTGCCGATATTTGTCGATATTTTCGCCGATATTTTCCCGATATCGATATTATCAACACTGGTCCAGTCAACTTCTTGCATGTCATCCGATAGGCCCATAGTATTGTGAGTATGCGTAGGTCCCAATCACTTTTCTAAGTGTTGCAAACCTTGTTCAGCGCATTCTCTAGCACTTTATTGAATGCTTCCACTGTCTCGTTAGCCTGCGGGTGATAAGGTGTGCTCTTCTAGTGATATACCTCCATCAGCGCGTTGATTGTCTCATTCAGAAAGTGAGTACCGCGATCACTCATCAAAATATTTGGACACCGAAATCGCGTCAGTACATACTCAAAGAGGAACTTTGCAGTAGTCGCACCTGTGCAATCCTTCACATGTTGTGCCTCCTCCCATCGAGTCAAATACTTCATCGTGGTGATAATGTACCTCGCTCCCGTCTCCTTCCCCTGGGGCTGAATGGGTCCCACAAAATCTATCACCCATTCCTCAAAGAGTTATAACGTCATCTATGGATTCAAAGGCAGTCATCCCTCCATGATGGCCTGCCAGCCCTTTGACACGCATCACACGCTTTGCAGTAAGCTTTTGAATCTCGATGGAGGGTTGGCCACCACAACCCTACGCGTAGAATCTCTTGTGCGGTTACTCTCCTTGCATAATGTCCTCCAGCGGCACCCCCATGAGCATCCGCGAGGATACTACTCCTTTCAAACTCTGGTAAATATTGTCGCAATATCTCATCGGACCTCATTTTGTACAGATGCCCGGTAATGACAGAAAAGTCAATCGTGCGCACCACTAACTCCTCCTTCCGCTAGACAGTGTAACCTTCCGGGGCAGTTCCTGTTGTTAGGAAGTGTATGATATCTTCAGAATGACCATCCGTGACGCGCACTGCAAATAATTGCACGTCAGGCAATCCCTCCTCCAAATTAGTGGGCTCTTCCCCTGTTTCGATGTGCGACAGATGGTAGGGTCCCACGTTCAGTCGTCGAGGCTTCACAATAACTTCAAAATCATACTTCTGGAACAATAACAACCACCTGAAGATTCTCCCCCCCACAAAGGCTTATTGGCTAGGTATTTCAACGAGGAATGATCTGTATACATCTTAAAATGGTCACCCAGCAAATAGTATCTAAACTTCTGGAGCGTGTATACCATGGCTAACCCTTCGCGCTTGGTGGTGGAATAGTTCTTCTCCAACTTGGATAACCTTCTGCTTGCGAATGTTATAGTATGCTCCAAGTTTCCTCCGCCAACCTGTGTCAATACTGCTCCCAGCGCTATACGTGACGCGTCGACTTGTACATGAAACTCCTTCTTCCAATCCGGGAAGACTAGAATCGGCACGGTGACCATCTTTTCTTTCAATACATCCAAGATTTTCTTACAGTCCTCGTTCCAGCAGAACGTGATGTCCTTTTTCAATAACTTTTCCATAGGTGCGGTGATCTAGGAATAGCCCTTGATAAACTTCATGTAATATCCAGTCTGTCCTAAGGTTGCACGCAACTATTTCACACTCCTCGACGCTTCCAAGTTAAGTATCATCGCGATCTTCGCAGGATCTAACATCAGTCCCTGTCTACAAACCACATGACCCAAGAGAGTCCCAAAAGGAACACAAAACAGGCATTTCTTTAGATTGAGCGCGGTCTGGTGTCTTCGACAAGTATCTAGCATCAGGCGCAAACTTGTCACATGGCGTTTCACCAGCCCGAACATAGTCCAGTCATCAAAGTACACTTCCAGAAACTTGTGAATAAATACCTTGAACGCAGCAATGAGTACGTGCGAAAAAATCACAAGCGCATTTTTCAATCCAAACGACATTACAGTGTACTGAAAACATCCCCACTCAGTCACGAAGGTGGTGAGCCTCATAAATGGGCAATTATATGGGCTCATTTTACCTCCTAACCTAGTCAAATCAACCATTCTTTTAGCTTATTGTATGATTTCTTGATTATATTTATGTTTATAGAGTGAGTTGAGTCAATTATTGTGCCATGTGGTCTAACATGTATTTAATGCAGATTATTGATGGATTTTTCGGTCAAAGTCAAGGATCCAGTGGACAAATGGTAGCAATAAATCGAAGTGGACAAAGGAGAGGACTTATAGGAGGGAATCCCCCTCATTTATTACTCCTCACTTCAAATTCCCCTCCATTCAGCTCGTAGTACAAGCAGCCGAATCATGCACTAGAAGGCAACCGAGCAAGTGGAGGATGACTGATGATTATCTCGAGTTTTGGGAACCAAGCCTCCTTGATTTTAAGGAAGTTGTTGGTAGCTTCATTTGTATAAGTAGAGGGACCTAGGGCCTCACTAGGGTCAGATCATTTTTGGATTTTTTCTTATGTAAACTCTGCTCCATCTTCGAGCTTATTAGTTTGTGACAGTTTCATGTAATCTTGTTATTGTTTTGACAATAAAGATGGGCTCCTTTTTGAACTAGCACTGAGTTACCTCAGAGGGATGAAGCTCTTGGGTTAGGGCCCAATACAAGTAGCCAAGCTCCTCTTTACTAGCATTTGTATGTTTTATTTCAGTTTGTAGATTAGGTTGTTGTTAGATGTATTTCTTTTATGGTTAAGAATAGGTTGCTTTTGATGATTAAGTAGTTTTCTTCCATTTGTGCTTTTTGTAGCAGGTTAAACAGTGATCAACAAAGATTAAAAAGGCTAGAAACAGTGCCTTGGCCTCTCTTCCTCCCTTTGGGACCATGATTTGAGGCAAATACCCTCTTGCTGCCCCAAAAACACAGATTGTCCTCCTTCATAGGACTTCTAGTGTTTGCAGCTTTTTAGTAGGTTAATAGTCCAGCTTTGCTTTGCTTTAGATCATCTTCATCATGCTCACTTCCTGATTTTCAATAGTCTTATTTCATGCTTTCCTTTCCTACAGTATTTCTCAGCATTTCCTTTCATAGATCATAGTTTAGACCATTTTAATGCAAAACTCTGTTTTTCCTAAATGCATTCATTTCAGTTGTTGCTTGATTTCCTTGGTTGACTGTCTGTTTCTATGCGGCAGATCTCTTCCAGTAGTAGGCTTTCTTATCAGCAATCACACCCTCCATCTGATCCATGCCCTAGGTCTCCCAAATCTCACCTCAATTCTGCCCTAGTTTCTTGCATTTTTTCGTAGAACTTCTTCCTCTCTCCTTGACCAAACCCAATCATCTTTTTCTCTCTTGGTGATTCATGGTAGAACTTAGGCACCCTAGCACCTCATTCCAACCTTCATCCACCTTTTTCACCCACTCTCACACCCTCAAAACAGTGAAAAATGCTCTCGGCCTCCTCCTGTAGGCCTCCTGTAGATTCCTTGTTTTCCTCCTGTAGATTTCCTGTGTCCTCCGGTAGATTTTCATGTAGGCTTTCTTTTGAAGGCCAAGTGTGGGAAAAGCCTCCAGAAGGCCACCAGAGACCTCCTAGAACCCATCCACACCATCCTACATCCTCTCAAGTCCCAAAACCACCCTTCAACGCCACCTATTCGCTGCCACACTCACACACAATAAATTACATGCATGTCAAATTCACATAAAAATACATGAAAATCCAAAAATATGTTTTTTGCCTATTTACTTCCAAAAGTAGCATAGTTAGATGTTGTTTAATTATTTGAGTAGGTAATGGAATTCCTTTCATGGTTTTCATAGTGCTTTCTGCAAAAGTATAATTAGTTGGTTAATTAGGGTTTACTAGGTTTTCTTTACATTTCAGTCTTTCCCCTTTCTGCAATTAGAATAGCATCTGTAGAGTAATCTTTCTTTCCTTTCATCACATATAGAGCTTCTTCTGGAATCCATAGAAGTTAGCTTGAGATCCTAGTGATCTTGCACCAACTGACCAAGTGACAACCAGTAGTAAGAACTAGTACTTGTGCATACAGCACCGACGCTTTCAAGTTTGTTACGAACTACCGGGTTGATAAGAGTAAAGTAGGCAGCCTAGGAGTTGCAACATTATTGCTGCAATATTGGTGCTCACCACTTTTTGGCATCGTTGCTGGGGAAGAATCAGAGTATTCTGTGATTACTGCTTTCTTCTATTTTCTTCTTGCAACATTCTGCTAATAGTTTATTTCAGTAAAAGTAGACTAGTCATTTCTTTTCTTTCAAGTTCTGCATTTCTTTTCTTTCCTTTCCAATTCTACAAATTTCATTTCAGCAAAAGTAGACTATTCATCTATTTCCTTTCAGGTTCTGCATTTCCTTTCTTTCCTTTTCAATTCTACAAATTTCCATTTCAACAAGTTCATTTCAGTTAGTTGCAATTTGTCTTGTTCAATCAATTTCAGTTTTTGCAAGTACTATCAGTGTGGGGAAAAAGAAACAAAAACCAACCAAAAAGATTTCCTTTCATACCTCGTAGGAATAGAGATAACTCAAGAAAAATTTTGCCCAACACCCCCACTGCTTCACACAACCAACCTTCTCTCTTCTTCGGTGGCTGTGATAAAAAAGAACCCTTAGGTGAACAGCCAGACATATTTAAAGAACCTATAGGGGAAGAAGAAGAAGAAAACATTCCTTTGGAGCCAATGGCTGAAAACAGAAATGCCAGGGGGAATGGAGAGACAATAGAGGGTACCTTTCCCATTTGGGAGACCAATGGGGACACCAAAATGAAGAATATAAGCCCTTCCACCCTACCTCATTTCTATGGTCTGACTAAAGAAGATCTTGACACCTTCTTGTTCGAGTTTGTTGTCATCTGTCGAACTTATGACTATGCAGAAAATGAGCAAAAGTTGAAACTATTCCCTTCTACTCTCAAGGATGCAACACTGCGCTAGTTCATGGGATTACCTAGCAATAGCATCACAACTTGGGCTCATATGCAGCAAGCCTTTAACAACAAGTATCGAGACTATTGTAGGTCAAAAGATACTAAAGAAGAAATTTTCCGAATGACCATAGGAAGTGATGAGTCCCTGGAAGATTATGAAGAGAGGTTCCAGCTCAGTTGCAAAAGGACCGGGTGTACACTTGACCCTGAGTCTCTGAAGTTGGTCCTGCCCAGGGGAATCCAGGAAGATCTTTTAGACACCCTCCATCTACTGGCAGGAGGAGACATCTACCAACTATCCTATGAGGACATAAAGATTGTTTTTAGAAACCATTCTAGAGCAGCCAGAAAGAAAGGTAGGGGGACTCAACCCATATCCAGTACCTCTTCCTCCAACTCATTCATTAAAGAAGAAATTGGAAACATGTTGGAAGACTTCAAGAGTGAGATGTTGCAGACTCTTGCCATGCAAATGGACACTTTACATATCAAAAGAAAACAAGAGGAAGCAGAGAGGGCTTTGGCCATTTTTTGCCCTAGATGCACCAGGAGGCATCCTAAGAATGAATGCCCATTGAACTCCATAGAGGTTTGTTCAGTCTGTGAAGAAAATCATTCTACAGATAAGTGCCCTTCCTTGCCCGGACTTAAAGCTGTATATCAAGGGGCTGAGGGAGTCACTGAATAGCTCTATTACATAAACCAAAGAAGGTCGCATGGACCTAGACCATACCAACAGGGGATGCAAGGGACATCTCAGGCATACTACAACCCCAACCAAGTGCCCTCCATACCTTCTTGGGTCCCCCTGCTCATCCTTCCTAGTCCACACTACCTCCTTGGTCCTTCACATCTCAATACCATGCCCAACCAGCCACCCATTCATTTCAATCCTATGCTCAGCCGCAGCCTCAGTGGAATGCATCTCATCAGGGGTGGAGGCCCAAATACAACTCTCTTCCCGCTCTTATGCCTCCACCACCTGCCCAACCATAGCCGTTACCTTCTGCTCCACCAAGGCAACCCCAAATGCCTGCACAGCAAAATCCGAACCCGAACAACAGACATGCTTAGCAAGTGTATAATGGGGAACCATCATGCCCAACTTATGTTGTGGAGATTCAAGAAATCAACTTGCAGTCTGGGAAAGTTCTCCCAGATAGCCAGCCTCCACCTAGGGAGGTTGAGGAAGTTAAAGTGGAAAGTGAACCTAAAGCAAATCCACCCTTTCTTGAGGGACTATCCGTAATAGTCCAGCCTACCCTAGAAGAGACTGAACTCCTAGGAGAATTGAAACATTTATGTGTAAAGATACCACTTCTTCAAGCCATAAAATATGTGCCTATCTACAATAGGTTGATCAAAGAGAAGTGCTTTAGGCATCCAGGAAGGCACAAGAGAGATGCCCCAACCATCAATGTCATAGGACAACTGTCCGACCTGATGTTGGGCAGGTAATCTGTCCAAAATATCTGGACCCTAGAAGCCCAGTAGTTGATGTCCACATCAATCGCACAATGATCCCGCATACCTTGATTGATCTCAGAGCTTCCATTAATGTGATGACAAAGGACACAATGCTCAAACTCAACCTCCAAGGCTCCTTGAGGAAGACCATGACAGTGCTACAGCTAGCAAACCGCTCCACTGTGACCCCTGAGGGGATTGTGGAAGATGTGATGGTATCCATTGATTCTTGGGAGTACCCTGCTAATTTCTTAGTTCTCCAACCAAAGGCAAAGCTCACTGGGTATCCTCTCATTCTGGGAAGACCCTAGTTGGCTACAGCCGATGCCAACATCAGCTGTCGAGCTGGGAACATCACCATAAAGAACGGGCACATGTCCAAGCAATTAATCATATATCCTCCTGCCCAACCCTTGCTAGAACATGATCTACCTCTCTGGTTGGAGGAAGATGAGGATGGAGTTTATTCTGCACCGCTTTGTGCATTAGAAACCACCATGGGGGGAAACTGCAAGATGAGGATGATATGATCGAAAATTTGATTCAAAATCCACCTCCCAGTGTATCACCATTAGAAGACATAGTAAGAGAAACCCAAAATAACCCCTCAACTAATCTTTGTGTGGCCGATCCTACTTCTCTTTGTGTTAAGAATATAGAGTTCGGCCCAGAAAGAACATTGAAAATCAATCCATCTCTATCTACTTCCCAAGAGAAGGAACTATGCAGCCTACTGAGAAAGCATCTAGATGCCTTCGCCTAGAGTTATAAGGAGATGAAGGGAGTGCACCCTTCAGTATTTACTCATCATATATACATCAAGGAAGATTGCAAACCAGTCAGGCAGCGTCAAAGGAGGATGAATCTAGCACTTAAAGATATTTTTAAGGAAGAACTGTAGAAATTGTTTAATGCAGGATTCATCTATCCCATCTCTGACAATGAATGGGTCTCTCCTTTGGTGCTAGTTCCAAAGAAAAATGGTAAGTGGAGAATCTATGTTGGCTATCGAGAATTGAACAAAGCCACTAAAAATGACCATTTTCCTTTACCTTTCATAGATCAAGTGTTAGACGGTCTATCAGGGAAAAAGTTTTTCTCTTTCCTAGATGGGTTTAGCAGGTACAATCAAATTCAAATCAGCCTGGAAGACCAAGATAAGACCACTTTCACTTGTCCTTGGGGCACCTTTGCATATCGGGTCCTTCCTTTTGGTTTGTGCAACGCTCCAACCACTTTCCAAAGACCGGTATTGAGTATATTTTCTGAATTAGTTCATGATGCAGTAGAGATATACATGGATGAATTTACTCCTTATGGTTCTGACTTTCAGGAAGCTTTATCTAACCTAAGAAAGTTCTAGACAAGTGTATTGAGATGAACGTATCCCTCTGTCCGAAAAAATGTGAATTTTTGATGACTGAAGAGATAGTGTTAGGTCATGCAATATCTCAACAAGGACTGTAGGTGGACCCCAACAAAATTGCCATCATCCAAAGGGTACCACCTCCTCAAAAGGTGATAGATGTCAGAAGTTTCCTAGGCTTAGCTGGGTATTACAGCAGATTCATTAAAGATTTCAGCAAGCTAGCCTCTCCTTTGTTTGGCCTCTTAGGCAAAGATGTTGAGTTCATATGGTCAGAAAATTGTCAAGAAGCCTTAGATACCTTGAAGAGCAAGCTAGTAACTGACCCAATTCTCAGAGGCCCAAACTGGGCCCTGCCATTTCACATTCATACAAATGCCTCGAACAAAGCGATAGGAGTAGCCTTAGGACAAATTGATGAAAAGTTACCTTATGTCATATACTTTATAAGCAAAAACTTGTCAAAGGCAGAGTTAAACTATATAGTGACCGAGAAGGAACTCCTAACTGTCGTGCATTCCTTAAACAAATTCAGACATTATATCATAGGCTATCAAACCTTTGTGCACACTAATCATGTTGTAATTAGATATTTAATGAACAAACTAGATGTAAATGCTCGCATTATTAGATGGTTGCTTTTATTGCAGCAGTTTGATTTGACCATTATTGATAAGCCTGGTAAAGAAAATGTTGTTGCTGACTTTTTGTCTAGAGTAAATTTGCCTGCAGGTGAAGAAGGAATGGTGGATGACCAAATGCCAGACGAACATCTGTTGGCTATCTCAGTACTCTCTCCATGGTTTGCTGATATAGCAAACTATTTCGTTTCAGCACAGTTCCCACCGCACCTGTCCTCAAAAGAGAAGAGCAAGATAGTAAGGAAAAGCACCCCTTTCACCTGGATTGGGGGCAATCTCTCTAAACTTGGCCCAAATCAAATATTGAGAATATGTGTTAGGGAGGAGAAGGTCTTTGACATCCTCCTGACCTGTCACGATGAGCCTTGTGGAGGTCATTTTGCAGCAAAAAGAACTGCCTTCAAGATATTGCAAGCAGGCTAATATTGGCCCACTCTTCATCGGGATGTGAGGAGATATACCAGCCAGTGTGACCGGTGTCAGAGGATGGGGAAACCTACTCCAAAGGATGAGATGCCCATGCAACCTTAGGTGACCTTTGAGCCATTTGAGAAGTGGGGCATGGAATTTGTAGGTCCTATCAGCCCTCCTTCAAAGAAGAAACAATACATCATTGTATACACCGATTTCCTGACAAAGTGGGCAGAGACAAAAGCAATCAAAGCAACGACAGAGGAAAAAGTAGCTGAGTTTTCGAGAGAAAACATATTATACAAGTTCGGGTATCCAAGAGAGTTGGTCACAGATCAAGGCAGTCAGTTCACTTCCAATTTGATTGAAGACCTGCTCACACATCATAAAATCAAGCACAAAACTTCCACCCCTTACCATCCACAAAGGTGGAGGTCACTAACAGAGCATTGGAAGGGATCCTGACCAAGGTAGTGAGCAGCAGCAGAAAAGACTAGGTGGACAGATTAGTTGAGGCCACTTGGGCCTACAACACAACATGGAAGACCACCACAGGGTTCACACCATATGAACTGGTCTATGGGAAGAAGGCTTTGCTGTCAATAGAATTCGAGTTCAAGACACTAAGGATGGCAGCTCAGCTTAACCTAGACCTTAGCCATGCACAAAAGGAGAGATTACTTCAACTCAATGGATTGGATGAATACAGATTGCAAGCCCTTCTCCATACAGAGGTAGTTCAGCTTCAGAGAAAGATATGGCATGACAAAAATATCAAGGAGAAGCAATTCCAAGAGGGAGATTGGGCACTACTCTATGATTCAAGATACAAATATTTCAAAGGCAAGCTAAGGACAAGATGGTTGGGACCCTACACTGTGGAGAAATGTAATGACAATGGTTCAGTTCTGATCAAAACCATTGATGATGAAGCCATCCCCATGCTTGTAAATGGACATCGGTTGAAAGTCTACAAGAAACCCCTCTCCAAGTGAGAGTTTATTGAAGGTCTGAATAAAACAATGATGGTAGTGGAGCATGTCTTAGCTTCCACTTCACCCACTCACTGAAGAAAATAAAAAATAAAAAATAATAAGGACTCAAGTGAAAACCTCCATGAGGCGCTTGAGTCCCATCATTGGGTTGAAAACCTCTTCTGAGGCAGCCTAGTGATGTCAAAAAAAAAAAAAGAAAAAAGAATAAGATCCCTGGGTGAAAACCTCCCTTGGAGGTGCCCAGGGTAGGCAATTAGGGTGAAAACCTCTTTGAGGTGCCCTAGTTGTTTTTCCAACAAAAAAAAAAACAAACAAACAAACAAACAAAAAAGAAAAAAGAGAAAATAAATGAATTTTTGTTGCATTGCAGGTCTGCAGGAGGACTACAGGGAAGAGAAGAAGGTGCCAAGGGGACCTTGACATTCAAACCATCATCCATCTCACCTTCTCCACACCTTCCTCCATCATATTTGGTATTTCTTTCACCCCACTGTACCTCTTTTCCAAAAACTGTGTTTTCTACAGGAGGCTCCTATAGGAATTACAGAGGGCTAGAAATGGATACAAAAGGCAGTTTGAGGGACATGGAAGCTTCATGAAGGACTTATAAACCCTCCTATAATATTCAAACCTCCTTGCCATCATTTCCAAACTTGCATCACACCCCAAGCATCATTTTTCTTCCTGTCCAAGAAAAACACAGAAAAACAGTTTTTCAGTTTTTTTTTTAGAAAAACAAAAAAAAAGGAGGAAAAAGCACCATCAACCTCACCTGAAGCCTACCTACTACCTCTCCATCTTTATCTACACCTTTGGCATCATCCTTAAAGCTCCAAGCACAGAAAGAAGCTGAAGTTTCAAGAGGAGAAGCAGCTACAGGAGCTCCTGTAGGAATTTCTGTAGCAGCTGATCCCATTAAAATCCAGCACCAGCAGCAAGAGAGTGCAAACATGAAGGTTGAGAAGGCACCTAAAGCTCAGATCCAACCAGAGAAGAACCTGCATAAGCACACAGCCACACATCAGCAAGCATACAACATGCATCAAAAGAAATAAAGGCATTGACAGAGAGAGCCACAGCACCTCACAGCAAATACATTCGGATCACAAGTAAGTAACTAAATCGCTCCTCTGTTTGCATTTGTGTAAGTAGAAGTCATGCAAAAGCAAAGAGATGGTTGAGGTTGAACAAGAGAAAGGTGGTCAGTTAACTTGGCCACCTTCATCTAGTTAACTCCACTCATCCGAGATGTCACCCACACATTCGCATAGTCAACTCTAGCAAAAGATGCCAAGGACAGGTAGTGGAGGAAGTGTGAACTCCGATGCAATAATGGGAGATGATTACGAGGAAAAGCCATGATGACAAGGCAGGTGGGGACCAACGGTCCGAATATGGCCAACGTATACCTTGCCAGCTCACCCCTCATCACTAG
Organism: Pinus tabuliformis; assembly: GCA_031772625.1. NCBI lineage: Eukaryota > Viridiplantae > Streptophyta > Pinopsida > Pinales > Pinaceae > Pinus > Pinus tabuliformis. The sequence continues at coordinate 432,334,112 of CM062804.1, forward strand.
AAATATCCATAAAGGGTAATAAGTACTCCTCTCCGAGCATTCTCACCACCTTTTCCTTCATTCTCTCCTCGTAACTCAGCTACAGCAGTCTCCTTGTGCCCCCAAAGCCTCATAACCATCGTCCTCCATCGATCTCTCCCATATTCTTGCTCTCGGCGTTTTCTACAGGAACACCTATAGGTTCTATAGAAGCACCTACAGGAATTCTACAGGAGGGGCAGCAGACTTCTACAGGAGGGGCAGTGAGTTGTTTTGAAGGGAGAAAACACGAGTTTTAGCACGATTTTCAGTCTGAAGAGGTAGGGTTCATGCATGCCCCCTATTTAATATCAATATATGCAAGAAGTGGTTTCAATTTGAGGAGGAAATAAAGTCTTTAGGAGAGAAGAAAATACAAAAAAAAAAATCTGCTTATTAAAAAAAAAAACAGACTCCTCTGTTTCTCTGTTTTTCTCAAAATTTGTTGTCTCCATCTCCACATTTGGTTTCCCAAAAGAGTATAAAAAATGACAGGATGGTTTATGAGAAAGGAGCCCACTAACTCCACTAGGCTCCATGCACATCCACAAGTGGTGGACATCTTCACAAGGGCAAATTAGATGAATTTCTTTGAGAAATTCCAAGGGTTTGATTAGGAAATTGCCCAAGAGTTTGCTGTCTCTCTAGTACCCCACACAAGAACTCATGCCACTGTCACCTTTAGAGGTCTTTCCATGGAGATAACCCCTAAATTTATCAGTAGGGTCACCACCCTTCCTCTTGGGTTGCCTTGGAATAAGGATGAGAAACCAATTTTCCGGGCTGCCAAGAAATTTTTTTTCCAAAACAATGAAACCCCTGTAGAGGATAAAAATGGCATTAGAAGGGCTAGCATACCATATCCTTGGGATGAGGTTAGCTATCAAATAATCAAATACATTTCTTGTGAGGAGAGGTACAACATTGTCTATGGTTATCACTTTAGAATCCTCCATAAATTAAGGTATGGCATGGACACTCCAGCACCTTAGAAGTTCAGTATCCCCTACTTCCTCCGGCAGTCCCTCATTGACTCCAGCACTAAGGTTCAAGCAGGAAATTCAGAGTAGCTGAATCACCATGCGTTAATCAAAATCCTAGTGGAGGAAGCCCTCCATACATTTACACTCCCTATAGCATGGGAAGTTTTCTGAAACATGATAGCTGAGGATGACATAAGGGCCTTAACCTATGATGTCATTCCTACTGGCAGTGAGGAGGAAGAGCAGCAAGGGGGAGAAGGTGAAGCCACTGGTGACCTAGAAGAACAAGAAAGGAAGGAGGAAGAAACCGAAATAGAGGAGGAGAGAGTTGAAGAAACAGAGCAAGAAGAGACAAAAAAAGAGACAGAAGGAGGAGAAAAGAGGCAGAAAATGCAGAACAAGGAGAAGAGTCCCTTGAGAATCTGGAAAGGGAAGCAGCAGCTGCCCTCACTGCCCTCAATACACCAATCAAGCCAAAGCAAAAGAGGAAAAGACAAGCCTCCATGTATTTCAGGACTAGGAAGAGCACAAGGATCAAAACAAGCAAACCTCAGCCCTCTTCAAAAGTGCCAATTACAATTGAATATTCACCCTCTACCAAAGGGAAAGAATCCCCTTCCAAGACACCTATAACATATGAAAGGGGGACTCCTAGATCTTCCACATGGAAGGAAAAGGTATTACTACAGGACCCAAAAACAGTCCTACAGGAGGCTCAGGCAGTTCTACAGGAGACACTATCCAAACTACTGGAGACCCAAAAGCTTGAAAAAATGATAGAAGGACAGCCACAGGCAAAGGAGGAAGCAATAGAGCTACAAGAACTTGATCCCCAACCTAGTCTTGCCTCCTATTACAATCTACTTGAAGGAGGAAGGATAATCCCACAAAAATTTGCAATACCACTATTCTTTGAATTGGAGAAAGAAAGAGTAAGAACACATAGGTGGATGCAAATAGCCAAATCCAAAGGAGTTGAGGATGTTGGCCATATGGAAAACAAACTCAGAGAAATGGGCAGAGAGTTGAGTGCTCTCAGAGATAAGGAAGCAATTACAAGAAGCCACCTTGAAACTGAAAATGAATTGTTAAGGAGGCAGCTGCAAGAGAAAGAGACTCAGTTGGCATGCATGGCCAGCTTATCCATGGAGGCATTGCAATGCAGAACACCAGCCAAATCCTATGGCCTCTATCTCAAGGACCAATGGTTACAATTCCAGATAAAGACTTTGGCACAAAGAGGCACAATGCCTTTCCAAGATTACAGGCAGTTTATGGATTTGTGTGACCAAAGCACCTCAGAGGATAAGGCAAAGATGGTAGAATTCTACCTACATAACATGGCCCTCATAGACATGAATGTGTGGGACCCCAATGCCAAGCTAGGGGACCTGCAATTAATGGCCATGGCCTCATGGATGAACCATGAAGAATTGAGGGCAACAGAAATAAAAATATTGATGATAAAGGAGCAGAATGAGCCACTAATGATAAGAGTTGAGCCATCAAATCCTATGGCACTCATCAGCACACACAACCTACTTGCCAATGACCCTCAGATTGCCCCCAGATATCTCACCAATCAGGCACAAGCCATTGCACACTTTGAGGATATGCAAAGGCTACTTGGGGATGACTGTGTGCATGCATGCATGAGGAGATGGAACACCTTACCACACAGTTTGCAAATCATGGAATATCATTCCCCCATGAGGCTGAAGGAGGCATTAAAAAGAGTCTCAATGTACAAGCACTCCATGCAGAGGCTGAAGGTCAACTGGATTGGCCTCAAACTGAGTCCCCCACTGCTGTTAGGCATGCTGGAAGGCAGAAGGGAAGAAGAAGAGGAAGAGCAGTGGAAGGAGATAGACAGGAAGGCAGGATTCTATGGCAAAGAAGAGCAGACCACATCAGAAGCCTGGGATGCTAGGGAGGCCACCAGGGCCATAAAAGATGAGGAGATTGACTAAGTTGCTCAAAGGATGAGCAACACTTTCAGTAGGGGGGTGATGATGAGCCTCATAAATGGGTAATTATATGGGCTCATTTTACCTCCTAACCTAGTCAAATCAACCATTCTCTTAGCTTATTGTATGATTTTCTAATTATATTTATGCTTATAGAGTGAGTTGAGTTAGTTATTGTGCCATGTGGTCTAACATGTATTTAATGCATATTATTGATAGATTTTGAGGTCAAAGTCAAGGATCCAGTGGACAAATGGCAGCAATAACTCGAAGTGGACATAGGAGAGGACTTATAGGAGGGAATCCCCCTCATTTATTACTCCTCACTTCGAATTCCCCTTCATTCAGCTCAGAATAAGCAGCCGAATCATGCACTAGAAGGCGACCGAGCAAGTGGAGGATGACTAATGATTATCTCGAGTTTTGGGAGCCAAGCCTCCCTGATTTTAAGGAAGTTGTTGGTAGTTTCATTTGTATAAGTAGAGGGGCCTAGGGCCTCACTAGGGTCAGATTTTTGTTGGATTTTTGCTTATGTAAACTCTGCTCCAGCTTCGAGCTTATTGGTTTGTGACAGTTTCATGTAATCTTGCTATTGTTTTGATAATAAAGATGGGATCCATTTTGAGTTAGCACTAATTTACCTCAGAGGGATGAAGCTCTTGGGTTAGGGCCCAATCCAAGTATCGAAGCTCCTCTTTACTAGTATTTGTATGTTTTATTTCAGTTTATAGATTAGGTTGTTGTTAGATGTATTTCTTTTATGGTTAAGAATAGGTTGTTTTTGATGATTCAGTAGTTTGCTTCCATTTGTGCTTTCTGTAGCAAGTCAAACAATGATCAAAAAAGATTCAAAAGGCTATCAATAGTGCCTTGGCCTCTCTTCCTCCCTTTGGGACCATGATTTGAGGCAAAGACCCTCTTGCTGCCCCAAAAACACAGATTTTCCTCCTTCATAGGACTTCTAGTGTTTGCAGCTTTTTAGTAGGTTAATAGTCCAATTTTTCTTTGCTTTAGATCTTCTTCATCATGCTCACTTCCTGATTTGCAATATTCTTCTTTCATGCTTTCCTTTCCTACAACATTTCTCAGCATTTCCTTTCATAGATCATAGTTTAGACCATTTTTATGCAAAACTCTATTTTTCCTAAATGCATTCATTTCACTTGTTGCTTGATTTCCTTGGTTGATTGTCTGTTTCTATGCAGCAGATCTCTTCCAGTAGTAGGCCAGCTTATCAGCAATCACACCCTCCATCTAATCCATGCCCTATAGGTCTCCCAAATCTCACCTCAATTCTACCCTAGTTTCCTGCACTTTTCTATAGAACTTCTTCCTCTCTCCTTGAGCAAACCCAATCACATTTTTCTCTCTTGGTGATTCAAGGTAGACCTTAGGTGCCATAACACCTCATTCCAACCTTCATCCACCTTTTTCACCCACTCTCACACCCTCAAAATAGTGAAAACTGCTCTTAGCCTCCTCTTGTAGGCCTCTTGTAGATTCCCTGTTTTCCTCCTGTAGATTTCCTGTGTCCTCCTGTAGATTTTCCTGTAGGCTTTCTTTTGAAGGCCGAGTGTGGTAAAAGCCTCTAGAAGGCCACCAGAGACCACCTAGGACCCATCCACACCATCATACATCCTCTCAATTCCCAAAACCGCCGTTCAACGCCACCTATTCGCTGCCACACTCGCACACAATAAATTACATGCATGTCAAATTCACATGAAAGTACATGAAAATCCAAAAATATGTTTTTTGCCTATTTACTTCCAAAAGTAGCATAGTTAGATGTTGTTTTCTTCCTTGAGTAGGTAATGGCATTCCTTTCATGGTTTTCATAATGCTTTCTGCAAAAGTAGAATTAGTTGGTTAATTAGGGTTTACTAGGTTTGCTTTACATTTCAGTCTTTACCCTTTCTGTAATTAGAATAACATCTGTAGAGTAATATTTCTTTCCTTTCATCACATATAGAGCTTCTTCTGGAATCCTTAGAAGTTGGCTTGAGCTCCTAGTGATCTTCCGCCGGCTGACCAAGTGACAACCTACAGTGAGAACTAGTACTTGTGCATACAGCACCAACGCTTCCAAGTTTGTTACGAACTACCGGGTTGATAAGAGTAAAGTAGGCAGGCCAGGAGTTGCAGCATTATTGTTGCAATACTGGTGCTCACTAGAAGGTTGTCTTGCTTCTATCCTCCAGCGCAATTTTGATCTGATGGTACCCAGAGAACCCATCAGTGAAGGAATATGCTTCGGGAAAGGAACATGTACGCAAGCGCCATTCAACTTCCTGAGATCTATGCATATCCTTATTTCATCCTTCTGCTTCTTTTCCTATACCACCATTGGGCTTACCCAATTAGATTCTTCTACGGGTTGAATGATGCCTACCGCGAGCTTCTTTTCTATCTCTAAGTGGACCTTCTCCTTATACTTCGAATTGAGATGGTAAGGTCTTTGCTTAACTAGTTTCGCATCGGGCTTCAACGTGATCTTCATAACACCCAGGTCTCCTATTATCCATTCTAGATTCGTAAACTTGGTAGGGAACAAATCCTGTTATTTGCGGAGCAATTCAACGACCTTATCCACCATCGCGTCATCCCAGTAATCTCCAATATTTGCGAATTTGGGATCTACCTCTGTACCAATATTTACCTGTTTCGTTTTTTGTGGCGCGGTTATATCAGGATTCTCAATTTACGGTCCCTCATCCTCGCGGTGACCTTCTGTTTTAGGGATGTTAATCTTTCGCAAATCCTCAACTTCTTCTTTAGTGGTCACGTTATAGCATTCCAGCACATGGCTCAACTAACTGGTCCAATCGGGTTGAATCAAGTCCAAAGGATCCTGTGGTATCCTAAAGATCGTTGCTTTAACTTCTTGTAGCACCTCATCAATACAGTCAAACCCATCTTCAAAGTTGAATTTCATTATGAATCCTTCACATAGAATATCCCATTCACTTGTACCATGGCGGAGCTCTGTTTCCAAGTACCAGTTCATCGGGATGACATCCAAGGTGTGATAGAACAAGTGCACCCATTCAAGTTGGGGCTTCGCTCCGTAGGCCTCGGCCCATTTCACCAAGTGTGTGCGTGGATCGTCCTTCCCATCATATTTGTCTTTCATTCGTACCTTCGGCTTCCCAAAGCGTCTTCTCATCATCCTCCTACATTCACGCCAGTCATCAAAGCTACCCTTGTGCGTACCCCACCATCTTGCAGGTGAAGCACGCAGTGCCCAATCCAAAGCCTGGAAGCGTTGCTTCTCTGGTACCTCCCTCTCAAATGCATCCAAAAATATATCTACATCATTCATGCCATCATAAGTGGGCACCTCTGACGACACACAACGTAGCGACCCAGTCATCATGTTACAGCTCAGTGTGGTTACTTCATGTAACCAATTCTGCCAATGCTCTAATTCTTCATTAGAGTCTGAGGTGCAGGAACTCTCACAATCCCATGTAATTCGCCCATCCGTTGTTGGATTCACCCAATCTTGGTCTCACGCTGTTATCTTATAGATACATTCCATATCGTCATTGCTCTAATAATCGCGGACTGGTTTAGTATAGCACAATCCTTCAATGGGATCTAGGGGTACTATTACGCGGAGCAATTTCTTTTCAAATATCATTTTTCGCTTCTTTAGGTTAATTACCTGTTAAGAAACCAGCTCACAAAAAGATAGAAAAGATAGATCAACGCCTTAGAATTCAGCCTCTTCGAGGGGGCAACCTCCTTTACATTACACAAATGAATGATTCTTTTATGATTCAAATGACAAAACCTCCTTTCTATATATAGGATTCTAAGGAGTCACAATATAACCCAGCCGACCTAACAATAATAATATAAAGCCACAAAAATAACAATAGAGGGATTCTATGGGGCACAGTAATAACAATATGGGGACAAATAGGGGCACAACAATATTAATAAGGGCTACAACTACAATAGTAATGGGGTAATCACTAGTATTATAGGGACCTAACATGCCCCTCTCCTTCAAAAAAGTGTTGTCCTCAACGCTTGAGTAGTTCTGGATGCTTCTATATAAAATTCTCATCCTCCCATGTGGAATCTTCGTCAGATAAGTTCTTCCACTTGATGAGATACTCCAAAATTGATTGATTTCATAGCTGTCAAGTTCTTGTTTCTGTGACTGCTTCTAGTCCCAATATAATTTTTCCTTCCTCGTCAAGTTCTGGCAATATTGTTTGAACTGGGAGCTTGTTGCCTATAACCTTCTTTAAACATGAAACATGGAAAATTGGGTGCACTCGAGAAGCTGCAGGAAGCTCCAATTTGTATGCCAGAGTACCAATCTTTTGCAACACCTTGTACGGACCATAATACTTTGGTGATAATTTATTATCTCTCTTAGCTTGTTTGAGGGACATTTGTTTATATGGTTGTAGTCATAGGAATACCCAATCACCTACCTCAAAACTTCTTTCACTGCGATGTTGATCTGCCTGTTGTTTCATTCTATTTTGTGCCAACACGAGGTTATCATTTAAGAGTTGGACGACTTGTTGTTGATGTTCGATGTGATGTTCCACTGCTTGAACCTTAGAATTTTCTTGTAAATATGATGTGATGGATGGTGGCTGATATCCATAAAGTGCCATAAATGGGGTCATTTTTGTTGTTGTATGGAAGGAACTGTTATACCACCATTCGGCCAGAGGCAACCATTTGACCCATTGTGTATGTTTATTAGATACAAAGCAACGAAGATATCCTTCCAAACATTTGTTTACTATCTCAGTTTTCCCATCAGATTGACGATGATAATATGAGCTATGAGCTAACTGAGTACCAAGACAAGAAAATAATTTTGTCCAAAAATTTCCAGTGAAAATGGGATCTCTGTCACTTACAATAATCTTTGGGTTTCCATGTAGCTTTGAATTGTTTCCATAAATGTAGTAGAAATTGTACTGGCTTTAAATGGATGTGATAATGCACAAAAGTGTGCATACTTGGTAAGTTTGTCAACTACCACCATGATGACACTCTTTCCCTCAGACTTGGGTAAACCTATGATAAAATCCATGGAAACCTCCTCCCAACGTTGGCTTGGAATGGATAAAGGTTGTAATAGACCCGGGGTCTTAATTGTTTCAACTTTATTTTGCTGGCAAACCAAACATTCTGCCGCAAACTTTTGAATATCCGATTTAAGGCCATCCCAAAAAAATTCCTTCTTAACCCTGTGGTAAGTTTTTAAAATCCTGAGTGCCCTCCTAAGGGAGAAGTGTGCAATTCCATAAGAATCTTTTGTTTGAGTTGGGAATTCTTACAGAGGTATAAGCGATCTTTGTACCATAACGAATCATTTTGCCAGCTAAATGTATCAGATGTACTGGAATCTTGTTGTAACTTTCGAATAAGTTCCCACACTTCTTCATCATTCTTCCATTCCTCCCTTGCTTCGTTTATCCAATCTGGTTGCATAATAGAAATGGCGCACAACAATGCTTCCACATCCTCATCCTTTCTTGAGAGTGCATCTGCCACCACATTTTGCTTTCCTTTTTTGTAGATGATTTCAAAGTCATAACCCAACATTTTTGTGACCCACTTTTGTTTCTCTTTAGAGGATAATCTTTGTTCTAAAAAGTATTTAAGGCTATCATGATCCGTTTTTACCTTGAAGTGTATTCCCATTAGGTAGGGTCGCCATTTCTTAAGCGCATGTAGTATTGCCAACATTTCCTTCTCATAAATAGCTTTGTGTAAAAACTTTCCCTTGATTGGACGACTTTCAAAAGCAATGGGTCTTTCATCTTGCCTTAAAACAGCACCAATTCCATTTCCTGAAGCATCACATTTCACAATAAAGGTTTTTGTGAAGTTTGGTGTAGCTAAGACTGGTGCTTGGCACATTGCATCTTTAAGATGTTCGAAGGCCTTTGTTGCTTTTGGAGTCCATGAAAATGCATCTTTCTTCAATAATGTTGTTAGAGGTGCTACTATTCTCCCATAATTCTTAACAAACTTGCGACAATACCCTGTCAACTTGAGAAATCCTCGCAGATGCTTTATGGATGTGGGGATTTTCCATTCCTTAATGGCTTTAATTTTGCTATAGTCTACCTTAACTCCTTCATGAGATACAATATGACCCAGATATTCCACCTCTTGTACTCCAAAGAAACATTCGGATCTTTTTGCATATAATTGTTTCTCCTCCAATAGTTGTAGCACCCTGTCAACATGTTCAACATGATCCTTCCAAGACTTGCTGTAGATTAGTATATCATCAAAAACTACTAACACAAATTTTCTAAGGAAGGATTTGAAAATGGAATTCATCAAACCTTGAAATGTAGAAGGTGCATTGGTAAGGCCAAAAGGCATGACCAAAAATTCATAATGACCCTCATGAGTTCTAAATGTTGTTTTTGGAATGTCTTCAGTCTTCATTCTTATTTGATGATATCCTGAACGAAGATCCAACTTGGTGAAGTAAAATGATCCATGCAATTCATCCAATAATTCATCAATGACAGGAATGGGAAACTTATCTTTAATAGTGAGCTTGTTGAGCTCCCTATAATCCGGAGACATGTGCCACGATCCATCCTTCTTGTGCACCAATATTACTGGAGCAGAGAAAGAACTTTGACTAGGTTGAATTATACCAACCTCTAGCATTTATGCAACCATACGTTCAATTTCACTCTTTTGGGCATAGGGATATCTATACGGCCTGATGTTTGGAGGAACACTTCCTGGAATCAGATGAATAGCATGATCATGATCACGCATAGGTGGGAGACCTTTGGGAGTCTCGAATACCTTGGAATGATTTTCCAAGACTTTTTGGAGATCTGGAGAAATAGATGATTCCGATGTGGAAACATCTAGCGAACATAATTGTGCAATTGCAGCTCTTTGTTCTTTTTTTAGAAGCTTGGTCATACCATTAGAGCTGATTATCTTTCCCGGTTTCCCTGCAATACCCCTTAATTCAACTTCCTTTCCTTCCACAGAAAATTTCATGAAAATTTCTTGAAAATTAAAAGCTATTGTACCCAAGGATTGTAGCCATTGGACTCCTAGTACAACATCAGCACCTCCCATTGGAATGGAAAGCATTGGGCTAGTCAATACATATTCTCCCATGGATAGCTTGATATTATGGCACTTTCCAGAGCAATTTATTGTTCCTCCATTTGCAACTATCACTTGACACTCTGGTGTTGGATATAGGAAGCAATTCAATTCTTTTGCTACCTTACAATGAATAAAATTGTGGGTACTTCCTGAATCAATCAACACTATTACCTTTTTCTTCTTGATTTGTCCTTCTATCTTGATGGTTGGAGGAGTGGTAATTCCAGCCAATGCATTACAAGATATGGTCGGATTCATTTCTTCTTTATCTAGGCTTTGTTCCTGGAGTATATCCTCTTCTTTTTACCTTTCTTGCTCCTTTTCTTCTTCCTCTTCACAATCTATGTAGAATAATTTCTTCTCAGCACACTTATGACCTTTAGTGTATTTTCTATCACAACTGTAGCAAAGCCCTTTTTTTCTTTTTTCTTCCAAATGTTGTGGTGTCAACCTTATATGTTGTGGAAGACTAGGGGCAACACTTCCATCTTTATAGTTGTGAGTGGTATGCTTCCTGGTTGCCATAATTTTACTTTCCATTTTTCTTGCTAACCTGAATGCCTTCTCTAATGAATCAAGTTCCCAAAGGCGTACATCATGTTGGATATTATCCTTTAAATTCCCGATGAACGCATCAATCCTATGCTCCTCTAGAACATTTTTTACCCTTATGTTCAATTTTTGCAACTCCTCAATGTGCTCCATCATTGAACCCTTTTGTTTGAGACTTATCAATTGGCTAAAAAAAGTGTTGCTTTTTGTATCCTCATAATGTGTTGTCAATTCTTTCGTAAAAATTGCCCAAGTGATAATTTGTTTACGAGAGCAAAGCCATTGATACCATACAAACTGATTTGTTTCCAAATATAAAGTTGCAATACGTACCTTTTGTGTGTTTTGCACATTATTTAGATCGAAAAATTGCTCCATCTGTAATATCCATGCTGCGAGATCCTTGCCATCAAACTTCATCATATCAATTTTTGGAATATGGTGGGTCTTCGATCCAACATTAGAGTCTATGAAATCATGATTAACATATCTTTTGTTCGCATCATGAGTTTCCTTTACTACCCTTTCACCATTAGTAAGTATTTCTTGTAGAAAATTTGTCAAATCTGTCTTCAAATCTGCCATGCCTGTCGTCAAATTTGTCTTCAAATCTATCTTCAAATCGTCCATCTTAGCTTCCACACCATTCATCTTAGCTTCCATGCCCTTTATCTTAGATTCCACGCCATTTATCTTAGCTTCTATTAGCTTTTGTGAGAGTGACATTTGTTGCACTTGGTCTTGTAATTTTGATATGTCATGTAGCATTTCTTCCTCTTCTTCATGAGTCATGCTAGAGCTTTCAGGTTGCTTACTAGGTGTTTGCATTTTCTTTCCTTGGGGCATCCGTTACCAATAATAGTGCTCTACTATGCCCTTTGAATTCTGTCAAAATAATTTTTCAAACCAAGCTTAAGCAAAAATTTAAAAAAATCTACACACCTTTTTTCACTTTGTAAGAGCTTGATATTGCCTCTGATGTATCTCTGTAATTTCAGATCATCCAGTTCTGAAATTGCAATCTGTAGTAGCCCTCTGTGTCCTCTTTCCAATGCCACCAGTCTGATCCAAATTGGATTCTCCAAGGAAGAGTTATGCCAAATCTCCCACAAAGACCTGATTATATACTAGTTCAGTAGAGCGAACTTGTACGACGTGCCACGTGTCCCTGTTTCGACCTTTGGCTCTGAAAAATATATACAAGAAACTATAGTCTGTCCTCTTTTTGTACCTTCTTACTAAATTTCAATCTGATGCACAGAGAGAAAGTTATGACGATTTTCCCCAGGTCACCTGTTTGGAATGTAATTCAGGAGTCTGCAAAAAAACCAACTTCCTCAGATCATATCTCCGTAAATATAGCGCAAAAAGCTATGAAATTTGGACCCAAGGTTTAGTGTGATTTTGTCTCAAATGGGTTTTTTTTTCCACTTCTGAAACGTCGAAGAAAAAAAGTTATAGTGAAAATTCCATGATGACCTATTTGGAGTAACGAAACCCTAGAATCCAAACCTCTGATACCAAATGTTATGAAACCAGCTCACAAAAAGATAGAAAAGATAGATCAACGCCTTAGAATTCAGCCTCTTCGAGGGGGCAACCTCCTTTACATTACACAAATGAATGATTCTTTTATGATTCAAATGACAAAACCTCCTTTCTATATATAGGAGTCTAAGGAGTCACAATATAATCCAGCCAACCTAACAATAATAATATAAAGCCACAAAAATAACATTAGAGGGATTCTATGGGGCACAGTAATAACAATATGGGGAAAAATAGGGGCATAACAATATTAATAAGGGCTACAACTACAATAGTAATGGGGTAATCACTAGTATTATAGGGACCTAACATTACCTCGTTCATATCAGTGGCCCAATCAATGCCAAGGAGCGCAGGGTAGGGGTTGTTGTCATCCACAATTTCTATTACTTCAAAGTTAGCCAATGCACTCGCGCCTTCAATATCTACAATCACCCCTTGCAGCCACCCCATGGGGATGAACTTTTACTGATTTGCCATCCTTAACTAAATTGGAGACCACTGCAGTGTGGGTCTTCCCATCCATTCCCAAATCTACTTCGGTAGGAAATTCGCGTCTGACCCCAGATCCAAAATAACTTGATCCATTTCATATTCTCCTATATGCGTGGTCAGCCTCATCTCTCATCATGTCCTTGTTTTAAGCTTAACAATCTTTCATACCACACACAGTTCATCCGGAGTGTTTCTGGCGCATCTATTTATAAGCTCCTGTAACCCCTTCACAGCCTTACTATCGTGCAACAACTTCATGCAGGTCTCTAGAAAGGTCGTAAGCATAGAAGGGTCCATTTCCTGATCAGGTTTATCCTTGCTCCCTGAGGTGGAGGCCTCAACGAAGCTCTTCTTTGCTTCCATGAACGTTTCACGTCCGCGCTCCAAATCAAATTTAGCCTCCTTTGCCAGAGCTTTGCGAACCCATGCGCTATCTTTAGGATGTTTCCCCTTATCATCCCCTGTTGTAATTCCACTTCGGAGCACTATATTCACATTCGGATCCTCTTCACAAGGCTCAAACCTCATCATCTGCAGGTTCTGAGTCGGTTGAGGTGGTAGCGCCCCTTTGTCGCGTATCCTCGCTATCAGCGTAGGACAGTCCTCCGTTTCATGATCAAATAGAGTGCAATATTTGCATGACGGATGTGTTGGGTTAGTGCAGTCACGGGTGTAGTGTCCTGGTCCTTTGCAATTATAGCAGATTAGCTATCCCTGACCTCTGCCAGGTCCTCCTCTGCCTCGCCCTCTTTCGTGCCCCTGAAAGCTTGTTCCCACCATCCCTACGCTCTGGTCAAGGGGCCGCATTTCTGCCTGAACCCTATAGGCGGGTGTTCTGTCCATCATCAATTCATAACTTCTATAGTTGCACTCATCATGCCCTACCGACATGCAGAAGTTGCAGAACAGTCGTTGTGGTTTTTGTACAAACTTTTGTAGCAAATGACAGTTATCTGTCATATGTTTTCCTTCTACCTGACATATAGCACACCACAACGCAGGCCCTGCGCTTGGTCTTGCTTGAGCTTTTGGCCTCAAAGGCATCGATCCTCCCCCTGCAATATAGTTCGCGAAGATCGGGCAATGGTCTTTGTACTGCCCCTGACCTTTACATTTCAGGAACCATACCTCTTCGTGCACCTTCAGCCAAACTGTTCTATCCTGCTTCAAAATTTTCCTATCAGGGCAAAGATTTTGCAAGAACGCATGGATCTATTGAACCCCATATTTGGATCCTACATCGGTGTTTCATGCAGTCTCATTGCAATCTCCAAGGCCTCTACCTAAGTTGTTATCTTTTGTTGTGACAGTGCAACCCTTAGGTGTGGCAGGAGCGAAGCCACGAACCATTCGCGGTGTTGTCCATTTGTTAAGTTCATATTAACTTTGCGGATTTTACACTTCAATCTCTGATCTAATTCCCAAGGTGTCTCACCTAGTTTCATCGCGATTTCCTTGAACCCCACAATTGACTGTGCCTCAGATTTAGGCCTACTGAATTCTTCATTCGGCGATGTCTGGATGTCTGCCATTCTAGCATTTGGGTTATCATTAGATTATTTAATGTACCAGGTTAGCGCGCAATCCTGCAGAGCACTAACCAGTGTTTCCTTCTTCATGTGATCATCTGTAACACCCTGAGCTTCCCACACAACTTTCACAATGAACCAAAACTGGTCCGGGTCCTCATTTCCCAAGCCTTTGAACAAAGGCAACTTCACTGAATTTTCCATGCTGAACTATGGTGTAGGTGGAGGTGGTATGGGTAAAGTCGCAAGTGATGGTGGTGAAGTTGGAGGTGGTGTGGGTGGAAGTGGCATTTGCAGGAATCCTTGTCTTATTAACTAAATTGCACTTCGCAGAGAATCCTACGCTACTCCCTCTTCGTCACCTAGTGGAGGTGAAATTAATGGACTATATTCAGGACCCTTTCTCCCTTCATTCCTGTAAGGCTTTCCGCTTTGCGTAGCTCTGAACATCAAGGTAGTTGCATAACCCTTTTTTCGCACAGTAACATCTTAATCCAAGTATTCAAAGACCTCAAGTACTTAACTCATGGACCTTTGAAAAAGTGTCACTCCACCTCGCTGTAGCTAATTGAGGTATCGACCGCGAATTCAGTCACAAATCCTCCTATGATGTGATCGAGCCAATGATCGACAGCGCGGGCGATCTTATCCTCAAAGGCTTCCAATCTCTGTACTAACTCCGGGGTCCAAACAATAGGACCGTCAAGTCTCCACCTTCCTTGGCTATCTTCTAGCTTCGCGATCCACTCGTATAGCTCAACTGGAAAGGAACAGAAAAAGATCTCGTGGATCTCTATATACAGGTACCTGTCTAGCCACTGTTCCTTTGTTAGCCGCGGATTTTTGTCCTCCTGCACCATGAATTTGTGGATCTTCCTATCCAACTAGTCTCTGATCTCTTTCTTAGTTGGATTCCAGTGATACGACATCACACATCTCTTATGCAGATTCTGGTCTCGGCAACGGAACCATTTGTTGGATGTATGGGGCCTGGCCCAGGTTCAGCGTTAGTTAGCCAAACAAATCCCTATACTACTGGCCCTTTCGGCATCAGCCTGCGGAGTGCAGACTGAAGTCTCACCCGAAGCAATATGGGGGATGCTGAAACCAAGTTTCCGCACCCTGATATGGTCGTGATGTCGGTTTGTACCCTCTGTTCTTGCTTCCACGTAGGTCGCTAAGTTCTAGGCTATGTTAGTCTAGCCCTTTATTTCACTCTTCAGTACCTCTGCGAAGGAGTACGATTGGCCTTCGTGCAACCCTATCATGTAGTTCAGGTGCTTTCGCGCTGCTATGACAGTGTATTGTACAAGTTCCCAAGTTATCTTTAAGTGTTTTATTTATCTTACTAAACAATCACAGTTAGCACCGCGTAAACAGATATTCTTACTTGCGTTCAATTAACCAATGTAATTACATACATTTGCGCATCACATAAGCATTGTAAATGAAATCCATACACAATATGACAAGATGCATTAATAGGAAACAAAGACACAGAATTTGTAGAATGCTTCTCTTTATTGATATCTTCAGATGATTACAAACCCTATCCACCCTGCACACACAGCTGCAACGGTCTGTGCACTCAGTTGCGGACTTCCACCCTAGGTCTCTGCACACTCAGCTGCAGAGCCTCTACCTATGCTATGACCCAAAACTTAGACTTCTCTAAAAAATTCCTCCTTATCGCTTAAGACTTCTTACTTTTCAAGCTGCTTAGAGCTTACTTACTTAGCTCTTTTTATACAATCCCATGGTCCGCAAACCATGGGTATATCTTTACAACCGACTTTACACTTTACAAAATAAGGGCGGACAACCCTTTATGACTCATGACACCTTCGCGCTTCGCGACCACAATATGCTGATACTTTACAACTTTATTACAAAATTTGACCCAAAACATGGGCTTTAAGCCCCAAAACTGTCCTTGGGGGATTCTATTCCCAACAATGCCACATGCCTAGATAGATTTTGATTGTCTTGTCAAAACTAGCTGCCCCATTGTACAACGTCTCGCTCACCGAAGGGTCTGTCACGCTTTCCTCCTCTCCATGCAACACCAAGAACAACACTGCCACCTCCTGAAGTCGATCCTCCAAGTCCATGCTTATTGTAAGCATTTCTAGAGTTGTTTTTAATCGGGGCTTATCTTGATATATTAGCTCATTGGATAGAACTTTTTCTCTTTTGATGGGATCCTGGAAGGCTGAATCTATGACGTCCTTGGTGAGGACTATCTTCCATGTGGGGACAAATACTACTAATTTTGTTAGAAACTTGACCACCATAGGATGTGGCTTTATCTTCTCTGATATCTTGCACTTGGTATCTATGAGAACAACTCCATTCCAAAATGTAGGTTCCTTTATGTGCAACAGAAGCGTAACTACACTGCCCATGGATTCTCCATAGAGAAATTTGGGCATTACTTCATACTCTTCGCGAATGCAGATTCTCTTAAAGAAATTGTTACAGTCATTAACAATATTGTTGAATCTCTTAATATAACATATGGGGCCTTTTGATTTTCCATGGCCCTCCTAATCAATTTTGAACATGCCATATCTAGAATGGGCAAGCCTTATTCCACATTCTCTCATGAAAACACTAATCAGGCTCATGGATTCTTAAATAACGACAACTAGTCGGGCTTCAAGCCATCTCGGGCCACAAATAGAGCTACGAGGTAAATAGAACCCGACCTCAACCTATCGTTTTGGACCGACGACTAGTCTGAAGGTGCTGAAGGTAAAAAGCGCAGAGAAAAAATTGTAATGTTTGACCTCGACTCCGGTGGGCTAGCAGTCGGAGGTTGGGTCTCAGTGCCAAGTTGCAGTAGAAGTGTGGTGATAAGTTCTAACTCCAGACCTATTTGGACATCAAGTTGAAAAATTTTGCAAGGAAAATAAAAGGGGACTTAACAGGTCGTAAAAGTAATAGTAATAATATTAATTTAGTTTTAATTAATACTAATTAATTTCAATAACTGATATATTTAAATTAATGAATATAATATAATTAAAGTTCATATTAATTTAATTTAATAATAATTATTAGTGATTAAATGAATTAATTAATTAATAGTGATTAAATGAATTAATTAATTAATAGCGATTAATAAATTAATTGAATAATTAATAGTGATTAAAAGAAAGTAATAGTAATTAATTTTATTTTTTTTGTCAAGTAAGAGTGGAGCCTTCAATTAACCGATAAAAATATTACATATGGTACACATCTTTACAAGTGTAAAGACCAGCAAAAGACAGACCCATTGATGGTTAACAGACAACAGGGTCAACAAAACCCAAAATCATATATCGCATCACGGAGTTACAAAGACTCAAAAGCATATGCACATAGGATTCCTGACTTGCGATATGCGATTTCCCTTTTCCACCATTGATCTCATCCGCCAGATCAACGGTTGTCTCAAAATCGCATCGCACCATCATGTGATTTCATCGCTCTCACATGCGATATGCGATAACATCCGAACTTCAAATAAATTGAAACCGCGCCTATAATCTTCTCGGGTCCGCTCGCCCAAGCCTTATCGCTCAATCTCCACCATCGATCTTACCTTCAATCCGATGGTTAATACTTCCTCCGATCAACAGAGCTGCTCGGTGATCCAGCGCCGTAGATCAAAACCCATTTGATCCGATGGTCCACAATGACATTGCATCAAACCACTTACACGACATTTAACATCCTTACGGAGCCGATAAGGATTATACAACCTTAATCTATAAATGTTCGGGTCCGCCCTTGAGGTTAAAGTTCGATCTCTTTACGGCCCGATATCCGTTGGATGACGAAGGCCATTAAATCCTACGGTCTGTGGCCCTTCATCTAGCATATGGATTAACTAGCTCTCGACCCCCGTAGTTGACTATGACGTAAGCATTGACTGTGGGATCGACGATTAGGATTTACTGCAGCATTTCAACCAGGCTCAAGGACTTCTGCTCTCTCCTACTCCCGCTAGTCTATTGATCACCATCGATCCACCATGTCGATCTGACGGTCCAGATCGATTCTCGCCTTTCACCTTCCGCCAGTACTTAGATTGAATCTCCGTTGTTCATTTCTTAGCTCCATCTTATGCGACTTAATCCTGGCCACCCATCACAAACAAATCTTGTCCGTTGATCTTCTAGATCCAATGGTTATTGTGCATCAACACTTCACTTCTTTGCTCTTCTCTTCATTTGAGTTTTTACGGTTAGGATTTACTGCGGCACTTCAACCATGCTCAAGGACTTCCACTAGTCTTCCTCCTGCTCATTATTCATGGTCTGGAAGTGCACCATATCTTTCGCAGCCTGTCGTTGACAATCATCACGCAGTTTACCAAAGGGTATAGAATCCCAATCGTACCGAATATATATTTCTTTACATAGCACTCTTTCATTCGCCAGACAATCAACTAACATATTGGCTTTTCTTCACACATGAACAAAGCTGACAGTTCTCAGGGTTCGCAAGTGGGAATGAATCCACTGAAAGACTTGCGATAGCATCCAATGTTTCGACACTTTTCTAGGTGTCGTTCCATTACACATTTTCTTGGCCGCATTAATGACCAATTCAAAGTCAGCTTCAATGATGGCATTGTGTAAATTTGACTTGATCAGGATTTCCAGGCACTGCTCTAAGGCCGTGAGCTCCACCATGTTATTATTGGCAGTCCCCAAATGACTGTGAAAGATATCCTTTATTCACCCCTACTCATCTCTTATGACACCACCAAATCCAACCATCCCTGGGTTTCCCTTATAAGCCCCATCTATATTGATTTTCATAAAACCATGAGGAGGAGGCTGCCAAATATCTTTACAAGCAGTTGTTTTTCTCACACCCTTGTCAGTGCCTTGGGGAACCACAGAATGGAGACCCAACTGCAGTAGTATGATAACATCCTAGGGCGATGGAGGGTCCTCAGGAATTTTCCACATAAGGGCTCCTATGATATCTTTGAGCTATCATGAAATTTGGACAATGATGTTCTGGGTCGAGCCTGTTTTGTTCTTGAAAATCCTGCCATTGCGTTCTTTCCAAACATCCCAGATAATAAAGCCTGGAACCAGAGTCCAAGCCTTGTTAATGATTTCATTACCTGAGAAGTCTTTCCTCCAATTCTTCAAAGTGTTGGTGATGTTGAGTCTGTCCCTGTCAGTTTGCTTGAAGACTGAGGCCGCCCAATCCCACAAGGTTGAGGTGAAGGGGCAGAGGTTTAGTAAATTTTCCATCGTCTCCTCCTGTAAGCCACATAGATGGCATTTGGATGGGCCAACAAATCCCCTTTTCAGAAGATTCTCCCATGTGAGAATTTTCTTTTGGTGAACCAACCACATAAACAACTTAATTTTCATCCATTGCAAGTTCTGCCAAAGGGCATTCCAAACCTGATCAGGGTTAGGATAATCAAAACCTAGGGCCATGCATTTAGCTTCTTTAAGGTTAAAGGTTCCTTCGATGTTTCGACCCCATCTCAGTTGGTCAGACGAGGATGACACCAAAATATTCCTCTGCTCTAGGTCAAGAGCAAGGGAATCTGCCTCGACCTTCAAAGGACTCTCTTCACTATAATCAAGATCCTTCCACATTCTCCACTTACCATTGTCCCTTACCTGATCCTAGAAGTCACTTACCATAAGTAAACCTTTGTTTTCAGTGTCATTTTTTAGAGCAGTTAGTGCTTCTCTAAACAAATTTGGTTCCTGCTGCCAGTGATCCTCCCAAAACCGTGCAAGGTTCCCAGCTCAGATCTCCCAGAAACTATGCTGCTGGATAATGGATCTATTCTCCCAAGTAAGGTTCCAAAAGTGGGAGCCCTTGATGAGCCTTGACATTTGGATATGATCCCTCTCCTGCCAATTATTTACATATTTCTGTTTCCAAAGCTTAGCCCAAGGGGTTGCCGATTCCTTGAGCCACCTCCTCTAAAGTTTGGCTCCCGAAACTCTGCTAAGGTTTTCAAGGTCATGAAGCCCCAAACCACAATGGGCCTTAGGTTTGCAGAGCTTGTCCCAAGCAACCAAAACCCACTTCTTTTTCTCTTCCCCTTTGCCCCAAAGAAAATCTCGTTGAATACTCCAAATTTGTTGCATAACTCCTTTGGGAGCAAGAAGAGCTGAAAACATGAAAATGGGTATAGCCTGTAGGATAGCCTTTGTAAGCACAAGACGCCCCACCAAATCCAAAGACCTGCAAGTTAATTTCCTCACTTTGTCCTGAAGTTTATTAATTACTAGCTCCCACACTCCCTTGCTCAGAGGTTTGTCAGTAAGAGGCATTCCAAGGTACTTGGAAGGTAACTGATCCCTTTGAAACCCGAGAATTCTAGTGAGGTTCCTCTAAATAGCAAAGTCAGTGTTGAAAAAAACACCTTTGATTTGTCAAGGCTTACCTCTGTACCAATGGCCAAATGAAAGTCATTCAGGATTTGTTTGAAAGCTCTAGCTTCCCTGGTCGTAGGAATGCCCTGCAGCATTGTGTCATCAACAAATTGTTGATGAGTAGAAGCAGCACCATCCGGGGTAAGTTTTAAACCCTGGATTCTTCCTTTAGCATTTTCCATTTTGATTGTTCTGCCTAGCCCTTCCATTATGAGAACAAAGAGCAAGGGGGAGAGCGGATCCCCTTGTCTGAGACCCCTAGAAGGCATAAAGGTTCTAAAGGGAGAGCCGTTAAGCAAAATTGAGAAGCCAGCCATGGATACAAGGGCCATAACCCATCTTATCCAGTTTTGGTCAAAGCCATAAGCTCTTAGCACTGCCTTGATGTAAGACCATCTTAGCTTATCATAAGCTTTCGCTAGGTCCAACTGCATGATCATACCAGCTTGCTTATTTCTCTTAAGAGAGTGTACCACCTCATGAGCTTGTATGATGTTGTTAAGAATCTGTCTTCCTTCCACAAATCCAGTTTGCTCCTCTGAGACGAGAGCAAGAAGAAGAGGCTTGAGTCTATTAGCGATCACTTTGGAAATAATTTTGTACACCACATTACATAAGGCTATGGATTTGAATCTGTCTGGTGTCATAGTTTTTTCCTGCTTTGGAATCAAAGCTATGAAAGAGGCATTAAGATCTTTTAAAATAGTTTTGGATCTTCTAGAGTCTTCCACAACATCAAGGATATCTTGTTTTACTGTTTTCCAACAAGCTTTGAAGAAGTCCACATTGAAACCATCAGGGCCAGGAGCTTTCCCATTTTGCATCTCATTGATAACTTCACTAACCTCCTCTTCAGACACTGGCCTATTAAGATTGTGGTTGTCTTCCCTGGTTACAAGCTTAGGAATGAACTTTTTGAATTTGTTAATGAACCGAGTTCTGTCGACGAGAGGCTCCTCTGCTATGCTAAGGAAGTGTTGAACTAGGAGATATTCCATTTCTTTGTGAGAGACGAGCTCTTTCCCTTAAGAATCTTTAAGTTTTGAAATTCTATTATGAGATCTGTGATCTAAGGTTGATCTATGAAAAAACTTTGTGTTTCTTTCTCCTTCTCTAATCCATTGCACCCTCGATTTCTGTCTCCAGAAAATCTCCTCTTGCATGCACCGATATTCCCATTCATTCTGAAGAGAGTCAACCAGATTTTTTCGTTCCTCTGTAAAACCTTCTAAGATGATGATCTAATTAATCTCCTGGAGTTTTTGCTCAGCTTCTCTTTTGGCTTTAAAAATATTACCAAACTCTTTTTTGTTCCAATCTTTAAGCCTAGATTTGATGTGTTTAAGTCTCTGCTGCAACATGAAAATTTTAGTGCCTTGAATGGGCATATTTTCCATCCACCATTTGTCAATATTTCTGGTGAATTCAGTGTGAGAGAGCCAGACATTTTAAAAACTAAAAGGTCTATTCCTCGGTGTACCCATAAAAGTAGCTTCAAGCTGGACAGGTCAGTGGTCCGAGCCTCCGAAGGGAAGGATTAAAGCTGACATATCAAGGCCTGTGAGAAGGAGGTCCTCTGAGATTATGAATCTATCCAATTTAGAGGCGACTTGAGAAGCCCCTGCCCTCTTATTATTCCAAGTAAAAGTGCCATTTATTGTTTATGTGTCCACTAGCCCCATGTTATTCATGAAGTTCTAGAAGGCAATGGAGTCTTTGCCTAATGTTCTGGTACCGCATTTTTTCTCTGTAAGAGATCTGATCATATTGAAATCCTCTGCTAGAATCCAGGGCATATCTGGATATCTCTCTCTTAGCTCCTCAAGGGAGGTGATACGCTTAAGCTTGTCTTCTAGTTTTTTAGGACCGTAGACGTTAGTGATCATGTAGATCTCCTTATCACCCAAAGGTTGAATCACCAATGATAGATAGTTCCCATAAGCTTCAGCATCGAGGATTCCAAGTTTTTTAGGATCCCATAGAGTAAGAATCCCACCCGCCAAGTTATCCGCTTTAACCTCTAGATACTCATACTTGATTAACCATTTGTTGTGTATCTCTCTGATCTTGTCCATCGAACATTTTGTTCCCTGAATAAAACCATATCTGGTTTTTCTTCTTTTATTCTACTACTAAGAGTTCTTTGTTTCCTTTTACTTCCTAGACCCCTAATGTTCCAAGTTGTAAGCTTCATGAAGAAAGGTTTGTAAAGGAGTAACTGGTGAGATCCCTCATCTTACCTGAGTTAATCATAAGTTTCCCACATTTGGTCAGCAACTCATTCTATTTTTTCCTTCCTCTTTTCCTACTCGAGTTCTTGGAAGAATGCATCGGTGTATCCTCCATCGTTTTCACTCCCCTATTCTCCTGGCTATCATGGTTTCTTTTGACTCCAGAACACTTCATTTGTGATCTTTAGAGGAAGAGTTGTTGAACCCTGTCAAACTCCTCTTTTGGCAAAGAGTCTACCCCTTTGGTGATTACCTACTCCAGAAACTTTTCTAGATCTAAATTCTCCCTCTCTAGAATCTCCTGTAGTTCATGGTCTTCCGTTATAGCCTCACTTGGGGTCATCTCGTGGTCCATATTGAGCTCCAATGCTTGGCATATCATCCTTTTGTTTGTTGTTTTCTAGTATATCCTCCATATTAGCATCCCTTTCCTTCTCAGTGGGAATATCCTCTAATTCCTGGTTTGTCCCATTGTTTTCGACTTCTTCTTCTAAGATCTTGAAACTATTATGGCTCGGTTGTCCGTCTTCATTAATTTTCTTTTGGTACCTCTTGCCTCCTTTCCCTTTACCCCCAACCTTAGTAAAACCTTTAGGATCCTTTCCTGTTCGTATTGCTCTCCAACTTGTTCATTGGGCAGTCCCTATATAGGTGCCCATGTACATGGCACTTACAACACCTAAATGGGACGTGTTCATAGTCCACCGCCTGCATCCATTCCTCGTCATACACTTCTAAAATCATTGCATCCGGAAGTGCCCCAGATAAGTCCATTTCCACACATATCCGGGTGAAGGAAGTGTATTTTCCTCTTAGAGTAGCATCTGACATCTTTATAAAATGCCCTAGCTTGTTGTCGATAGCCTTTAGAGACTCCAGCAGCCAATAATCTAAAGGAAGGGAGCAGAGTCTTATCCATACCGGCACTGAGATGAAAGTTTCTTGTTTTGGGACAAAGTTCATTACCCATGGTCTCATATAAAGGCCTGCAGAAGCGTAAAAATAGGGTCCTCCCTCGAACACTCTGTCTTTATCCTCTAAGCTTGTGAACACCACCGTGAAGAAGCCCTTGGACCCAAGGTGCAAGTTAATGTTCCCCTTTGGTTTCCAGTGGTTCCTTATCCATGCTTGCAAAGCCTTCTCCATCGGCCAAATCCCCATAAATTTACAGATAACAACATATTCTGCCATGTGTTCTCTGTGCACCTGCATCACTGGGTCACTTAAAACGACTCGAGGAATAGTGGTCGACTTGGGTTTACAAACCCCAAATGTACTCATAGGAGCAACTTTCTAACTGCTAACCTCTGTCCTCTTCTCCTTACTAGCTTCCTCATGATTCTCTTCCTGTCCTTGAGGTCTGATGGTTTCCATTTTTTCTGTATTCGTAGCCTCTGTTACCATCTCCATTGGTTTCTTGAAGCGATGCGATCCATCTCCCTTGCTTCTGTCCGCAACCACTTGACTGTAGGAGGGAGCTGAACTCCCTCCTATGCGCCCCGCCATGGTGACCAGCAACAAAACCCTAGATCAGATTGCAGCTTAATTAATTTTAATTTTAATTAATAGTAATTAATTTAATTAATTATATAACTTAATTATTTTAATTAATTAATTAAATATAATATTAATTTAAATTAATTAAATATATATTAATTTCTTTAATATTAATTTAATATTATTAATATAATCATACTATTAATATTAATTAAATATTATTATGTCACTAGGATATAGCAAAGAGCGAACCCAAGGTTGATTTATGGTCTAGTAATTGGGCCTAGTGTGAAATTGTCAGTAAGCCTTAAGTTGTATAAGGGTTGTGAGCTCATGGTTCTGTTTTAATTTCCAAAGGTGAAAAAAAGGGGGATTGAGGAAAATTTGTCCCACATAGAAATTGCATTACTGAAACCCCAACTACTTGTCATTACAAATTTAGATAAACCAACATACATAGCAAGAAAACCAAATAGAACGAGCTATTAGATTATCAAATTTGCTAGATTATATTGAGTTGCCATATGAAGATACTAGACAGGCACAAATACACATATACTCCATAATCAAAATTACCAATGTGCATTGAGTTGTAGATATTATACGCCTCCAGTGGATTCAAATTTTCCAAAGTAGGGTGAATTGCCATCTGGAAATTTCTTATTTTTTAATAAATATATTGTTAATAAAAAGTTGTTTTATTTCAAATAATTTCATTTTCACAAATATTATTTCAACTAAATAAATTAAATTCACACAATTCATATATGCAAATAAGGAGTGACATGCCACCATGTGGCTCTTATTTTATTATTAATTCATTCTTCCAATTTATTTGAACATTCAACAATTAAATTTATTTAAATTATATAGAAATAAATGTTAAAATTATTTTAATTAATTAAATAAATTTTCTTCTAATGGTTCATTATTATAATATTTTTGTCATATATATTTTATCATTAAATAATCTCCCTAATCACTCATAATTATTTAATATAAATTTATGACATTTTCTTTATTCGTCTTACCCACCCTTATTTCTAATTTATTATTAATAATTCATTATTCCAATTTATTTGAACATTCAACCTTTAAATTTATTTAAATTATTTACAATAAACAATGAAAACCTTTTAATTAATTAATTTTTCCTCCAACGACTAATTATTATATATATATATATATATATAGGCGTTGTCTATCAACACCACAAATTTGCTCGGAGAACAGTTTGAATCCGGTCTTTAATTACTCAAAAAATATTTAATAATTATTTATGACCTTTCTTTTATGAATCTTACCCACCCTTATTTCTAATTTATTATTTTATTATTAATTTATTCTTTCACCTTATTTGAATGTTCAACCTTTTTTTGTGAATTAATTGTGTATTGCTTCAAAAATCAAAATATCTGATCTAAAATGATCATATGTTAAACTAAAATATAATTTATTAATGCCAACAATGAACTGAATGTTAACTTAAAGTGCTTAAACCATGAGAATTGCTTGAGAAGAAAGACTTTACGACAGATGAGAAACATAAGCAAGATGTAAAACAAAAGTGAAAAGCAGCAAAACACAGTGATACCAGATAACAAGATTGATTACGGAGTTCGTCCCTGATGGACTACGTCTCCGGGTCCGCTTTCAATATGGGCGACCGCTTTATTAGGATTGAATCCGAGAAGGTATATTACATAGAAAATTATCCAGACTAATTGTGCATGCAGGCACTTTTGGTCATTTTCACAAGAAAGCTCTCTGAAATAGCTTTCCAACGCCTATCACGGTTCCCAATTCTGACTCCCGATGCTCATGTTACACTGAAAACAAAAACTACCTATAACTTCCAGAATCTGCACACAAAACTTCAAAACCACTAATACCTTTCTTCATGACCAAAAGGTGAATTTATAAGGTTGCAAGTACATTCGAAGCCTCACAAGCCAATATTTGCATGAATGTTGAAATTAAGGTTTGTAGTTATGACATAGAGACACCTAGGGATAATTTGCATGGTCATTGAATTAATTTGTCTGTCAAATAACCACAAAAAAACCCAAAATAACAAAGTTTTATCCTGACGGTCCATAAACAGCGCGTAGGAGTTAACCGTCCATGTGAACAGATCACGATCAAACCACAAATGGACACGATACAGGTTTGTCCAGCGGTTTCGGAACCACTTACCGATCTGCGTGTGACAGCTACCTCCAGCGGTTATAGTGAGTTGTCAACCTATTCCGACACAGGCACGATTTACGTGTTCACATGCTGGAGGTGGTTCCTGACACGGCTAACAGATGGCAGTTATGGTTTATGTGATAATGCTTTGCTATCACGACTTTCAACTAGTCTGCCTATTCACATGCCCCTATCTCCGCTGCGGGCTCCATACCCACGCAGTTTAGGGACTTTGTTTAAGTTTTATTGTCTAGGTTTTAAATATAAGCTCGGAAGTGGGTTTTTAATATAGTTTGAAATGCATTCTTATGTCATAGTCCGAGAGAGTTAGGACTTTAGGTTATGGTTTAGTATATGTTTAGGTGTTTTAGGTTTGAATTACATGTTTTTCACCATAGCTTTTTAGGGCTAGGTTTTAGTCATAAGTTTTTAGCCTTTACATTAAAAAAAAAAAACAATTTACAACCAATTGTCACAAAGTGACATTCAAACCCACATGACAATAACCATGGATGAAAATTGACAAGCAAACCCTATCGAAGCTGACAACGAACATGAGTCTAGAACCAAACCCCGGTGGAATTGACAACACTCACATGTCGACAACCAGATACAAAATCCTATCCTTCAAACACCATGAAAACCATTGACATCACCGGACAACCTGAACCATAAACATCACTATCAAAGTTGAATATACTAGACTGAATGCTGACGACGAAACTGAACCTATGCAACTGATCTGACAAGATCCTCCTGGATCAATCCTCTCCACTTGAACGCTTTTGGACCACAAAAGTTTGAATTAAACAGATAGTAAATGAGGGTAGAGCTCCCTCACTCTCCACCTTGCCCTGATGATGTACCAGTACATTTGATCAACCACCTGAAAGTGATGACCCTGATGATGATAACCATGGCACATTTTGAATCGGTGACCTGTTCCACCCATCTGCAGTATGTACAACTTGCGAAGATGGTCAAACAACCTGTCATGAACATGGCAATTGACTTCTTTCCATGAAGTACCATGAATTAGTGATTCATACACATCTTTGAAAATGGTCTCTATGGGATATTGTTCAATACTATTGACATGTATTAACAATCTATATTGCAGAATGACAGAGACAATCAAAGACATTCTTGACATCATACCAGCCATTTGACTTGAGATACTTTCTTGATTCCTGATTACTAAGTGAACTTGCTACAATAAACTCATCAAACTATAAGGTGAAAGCTGCTGCAACTTAGTTTGATTTTGAAAGTATTGAATTTTCGGATGATTTATTTGAATCATTGTTTCTTCATTCATTAAATGATTTTTCCATTGATTAGCACTTCCCCTGATGCATAAGTTTTCCTTAGATGTATTGGATACTTTGACACTACTTTAGAAAAGGCTTTGATTTGAAAACAAATGGGCTTCTCTCCACTTGAAAAGAGGCTTCCAAACTATTTGAAACATGAAATGGTGACACAATACAAGAGAAATTTAACATTGACTTTCCCCAATACTGACCTGCATCCCTGTAACTTATAAATTCCAAACTTGGACTGAATTGATTCATTCTGACATTAAGAAGAGGAACTTTAGGCATTAACTGTATCTCATGTTGTATTCCCTTATTATGAGTAAGATGTTTGGGTTCTTTAAATAGAATTGAAAAAGTTTCTACCTCTTTGATCAAACTATCTTTAAGCTGAGACTCATAACTTGAACAAACATCATGTTGATTCTTGTGTTGTTCCTTTACACACATGATTACAAATCTCTTTTTTGAACTTATTAATCGCTTCATCTAATTAGCAACAACTAAATTCAAGTGATTTTTACTTTCATGTGCCGTGACAATAAATTCGGCCCCATCTTTCTTAAGGTGATATTTATGCTCTCTCCTATAAAATATTGCATCACGATCATAAAGATAAGGACTTCCTAAGATAACTCCACATATGTCTACTAGAAACACATCTAATTCCACTTCATCAATGTAATTAGTTGTAATGGAAAATCTTAAGTGACATTGTTTTGTGACTTTTATCTAAGTTTATTTATTTAGCCATCCTAATGGGTAAGGTCTTGGATGATTCCGTGTCTCCAAACCCAAGTTCTTAACTAAATATTCAGATATTAAATTTTCCTATGATCCACTGTCAAACATTGTATCTATCTTTGTGTGCTTAGAAGTTATCCTTATGTTAAATAATTCAACTCTTTTATCCTCATTTGAAGGATTTATGTTTGATGAAGATGCAATAATATTTGAACTTGAACCAGTGTCAGAAGTTTTACTTGTTGAAACTATGGCAGTTATCCTCCTTTCATCACCCGAATCGAAACCTAGATCTTGTTGGACTGCTGCAATTGCTTTCTTTTCATCCTTCTCTTTAAGGAACTTTTTAGGCTTAAGTTCGGGATGAAGTTTCCAACACCTAGATTCATCATGACCGATTCTCTGGCAATGAGAATAAGTAGGTCTTTCTTTCTGAGCTATCATTCATTTCTTTCTCTTCGAATTGTTCTTCCCTTTGCTATCATTGGAATCCTTGATTTCCAACTCTTTGGATGATTGTGGTGAAAACTTGAATGGTATGCCACCTGATTCAATATGTATGGCTTGTACACACACTTCATCAAAATCATCAGGATTAAACATCAATAATGTATGCTACAAATATGAATGCAAATTGCCGGTGTATTTTAATAAAGTTTCACGTGTATCTAATGAAATACCAAGCGCCAATGCTTTCTTTCTGAACTCCTGAGTAAACTCCTGAACACTCTGCCCTTTACCTCGCCTCAAGTGTTGCCAATCAATAACAACTTTCTGCATGTCTCCTAAAGGATAGAATTGTTTCCTAAGAGATTTTTAAAACTTAGACCATGAAGAGATGACTTTACCTTTCGCTTTACATCTATTTGAGTTTTACTTTCCCACCAAATTAAAGTTTTTCCCCCCATTGTAAGTGTAGCTAACTGAATTTTCGTTTTATCGTCAGAAATTTTCTGAATACGACAATACACGTCTAACTGCTTAATCCAGTTATCTAACTTTTCAAGATTCATTTTGCCATCATAAATAGGTAACTCAAATTTTACATCAAGTTTCAAAAGAGATGTTTTCTTAGGTTTCTTTTTTGTTTCAGATTCTACACTTGAAGAAGAAGAAAAAGAAAATGATGATGGGGGTGAAGGAGGTTTAACGACCTTGCCTTTACCTTTGTCCTTCTCCGATGTCTTTGAAGCAGAAGTTGCATCTCTCACCTTCTTATCTTCGTAGAGTTCTCCCAACATCTGCTGCATGTTCAAGAATGCTTGCTGAAACTGTTCCTCACTCATCTTAGTTTCAGGATTTTCACCTACATCAGATCCTGTCATGGTCGACTTATGAGCGACTCTTCGCTTTCCAATTTCTAGATTAATCTCCTCGAGGATTCCTTCTCCACGTTGCGACTTAGACCTAGTTAACATTCAATGGAAAAATTCTACAAACGCAACCTGCTCTAATACCAAATTATATGATCTGAAATGATCATATGTTAAACTGAAGTAGAATTTATTAATGTTAACAGTGAACTGAATGTTAACTTAAAGTGCTTAAACCGTGAGAACTGCTTGAGAATAAATACTTTATGACAGATGAGAAACATAAGCAAGATGTAAAACAGAAGTGAAAAGCAGCAAAACACAGCGATACCGGATAGCACGATTGATTACGGAGTTCGTCCCTGATGGACTATGTCTCCGGGTCTGCTTTCAAGATGGGCGACTACTTTATTAGGATTGAATTTGAGAAGGTCGATTACATAATAAATTAACCATACTGATTGTGCACGCAGGCAGTTCTGGTCACTGTCACAATAAAGCTCTCTGAAATAGCTTTCCAACGCTTATCACGGTTCCCAATTCTGAATCCTGATGCTCCTGTTACACTGAAAACAAAAACAACCTATAACCTCCAGAATCTGCACACAAAACTTCAAAACCACTAATACCTTTCTTCATGACCAAAAGGTGAATTTATTAGGTTGCAGGTACATTCGAAGCCTCACAAGCCAAGATTGGCATGAATGCTGAAATTAGGGTTTGTATTTATGACATAGAGACACCTAGGGATAACTTGCATGGTCATCGAATTAATTTGTCTGTCAAATAACCACAAAAAAACCCAAAATAACAAAGTTTTATCCTAACGGTTCACAAACAGCACGCAAGAGTTAACTGTCAATGTGAACAGATCATGATCAAACCACAAATGGACACGACATAGGTTTGTCTAGCGGTTTCAGAACCGGTTACCGATCTACATGTGACATCTACCTCTGGCGGTTACGGTGAGCTGTCAACCTGTTCCGACACAGGCATGGTTTACGTGTTCACATGCTGGAGGCGGTTCCCAACGCGGGTAGCAAATGGAAGTTACGGTTTATGTGATAACGCTTTGCTGTCACGGATTTCAACTAGTCTGCCTGTTCACATGCTTCTATCTCTGCCATGGTCTCCATACTCGTGTGGTTTAGGGACTGTGTTTAATTTTTATTGTCTAGTTTTTTAAATATAAGCTCGAAAGTGGGTTTTTAATATAGTTTGAAATGCATTGTTAAGTCATAGTCCGAGAGGGTTAGGACTTTAGGTTATGGTTTAGCATAGGTTTAGGTGTTTTAGGTTTGAATTACATGTTTTCCACCATAGCTTTTTAGGGCTAGGTGTTAGTCATAAGGTTGTAGCCTTTACATTAAAAAACAAAACAAAAAAAAAACAAAAAAAAAAAAAAAAAAACCATTTACAAACAATTGTCACAAAGTGACATTCAAACCCACATGACGATAACTATGGACCAAAATTGACAAGCAAACCTTGTTAGAGCTGACGACGAACATGAGTCGACAACCAAACCCCGGCAGAACTGACGACAATCACATGTCGACAACTAGGTACAAAACCCTATCCTTCGAACACCATGAAAACCATTGACATCACTGGACAACTTGAACCATAAACATCATTGTCAAAGGTGAATATATCGGACTGAATGTTGATGACGAAACTGAACCTGTGCAACTGATCTGACAAGATCCTCCTGGATATCCACAGAGTTTTCTTGATCATACTAAGCCTGACATGGCTGATCTCAATCTGCCACCTAGGAAACTAGATATATTGATCACCCATCAGTGATAATGTCCAAACAAAACTAAACATCCTCCATAAGTAAATTGATCAGTCTGAAATAGAGACACTAAACAATTTTAAAAAAAGTTACATAACAAATTCATCGTTCAGATTACATCATTGGAATATTGTTTTTGGGGTTGGATCCTAAGGTAGTTGTATGTTTCTCCTCACACTAGAGGCATCTCTCTAGGTGAATTGATCAAGCATCCCAACGCTCGAACCAATAACATTGATTTCGTTGAGCAAAGTTTGATATCCTCTAGACCCGCGAATATGTTGTACTGCTCTACCTGTTTTTTCTTTCAGCACTCGACCTAGGATGGTTTTCAACTACCAGTGCAATGTTATAGTGTTGATGTATTGCTTCCATCGTCCCCTGGTGTTACGAGGGTCAAGAACCCATTGGAAAACCTCATCAATGATATCAAAATCGGAAAAGGCTTACCTATTAGCTACAAAAAAGGATTCCAAATGACAAATTTAAGATCAAATTTCTAAAGGAGAAATCAAGTTAAATATTGTTGCAACTTCTTCTACTTGATTTTGGGCTTATGGTTTACCCTAAGGGCCGCAACCACCCCTTTCTCGGCTAAAGAGAATGAAATCAAGACAAGTACCACAATCTAAGAAATTGAACCCCAAGGGAGTGGGCGTCCCAAACAAGTGTGCCCAATAGTAATGATCACCATCGAAAGACAACAAACCAATACAAAACCAATAGGTAAAGTGTGAAGGCACTCGTGGTCACAAACTCTCTGTGAAAATTGACCAGAAACCACTAGTGCCAAAGGATTGTAGGTACAAAGTAAACACCATGTAAAAACCTCCAACAACATCTGAGTGTATATTTTTTAGAGCACAAAATTTACCAGTGTCGAGGTCGACAGACTTGCCAGCCTCTCTAGTTGCAACCGAATGGGCAACACTACAAAATCCAACTCTAGAATGAAAGTACAGTCTATAGGGCACCACAGGTGCACATAAATTATGAAGTCACAGAGAAATCCCCTAACTCTACCAAAAAGATATTAAGTATAACATTCCAAATTGCCCAGACCCCAATTTCATGACTCACAACAACCACCCCAACAACCCAAACTATCATAGGCCTAGAAGTGGAAACAACTAGGTTCAAAAGTATATATTTCAACTAAAGAACTAATCATTAGATACAATTGCCAAAACTTCAAAGACAACAAGAGAGCACGATATGTAGGCACTCAGACAGGGAAAAACCCCTCCAAGGGGAAAACCCATTCCAACTCTTCCACTAGTAGATTCAAATCAAGATGAGATAATCAAAGACCCTTTAGACCTAGGTAAATACTTCCTCCAATCACCAAGTTAGCCCTTCCTTCCAGTAGATGATCCCTACCAAAGTCTACAAGTGTCAGCTTCGCAGAGGCAACTTCAATCTATAATTTCGGCCCCTAGCTTCAGAATTTCGGACATATAGTAAGTTTAGAAATTTCGGCCCCAACTTCAACCTAGAAAAATTGCACATGTGAGAGAGAGATGCCCAAGAACTCGATTTTAGTCTTCCCACCTTCTTCCTTCCTTCTTCTGCAATTTTGCTCTTTTTTTTTTCTGCCTCTTTCTCTTGTAGATCAAACTTGTGTAGTGTGTTCTTTAAACGAGTCGAGTTGCCTCTATATATAGACTTTTTGCTAAATCGAATAGCCCTAATCCAGGCCGACTTCATGAGGACAGGGCTGACTTTGTGTGGAGGTGACAAATGACTCTTTTGACTAAAAAATAATTCTTTTTACATGACACAAAAGCCCAAGAAGGATCTAATAAAAATGACAATGACTCTATTGACTCAAGGCAAAACATAGAAGCCTTCAATGGAAGCTTTGACCTAAAAATCATTGACCCAAGCATGAAACCCATGCTTTAATAAGTCAATTTATTTTACAATAAAATATATTTTTCCCTCTTTTCATCAAATACATTTATGAATACCGTCACTAGTTACATTTTGCAACACTCCCTCTTAACTAGGGAGGTATTCATAATTACATATATATATATATATATAGGTAAATGGAAGGAAGATCTCGAAATGATATGAACTATGAAGAGTTTTAGCACACACAGTACTACATATTAGATACTTGACTAGGGTACTCTAATCGGGTGGGACTAAGGTGTACTCAAGCTTTATCTATTCTATATACCATCAAGCTTTTAAGCTCAAACACCAACCTAGGGATCTAGGTGTGTATCCAAGGTCAGAGATCCATGACCAATGCCACCCTCCCTACTTTGGGATCTAGACTGTTAGGTCCCTATAATACTAGTGATGTCCCCATTGCTATTGTAGTTGTATCCCTTATTAATATTGTTGTACCCCTATTGTCCCCATATTGTTATTACTGTGCCCCATAGAATCCCTCTAATGTTATTTTTGTGCCTTTATATTATTATTGTTAGGTCGGCTTGGTTATATTATGACCCCTTAGACTCCTATATATGGAAAGTAGTTTTTGTCATTTGGATCATCCAAGAATTGTTCATTTGTGTAATGTAAAGGAGGTTTCCCCCTTGAAGAGGCTAAATTCTAAGGCGTTCAACTAGCTTTTCTATCTTTTTGTGAGCTGGTTTCATAGCATTTGGTATCGGAGCTTTGAATTCTAGGGTTTCGCTGCTCCAAACAGGTCATCGTGGCATTTGCGCTATAACTTTTTTTCTGCGACGTTTCAGACGCTAAAAAAAAACCCATTTGGGCTGAAATTGTTATGAACCTTGGGTCCAAATTTCAGAGCTTTTCGCGCTATATTTGTGAAGATATGATCTGAGGAAGTTGGCCTTTTTGCAGACTCCCGAATTTCATTCCTAACAGGTGACCTGGAAAAAATCATCATAACTTTTGTTTTGAGCATCAAATTGAAATTTCGTAAGAAGTTACAGAAAGAGGACAGACTTTAGTTTCCTATGGATATTTTTCAGATACTAAGGTCAAAACAGTGACACGTGGAACTTCATACAAGTTCGCTCTTCTGGAAATGTCTATAATCAGGTCATCCTGGGAGATTGTGCATAACTCTACCTTGGAGAATCTAAATTCAAACAGACTGGTGGCATTGGAAAGAGGACACAGAGAGCTACTGCAGGTCATAATTTCAGAACTGGATGATTCGAAATTACAGAGATACATCATATTCAATATCGAGCTCCTATAAAGTGAAAAAAGGTGTGTAGTTTTGTTTAACTTTTGCATAAGCTTGGTTTGAAAAATTAGTTTGAAGGAATTCAAAGGGAATAGTAAAGCATTATTATCAGTAATTGATGCCCTGAGGAAAGAAAATGCAAACACCTAGTAAGCAACCTGAAAGCTCTAGCATGACTCATGAAGAAGAGGAAGAAATGCAACATGATATATCAAAATTACGAGACCAAGTGCAACAAATGTCACTTGCACAAAAAGTAACAGAATCTAAGATGGATGGTTTAAAGAAAGGCGTAGAAGCTAAGAGGAATGACGTGGAAGCTAAGATGGATGGTATGGAAGCTAAGATGAATGGCATGGACGCTAAGATGGATGGCATGGATGATAATATGGAAGAATTGAAGATAAATTTGAATAAGTTGCTACAAGAAATGGTCATTAATGGTGAAAGGGTAGTAAAGGAAACTCATGATGAGAACAAAATAAATGTTAATCATGATTTCATAGACTCTAATGTTGGATTGAAGACCCACCATATTCCAAAAATCGATATGAGGAAGTTTGATGGCAAGGATCCTGCAACATGGATACTACAGATGGAGCAATTTTTCGATCTCCATAATGTGCAAAACACACAAAAGGTACGTATTGCAACTTTATATTTGGAACCAAATCAGTTTGTA
This sequence comes from Pinus tabuliformis, assembly GCA_031772625.1. Taxonomy (NCBI): domain Eukaryota; kingdom Viridiplantae; phylum Streptophyta; class Pinopsida; order Pinales; family Pinaceae; genus Pinus; species Pinus tabuliformis. The sequence goes on from CM062804.1 coordinate 432,369,703, forward strand.
TGGTATCGATGGCTTTTCTCTCATAAACAAATTGTCACTTGGGCAATTTTTACGAAAGAAATGACAACACATTATGAGGATACAAAAAGCAACACTTTTTTTAGCCAATTGATAAGTCTCAAACAAAACGGTTCAATGATGGAGCACATTGAGGAGTTCCAAAAATTGAACATAAGGGTAAAAGATATTCCAGAGAAGCATAGGATTGATGTGTTCATAGGGACTTTAAAGGATAATATCCAACATGAGGTTTGCCTTTGGGAACCTGATTCATTGGATAAGGCATTCAGGTTAGCAAGAAAAATGGAAAGAAAAATTATGGCAACCGGGAAACCTACCACTCACAACTATAGAGATGGAAGTGTTGTTGCCCCTAGCCTTCCACAACCTATAAGGTTGACACCACAACAATTGGAAGAAAAAAGAGCAAAAGGGCTTTGTTACAGTTGTAATAGCAAATACACTAAAGGTCATAAGTGTGCTGAGAAGAAATTATTCTACATAGATTGTGAAGAGGAAGAAGAAAAGGAACAAGAAAGGTCAAAAGAAGAGGATATACTCCAGGAACAAAGCCTAGATAAAGAAGAAATGAATCCGACCATATCTTGTAATGCATTGGCTGGAATTACCACTCCTCAAACCATCAAGATAGAAGGACATATCAAGAAGAAAAAGGTAATAGTGTTGATTGATTCAGGAAGTACCCACAATTTTATTCTTGTCAAATAGCAAAAGAATTGAATTGCTTCCTATATCCAGCACCAGAGTGTCAAATGATGGTTGTAAGTGGAGGAACGATAAATTGCTCTAGAAAGTTCCATAATATCAAGCTATCCATGGGAGAATATGTATTGAATAGCCCAATGCTTTCCATTCCAATGGGAGGTGTTGATGTTGTACTAGGAGTCCAATGGCTACAATTCTTGGGTACAATAGCTTTTAACTTTCAAGAACTTTTCAAGAAATTTTCTGCGGAAGGAAAGGAAGTTGAATTAAGGGGTATTGCAGGGAAACCGGGAAAGATAATCAGCTGTAACGGTATGACAAATCTTCTAAAAAAGGAACAATGAGGTGTAATTGCACAATTATGTTCGCTAGATGTTTTCACATCGAAATCATCTATTTCTCTAGATCTCCAAAAAGTCTTGGACAATCATTCCAAGGTATTTGAGACTCCCAAAAGTCTCCCACCTATTCGTGATCATGATCATGCTATTCATTTGATTCCAGGAAGTGTTCCTCCAAACATCAGGCCGTACAAATATCCCTATGCCCAAAAGAGTGAAATTGAACTTATGGTTGCAGAAATGCTAGAGGCTGGTATAATTCAACCTAGCCAAAGTTCTTTCTCTGCTCTAGTAGTATTGGTGCACAAGAAGTATGGATAATGGAGCATGTGTCTGGATTATAGGGAGCTCAACAAGCTCACTATTAAAGATAAGTTTCCCATTCCTGTCACTGATAAATTATTGGATGAATTACATGGATCAATTTACTTCACCAAGTTGGATCTTCGTTTAGGATATCATCAAATCAAAATGAAGACTGAAGACATTCTGAAAACAACATTTAGAACTCATGAGGGTCACTATGAATTTTTGGTCATGCCTTTTGGCCTTACCAATGCACCTTCTACATTTCAAGATTTGATGAATTCCATTTTCAAACCCTTCCCTAGAAAATTTGTGTTAGTATTTTTTGATGATATACTAATCTACAACAAGTCTTGGAAGGTTCATGTTGAACATGTTGACAAGGTGCTACAACTATTGGAGGAGAAACAATTATATGCAAAAATATCCAAATGTTTCTTTGGAGTACAAGAGGTAGAATATCTGGGTCATATTGTATCTCATGAAGGAGTTAAGGTAGACCCTAGCAAAATTAAATCCATTAAGAAATGGAAAATCCCCACATCCATAAAGCATCTGCGAGGATTTCTCGGGTTGACAGGGTATTATTGCAAGTTTGTTAAGAATTATGGGGAAATAGCAGCACCTCTAACAACATTATTGAAGAAAGATGCATTTTCATGGACTCCAGAAGCAACAAAGGCCTTCGAACATCTTAAAGAGGCAATGTGCCAAGCACCGGTCCTAGCTACACCGAACTTCACAAAAACCTTTATTGTGGAATGTGATGCTTCAAGAAATGGAATTGGTGTTGTTTTAATGCAAGATGAAAGACCCATTGCTTTCGAAAGTCATCCAATCAAGGAAAGTATTTAGACAAAGCTATTTATGAGAAGGAAATGTTGGCAATACTACATGCAATTAAGAAATGGCGACCCTACCTAATGGGAAGACACTTCAAGATAAAAACGGATCATGATAGCCTTAAATACTTTTTAGAACAAAGATTATCCTCTGAAGGACAACAAAAATGGGTCACAAAGATGTTAGGTTATGACTTTGAAATCATCTACAAAAAAGGGAAGCAAAATGTTGTGGCAAATGCACTCTTAAGAAAGGATGAGGATATGGAAGCATTGTTGTGTGCCATTTCTATTATCCAACTGTTGTGGCCAGCAACAACCCCCCTTTTTATTCAGTATTATCATTAATATTAAATAAATGGGGACCCTTATCCATAAAAATTCAAAAAATAAATTAGGACTTGTATTTCCTTTTTGAATAAATCTTACTATCAAAAAACTTAGGAGAATACCCAAAAATCCAAAAAGACTTAAGTTTTATGATAAGTTCGAACAAAACCATTTTCTAAATAAAAAGCGTCGCATCGCATCGTAAAAAGGTAATAGATGCTTTCCTACAAACCGAATCGTAAGATTGTGAAATCGCGATGCGAAATCACACGTTGAAGACATTCATTGCATCGCAGTTTTAACGTGCTTCAAGTATCACTTAAAGCGAAATACCTCAAACTACCGATATGCGATGGCGCGTCTCACAAATTGCATTGCGCAGAAAACATATGGTAAAAGATCGCCACACGTAACGGATCAGCGATATTGCAATCTGCGATATTGCGAAGCAAATCGAAAAATCGCCTTATCGCAAATCTACAGGGCTCGTCATTTGAAAAAGATTTTCCACAAACCAATCCCCACTTATGCGCGTTAATGTTAATTTAATGAGTTAGTTGGGAATCATTAATGAAATATGGTTTTGATCTAATCGAAGAGCCATTTCACGTAAAGGTGATATATTTTATGTGATTTCGGCATTTAAACCTTTCCCGTCACCTTTTTCTTATCATTACTCTTGCCTCATTTGCAAATTGCAAGAGCGAAAAGCAGAGAGGTATACATAGCAGTGTTCAGAATATTATGGGAAAGAAAGGAAAGGCTTTGAGTTCTGAAGAGAAAGAAATGATGCCCTTATACACAGACACCACCTGTAACAGAGATGCTGACATTACTACTTGGGAAGGCATGCACAGTCTACTCAAGGAAGAAAATCCCAGAGTAATGGAGGTTACAGCTACAGCAGACTCATGCGGGTCATCTGAGGCGTCAATTACAGAACTAGCATGTTCATTCTTGCACCAGATAGCGGCAAGGCCCAAGATTCTTCCATACACGGACATGGTCAAATGGGTATTGGATAGCGCTGAGATAACAGACCAATAGTTTAAGACTCAGAGCTAAGAACTCGTGGAGTCATTCCTCCCACAAAATTTAAGGTTTACATCCTCTAACAAAAAATGCGCAAGAGGCAAAAAATAGCATCAGGGAAGCCCGGATCAAGAAACCGAGGCAGTTTCCGATGTGCGATTAGCGCCATCGCCAGGAAAAACCTCTTAAAATGGAAAGCCTCTAATCACTCAGTTACCTGTAAGCCCGGAAAATTGTAGGAAAAAGTACTAAAGGCGAAAGACAAAACCCGAACTCTAAAAACCAGTTGTATTTATCAAGGATATCTTCAAGTGGTATGTAAATTTCTACCAAATGTGCAGCATCTACATACAAGTTGGAGACAAAAGGCTCAAGAAAGAGCAGAGTCCATCAAAAGGTTAACCAAGTTAAATTGGGATTCTTACTAGCAGTACTTGGTTAAACCACACAATCAGTGCATGACTCTCAAATGTCTCACTAATTCTGCCGAGAAGATGGTGCCAGCACTTGTCGATTCTGTTTTCGCAGGACAATTAAAGTCAGAGGTTGGCCAGCCAACTCTCCTCAAGCCGATGCTAGATGCTTGCGACTACAAAGATCAGATACATAGATAGTTAATTGCCAGTTTTACTTTTAGATTCAGTTTTAGTTTTAGTTTTGCTTTATTTTTGCCTGAAGTGAGGACGGTCATTTAAACCGCCTCCTATATTTTTGTAATAAACTATTTTTAGATTTAGCTAGTAGTATTTAAACCCTTCTCATGCATTTAGAGAAGGGTCCTGAAATTTATCAAAAACTTGTCCTCAGAACATGCACTTCTGCACCCTCCGAGGAGGTTTTGATGAATGAATGGAACAAGATTTATTGATATCTGTGTTTAATATCTGCTACTGAAATTGCACTTTTGTACTCTTAGTAGATGTTGAATTAAGAAGAGATAAATCATTATTGCTGGAGCTCATGAGTAGAACTCGTTATAAATGGTACTTTTATCTCTTAACAAATTCTGCTTATGTGTTATGGTGATATTCGTGTTCAGTTATTTATGTATGAATGCTTGAATTCTTGAGTTATCATTTGGCAATTTTGTACGGTGATATCCATTTATTTATGCTTAATATACGAGTGACTTATTATGCGATATGTTTTTCACAACTGTTCGGCTAACTTTTTATACGAAACAGTTCATCTTTATTGAATTCTTTTCTTATAGCAATTGAATGATCTTTATTACCAATTGTTGTAGAAACTATTTTAGATCGCATAATTGAAAGATTAAATCTCAGGGTAGTTTTAGAATTAGATATTTCTGTTTATTAGAATACAATTGCATTGTTGTTAAATTAGATTTAGAATAAAAGCATTTTTACTTAGAAGTTATTGGAAAGGAAATATCAATTCTCAACACACACACACACACATAAATTTGGAAATTGGTCGCATATCCCCAGTCGGACCCACTACACCAAACGGAAAAGGAGTTGCTAACCAAGGTCTGGACCGGGTGGGTATCCCCCTTGTTGTAGACCCGATTTTCGGGGCTTCAACATATTTGGCGCTAGAAGGAGGGCCCCGAACTATGAATGGCAAGTAAATCTAAATCTAAATACCATTCTGAGAGTAAATCGCCCTCACTATCTCCCCCGACTTCTCCATAGCATTTAGAATCTTTAAATCTTGAGCGAGAAGTCGATAAAACAACAACCACTACCACAAACCCAAATATTTCAGGGAAATTTACTATTGAACCTCCTAAAGTTGAATCTTTGATCCATAAACTTTAGCGATTTTCAATATCTCCCCAAAAATCTGAAAAATCTCAAGGTAGTGTGACTTCGCAATATAACCCTTCTCATCCCCTTACTAGATTACAAAGTGAAAAGTTTGGTATCGAACCAACTGAATTACCTCTACCTACAAGGAAGAGAGCAAGGAAATCACCTGAAGGGTCTGATAGCGAGACTCTTTCATCATCATCATCCATCTCAACCTCTCCACCGTAAAGTCAACCATCCACTCCTCCACTTCAAATTATCATCCACCAAACCACTGGAACTTCAACATCTCCTTCTCAATCATCTGGAACTGTAATATCCTCATCTTCCCAACCGCAAGGATCATCTTCTGCGGTTTCCTCTATTAGTAGTTCAACGATGGCCCAAACTCCATGGAATAACCCAGGGGCAGTCTTAATGCCTGCGCCCTTGAGTCAATTACCGACCCATCCTGAAAAATGGCTGCCTAAGTTTAATCCTGAAACAGGCATGCTAGCAGAAGAACACATAAACAACTTTATGTTATCCATAAATCTCAATGAGGTTACTAATGAAGACGTTGTCGCTCAGCTCTTTCCTTACACTTTGCAAGGAGCAGCAGGATCATGGTATTTCTCATTACCATCTGGATCTATCACTAGTTGGGATATTTTCCAAGAACAATTCTTGACTAAGTTCGGTGATGACAGGTCTACCACGACACTGATCAATGACCTGTCTAACCTTAGGGCTGAATCAAGGGAACCTGTCAAAGATTTTAACTCACGTTTTAATAAATTTTTGAACAAAATTCCTACCGCCTCCAAGCCTAGCGAAGAAGTTCGAAGTGACTGGTACATATCTGCTCTACCATCAAACATAGCAATCTTCGTTGATAGAGCTAACAAAACAACTTTAGCTGACAATATGAAGGAAGCAATAGCGGTAGAGAAACGTATCATAGCCTTAGAAAAGGAAAACGTCGTTGATGAATGTAAATCCAAGAAGGTCACTTTTAAAGAAGATCCAAAGAAAAAACAGTCCCAAGACCCATTTGATTTAGAAGGATTGCAAAAAGTTTTGAAAACCGTGTCTAACGAAATTGTTGATATAAAGAAACAAGTAGTAGAGACTTCTTCTAAAAAGGCTTACAAGCCTTATAGAAGAAATCCTTCAACTAATTCAAAGCCCCCCAATGCTATCACAAATGTTGAATCAGAAGAAGAAGAAGAGGAAATTTCCAACGAAGAGCCTACTGATGAAGAAGAAGTTGTAGAAGTACAGGGAATGTGGGATTTTATCCTCCCAGATGAAGAGGATCAAGAGGCATCACCAGTCAGTACTAGAAGTAGAAATCAACTCGATCCTCCTCAACCTACTCCTAAGCCAAAGAGCGTAAGCTCAATGTCTAAGGATAAAGTCACAGGAAAGAAAACGTTACCCAAAGCGACTCAAACGAGCCCAGTCCAAACAGATTCACCAGCTCCATCTAAAACATTGATTATTTCTGCTGAGATGGAATATAATATCGTAGAAGACATGAAGAAGACTAGGGCTAACATTACTTTTTATGAATTGAGCGAGTTAAAACATCAACAAAAGCTGCTTTTGAAAGAGTTACACTCAATATCAATTGCACCTCTGCCTGCCGCTGTAATCTCGCAAGCTTCTCACGAGATGGGAAGACCTCCAAATACTGTGACTAGTAAAGTTGATCCTAACGACATCGCTCTAATTGGAGGAGGTCAAGATCTCAACTCCACCATTTCTTCTTACTTATGAAGTTTTCAACAAAAATTTGCATAATTGTTTAGTTGATTCAAGAGCTTCATCCAATATCTTACCTAAATCAATACGTGCAAAGCTGAACGTTTAACCTCAAAAATCTGCAGTACGCATAGTTCAGCTGGACGAGCCACAGGTTGAAGTGATCGGTGAACTAAATCAGGTTACCATAAGGTTGTCATCTAATCCAAAGGTATGTCAAGTTATTGATATTTTAGTTGCAGACATTCCAGAATTTTATGGCTTAATTCTTGGCAGGGATTGGTCTGAAAAGCTTCATGGATATTTTGCAACCAATTGGTCGCATATGTGGCTCCATTACAATGGCAAACCAAATCAAATAAAGGTTGAGCGAGAAAGGCATCAAAAATACATAGTAATAGAATTGGAAGGAGAAAATGAACCTGTAGCATACAGCAACAATATAATTGGCAACTATTCTGTTGTCTCTTTCCTAGGAAATTTCAATGCTCATACTTCGCCTTATTTAGAACATTTTGTTTTATCTCAAGTAGAAAACTTTTCTCAAACAGATAGTTCTAAATGTGTTAATTTCATAGATAGTCCTGTAAATAAATCTTTATTTTGGAAGTTATTTTTTGATGGTTCTAAGTCTAACGATGGAGCAGGAGCACGATGTGTATTAGTTAGTCCAGAGGGAAACAAAATTATGCTAACTTGTAGACTCGAGTTCGATTGTACCAATAATACTACAGAATACGAGGCTTTAATCCAAGGATTATAGAAAGCAATCGGACTAGATATCAAGTATCTACAAGTTTTTGGAGATTCAGAAATTGTAATTAGACAGGTACGAAATACTATCCATTGTCTATCAGGTCATTTAGAGCATTATCAATCTTTAGTGCAAGATCTAACTGAACATTTTATAGCATTCAATATTTCATCAATTCCCAGGCTCCAAAATGCTAGTGCTAACCTCTTGGAAAACGTAGCTTCCAAGCTCATTCCCTCAGAAGACTAGAGCCCGAATAGATTCTCAATTGAATTAATTTTTAGACCCTCGATTCCTGATAACATTACCAATTGGAGAATTTTCAACGATGATCCTGATATTGTAAGCTTCCTCACATCAAAGGGATCTTACAATAATCAGATTATAGATGAAGACCAACACGACAAACAGTTGCAACAAGATAGCACTAATAATGCTATTCCAAATTCAGTAGTCAAATTAGAAGACTTATATGATCTGAAAGACCGATTCAAAAGATCTACCAATTCAAAACTTCAAATTTCAACTCTGCACTATGAATTAGTAAATCTAGGAACTGATACCAAGCCACAGAATATCAATCTAGGTCTTGGCCTAGCCCCTGAAGAAAGATTAGTGTACGTTCGTCTCTTAAAACAATACAAAAGTGTCTTTGCCTGGAACTATGATGAACTTAAGACTTACAATACTTCTATCATTCAACATACTATCCCAATGATAGACGATGAAAAACCTGTCCAACAAAAGCTGAGGAAAATCCACCCTAATTTGGAAAATCAGATTAAAATTGAGCTCAATAAATTATTGAAAGCCAAAATCATTTTTCCCGTTCGACATTCTAAATGGGTTTCCAATATGGTTCCCGTTAGAAAGAAAAACGGAGACATTAGAATTTGCATTGACTTTCGAAATCTTAACAAAGCCTGCCAAAAGGATAATTTTCCTTTGCCTCCCATGGAGCAAATATTACAAGCAGTTGCACGATCAGATTAATGTCCTTTTTGGATGGTTTCTCCGGCTACAACCAAGTTTTGGTCCACCTTGATGATCAATTAAAAACCACATTCAGAACCAAATGGGGCACTTATGCATATCAAAAGATGCCCTTTGGTCTGATTAATGTTGGTGCCACATTTCAAAGGGCCATGGATATCGCATTTAAGGGATTAGTAAACAAATCAGTAGTAATCTACTTGGATGATATAACTGTATATTCCAAGAAACGACGTAATCATCTCAGAGATTTGAAACAGATATTCCAACGTTTCCAAAGGTATGGAATTTCACTTAATCCAAAAAAAATCCTTTTGTTGCATTAAGTGAAGGAAAACTTCTTGGATGTATAGTGTCAAAATCTGGAATCCATATTGATCTCGACAGAATCAGGGAGATTTCCGAAATACCCTTGCCTCACAACAAGAAAGCTATGCAATCCTTCCTTGGCCAAATTAATTTTGTAAAGAGATTTGTTCCAGACTTTCCGAGGATCGTATCTCTCTTACAATGGGGCCAATGGGGCCAAGAAGAATATGAAGCATTCAATTTGATTAAACAAGCGATTGTAAATGCCCCATCTTTAGCCACTCCAAATCTGATCCTTTAATTTTATATACATTTGCCTCTGATAGATCATATGTTGTGATACTCACTCAAGCAAATCAAGATAAGGTGGAAGCCCCAATTGCCTTTTTAGTTCAAATCTATAAGGGGACGAATTAAATTATTCTGACGTTGAGAAGCAAGCTTACGCTGTTTTCAAAGCGATCAAACATTTCAGACCCTTCTTACTTAAAACCCATACAAAAATCATTGTGTCGTTTCCAGCGGTAAGAAATCTTTTAGTACAGAAAGATGTGGGTGAAAAGAGAGAAAATTGGGTTACTGCTTTACAAGAATACGATGCTGAAATTAAACCAGCAAATATTATAAAAGGTCAAGGCTTTTGTAAAATGTTGGTTGGAGCATCGCTTATTTCCAAAATACCGTCTTCAGAAGTACAAATGTATGAGGTAAGCCTAAATGATATTGAATCATTATACGCTGATATCATATTTTATCTAAAGAACAGATATGCTCCTTCAAACCTAGATTATACAAAGAAAAGAGCCCTAAGGTTGAAGGCTAAGCAATATCAACTCGTAAACGATGTACTTTTTAGGATGAATTATGATTTTGTTCTCCTTCGATGTCTTGAGAAAGCTGAAGCTGAAAAAGTGTTGCAGGAACTCCATGATGGACCAGCAGGTGGACATTATGCTGGAGATACTACAACACATAAAATCTTGCGCGCAGGGTACTATTGGCCTACACTATTCAAAGATGCGCATAGCTACGTAAGAAAATGTCAAGTTTGTCAAACTGATGATGGGAGACAAAAGAAACCATCATTGCCTTTGCAACTAGTCAATATCGATCAACCTTTTGATCAATGGGGATTGAATATAATAGGTGAGATTGTTCCTCACTCTTCTAAAGAGCATAGATATATCCTTACAGCTACAGATTATTTTACTAAATGGGTAGAAGTAGTTCCTCTCAAGACAGCTAATTCCGAACACATCATTGATTTCATAGATCAGTTCATAATCACCAGGTTTGGTTTACCCTCCGCTTTAATGTTTGATAATGCATCATATTTTTCTGGCAATGCTATGACTGAATTTGCGCTCAAAAGAGGTTTTAAGCTTGAATACTCTTGCAATTATTATCCGCAAGGGAACGGGTTAGCTGAATCAACAAATAAAAACTTAATCAGAATCATTAAGCGAACCATTGATCAAACTCATAAGAATTGGCACAAATCCTTAACATATGCTCTATGGGCAGACCGAATAACCCAGGAAGCCTCCATTGGCACTTCTCCCTTTAATTTGGTTTATGGGAAAGAAGTGGTCCTTCCAACTCATCTAGCGATTCCCTCATTGGCCTTAGTTCAATTTATTGATGAAACACCAACTTCTTCCTTACAACTAAGGCAGTTACAAATCCTTAAGCTCGAAGAGCAATGAGAACAGGCTAAAATAACTCATGCGCATCATCAAGCATTAGTAAAAGCTTCTTTTGATTCAAACATGATATCCAGAAAATACTTTCAGATAGGGGATCTAGTTTTAAAATGGGATAAGGCTCACAAGGAAAAGGGAAAACATATGAAGTTTCAACGAATGTGGCTTGGCCCTTTCCAAATCGCAAAAATCGTAGGTTCATCTACCTTTATGTTACAGGATTTAACAGGAAAAAGAGAATCTTTACCTATTAATGGACAGATCCTCAAAAAATACTTTCCTAGGAGATCATTCTTCTATTTTTGTAAATTAGCTTTTCCTTTATTTTGATAATAAAACCAATTGTAAATGGTTACATTTGGAATTCACGAAAAAGACTAGAATTTCTTTTAAATTTTGTTTTTCGCTTATATAAATAGGACTGATTTAGAAAATTGAACATTATTATTGAAAGATACAGTCAAAGGCTATAAGCTTGAAAATGATACTAGTTTCAACTTTGTAAATTTTGATAAAAAATGACCTTTAGTTGGAATTTGTTTTATATCAGTCAAATGAAAAGTATCAATAACAAAACGAAGATTCTCTGTAGAAAAGCTCTTTCCAAAAACTCTACCATTGTTGTCCAGAGCTATTCTTAAGGAAACAATGGTTTCCTCCCCACCTAGGGAATTACGAGCTTCAAGGAATAATCCAGCGATACACTTTAACTTAAAGAATAAGAGGTCTCATCATGAGCCAACTTATCATCATCATAGATATTATAGCTTGCTGACTTTGCCAAAACTGCATATCACAACAGGGCAATGACTCGAGATTATTGCAATCAAAAGACAAGGGGTCTCATCACGAGCCAGCTTGTTCAGCAGAGTTATAAATCAATTGAGTGGCATTGTCATAATTTGGCTACCAAACCATGGCACTGTTCTTTAAGGATTGAAAGAAAATAAAAGCAATAAGTGTGAACATGGATTTCCCTTTGAAAATCGTATATTTCTCTAAGTAGGATACAGGATCATTGTTGGGTAACAGGTAACCCTGTCGAGGCTATAAACGCCTGCTGGCAGCAGAGGCTCTACCTACGACAAATGAGCATATTTAAAACTGATTTACAGAGAAGACTTTGTTTTTATTTATAAACCAAGTAGTGGCTGATGTAAATACAATGACTAGCTCTAGGAAGTAAATAAACAAAGTTAACGTAGAAGAAACAAATTATCCTTAACAGCTGAAAGCATGGTGTACTTTATCTTTCTATAATAAAGTTTGATTCTCTAAAACACCTTCTGTTTTGGAAGTTTAGAAAATTCAAAAGAAAAGCAGAGATAACTGGTTCTTCCAAGTGAATCGCCAATTGTTGTGGCCAGCAACAACCCCCCTTTTATTTAGTATTATCATTAATATTGAATAACTGGGGACCCTTATCCATAAAAATTCAAAAAATAAATTAGGACTTGTATTTCCTTTTTGAATAAATCTTACTATCATAAAACTTAGGAGAATACCCAAAAATCCAAAAAGACTTAAGTTTTATGATAAGTTCGAACAAAACCATTTTCTAAATAAAAAGCGTCGCATCACATCGTAAAAAGGTAATAGATGCTTTCCTACAAACTTAATCCTAAGATGGCGAAATCGCAATGCGAAATCACACGTTGAAGACATTCATGGCATCACAGTTTTAACGTGCTTCAAGTCTCACTTAAAGCGAAATACCTCAAACCGCCGATATGCGATGGCGTGTCTCGCAAATCGCATTGCGCAGAAAACATATGGTAAAAGATCGCCACACGTAACGAATCAGCAATATTGCGATCTGCGATATTGCGAAGCAGATCGCAAAATCGCCTTATTGCGGATCTGCGGGGCTCGTCATTCGAAAAATCTTTTCCACAAACAAATGCCCACTTATGCGCGTTAATGTTAATTTAATGAGTTAGTTGGGAATCATTAATGAAATAATGTTTTGATCTGATCAAAGAGCCATTTCACATAAGGTGATATATTTTATATGATTTCGGCATTTAAAGTTTTCCCGTCACCTTTTTCTTATCATTACTCTTGCCTCATTTGCAAATTGCAAGAGCGAAAAGTAGAGAGGTATACATAGCAGTGTTCAGAATATTATGGGAAAGAAAGGAAAGGCTCCGAGTTCTGAAGAGAAAGAAATGACGCCCTTATACACAGACACCACCTGTAACAGAGATGCCAGCATTACTACTTGGGAAGGCATGCACAGTCTACTCGAGGAAGAAAATCCCAGAGTAATGGAGGTTACAGCTACAGCAGACTCACGCGGGTCATCTGAGGCGTCAATTACAGAACTAGCATGTTCATTCTTGCACCGGATAGCGGCAAGGCCCAAGATTCTTCCATACATGGACATGGTCAAATGGGTATTGGATAGCGCTGAGATAACAGACCAATAGTTTAAGACTCAGAGCTAAGAACTTGTGGAGTCATTCCTCCCACAAAATTTAAGGTTTACATTCTCTAACAAAAAACGTGCAAGAGGCAAAAGATAGCATCAAGGAAGCCTAGATCAAGAAACCGAGGCAGTTTCTGATGCGCAATTAGCGCCATCACCAGGCAAAACCTCTTAAAATGGAAAGCCTCTAATCACTCAGTTACCTGTAAGCCCGGAAAATTGTAGGAAAAAAGTACTAAAGGCGAAAGACAAAACCCGAACTCTAAAAACCAGTGGTATTTATCAAGGATATCTTCAAGTGGTATGTAAATTTCTACCAAATGTGCAGCATCTACAGACAAGTTGGAGACAAAAGGCTCAAGAAAGAGCAGAGTCCATCAAAAGGTTAACCAAGTTAAACTGGGATTCTTACTGGCAGTACTTGGTTAAACCACACAGTCAGTGCATGACTCTCAAATGTCTCACTAATTCTGCCGAGAAGATGGTGCCAGCACTTGTCGATTCCATTTTCGCAGGACAGTTAAAGTCGGAGGTTGACTAGCCAACTCTCCTCAAGCCGATGCTGGATGCTTGCGACTACAAAGATCATATACATAGATAGTTAATTGCCAGTTTTACTTTTAGATTCAGTTTTAGTTTTAGTTTTGCTTTATTTTTGCCTGAAGTGAGGACGGTCATTTAAACCGCCTCCTATATTTTTGTAATAAACTATTTTTAGATTTAGCTAGTAGTATTTAAACCCTTCTCATGCATTTAGAGAAGGGTCCTGAAATTTATCAAAAACTTGTCCTCAGAACATGCACTTCTACACCCTCCGAGGAGGTTTTGATGAATGAATAGAACAAGATTTATTGATATTTGTGTTTAATATCTGCTACTGAAATTGAACTTTTGTACTCTTAGTAGATGTTGAATTAAGAAGAGATAAATCATTATTGCTGGAGCTCATGAGTAGAACTCGTTATAAATGGTACTTTTATCTCTTAACAAATTCTGCTTATGTGTTATGGTGATATTCATGTTCAGTTATTTATGTATGAATGCTTGAATGCTTGAGTTATCATTTAGCACTTCTGTACGGTGATAGCCATTCATTTATGCTTAATATATGAGTGACTTATTATGCAATATGTTTTTCACAATTGTTCGGCTAACTTTTTATACGAAACAGTTCATCTTTATTGAATTCTTTTCTTATAGCAATTGAATGATCTTTATTACCAATCGCTGTAGAAACTATTTTAGATCGCATAATTGAAAGATTAAATCCCGGGGTAGTTTTAGAATTAGATATTTCTATTTATTAGAATACAATTGCATTGTTGTTAAATTAGATTTAGAATAAAAGCATTTTTACTTAGAAGTTATTAGAAAGAAAATATCAATTCTCAACACACACACACATAAATTGGGAAACTAGTCCCATATCCCCAATCGGACCCACTACACCAAATGGAAAACGAGCTGCTAGCCAAGGTCCGGACTGGGTGGGTATCCCCCTTGTTGTAGACCCGATTTTTGGGGCTTCAACACCAACCCGATTGGATAAACAAAGCAAGGGAGGAATGGAAGAATGACGAAGAAGTGTGGGCACTTATTCGAAAGTTACAACAATATTCCAGTACATCTGATACATTTAGCTGGAAAAATGATTCGTTATGGTACAAAGATCGCTTATACCTCTATAAGAATTCCCAACTCAAACAAAAGATTCTTCTGGAATTTCATGCTTCTCCCTTAGGAGGGCACTCGGGATTTTTAAAAGCTTACCACAGGGTTAAGAAGGAATTTTTTTATGATGGCCTTAAATCAGATATTCAAAATTTTGTGGTGGAATGTTTGGTTTGCCAACAAAATAAAGTTGAAACAATTAAGAGACTAGGTCTATTACAACCTTTATCCATTCCAAGCCAACACTGGAAGGAGGTTTTAATGGATTTTATCACAGGTTTACCCAAGTCTGAGGGAAAGAGTGTCATCATGGTGGTAGTTGACAAACTTACCAACTATGCACACTTTTGTGCATTATCACATCCATTTAAAGCCAGTATAGTTTCTACTACATTTATGGAAACAATTCAAAAGCTACATGGAAACCCAAAGATTATTGTAAGTGACAGAGATACCATTTTTACTGGAAATTTTTGGACAGAATTATTTTCTTGTCTTGGTACTCAGTTAGCTCATATCTCATCTTATCATCCTCAATCTGATGGGCAAACTGAGATAGTAAACAAATGTTTGGAAGGATATCTTCGTTGCTTTGTATCTGATAAACAAACACAGTGGGTCAAATGGTTGCCTTTGGCTGAATGGTGGTATAACACTTCCTTCCATACTGCAACAAAAATGACCCCATGTATGGCACTTTATGGATATCAGCCACCATCCATCACATCATATTTAAGAGAAAATTCTAAGGTTCAAGCAGTGGAACATCACATCGAGCATCAACAACAAGTTCTCCAACTCTTAAAGGATAACCTCGTGTTGGCGCAGAATAGAATGAAACAACAGGCAGATCAACATCACAGTGAAATAAGTTTTGATGTAGGTGACTGGGTATTCCTACGGCTACAACCATATAAACAAATGTCCCTCAAGCAAGCTAAGAAGGATAATAAATTATCACCAAAGTATTATGGTCCGTACAAGGTGTTGCAAAAGATTTGTACTATGGCATACAAATTGGAGCTTCCTGCAGCTTCTCAAGTGCACCCAGTTTTCCATGTTTCATGTTTAAAGAAGGTTATAAGTGACAAGCTCCCAGTTCAAACAATATTGCCAGAACTTGATGAGGAAGGAAAAATTATATTGGAACCAGAAGCAGTCACAGAAACAAGAACTCGACAGCTACGAAATCGATCCATTTCAGAGTATCTCATCAAGTGGAAGAACTTATCCACTGAATATTCCACATGGGAGGATGAGAATTTTATACAGAAGCATCCAAAACTACTCAAGCGTTGAGGACAACACTTTTTTGAAGGAGAGAGGCATGTTAGGTCCCTATAATACTAGTGATGCCCCCATTACTATTGTAGTTGTATCCCTTATTAATATTGTTGTGCCCCTATTGTCCCCATATTATTATTACTGTGCCCCATAGAATCCCTCTATTGTTATTTTTGTGCCTTTATATTATTATTGTTAGGTCGGCTTGGTTATATTGTGACCCCTTAGACTCCTATATATAGAAAGGAGGTTTTTTCAATTGGATCATCCAAGAATTGTTCATTTGTGTAATGTAAAGGAGGTTGCCCCCTCGAAGAGGCTGAATTCTAAGGCATTCAACTATCTTTTCTATCTTTTTGTGAGCTGGTTTCATAACATAGACATCAACACATATGCCAACCAAACCAGATATATCCACCAATCCAAGCATGCATCAAACGTTTGACCTTTTATGGAGAGGTCATGCACAATCACAACCCTAATCAGTCATAAACCTTCAGATATATAGACAAGTAAGCACAAATCTTCAGGGTCATTCTAATGCTACTTATATCATCATCAAGTTTATCCAAATACAACTTGTTAGAAGCTTTCTTCCTTCACTTCTTCAATAGCACCAAATACAACCTCAGTACTTATCAGGGCTTTTGTTTTCAAATCCATCTATAATACTTTCATCCATTCTTTAGTTTCATTCTTTCTTCAAGGTATTTACTATGACTGTCATAATATGCCCTCCCTCTCAACTATTGATATATACCCTTTCTTTTAGCCAAGCTCCCTCTCAACTCAACAACTTCCTTTATAACATTGGAGAGACTTCAACATTTTAAGGCTTCATTTATTTTCATGGCATCAATGTCATCTTGATCATCATCATTCTTGTATCTTCCTTCATCATGCTCATCATTATTATCATCTTCAATTATGAACATCTTTAATATCTTGAAGATTATGTACCTGCAAAACTTTAATAGCAAGTACAACCAAATACAAATATACAAAAGCATGAAGTCAACTATATCAAAATCATGTTATTATAATGGAAGCATCAAAATATTCAAGATTTATACATCAAATGCATAAACCTAGTTAGGTTCATCATTAGCAAGGGTCACATCTTTTATATACTAGACTTCAACATATTTCTATGGTTTTAAAAAACACTAGACTCCATCTTTGCAACATAAAACTTTAGATATCAACAACTCAAACAATGTTCCTTTAGAATTACATGTCACACTCTACTATGGTTTACTGCAAACCCTAGATTTCATCATCAAAACTAACTCATATCAATAATAAAAAATAATATACTTCTAGGGTTTCATTTTCATGCCCAAAAAATCAATATCTACTAGGGTTTTGTTACAAACCCTATATTTCTAAAACATGAATATCAACAATTAGGCTAGCATGCCAAGATTTCATCTCCAGGGTTTCATTCCTTATATCAATTTCTTTCTATGTTATAAACCCTAAATGCAAACAACATATTCCAAAATTAGATAACAATTTTGACTAGGCTAGGGTTTCGATCATACGAAAGAATATACACCTAGGTTTTCATTCCTAGGATCTAACTATAACTATTACAAGGTTTTTGTTCATAAACCCTAATTCACCAAACTCTGAACATCTAGGGAGCAAACCCTAAAGGACTATGGTTTTTACGACAACTTACCAAAACCCTAAACTTCAAATAGGATTTCATCAAATGTTCTAGAATTTATCAACAAACCCTAAGAGGAATAGGGTTTCATAATCAACATTGACATACCCTTAGCATCAAGATGCTAGGGTTTAACAATGAACCCTAAAGGTTAGGATTTCACAAAAATGATCAAATAAGAGATAGTATGGTAAGGGTAGATTTAATCTAATGATTAATCACCCTAATAAGAATCCTTACGATTCAAAAACCTAAACACAAGAAAGTTAGTAATAAATTTCAAAATGATTGTGTCCTTTAATGAATAATTTCTTATGGTTTTAGACATACCTGGAGTTGCTCCTTTTACAAACCTTATAGGGTTTCCTTCATTGAAGTGCTCCCTCTGAATTTAGCCATAATCTTTATACCTGCAATACTTATTGACAAATACAACCAAGCAAAATATCCAATACCAAAAGCAGATGTCAAATTTGTTAATCTAATGTTTCTATGCAATAGTGGAGGATGGAATCCTAGGGTTTCCAAGTACAAACCCTAGATCTAGTAATAATAAAATTATCCTCTTCTTCAACCAATACTAGGGTTTACCATACATCCTAACTCTAATAGTAATTAGTGACTAGGGTTAGGCTTTCTATATGACTAAGGCTTTCATATACCAATATCAACAACTTTTGATAGTGAGGACAACAAAATCTTAGAACCATATAACCAACTAATCCTAGAATATCTTATGTTAGATCCTTAACAAATGAATATATATTATACATACCTCATAATTACGTGCCTTTGTCATAGAGATTGTTATAAGGGCCTGCTCTTCTGGTTGCCAGGATTTCCTTATCATCATCTTCAAGGTGAATGTCAACTTCCAGGTATTATTCATTGTATCTAACAGTCTCTTTTATATATATGTTGTTGCTCTGTCAAAGATCCTGTCTTGCCTTCTTGACACAGGGACTTATGACTGGCACTGTAACAGGATCATTGCCTTTCTATGTTATATCATTGGATCCTTTAAATACAAAACTTGGCTTTTATAATGCTAAAGGTATGTAAATATGTGTCACTACTTTGTGGTTTCTATGCCACTGAATAGACCTGAGAAATTATCTCCAAGATATGGATCCACCAAATATATTGGCCTTAGAGTAAATTATATGCACGGGTCCTTTAGCTTCTTAATGACTGTGATGGTGGCTTTAGAATATGCTTGAATCTAGAACTAGATGAGGTCTTGGCTCCCTCTTTCCAGCATGGATGTAGCTTCATGTTAGGTCCTTTAATTAGGCCTATTAATCCTTTAACCAACGCAGGCTGACTTTCTTCTTTTGTTGGCTGAGAAGGCTGATTTAAGTTAACACGGTGGCTTCAAATAAGGATTTGGTTACTCGCAAATATGCCTAGATTTCGGATGAAGTTAACACAGTCAATTCAGACCCTTTCGATAGAGATTTCAGACCTTATTTTACATACCCATAACTGCACTTTTCTTACCAGGATATTTGACCTTCTTTGGGCTATAGGACTAGCTTCTTGGTCCCTTAAAACAACGCTTTTAAGCTCTTCAAAAACCCTCACTCTATTTGTTGTTCAAAACTTCGGTCTTATCACTGTAATTAGGGCTTGTAAATATGATTAGAACTTATATCTTCCTTTTCTAGGAGCACAGCCCTGGGTGAAAGACTTCCTTTGCTCACCTTGTAATCCTTTGTGATCTCCTTCCTGCACTTATGTACAAGAACCAAGATCTGATACCATGTTGAGAAATCTAGGGCAACATAGTTAGGGATTCTTATTACAAATTATTTCTCTTTTACTTAACAATTTCTTGTGATTAGTTCTTACTTTTCTTCTTTATTAAATGTTTATCATCAAGACAATTTCCAAAACTTCAAAGACAACATGAGAACACAAGAGGTAAGCACTCAACCAAGGAAAAACCCCTCTAAGGGGAAAACCTAGTCCAACTCTTCCACTAGTAGATTCAAATAAGGATGAGACAATCCAAGACCCTTTAGACCTAGGCAAATAATTCCTCCAATAACCAAGTCAACCCTTCCTTCCAGCAGATTATCCATACCAAAGTCTCCAAGTGTCAGCTTCACAGAGGAAACTCCAATCCAGAATTTCATCCCCCAACTACAGAATTCTAGCCCCCAGCTTTAGAATTTTAGACCTATAGTAAGTTCATAAATTTCGGCACAAACTTTAGCCCAGAAACTTCACACGTGTTAGAGAGAGATGCCCAAGAACTCGATTTTAGTCTTTCCATATTCTTCCTTCCTTCTTCTGCGATTTTGCTCTTCTTTTCTGCCTCTTTCTCTTGTAGATATAACTTCTCTGCGTGTACTTCAAATGAGTCGAGATGCATCTATATATAGCCTTCCTGCTGGGTCAAATAGCCCTAATCCAGGCCGACTTCATGGGGATAGGGCCAAATTGGTGTGGAGTGAAAAATGACTCTTTTAACTAAAAAACAATTATTTTTACATTATACAAAAGAACAAAAAAGGGTCTAATAAAAATGACAATGACTCTATTGACTCAAGACAAAACCTAGAAGCTTTAAATGGAGGCTTTGACCTAAAAATAATTCACCCAAGCATGAAACCCATGCTTTAATAAGTCAATTTATTTTACAATAAAATTTATTTTTCTTTCTTTTCATCAAAAACATTTATGAAGACCGACACTAGTTACATTCTTCAACACGCAAGTCCCCCCATGCTACCGGGTCTAGAAAATCCCACCTATATACAAGGCAAATATTCAGGTGCCAACCCCTCTGTTGAACAGAGATGAGAATGAGAAGAGTGTGTTTCATATTGATGGTTCACTCGTGATGTCACATGCTTCTGCATGTGGGGGGTTGGCCACAACACCCCCATCTTAAATGAATTATGACAAGGTGGGGTGGTGAGCTTGCCCCCAAACCCCTTTCCCCACCTCATTTTCTCACCCCAATGGGGAATTTGAATGTTCAGAGTTTAAAATTATATTAAAATTTAATTACTTTAAGAATAAATGTTGAAAACCCTTTTAATTAATTAATTAAATTTCCCTCCAACGCCTAATTAAGCGTAATCCTCTTTAAATTGTCTAATTTTTTTCAACCTTTAAAATTATATTAAAATTAAATTACTTTAAGAATAAATGTTGAAAACCCTTTTAATTAATTAATTAAAATTCCCTCCAACGCCTAATTAAACCTAATCCTCTTTAAATTATCTAATCTTGCTCTGTCTTCACTATGAATTTTAAATATTTCGGTCCCTAGAGATGGGTGAAATGTTCACTTCAAATGTCAGACATTTGTAGTTTCTCTGCACAGTTTTTCCAAAATTTTTGTCTCTTGCATGAATTTGTACTGTGAAAATATGCATTCTAAGATAAAATGCATAAATATACTAAGTATTTTGTTAATTGTAGCTTTGTGTTCTTAATGGAAGATCCCCTTAAAATACTTACATCCCTCATGTACAATTCTTTTGAAGAATGTGGCCTTAGATCCGTCTTCCTTGATGATTTCCTAGATAATGTTGATTGTTTTTCTATGGTTTGCAATTCTATGGAAGTAGTTTGTGTTATCTTCTCATGTATGTAATAATAGGGCTCTCCTTTTTAATCTCCATTATTTATATTTGTCGAGGATAATTCTTCTTCTTCGATTTTCTAGGTCTTTTATCATCAATTTTCTATTCTCTAGGAGGATGTTTGGGTCATATTTGTTGAATTTTATAGCTATGGATGGTCTTCGTGATATTATTTTGTACTTATTGAAATATGAATTATTATTGCAAGAAGAAAAAATATATGAAGCGTGTTCTTTGTGCTTGAAGGAAAACATGTTAAAATTGGAAACTAGGGCTAAATTCCACCTTGGGAAAACTCATATGATGGAGAGGATTATTGCATTGGATTCATCTTTTCGAGAGGTCCAATTTTGATATAAAAATCATCTCATTTGAACAAGTAGAAGTGTGATTTTGAATTTATTCTCTCACATGTACAAATTGTTCAGGTCAGCCTCAGGTTAATGTAGGCTCAAGATGTTAATTTTTGCAACTAGGGTCAAATTCCACAATGGAAATCTCAGATGACCGAGATGATTCTTGCATTAAATTCATCTTTTCGAGAGGACCAAAATCGATCTAAAGATCACCCAATTTTGTCAAGCGAAAGTTAAGTTTTGAATTATTTTATTCATACATTCATTATGGAATGGGTCGGCCCTAACCACATGGGTAAATGCTTAGGTCAGCCTTAACCCCAAGTGAACCCTCAGAAAAGCCTATAAATAAAAGCGACCTCGAGGTCATTTCATCACAATGATCAAGCCATCTTTTATTCTTCTCTTTTGTCTTGGTTCACACAGGTTCGACGGAACGAGTTCGCGCAAGGGTCTGAAATCATAGGCATAAGGTTCGCTTTGCACAAAACTGAGCTTTTTAGTCCCTAGATGCTGGCACATAGGCTTATGGGAGCGTCCATAGAGCCCTATATGCTAGCACAAAGGCTTAAGGGAGCGTCCAAGGGTTGAAAGGCATATTTGTAGGTTTCAGTGCCTAGCACACGGAGTAGTCATGAGAGCATCCAGACCATCCCGAACGCACACATTGCAACTGGAAGAGAGCATTTGAGGACTTTTGAGTAAATCTGGTGGGTTTGACTCTGGACACATGCATAGGGTCTTCGTAAGAGCGTCTAAGCATATACAAACGCCCTCACACTATGGCAGAGAGAGCGTCCAAAGAGTTTCGGACGCACGCAAACAATTTCGCTGAGAGCATCCATGATCTTGGGTTTATCAGTTGTCTTTAGTTGGCTTCAGTAATCTGGTAGATATGATTTATTAGTATCCGTTGCAAACATATGTATTGGGCTCATTGTACTATCTGTTAAAATCTTTTTATGACAATTTATTAAAGAAGAAGATTTGAAAGGGTTTCCCCCTTGTCTTGGACCAATCTGTTGTCTCTTATGGTTGTGCTATTGTTTTCTTTGTCACTGCATACACTTTTATTTCTTCAGTTCCGTTTATGGTTGGTTATACTACTAATAATTAGATGCATTGTTAATAAAGAAGTAATTTGGGCTAAAGTAACTGATACAAGATAGAACAATCATAAAATTTAACATGGTATCAGAGTTCAGGTGAAGGACAAGCCCAAAAGAAGACAAGCATTGAAGCCCTCATTTTCAGAAAGCAGATTGCCTAGTCAAGGTCAAGATGTCATCCTTTACCTTCAAGGAACACGAAAAAATGGGTGATGCATCAAACTTTGCAGCATGGAAAGTCAGATTGGAGATCATAGTTGACAACAATGAATTGCTGGAATACATTCATGGAAGGATGCCTGAGCCTCCAGAAAATGCTTCTGCTTCCATCAAGAACAGGTACAAGAAAGGCGAGTCCAAAGAAAATTACATATGATGGTTTACAAGATCATTTACTTGCATATGTTGGGAATTTAAGAAAAGTCTAAAGATATGTATGACAAGATAGTCAACATGTATGAAATCAACAACTTGAATGAGATCACCACCTTGAAAGATCAACTCAAGGAAACCAAGATGAACAAATGAGAAGTTGTTCAATCCTACATTATGAGGATCTCTCGCCTTAGAGATCAATTGCAGAGAGTTGGAGAAAATGTTTCTTACAAGGAGCTAGTAGTTGTGACTCTTAGAGGTCTCCCTCCTATTTGGGAAACCTTCATTACTACAATCACCAACAACAATGTTCTTTTGTCATTTGATGAAATTGTTGGTAAGATCACTTAAGAAGAATCGAGGATGATAGCAAGGGGAAGGATTCAAAAGCATGAAGAGGGAGAACCTGCTGCATATATCACTCATGGAAAATGGTAGAAGGCAAAAGGAGGTCCATCAAGGAAGCCTCCTTCTCAAAATTCAAAAGGAAGGAATGACAGATTTTTATCTCATATTGAATGCTTCAATTACCACAAGACAGGTCATTATGCTCATGGTTGTCCCGAGAGGAGGAAGAGGCCACATTACAACACTATAGGCAACTAGAATAACAAAAGAAGAAAAGATAATCAAAGAAATAACTGTGATAGAAGATATGAAAGAAGAAGAAGAGACTCCTCAAGCGATAGTGAAGAAGATCATCCTCCTCAAAAGAATTCAAGGGCTCCCAAGTATGAAAGTAATGTTGTAAATAAATCTGAATGCATTCTTATTTCTGCTCTTACTAGTTCTTCTCCACCGGATTTGTGGGATAGTTGGTTGGTTGATAATGGGGCCACTCATCATTTCTTTGGATACAAGGAAGTCCTCTCTAATCTAGTAGAGAGGGAGACTAAGTTGAAGATCATTCTTGGAGACAACTCCACTCATCCCATGAAAGTCTTTGGGTCCGTTAAATTTCAGCTGAATTCTGGGGAATTAGTTTTGCTGCATGATGTTATGTATGTACCAGGATTAATGAAGAATTTGGTATCTATATCCACATTGGAAAATAAAGGGATGAGGGTTGCTTTCATTAAAGGAAAATTTTTTACCTTGCCTATTGATTCACCTATGACAGATGCATTCACATTAGGATCGAGATTTGAAGGACTCTATAGAGTCATTGGAAGACCTCTTCTAGAATTGGTTCATAATACCAATCATATGAGCGATTTATGGCACCACAGGCTGGCTCATCTACACTATGATGCACTTTCGAAGTTGAATAAATTGGTCTCAGGTATTCTCAATGTTCAAGCTCATCATGATGGGGTTTGTCCAGGTTATGCAAGTGGAAAGAAAACAAGGGGACAATTTCCCTCTAGTAAGAACAAGACAAATGACATCATCCATCTCATTCATTCTGATATATGTGGTTTGATGCTTGTACATTCTGTTGGTGGTCATCTCTATTACATCACCTTTATTAACAACTTCTCAAGAAAGACATGGATATACTACCTTAAGCACAAGGATGAAGCCTTTAAAATATTCAAGGAATTCAAAGCCTTTATTGAAAATCAATTAGGAAAAAGAATCAAAGTCTCTAGGTTTGATAATGGAGGGGAATACATGTCAAACGAATTCATAGCATTTTGCAAGAAAGAAGGGATCAAGAAGGAAACGATTGTGACATATACTCTTGAACGGAATGGTTTGGCTGAAAGGAAGAACATGTCTATAATAGAAGTTGCTCGTGCCATGCTCCATGATCAAAAGGTGCCAAAGTTCCTTTGGGCCGAAGCTACATCAAAACAGGGTGCCTGATCAAACATTAGAAAACAAGACCCCTAAATAAATATCCACAGGTATCAAGCCTGATATTATCCATCTTCATGTATTGAGATGCCCCGTATATTTTCATGTGCCGAAGGAAAAAAGGAAGAAATTGGAAGTTACAAGAAGAAAATGTATGTTTGTGGGTTATTGTGAAAATTCTAAAGCATATAGAATATATATTCCTAGTCAGAGGAAGGTCGAAACTAGCAGGGATGTAACATTCGATGAAGATGCAGCTCTTGGAAAAGCAAGATATCTTCCTTCGCCTCCTCCTCCCAAGGAAGATAATGATGACTGGGATATTCTAGATGGTCCTTCTATACCCAAGTCCGATATTGATGATGATCCCACAAAGCCTATGGATCTGTTAGATCCTCCTCCAAGTGATCCTCCTACTAGGAAGAGACCACTTTGGCTCCACGATACTCTACAGAATGCTGAAAGAAATGTTCCCATTCATAGATCATTCAAAGAAAGGAAGCAACCATGCAGGTATCAGGGATATGTTGCAGCCATGAGCACTATGATTCAAGCCAAACCATCCTCATTTGAAGAAGTTGTAAAAGAACAAGTTTGGAAGGATGTTATGGTTGAGGAATATGAATCGATTGTGAAAAATGATGTATGGGATGTTGTACCTAGACCGAATGGGAAGTATGTTGTGACTTCAAAGTGGCTATTCAAGATCAAACATGGAATTGATGGCAGCATTGAGAAATACAAAGCAAGGTTTGTAGCTCGAGGATTCTCTCAGAAAGAGGGAGAAGATTATGATGACATATTTTCTCCTATGGCTCGATATACAACCATCCATTCTATAGTTACCCTCGCTGCGAGTCAAGGATGGACTCTTCATTAGATGAATGTAAATATTGCATTCCTTCATGGCATGTTACAGGAATAAGTATATGTTGAACAACCATAGAGATTTGAAGTGGAAGATTGAAGAACACGTGTTTGCGAGTTGAATAAGGCATTGTATGGTTTGAATCAAGCTCCCCAAGCTTGGTATGCACACATTGACAGTTACTTAGTGAAGCTAGGATTCACAAGAAGCAATGTCGATCCCAACCTCTACTTCAAGGTAGTCCAAGGTATGCCATTGATTTTGGTTTTATATGTTGATGATTTATTCTTGACAGGTAGTGAACCTCTAATGATCGAGTGTAAGAGGAAGCTATCCTTTGAATTTGAGATGAAAGACCTTGGTATTATGCACTACTTTCAGGCCTTGAAGTGTGGCAAAGGCCCAGTGAGATTTTCATTTCACAAGGAAATACGTTGTGAAGCTCCTGGAAAGATTTGGAATGTGTTAGCGCTTGAGATTTCACCTTAGGCTGAGGAAGGTAAACCTTCAAGGCAACATCAAACCATTTCACCTCGTAGCTAGCCCTACGGGGTATGAGAAGGCTCTCTCCGGTCAAACTCGGTAGATCTTTCAATAGGATGAGCTGACCCAATTAGGAACACTGATATTAGGCTAGTAAACTGATGAGGAGGGTTGATTTAAAGTTTTTGGGGTTTTTGGTGGCAATTGGAGGGAGTGCAATTCAGGGTGTGGGGATTGAGCTCAGTTTTTGCAGGTGGGTCTTTGGGGCAAGGTAGGAGTTTGTGCTGATGCCTTTAGCTGAGATGGATGATCAAAGAAGAAAAAAGAGAAGCTAAAGAGGGCAAACAATGACTTTGAATCCTCTCTAGATAGTGGAAAACATAAACATTAAACAAATTTGAAAGCTGAGCATGGCAAGCATGAATTCAAACTTTATCACTTCATTTGTTTAATAAGCTGCAGTAAAGAAAGAGATGGAACACATAAACACACTTACAATTACAATAAGAGAACACACCATCAACATAATAGTCCACAAGAATCCCAATGATGTCTGCAAAACCCTGGCCTTCCTTTTCCTCAAATTGCAGAGATACAAGTAAAATATACAATAGAGCTTCTCCCTCAATAGTCCAACCATGAAAATGAGCAAGAGAAGGCATAATATAGATCATCTAACTCCTTTCCCCTAGGGGTCGAGCTCAGCTTCCTAGGAGCAGTTTGAACTAATTCTAAACTGAGCACTAGATAATAGGCAGTCAAAACAACTTGCCTCTAAAACTTAGGTAACCCATCCATGCATTTAATATTCACTATTTACATCAAGGAAACTTCTAGAAGTGTTAAAGGAGAGTAAATGTATCCATGTGCCATGAAAATTACCCAACAATCCATCATTTACATACATCAAAAGTCAACCAAAGTAAAAACAGTGTTTTGCAGGCTGAAATATTCAAAATGGTGAAATTTCCCTGAGTGGTCGCGCCCCTCCCTTGGAGTGGTAGCGCACATTGGCAGCTGTGTTTGAGGGCCTTCCTGGTGTCCAAATCAGGTGCAAGATAGCTTGTTGGAAAGGTCTATGAGTCTAATTTCCAACCCCACTGGAATTTCTGAATTTGGAGTTGATTTGACCCCTCAAAAGTCATTTCTCCCAAGGCAGCTTTCTGCAACTCAAAAAAGGGGCAGAAAGTCAAAATTTGCATGTATTTTGAGCTTTTGGAAATCCAAATCTCCATAAAATTTGAAGTCCATCCATAGGCAAGTGTATTTTTGCATGAAAATTCCAAAAATGTAGAGTTTTCCCCGTTCTGAGCTGTCCCCATGAGTGGTCGCGCGCGGGGTGAGACCACTCCAATGGCCAAAACCTGTAAAATTCTCAAAAATGCCTCAAAACTCTCAAAATTTCTTGAGTTTGCTGCCAGGAGGAGGCTAATGAGTATCATGGTGAGTAAGAGAGGCCTCAGCCAAGATACGGAGCATACTCCTCTCGGAGGAATCTGAAAGGAAAGTTCCCTGACAAGTGATGTACGAATGCTGGCCTGACATATGGCTCAAAATAAACAAAATCCAGCCATTTGCGCTTTGGCCACACCTCACCCACATTGGGTATCCCGGTAGCCTCTGAAATCATCTCAGGAGAAAACACAAAATTCACCCCTGCAAGAGTAACCTGCCCATCATGAAGGCGCAAAACAAATAGCCGGGCCAACTCCCTGTGGTGCTGAATCTGGGCAAGCCTCTCGCAAAACTGGAAACATGACATGTACTGGAAACAAGTCACTGCCAATGGGCAAGCCTGTAATTTTGCTAAAGATGTGGGCTCTTCTCTCCTATGATGACCACCTTTGCCACCCCTACGAGGCCTCTGCTGTGCCTCAACCTCCGTAGAAGAAGACCGGTCATCACCTTGCTCATTAGTTTCAGTGGTTGAAATGGTGTTATTGAGCAAGGTGGAGAAAATAGACAAAGTTGACTGCTGCCCTGCTTGCAAAATGCTGAGAAGTATGCTGTTTTCAAGGGGAAAAAATCATGAGGGAAATGTTAGGGGAGGGACTTTTTCATAAGGATGGGAAAATATGTAAAAACAGGGATTTTTAAGGGATAATTCACAAAATGTCAAACATATCATCTCATCTTCCATCATTAGGAAATCATTTGCAAAGAAATATCTTTATTAGGGAAAATACGTATGATAGTCATCAAGGGAAAGGACATGCATTTGCAACAGGAGTATAGGACAGCATAGATAGCTTGCTCCTTTGAGTTTTTTGTTTTTTCAATGTACATCATAAGGTAAACAGTGTTTTTCAAAGGATTTTATGTACATTTAGTCATAGGGGAACAAGGCTTCTTTTACATCTTGTCATAAGGGAAAAGGGATCTTAATTGAACAGGATTTTAGGGAAGGGGTAGAGAGGAAAACAGGGCTTAGTTTTGGGGAGACACAACAATATTCTTTTGCAAACAATATTTACAGCAATATGTCCATTTTATACATATACACAGCTGCATTTTTCTTGTTTTTGCTATGGATATGCAACAACAGTGTGTCTTCTATTTTCCAATGACTATGCACAGCAACATCTTTTTTTATTTGGTCATTTTGCCATATTATTGCTCTTTTCTCTTTTTACATAACATTTTTTATCCTTGTTGTTGTTCATTTATTTTCCTTGCCGTGTGGAGGGTATTAGGGTTTGGGTAGAATACATGAAAGGGCATTAGGGTTTTGTAAAGGGATTTGGGGGAGGGATAGGGTTTTAGGAATTTTGGGATGAGAGATTTAGTATTTATTGCAAATGAGATAAGATATAAACATATTATGACATTTGTGAATTTAATAGGAAACAAGGAGGGAATAAATAGGGATTTAAAGCCTTGAAAAAACATCAACCCTAGCATAATGCCTACATGAACAAGCAATCACCCAAATCCATTTCTCCTTATATTTTTGATGGTAAAAATGCATGAACACAAGCTCATCATCCATGTTTCAAACATTCAATACATTAGAGAGGCCTACCTCGAGCAATTAGCAAACCAAAACGCGATTTGAGTGGATTTAGGAAGGTTCTGTGAGTGGGAGCCCGAGTGGTCGCGCGCAGGCTCCGAGTGGTCGCGCACACCCCGAGTGGTCGCGCGCAGGCTCCGAGTGGTCGCGCACACCCCGAGTGGTCGCGCGCGTTAGAAATTTGAACTGTGGAGGAGGCGTCGAGTGGTCGCGCACCGCCCAGGTGGTCGCGCACACTGCCCGAGTGGTCGCGCACCAGAAATCTCCTTAATTTTTCTGCAATTCGCCCTCTTTCTCTCTTTCCGCCCTCTTGCTCTTCTTTGCTAGCTCATAGAGGCATAATGAAGATCTTTAGAGGGAAATTTACCTCTTGTAGGTTCAATTTGAAAAAATTAATTTACAAAACCCACTCTCTAATGTTCTATTTTGGCATTCACTTTTAACACTGCTTTTTGAGTTGCTTTGTCCTGAATTTAGCTTTTGAGGCGCTTTAACTTCATTATTTTTGCAGGTTGACCATCTGATGGACTCTGGCGAGGAGACCAGGGTTATTGCCAGCATTTTGAAGAATTTTGAAAATTTTCCTTATTTTTTACAAAATTGACATGACCTTGGCTTTAAAAACATGGTTTTTAAATCCAAGGTATAAATGAGTTGTACCTGATGAAAATATCCATGAAACATATTTACATACCTCCTTCCGGCTTGCTGGGGACTATTAGACCTCTGACTCATGACCTTGCAGTGATTTTTGACCAAAACCCTAGACCTAAGACTTGGGACTTCAAGACAAAACAAAACAAAATATGACACAAGCTTAATACCTGACATGACCTGATCCAGCAAAGCCAAGAAGGGGACAAGGACTAGCTCCTCCATCAGTTTTATGGCATGCCTAACGGGATGCAAAACTGACACTGATGAGACACCTACTTATGCATATGCAAAGAGCTTTTGATCACCGATGGAGGGCTCAAGACCGACACTAACAGAATGAATGAATGCAAATCTATGGTTACACTAATGGAAATGAACTTCAAGAAGTTATGTGGATAAGCTCCAGGACCAGGCAATGAAAATCCATCCAAGTATAGACAATTGATTGGGGATTTTATGTTCCTTGTGAGCACCTGTCCAAACATGTGCTATGTAGTAAACACATTAGGTTAACTCATGACTGAGCCCCTCCACACACATTGGATAACTGCCAAACACATATTTGGATATTTGCATGGGTCGATCAGACTTGGCCTGGGATATTCTGTCGAAGATGTTCAACTTCATGGATACAATGATGTTGACTGGGCTGGAAATGTTATCGACAAGAAGAGTACATCTGGATGTTGTTTTAGCCTTGGATCTGCCATGATATCCTAGATGAGTAGGAAACAAAAGTCTGTAGCATTGAGCACTACCGAAGCATAATACATAGCCGCTAGAATGGCTAGCTGCGAAGAAGTTTAGTTGAGAAAGCTCTTTGGAGATCTATTTGAGCAGGTCCTAAACACTATAGTGATTCACTACAACAACAAGAGTGGGATCCGTTTGGTAGATAATCCTGTGTTTCATGACAAGTCCAAGCACATTGAGATTCAATATAACTTTATTTGAGACATGGTGTAGAGAAGCGTTGTCAGGCTCCATCACATATCGATAGATGAACAGATTGTAGATATTCTCACCAAGGCATTACCAAAAGGAAAGTTCTTGGTCTTCATAGAGAAGCTTGGATTGATGGATGTGGCCCCTCTGGATAAGGGGCAACACTGATCGAGGACACTGAGCCAACTCTTCCTACCCTATTTGAGCTCATAGGGTGAGGAATCGAGATAGAGGGCTCCTGGGGTTGAGGTATCTCTAGACAATATGGTACTCCCCTATCTGTTACCCATAGGGTTGAAGAATGTTTCTCCCTTATATTTATAGGGTCAAAGAATGTTACTCCCCTGTTTGGTCTTTGTAGAGTATACCCTAGTTGGCATCATACACACAAGCAGGGCTTGTTGGGAATATCGCTCCTCGTTTGGCCAACGAGTTGAGAGTGTACTTAGGGTGTAAAACCCAAGGTAATTATGATTCAGGTGTTCTACCACATGAATACTAAGATTAATTGATGGGAAGATCGGTAGGCAATAGGATTGGGTTGATATTTATTCACCTTTTGTGATTCTGGGTTGAGGATGAGCTCCTCGATGAGATTCTAGGGTCGAAGATGTGCTCCCCTATATGATGAGTTATCCTATTGCTTGGTATGGGTGGAAGCTATTGCTCCACGATTCTTATTCTTTTAGATCCGAGAAAGTTTTAGTAGATAGAGTTGAGCAGAGACAGTCAAAGCATTACACGATGATGTGAAGATCAACTGACAAATATTGACAGGTGGAATTCTTCATAGTTGAGAGGGAGTGTTAATTTTTTCAACTAGGGTCAAATTCCACAATGGAAAGCTTAGATGACCAAGATGATGCTTGCATTAAATTCCTCTTTTTGAGAGGACCAAAATCGACCTAAAGATCACCCAATTTGGTCAAGCAGAAGTTAAGTTTTGAATTATTTTATTTATACATGCATTATGGAATGGGTCAGCCCTAACCACATGGGTAACTGCTTAGGTCGGCCTTAACCCCAAGTGAACCCTCAGAAAAGCCTATAAATAGAAGCGACCTCAATCTCATTTCATCACAATAATCAAGCCATCTTCTATTCTTCTCTTTTGTCTTGGTTCACACAGGTTCAACGGAAAGAGTTTGCACAAGGGTCTGAAATCACAAGCATAAGGTTCACTTTGACTTAGGGTTTTCTGATCCCCAAACGCTAGCACAAAACTGAGCTTTTTAGTCCCTGGATGCTGGCACACAACTTATGGGAGTGTCCAGAGAGCCCTAGACTCTGGCGCAAAGGCTTAAGGGAGCATCCAAGGGTTCAAAGGTAGATATGAAGGTGTCGTTCCCCAGACAATCACACAAAGTAGTCCTGAGAGCATCCAGACCATCCCAGATGCACACATAGCAAATGAAAGTGAGTGTCTAAGGGTTTTTGAGAAGATTTGGCGGGTTTGACTCCAGACGCACAGATAGGTCTTCTTGAGAGCATTCGAGTAGCTACAGACACCCTCACATAGTGGCAGAGAGAGCGTCCAGAGAGTTTCAGATGCACGCAAATAGTTTTGCTGAGAGCGTCCAGAGGGTTTCGGACGCACGCAGACAATTTTGTTGAGAGCGTCCAGGGTTTTGAACTTGAGTTTATCAGTTGCCTTCAGTTGGCTTAAGTGATATGGTAATTCTGATTTATTAGTATCCGCTGCAAACATATGTATTGGGCTCATTGTACTCTCAACTGAAATCTTTTTATGACGATCTATTAAAGAAGAAGATTTGAAAGGGTTTCCCCCTTGTGGGGTTTTTCCTTGGTCTTGGACTAGTCTGTTGTCTCTTATGGTTGTGCTATTTTCTTCTTTGTCATTGCATACATTGTTATTTATTCAGTTACATTTATGATTGGTTATACTGCTAATAATTGGATGCATTGTTAATAAAGAAGTAAATTGGGCTAAAGTAACTAATACAACATAAAAAATCAGAAAATTTAACACAAGAAGCACAATAGATGTGTCTCTTCACCCACAACAAAGTGTATAAATAGAAGAGACCTCTCTCCTCATTTGGAAACCATTCACTCAACCATTCTTCTCTCTCTTCAACAGATTGGTTCATACAACTTGGAGATGTTCTCTCTCTCTCTCACACGTGTGACTAGGAGGACTAGTTTCTGGGTTGAAATAGAACAATTTTTTTTTAGATTGTTGACCAGTGTTGACCACTGCTGATTTGACTGAATTTGACTACGGTTTTGGAGGCAGAATTCCACTCTCTTGAGGTCGCATTAATTGGCACGAAAACTGAGCTGTTTGGGGTTTTTTGACTTGCGTTGACTGCAGGGCTAATTGTTATTTGACTGAATTTGACCAGTGTTTGTGCGACTGTTTTGGGTTGACTTTGACCATTGATGGAGGCCAAATTTATCTACCTTTGAATGAGCTTCAAAGGAAGAGTTTTGTTGTTGATTTGACCAACATGACTTTCTGGATAGGGCTAAAGATTGACTGCAGATTTTGATAGGCCTTATTTGACTTTGCATTGGCCTAGTCTATTTGGCTTTTGTACTCTCTCTCTCTTTGTTGAACTATTGAGTAACAATATGAAGATTTGATCAAAGGGTTTTCCCCACATTGGGGCTTTTCCTTAGCATCTGGCAAATCCGGTGTCCTCTTGTCTTTTCTTGTCTTCTGCATATGTTTTTATGTTCTATCTGCATTTACTGTCAATGATTAATAGTTTATGTGATTGCTACTGAAAATTGTTATTGGGCTCCTAAAGAACATTGAAGTAAATTGTGCTAAGCATAGAACGTACCAATGTTATCAAAAAATTAACAAAAAGAAAAAATATTTGTATGCTCATTAAGAGTGGGAAAATGAAATTTTTGAATTTAAAATTTCCCTCCACAAAGGCCAAGTCAGTCTGCCCAAAAGACGTGACCTTTCGCATGGATGAACAACTATAAATAGAGCCTATTTTCCCTCTAAAAAGAGACAATTTTGGATCTAACCTGAGGCAAGATAATTCACTGTTCTGAGGCTAGACAACAAGTTGATATGTGGCAAGAAGGATACTATTAACTCGCAAGTCTAAGGCTACTTTCAATAGAACAATGCAAGATCATGAAGCATCATTTTGTGGAACAAGGGCTGAAACCTTAAGGCATTATTTTGTGAAGCAGGGGCTAGGAACCTGAGATATGTATCTATGGAAAGGGGCTGAGAGCCTGTGGTATATTTTTTAGGCAAGGGAGCTGGGAATCCTATGGTTAATCTCTATAGAAAGAGGTTGATCTTTGTGACACAATGCAAGTTCAAAGGCAAACCTTGAGGACAATCCCTTGACTTAGTTGCAGAGCTTCTTTGAATATAATGGTAGAGGGCTAACTTTGTCTTAGGAGGTTGACCATGTTGTTGGTAAGTTGATTGTGATGTATCTCTTGTTGCATTCTTTAAGGAAAAGGTTGGATGCATTTTTCCCCATTGTGGGGTTTTCCAGTGTAATATCTTGTGTTACTTGTGTGGCTTCTTCTTTTTGGTTCTACTGTCATTGTATTGTTGGTGTCTTCTATATATTTGCTTAATGATGTAATCGTGTTTAAGAATGTGTTAAAAGATCATTTAAAACATCAAAGGAAATGATCACTTAAGAAGCCCATGTAAGAATCAACATGGTATGAAAGCTAAGGATAAAAGAGTAGCCTTATTGAAGTCAAGAGACCCTGAAGTCTTGCGTATTAG
Organism: Pinus tabuliformis; assembly: GCA_031772625.1. Lineage (NCBI taxonomy): Eukaryota > Viridiplantae > Streptophyta > Pinopsida > Pinales > Pinaceae > Pinus > Pinus tabuliformis. Next base: position 432,404,553 of record CM062804.1, read on the forward strand.
TTCAAAGAATTTTGAAGAAATCTAAGAATCCTATGTTTCAGACCTCCATAAATATAAGGATCAGATAATTCAAAATCTGGAGATTATTCTTGTGACTTATTGAATCTCATAATCTCAACACCAAGCCTCAAAGACTAAAATTTGTGTACTGTTTCATGAGACTGAAAATCTCAGAAGCTCGGAACAAAGGCATCCCAAAGGTCAACAATCCTCAATCACCTTTTGCAAATTTCTTTGAGAAAGGAATCGAGTATCTTTCTCTCTATCATAAAGAAGCAATCGATGCTAAGACAAAATGTTGGAAGGCACATTTGTTACAATGGTTGAATAATCCACGCCGGAAAATAGTATTTGTCTCATCTCGGATAAGGGATGAAATCTCTCTCGCGAAGCCAAAATTCTTTAAATCAAACCTCAATCCAGATTATCTTAGGCTAAAATTCTTGTTTTGGTATATTGTTATTAAATCATCAAAGGCAAATGGTTCTCAAGCAAGAAACAAATGTTTTGGTCTAAGATCGAAGGTCAAATAGAAGTTTCTAACATAAATATTAGATTTTTGAGGTCGATATTAAATTCTTTAGAGGAAAGGTACTTGCGAAGCCTGAACACATTACAAGTATGTTGTTTTTGTTTGAGATTGGGTCTTGTATCAAAGTGTCCTAGCATCAAACAATCGTGTTTGGTTATCTAAATTAGAAAGATAAGGACCTTGAATGATTAAAGGAACCGAGCCTTCAAAAAGCAGTTCAATCTGATGTCTCAATTTGATCATGTAATGTATTGAAAAATCTTGAGGTCTGAAAAAAAGTTTTTCCATTAAGACTACAAATCTAAATATTGTCAATTGAAATATAAGGTTCATTACAAGTTTTGCATCAGAATCAATGTTTTAGGGCCGAAGTGCTTGAAAAGAAATAAATCTATCCTTGATACTCATCTCAAGGGATGGAAGAAATCCCTTTGAAAGTTTGGTCTGATGACTAAGTATGTCCTCAAGGATCATATCTACTGTAACTGAGATTTGTTGTCTAAAAGAGAGGTCAAGCAACTTCAGAGGAGAACCCAAATTCTTACAAGTACTCTAATCTATCAAAGAATATTATGAGACCTAGATACATTGTAGAAGCATACCTGATTGATCTGCCCAAAAGTTCATTCTCTCAAAAGGACAAAGTTAATGAAGTCTTTTAGAATTCATTAAAGTAAAGGATAGTTCTAGAATGTTGATGTTAGTTAATGAAGTCTTTTAGAATTCATTAAAGGATAGTGTCAAAATGTTGATGTTAGTCAACAATAGCTTTCAGATAAACCTTGAAGAAGACAGCGAAGAGAATAGATAAAGTATTATAAGTTTCCTTGATTTGGAACATGTCATCTTGTGGAAGTATTCTGTCAAGTAGGAAAAAGGTGATTTGCATTATGGAAATCTGATCAAGCTCTTGAAACTCCGATAAAGGTTGAGCTACTTGATCCTATGATTTTAAATACTTTTGATGACCTGTTATGACTCCAGAAGTTTAATAATCTCTCATTGTCTAAAGGACTACTAAAGAATTTGTGAATATTTTGAGTGTTCGATGTAAAAGAAGTTGAGTCCTTCTTCCGGATTGAAAAAGGAAGATAAGTTCCTCAAATATTTGGTATGATATATACATAACAAGCATGAAACATGATCTTGAACATTTGCGTATTGACTTGCAAATGAATGCAAGGATGAGGTTGTAAAACCTAGACTTTTTTAAGGGATTATGAAAATCTAGGGTATGAAAGATTGGGCACTCCAAGGTTTTTAAACCTTGGCAAGCAGAAAGGGTTTGGGTTTATGTAATTTTAACAGTCTAGGGTTTGAAGTTAAATATTATAGCTAGATATTTGTAAACCTTAAAGGTTTGGAGAAGAAAGCCTAAGGTTTATGGGAAAAACCCTAAGATAAAATGTTTTTGTTGAAAGACGAAACCCTAAAAGGGAATGACATCGTGACGATTATGTGGATGAAGCCGATAGAACATTGTTGTTGAATGTAAGAAGTCTAAAGATCAAGAGGGAGATGACATCCTCTCAAAAGATAAGTATTTTATATCTCTCTTTCGTGACTATTATTATTGTTTTTATTGATTAAATAAGTCTATTGTCTTTGAATTCTTTGCTTGATTGTAATTGTTCTTACATAACCTCCTAATGAGGATTGCAGGTACACAATGAAGGTTGCAAAAGCCTTAGCAACAAATGGAAGAACAAAGCAAAGTTGTGACTGTTACACTAAAAAATGTCACCATGACTATTTACAGTTAGTATGGCTCTATCAACAGTCATGCTATCCTCTTAGGCAAGTCTTATGCCTCTGCTCTCCATGTCAAACTCCAAAAAGAGAGAAAGTCTTTATAAATGTATTTATCTCTGGGGACGCAGGTTCTCTCAACCTTACCTGCGGGTACGCACCCAATGTTCACAAAAGCTGTGTCTCTGGACGCTCTGTATGTAAAGGGGCAGGTGCGTCCCCCTGTAAAGGTTAAAATGCGCAAGTTTCATCTTTAAAAAGTTACTTGTGGTCATTTCTAGAGCATTCTAGAAGGTTGTTCGACGTGTATTGAGCGCCTCCAGATGGTTCATGCACTCCTACCAAAGAGGAACTTATCCCATCAATAAGGGAGCTATCCCATCCAAAGAGGGGATTATCCCATTGATGGTGGACCTGATTAACTTCCTCTTGAACACTATAAATACAGGCATTGGGCCAGAAGGAGAGGAGGTTGGAAGCTATACATTTCTAAGGGTAAATGCTGCAGGAATTAGGACTCCCATTTAGAAGCTTGTGAGGAGAGATTGCCATCTTTGCTTGTTCTATTTGGAAGTGGGTGAGCTTTGTCAAAGTAAAGGAGAACTCTTGATGGACCCTGGGAGGGACTTGCACAACACCAAGGCTCAGGTTGTATTTGTTCCTTTTGTTACCTATTAATGCAAATGAGTCCATTCTTCTCAATAACTTGTTATTTATGAGTTGTTTCATGTACTCCTTGGTCTATGTGTTAAATATGTTTTATTCTATGAGATTATCAAGTGCTATTTAATCGTTTGATTGTTAGTGTATGCAGGTTCCAAAATGAAGGAGGAGCTCATCCGGATCAGCAGAGCTGGACTGCTACAACAGCGTTGGATTAGAGGTAGGATCTAAACACTTGATTTCTTATATAGTAAATGCATGTTTAGAGAAGGATTGCTCTTGTTTGCCTTGTTTGTCACTAGAGAGTCTTAGGCTCCTAGGGAGGTTGGTTGTGTCTGCACAATCGACTCTTTCCGCTTGACAAATTGGCGACCATACTGGGGACTCCATTAATGTGAAAGTCTTTTCCTTTGTATGAACTTTGCTCTGAGAAAATTGGTTTATTTTTCTGGTTTTTGGCTCTGTGACTTTGTTTTTGGGTGGGTTAGCTTAGAGTTAGATTCCTTTTAGTTTTTCTTGAATTTTCCAGTAGGACGCACCCTCTGAGCATTGCACAGTGCGTCCCTGGACGCACTGTCACTGTGTACACAGAGCGGGCCCGCACCTGTTCTAACGGGTTGCCTGCGTCCCCTGCTAAAATTTGAGAAAATTCCATTTTTTGCATTTTTTCTCTTAGATTTTGCTTTTTCTTAGTTTTTACTGCCCAGATTCATTAGTCTCTTGTCAAAGATCTTCACCTGAACTGGTTTCGATAGCATTGAGTGTTTTAGTGGATTTCATAGAAGTTTAAGCCCTAGGGTTTGAGTTTTGAGTAGGTCTTGTAGTGACTTTGGCGGTAGAAGTTGTCAAGCCTTAGATCTCTCTGGTTTTGTCAACATTCTTAGAAGTCAGACCTGTCATAAAGTCTACCTGTGTGAGCAACTTACCATTGAGTTGTCTCTTTGGCAAATTTCGAAGTGCTTGTTGATTAAGTTTTGAATTCCATTTTACAAAAAGAACAAAAAGATTTGAGTTTTGTTTTGACTAGTCTTTTGATTCTGCATTAGCTGGTCCTTGACTTGATTTTGGTCAAGTAAAACAACCTAGAATCATCTTTGTGAGCTTTTGCCTTGTTAGATTTGCTTAGAGTAATTTCCTTTTTGATTTGCTTGTGAGTCAAGTTTTCATAGTTTTTATAGCTTTTAAGATTGATTTTCGTTACAATAGATTTATATGCTTTATTAAAAAGAGAAAATACAAAAACATCTCCTTTGAAAAGTTTTGTTTCAAGTAGCTTTGAAAAGTTTTGAAAGAAAAAGAGTTTTTCGTGCACGTAAAGAGTGGTCATGTTTGTATGCTTGAAAAGATAAAGAGAATTGTTTCTTTGATTGTCTTTATTAAGAAAGTTGTTTTCTCTAAAATTTGCATTCTCTCAACTCTCTTAGTTAAGAATTTCATTGAAAAAAGGAAAAGTAGCGTAAATCATCTTAGGTGCATCTTTGTAGTGGTTTGAGTCGAGTCTACACACCATTGGTTTCACTTCCGCTACCTTTTGTCTTTAAGAAAAACCATAAAATTAACGCTTAAAGTAAAATCGACGTAGTAATTTTTATTTACTAGGGCTCTGAAACACCAATTTAGATCAGGCTAGTGTCTTGGAGTAGGTGAGTAATTAACTCTCCAAGACAACAAAACCAAACAAGTAGCTTATCTTGTGATAGAATAAATCCAATTGTCTCATTTGTACTCTGGGAAAGCTCCTCTTAAAGGAGAAGCACGAGCTCGTGTCCGAACCAGTGAGGGGATCAATCCCCCCTCGTTGGGAACGACGCCAGACACGCACGTATTACAAACGGTAAACCTCGGATTAACCATTGTCGAGGAGCCAGGGGTCACTTGTCGGTAAACCTTGGATTATTGTCAAGGAGCCGGCAAGGGGATTGAGCTTGATACTCTGCCCTTGCGTGCTGTCGGAGTTTAGACTGTTCCCCCAGGTGCATTTGTTACGGTTGGTAACTTTAGTGACCATTATCTTTAGGATTCTACCGAGGTGACGGTGGAGGGAAGGTCCCACTGTACCTGGAGCAGACGTCGGCTAGACTCACTTGGATTTTCTGGGGGGTTCACTTCACTCGAGACGGTTAAAGTGGAGGAACTTGGTCCAGTCTATTCATTAAGCAGGTTGCCGGGGTAACTGTTCCACCCGCCACTTCTGTACTGAATCCAGCGATGTTGGGCTTCATCACCAACTAGCGCTTTCGGTCTGGACGGCTACTGTTTGTGCTTGGTTTGACGCCCTAGATTCTTTAGGCGTGTGATTCAAATTTGTTTGGTTCTTTAAAGACTTTAGGTGGTTTGATTTGAATTTTTATTTTGTTTTCGTGTGTAGTAGTTAAAAGTTTTTAGCTGTGGCGGAATTACCGAGACAGTCCCGTAGACTTCGGGGCCAGTCTCCTGAAGTTGTTTCTGTGGCCGAATTGTTGAGAAGATCCCGTAGGCTTAGGGGATTGCCTCCTCGAGACGACCCGGGTAATCTAGAAGGTTTAAAGGTCCTTGTAACTCCTCCTAGTGGCAGTAGAGTAGGTTCACCTGAAGAAGGAGAATCTTCCTTGGTAGTCCATTCAGATTACCAAGGCTTAAAGACAGGTTATAATCCCGAAGCTGTTACAGTTTCTGAGCTTGTTGGTAGTTTTTCGTCTGCTAGTGATACAGGCGAAGAACCAGAAATATCTGAACCTGTTACTCCGACTTCTAGTGTTCCAGATTCACCGAGAATAGAAAGAATTATCACCGAAAATCTTCCTACTGGTTTGATTGCTATAGAAGAACTTGCTCCAGAGGAAGAAATAGGTGTCTCTAACCTTGAAGGTCAACTTACTATTGATCTAAGGGAGCGTGAATCCATCTTTTACAGTCCTCCTAGAAGTACTACTTGGTACCTTTCGTTAACCAATTATTTAGACAACTCAGGGGTAGGTTTTTCTACACCTCGTACTCCTTTTCCACCTGGAGGTATTTATACTCCTGTAAATATGTCTGGTCAGTCGTCCGTGTTTACTCAAAGTCCTGAATCTTTCTTACACAGCGGTCCTTCTGTTCCCACCGGGTATCAATCACTTTCTGGTACCTTTGCGGGGGCATCTCCTCAACCCGTTGATCATGGGTTATTAGCTGGAAACAGTGGTAATATACCATTGGGTGTAGGAGACATTTACATGATGTCAGGTTCAGTTCCCGTTTCCCAACCTCAAGGTGGCCAATTACCGCCTGGGGGGCAGCCTCAGTTAACGCCTGGGGGGCAACCTCAAGGTACACAAATCGTGTCTGGGGGGCAACCTCAAGGTCAATATGCACCTATGGTGCAATACATGCCTCAAGGTCAACCCCAGCCTCAATATGTACCCCAGGGTCAACCTCAGTATCAATATCAACCTCAAGGATGGCAACCTCAAGGATGGCAACCTCAAGGGTATCAACCCCAAGGGTATCAACCTCAAGGGTATCATCCCCAAGGGTATCAACCTCAAGGGTATCATCCCCAAGGGTATCAACCTCAAGGGTACCAACCTCAAGGTCAAGGTCAACCCCAGTATCAGTATTTACCTCAAGGTTATCAACCTCAAGGTCAATACTCGAGTCAAGGTTATCAACCGCCTCAAGGTCAGTCATATGTTCCAAGTATAGGAACTGCACCTTACAATTATCAATCCTATCCTCAATCCGGTTATGGATCTCAGTATCCTCAACCTGTTACGGGTCAATACCCTGGAATGTTAGTGTGGGATCCATCACAGGGTCAACAGGTGTTGCAGCCAAGTATACAGTCGGTACCTCAAGCTGGACAACCCGTAGTTTCTGGTCCACCCCAACAACCGCAACCTGTCCAGTCAAATGTTCAAACTTCTGTAACTTCGGTAGTTACTCAACCGCCAATCGCACCTAGTACTCCATCTCAAACGGCTGCTGCAACTACCGCCACATCTACCATACTTACTTCTGGAGTATCGACGGCTCCAGTTTCTACTGTCCCTGTGACCACTCCTCAGACATCTTTACCGTTGTCTGGATCTACGATTCAAACCACGGTCCAGATGCCTGTAGGTCAGCCTGGTATAAGTACGGTTGTCACTACTCAACCTCAATTTGTTCAACCTCCGTACCAGGGACAGTACCAACATGGGCAAGCTGTCCAACAGCCGGTTTACCAGTATCAACCGTATCCTGGGTACACTTATCAACAACCTCAACAACCCCAGTACGGTCCGGTTAATCCTGGTTTTCCAGGAGGATATAATATCCCAAATGCGACTCCTGTTCCTAGTTATCCTGGATATCCTCCTCCTGGGGTTGGTATTGTGACCCAGAGTTTTAGAGATCCTAACCGGCAGTTACCGTTTATCGCAACTTTGGATTTACCAGACTTGACGCGCCTAACGAACGATCCAATTCAATATCTTCAGTTCTGGCCGCCAATGCCAAATAAGTTGCCCAGTGATATACCCAAGTTCGAAGGTAAGTCTAGAGAGGATCCGTCCAATCACGTGATGACTTACCACCTCTGGTGTGCTTCAAATTCTATCTCGGATGATTCGATCCGCTTACGTCTTTTCCAGCGTACACTCATTGGTCTCGCGGCCAAGTGGTACATTGAGTTACCACGGGCCTCTTTTTACAATTTTATCCAGTTAGCTACCTCGTTCTTAACTCACTTTCAGTTGCCGGTCAGATACGATAACGGCACGGAGTTATTAACTTCACTAAAACAATCGACGTCCACGTATATTTCTGATCACATTCATGAGTGGAGACGTCGAAGAAGGCTAGTGAAAGTTTTTATCCCGGACCAAATCTTAGCTGAATGGTTTGTTAAATCATTATTACCGAAGATTACTGAAGATGTAGCTAAGGCCGGAGTAGTTACTGAGGAGCAAGTCATTGCTCAGGCGCAATACCTTGACTTAGTTTATACTCAGTCGGGTACGTTACACGAGAAGATTCCGGATCTTCCAAAATCGAATCAAATTGCTGCTGCTCCTTCGGGATCTCATGCCGCTGATGGTATGATTGGTATCGTGAATACAAAGAGCAAGAAGAAGTCTTCCAAGGCTTCAACTACTCCTATTATCACTTTGCCTGATTCCCCGACAGGAGAGTCTTCTCCTGAACTTACCGCCGATATTCACGCTGTAGAGACATCTACGGCCAAATCAAAAAACGGTGGAAAGAAGAAAGGAAAGAAGAAGGCTAAAGCAGACAAGGCTCCGAAGGAGAAAACGGAAAAGTCGGAAACCAATGACGAAAAGCGCAAACCTCGATATCCTTGTCTTATTTGTGAAGAGGATCATTTTACGAGAGATTGCCCTCATCGGGCCGAGGTTGTGAAAATAGTAAAAGGTTCTCCCACTCCTGCTGTGTTAAAAAATCCATTCCCGGAGCAGGAGAATAAGATGATAGGTTCTTCCTCGAATGCCAGTGAAGAACCCATTTTGATGATGTCTCATGTGAGGATTGCGACTCGATCGCAAGATTATGGTAGTAAGGCTCCTGTTGATGGTAAGGAAGCAGAATCTTCTCACTCTAACCCATCAACCTCAGCTCCTGGTTCCGATCCACTACAGATCGAAAAACCTAACCCGGACTTAGTAATTAAACCGCCCGCCAAGGGTGTACTTCGAAGGTCTGCTTTCAATCCACATGCGAGAGCAGCCCAGAATTACAACATTGTTGAGGACTTAGTTGTTTCACCCTCAGCAATGTCGGCGTTAGAAGTGCTGCAATCATGCCCAGCACAACGAAAATTACTTTTGTCGGCTATCGGAGCTGTTGATGTTCAGGACCCGAACCTGATAATCTTCGATCTAGAAAATAGTACACCACGTCTCCCCCATCAAATGGGTTTCCAAATTCCAGTGATAGTAAAAAACAGGCCTATTCATCGGACTGTGATTGATGAGGGAGCCTCTACGTGTATTATGTCGATTCAATGTTGGAGATCTCTTGGTTCTCCTTCGTTGAACCAATCCCCCACCACCCTTAAGGCCTTTGATGGCCATGGGTTCCGTCCGTTTGGTATTCTACAGGAATTGCCTATAGGGGTAGAAGGTAAAACCATTAGTCTGGATGTGGAGGTGGTTGATGCCCCTCTAGACTACAACCTTCTTTTGGGTCGAAGTTGGTCATATGCTATGACAGTGGTCGTTTCATCGGTCTTCAGAGTAATTAAGTTTCCACATAACGGTAAGATCGTGACTATTGATCAGCTGTCATACTTTTCATCCGACCCAGCCTCTTCAGAGAGTATCCAGCATGTCGGTAAGACGACAATCCCTTATAGGGACGTTGGCATAGGTTTAGTTAAAGATTCCGGTTTACTGGGAACTTTTCCTCTCCCTCCACTCAGCGTAGATCCTTCATTTGCAACAATTCATATGATTACATCAGAAAACATTATTTATGATGATCCTTGGATTGTCCCATCTGAATCTGAGATAGACTCATTCGGTGATGCTATGCCTTTGAGTCCATATGAAATTGCTTATGAAGCTGTCATGTCTTTTACCGACTCGCGTTCAACCGAAATCGACCAAATGAATGTGGTCAGTGAAGAATCACTTTTCACCTCAACCTTAGAACGGATAGCGTTTCCCGAAGTCGTGTCATCTGACGAGCAACTTCGCGAAATCCTAAGTGTAGACGATCTACCATGGGAAGATCTCCATCACAGATCTTCGTTTTTACCTAAGGATGATGCTTTTGAAAATGATTTTTCATCTATCTTTACCGCTGAATATGTCAAAGACGCTCAGGATCCAACGAAACATTCTGATTCAGAGTTGAATTTAGGGAATATTTCTCGTACTATTCCCATTGATATTTCAGTGAAGCCCGGAATTGAGGAAAACATTCATATAGGTGCCGCATGTACAGAAGATGAAATCCAAACTTACAAGGCCCTATTCCAAGAATTCTGCGATGTGTTTGCCTGGTCTTACGAGGAAATGCCAGGAATCGATCCTGCCATTGTTGTTCATGAAATAAAGACCTACCCGGATGCTAAACCCGTCCGGCAACGGTTGCGTCAGATTCACCCTCGAAAAGCGGCTGCGATTAAAGCAGAAGTCGAAAAGCTGTTGAAAGCAGGTTTCATATATCCGATCCCGTTAACGGATTGGGTATCGAATATTGTTCCGGTCAACAAGAAACAAGGAACAATAAGAATCTGTATCGACTATAGGGATATAAATCGAGCTTGTCCAAAAGACAACTATCCTACGCCTTATATCGATCAAATTATTGATGATTGTGCCGGAAGTGAAATGTTTTCCTTTATGGATGGTTTTTCGGGCTATAATCAAATCAATATTCTACCTGCCGACCAACCAAAAACGGCATTCATTTGTCCATGGGGGACATTTGCTTATTGCAAATTACCTTTTGGGTTTAAGAATGCCGGGGCCACTTTTCAACAGGCGATGTCTTACGCATTTCATGACATCAAGCACATTGTGCAACCGTACCTCGATGATTTGCCTGCTCATTCTTTACATCGAGCTGATCACCTTGTCCACCTACGAGCAATCTTTATGAGGTGTAGGCATTATCGAATTCGGTTGAATCCCCACAAGTGTGTTTTCTGTATAGAAACAGGTCGATTGCTGGGATTTGTTGTTTCAAGAGCCGGCATTCGCGTCGATCCCTCGAAGGTCGAAGCTATCATCAAATTGCCTCCTCCTTCGAGTTTGCGCCAACTCCAAAGTTTGCAAGGGAAAGCGAACTTTTTACGCCGATTCATCCCAAACTACGCCGAGGTCACTAAAGGTTTTACACGGTTGTTGAAACAGAACGCACAATTCTTTTGGGACGAGATTGCCCAACAATCTTTTGATGCACTAAAACACGCGTTGACCCATGCACCGTTGTTGCATCCTCCCAACTACAACCAGGACTACTTCTTATACCTCGCAGCTTCGCATTCCACCATTGGAATGGTGTTAGTTCAAGAAGATGAATTCGGAGCAGAACATGTGATATATTATCTTAGCAGGACCTTAAATCCCACTGAGTTAAAATATTCGCATGTGGAGAAATTGGCCCTGGCAGCCGTTCAAGCTGTCCAGCGTTTTCGTCACTACATTCTTCTCCGTAAAACTACAGTTATTTCGGATTGCAACCCTATGATTTATATTTTGACAAAACAACTGCTAGGGGGCAAGTACTCCAAATGGATCGTTATCCTGCAAGAGTTCGACTTGGAGTTCGAGAAGTCCAAGTCTAAGACATCCTTAGTTTTTGCGGAATTGATGTGTGATTTCCCGCGTGCTAACACAGAGACTATGGCAGAGGAGTCCATTGCGGACGAATCTTTGTTTCTTATCAGTACTTTAGATCCGTGGTACGGGGATATAATCATCTATCTCCAAACCCAAACCTTTCGGCCTGAAGCTTCAAAGGCGGAACGTTGAAAAATTCGGTTTCAATCCCAGCAATACAAAATTATTGGAGATACACTTTATCGCCGGGGGGCAGACTTAGTTTTTCGACGTTGTTTAACTCACGAAGAGGCTGAGAGGGTTTTGAATGATTGTCACTCTGGAGCATGTGGCGGTCATATGTCTGGGTATGCCACAGCTCAGAAGGTGTTGCGCGCTGGCTATTTCTGGCCGTCTATGTTTAAAGATTGTATCATTGCAGTCCGGAAGTGCCACAACTGTCAAGTGTTTGATCGCAAGATGCGCGCACCACCTGCTCCTCTCCACCCTATAATTGCCGTTGGTCCATTCGCCAAATGGGGTATCGACTTTATTACTTGTAACCCTCACTCGGCCGGGGGGCATGCATATATCATCCTCGCGGTTGATTATTTTACTAAATGGGCCGAGGCGATGCCTACATTCGACGCAAGCGGCAAAACAGCTGCAGTTTTCGTATTCAATCATATTATAACTAGGTTTGGTGTCCCACAAGCAATCATTACTGACCATGGGAGCCATTTTCGAAACATCATGATGACTGAGCTTACAAGCCAGCTTGGTTTGCACCACGATAGCTCTACTCCTTATTATCCGCAAGCCAACGGTTTGGTTGAGTCTATCAACAAAGTTCTAGTTATCATGATCCGACGAACCATTGGTATTCATCGGTCGAATTGGAACAACATGTTATTTTCAGCGCTATGGGCATACCGAACCTCAGTGAAAACTTCAACAGGGTTCACTCCTTTCCAGCTAGTTTATGGCTTGGAAGCTGTGTTACCCATTGAATGCGAAATCCCATCACTTCAAATGGCTGTCGAATTACTTCCAGCTACTTCCGAAGAGGAGAAACGTTTATTGTACTTAGCTAAATTAGATGAGACTCGACGTGACGCTACATTGGCAATCGAGACTCACGCGAAGCGAATGAAAGCTCAGTATGATAGAAATGTGACCCCTCGAAGTTTTTCGGAGGGAGACCTAGTGCTATTATATGATCAAGCTAACGATAAGCTAGGTGCTGGAAAATTCGTTCCTATGTGGCATGGACCCTACATTGTAAAGCGAAAGCTAGCAAAAGGGGCTTATGAGCTGGTTGATTTTGATGGGGACTCTTTGGGTAAACCCAGAAATGGACTTTACCTAAAGAGGTATTATGCTTAAATGGTGGGTATGGAGAAATTTTTAGATAGGTTAGATTTTCTTTCTAGCTAGTATGTTTGTTAGTTAGTCAGTGTGCTTAGCTTAGAGAGTGTGTTATTCGTCGTTATTCTGGCTTATCTTGGTTTTACTCTTGATATTGCAGATGTCGACGCCTCTCCAAACATACATTGGATTTGCTGATGGTGCTTGTCGTAGTACACGGAATATCTCTTCCGCAGCTTGGGTTATCTATTCGCCCTCTGACGAGTTAGTTTCTATGCATGGGGTAAGCCTCGGTCAAACAACGAACAACATTGCAGAATACAGTGCAGTGGTTGAATTATTATCCGAATCTATTTCATTTGGAATTCGACGTTTGATAGTGAGGTTAGATTCTGAACTTGTTGTATTACACCTTAATAGAGTATATGCCATTAGAAATCCCGTGTTATTAAGGTTGTTTTTGAGAGTGCGTCTCTTGGAACATGAATTTGATTACATTGAATATCAGCATATTCCAAGGTCTTTAAATACATTAGCAGATGCAATTGCTTCTCGAATGTTGGACAGACATTTACGATAATCATGCAAGTAAATTTAAAAACATTTCATCACATATGTTAAACAAGATAAGCCGGTAATAGTGATATATATATAGATAGGAGTGTGTCAAAAAATATACATCGTCTTCGATCATAGGTTGAAAAACACCTTATGATCGGTAAAATGATAAGTACAAAAAGCCAAAAATGTCATATGTGTCTACAAAAGTGACTAGTCAATCACTGGTGGTGCTCCCTATACGACACCACTGCACGGGCTACCTTACACAAAAACCTCCTAAACGGTCCAGGGACTGCGACTACATAGCGCTGAAGTCTGATAGGAATATCATCTATGGTAGTCTCAGGCATATCCGCTGTCAGACGCTCTAGATCCTGCTCCAACTCAGCTAGTGACTCTGCAGCCGCGTCCTGTGGGGCCGGTACCGGTGCAACTGGATGTCTCCTCTCAAAAAGCCGGAGGTTGGCTGGGCGCTGTGGACCAACATCTACATTTTAAAAAAAAATTACTGTCAGTTTTGAGACGATATATATAAAAAACAAAAAAAATACATAATTTGAAAACTTGTGAAAAATAAAGTACCTCTGTCATCCCATTGTTCTCCCTGTGGAAGAACCATGTCCGGATCATGTCGAAAATCTACTCCGGCATACGGAAAGTCCTGGATCGAAAAAACCTGGTCCTCTAACCAGTGAAAATAACTATCAGAGAATCGAACAACCGCCGCGCCCTCGTCAGGATGTCGGGCCATCACCGTAACCCATCGTATCAGCTTTGGCTCCAGAGGACCCAAGATATCAACAGTGAGTTGCTGAGGGATCAGCATCGGAACTCTCTCTAAGGCAAAGCTCACGACTAGAGGCCCATATCCAAAGGTCTTCAGTCGTCTGTTCTTTTCCCTAGTCAGTTGGCTCTTCATATTAGCCGACACAGCATCACACCAGTTGAAAATGGTGCCTTGGTAACAGTCAATCGCCATCCGCATTTGGGACCCGGAAGCAATATGTAAAGCGGTTGCGCCACAAATTCTGGTAACCGTGAAAGCTATAACTTTGAGTTCACGCAGAGAGATGTGTTTGATTTCCACGCCTTTCGCATGGTGTGCATTGGGTGTGCACCAATCTGCCCGGAGACTAGCAAGGGATTGGCCACCCGGCCTAGTCCCGGCTAGATTGAGTTGCTCACCTCTATTCGGCAAGCCAGTGAGAAAGTATATATCAGAGGGCTCTATCTCGAGCTGGTGCCCTCCGATGTAAAAGCATTGTTCTTGAACGTTCCATCTCTCAACCAGCCATTCTAAGAATCTTACCTGAGCCCTCATGCCAGGTATGGCCCAGTATTTATATAACCCGCATGCTTTTAGGGCATCAATGGAAGGTTGATGTTCAATTGCGGCTAAATCAACGTCCTCGTGCTCTCTTTCTCTCCAATCCAACATGGTGAGTGCCCTACACACCAAGAAACAGAGATTAGAATTAATTTGGGAAATTTTTAATGGTTGATTTTGGAGTTTGGGGTTTCAAATTCCGCGTTTTGCGGAGGACGCACCCCGCGTTTAGAACACAGGGCGTCGGGACGCAGCTGGCCTGAAGGTGGGCTGCGTCCCCCGACCTTTTTCCTGTACAGGAAAAAGTCGGGGGACGCAGGTCACCCGAAGGGCACCTGCGTCCACCGCAGAGCGCGCTTTGAAACCCAAAACCCCCCAAAAATCAAAACTAAAACCTAAAATACAATTTTAATCGGATGAAATTGAAGAGTAGGATGTTGTAAAATACCTGGAAGAGACGGCGTTCGATTCTGACGGTCGGATTTTCCGCAGCGACCACGGGAAGTTTCTTGCCAAAAGCCCTTTTTTCAACCTCAACAGTAAAATGGTAAAAATGACATGGTAAAAAGTCTTTTTATAGGTTTTTTGGATGAATTTGTTCATTTTTCACCATGGAAGGATGTTTTTCGATGTATTTTTACCTATCTTAAACAGGTATGAGTAATGTGTCGTTTTTGTGCAGGACAAAGGGATTTAGAGGGAAAATTATCATTTTTTCACAAACCAAAATATCAGAGTCATCTTTTAAGCCCTTTTCTGACTCCTAAAAAATGAAAATATTGCCGAGCGTTTCTTTTACACTCGTTAAAACGGAATTAAAAGACCCCTTATAGCTCTTTTCTGACCGTAAAATCAGGAAAAGATTGCCGGGTTTTTGTCGTTTCAAACTCGATACGGAAATAAAACGACGTGTCCTTGATCGCTTTTTACTTTTCAGGTCAGTGGCACTAATTATGAAAGTACTCCTTGGTCGCAAGATCAAGCGGTTCCCCCAGGTATTATTTTATACTTTTTCGGGCTTGAGGGACACAAATCTACGAAAAAGTTCAACTTGGAGTCTTCTTAAGTTTTTCAGACTCTCTAAAATTGAAAAACGCCGAGTTTCTCCTATACTGGGCTCGTTAAACATTTCATAGTAAAGGACCTGTTCAATTACAAACAGGAACGAACCACTCCTTCCTAGGGTTCGGATCAAAACTAGGTTGGACTCATCCGAAGGATGAGCTTATAATCAAGCATATGTTATCCTCCTCAAGCTTGTTAAAAATAAAGAGGTACTTGCCAGAAATGGTGGGGGAAAAGAGAGAAGAATGAACCTGTTTGTTATCTTTTGTCTCAGAAGAAACTTTATTACCACTCTTGAACACGACACTTTTCATTCACCTGGGTTGGGAAATCCTTTACCTCACAGTTGATCAAACCACTTTGAAAGTCTTTAACCGGGTTCCGGGGATTAACTTTGAGTTATTCATCACCAAGCCATCTTCGTGTCGTTATGTGTTCAAGAGGTCTGCAAGCAAAACTTTCATCTGCAAAATACTTGTCATCCGTTTGACCATCCCTGAGTCAGTCCTTACAGCAACATTTCTTCAACTTGAACAATGATTTCGTGTTGCGGGCTTGCCTGCAACGGGTCGCTTTCTATCGACATCAGCACATTATCTAGAGAGATGACTTAGAAATCGTCAGTACCTTGAAGTCTGCATGCATCAATGGCAGGTTTCTCGCCTTTGACGTCAGTTTACATCATTGACTTTCGATCGAAGGATTCCGTGAAATGTTCGACATCAACTCATGCATTCACATCTCATGGATTGTACTGGGTACTTTGAGAACCATTGACATTACTGGTGGTCTCTCTCACGCTTGTTAACATTTTACATCATCGACTGGTAATCAAGTGGTTTCTACCATGTTCGACATCAACTCATTTATTCGCATGGCTAGAATCGTACCAATTCGGGAAGTAGAAATGAAGACCCTGGATCTAGTTTCCACCATCCAGGCTGCGAGGAATTTTGTATTCATTATCTAAGTAGACTCATCATAAACAGATGGCTGCGCCCATACTGTGTCTACAAAAGTCTATGATTATGATGTACTGCAAAATCATTCCTGTATCAGAGTAGTTAGTCTGTTAGTTAAAGTTTTAATCTGAGTATGGGAATGCCTACCTCAGTGATGATATAATCTTATACATGTATTTTGTGTTGAAAATTGCAGGTTCTGACCAGGCTCTCCACGAGATAATCCTTGAAATGATAAAGCGCTTCACCCTTCCTAGATAATACAAAACCCTAATCTATTACAGACTTCGCACTTTAGGGGGCAATCTGTTACACTAAAAAATGTCACCATGACTATTTACAGTTAGTATGGCTCTATCAACAGTCATGCTATCCTCTTAGGCAAGTCTTATGCCTCTGCTCTCCATGTCAAACTCCAAAAAGAGAGAAAGTCTTTATAAATGTATTTATCTCTGGGGACGCAGGTTCTCTCAACCTTACCTGCGGGTACGCACCCAATGTTCACAAAAGCTGCGTCTCTGGACGCTCTGTATGTAAAGGGGCAGGTGCGTCCCCCTGTAAAGGTTAAAATGCGCAAGTTTCATCTTTAAAAAGTTACTTGTGGTCATTTCTAGAGCATTCTAGAAGGTTGTTCGATGTGTATTGAGCGCCTCCAGATGGTTCATGCACTCCTACCAAAGAGGAACTTATCCCATCAATAAGGGAGCTATCCCATCCAAAGAGGGGATTATCCCATTGATGGTGGACCTGATTAACTTCCTCTTGAACACTATAAATACAGGCATTGGGCCAGAAGGAGAGGAGGTAGAAACCTATACATTTCTAAGGGTAAATGCTGCAGGAATTAGGACTCCCATTTAGAAGCTTGTGAGGAGAGATTGCCATCTTTGCTTGTTCTATTTGGAAGTGGGTGAGCTTTGTCAAAGTAAAGGAGAACTCTTGATGGACCCTGGGAGGGACTTGCACAACACCAAGGCTCAGGTTGTATTTGTTCCTTTTGTTACCTATTAATGCAAATGAGTCCATTCTTCTCAATAACTTGTTATTTATGAGTTGTTTCATGTACTCCTTGGTCTATGTGTTAAATATGTTTTATTCTATGAGATTATCAAGTGCTATTTAATCGTTTGATTGTTAGTGTATGCAGGTTCCAAAGTGAAGGAGGAGCTCATCCGGATCAGCAGAGCTGGACTGCTACAACAGCGTTGGATTATAGGTAGGATCTAAACACTTGATTTCTTATATAGTAAATGCATGTTTAGAGAAGGATTGCTCTTGTTTGTCTTGTTTGTCACTAGAGAGTCTTAGGCTCCTAGGGAGGTTGGTTGTGTCCGCACAATCGACTCTTTCCGCCTGACAGTGACTAAGAGACTCTTTGTGTTGACAGATATTGTGATGGACGAGATCTAGACTTAGAGGGAGTAGAATGCCTTTGATTTCTGTCAAGAAAAAAATATGATTGGATGACAAGAAGTACAAGGTTAAGGATTTCCCCAGCAAAGGGAAAGAATCCAATGAAAAGACATCTTGTCAGGTACACTTCTGTAAAGATCGTATTTCTCGATGAAAGAAGTGAATTACCTCAGGCTAGTGAGGTACATGAAGAAGTCTTATACCAGTAAGCAGAAGGAAGGCATTGTATAATCACCTCTAAGTTTGATGGATCAAGGTTGATCCTATATGATTTGTTCTCCAATGAAAGAAAAAGAGCTCATGTACTAGAAGGAATCTGCATTATTCGAAAGATTTGCTCTAGTAAGTCAAGGGTCCTCCAAGAATACTTGCTCAGCTTTAGAGGGAGTTGATCTCATATGAAGGATCTTCACTAGATAACTAATAGCACCAATAACAAAGGGCGCAAATTAGAATTACTATGGGGAGATCTGCTTTAGGGTGATGGATCAATAAAAGGAATCAATTCTACTTATGATTGATCTAAGGAACATAACTCAAGATGTGTTGAAGTACTAGGATGGTATGGTTGGTCATGGCACAGTTAGTTATAAGAGATGTGCAATTGTAAGAATACAAATTGGGAAAGGAGTGTTGAAAATAGAGGGAGTTTGTATATCACTTCTAATTGGGTTCTAATCTAATGGATAAGCAGGAAACAAGACATTTGTTGCACTCATAGGTCAAGTATGTTGCAATTTGATAGGCGAGCTATGAAGCAGTATGATTGTAGCTTGTAAGACTGGTTGATCAGGTGCATGTGACAACATGATGTCGAGTCATGGAACCTTGAGATCTAGTATCTCTACATATGAGAGTGATCAGGCTCGAGCATATCTCCACCGATGAGTAGGCAGTTGATGTTTTGACAAAGTCGTTCTCAAGGAGAAGTTCGTGTACTTTAGAGACAGGTTGGGTCTTGTGGAGATCACCCCTCGAGTTGAGAGGGAGTGCTGATGAGGAATGATGCACAAATGGACATTGTCCCGATAGAGAATGTGTCTGAGAGGCCCAAAGTGCTCAACAAGTAGGATTGAGTGAGTGCCTCTCGGAGGAGGACCCTAATCACACACCAGGTAGGGTGGTGTTAGGTATTATACCCTAATCACACACTAGGAATGGTGGAGTGAGGTCCTTTAACATTTGGACCTTGATCACACGCCAGGTAGGGTGGAGTGAGGTCTTGGACCCTGATCACACACCAAGGAGGGTGGAGTGAGGTCCTTTCAACATATAGAGTCGATCACCAACAAGGAGAGGTTGAGTGAGGTCTTGGCCCAAAGTGCTCACCAAGAAGGGTGAGTGAGTGCTTGCTAGTTGAAATTCTCAACATTTTGGCCTAGGAAGAGGCCATGGGATTTGAGGACTGATCACTTTGGAGGAGTGAGTCCTGATATGACGATGACATTGCCATGGGTTTGGTACCACCCCAAATATGGCCACTGGATGATGATGATGGTATATGATGATGATGCTGATGTAGGTCAAGGATATTGACCTCAATAATGAATGAATTAGACCTTTCTTATAAGAGATCATGTATACAAAGAACATATGGATAGTCATTATGAATACCTCCCTAGCTAAGAGGGAGTGTTGAATTTTGTAGCTATGGTTGGTCTTCATAATATTCTTTTGTACTTATTGAAATATGAATTATTTTTGCAAAAAGAAAATTTATATGATGCATGTTCTTCATGCTTGCAAGAAAAAGGAATTATTTATTTATATGCTCATTGAGAGCGGGAAAATGATTTTTTTGAATTTAAATTTTTCCTCCACAAAGACGATATGACCATCCAAGGATCAAGTTGGCTTTCCCAAAAGACGTGACCTTTTGCATGGACAAACAACTATAAATAAAGCCTATTTTCTCTCCAAAAAGACACAATTTTGGATTTGATTTGAGGCAAGATAATTTGCTAGTGTAAGGCTAGACAACTCTTTGATCTGTGGTAAGAAGGAGACTATTAGCTCGCAAGTCTAAGACTGCTTATCTATGGAACAATGTGATATCTGGAGGCATCATTATGTAGAATAAGGGTCGAAACTCTAAGGGATGGTTCTATGGAATAGGGGCTGAAACCCTTAGGCATTATTCTATGGAGCAACGGTCAAGAACTTGAGGTATATATTTGTGGAAAGGGGCGAGACCCTGTGGTATTTTTTTGAGGCAAGGGAGTCGAGAATCCTATGGTTAATCTCTATAGAAAGAAGTTGATCTTTGTGACACAGTTCAAGTTTAGAAGCAATCTCTTGACATAGCTGTAGAGCTTCTTTAAATAGAATGGTGGAGTGCTGGCTTGGTCCTAGGAGGCTGGTCATCTTGTTGGTTAGTTGACTATGATGTATCTTTTATTGCATTTATTTCTCTAAGGAAAAGGTTAGTTGGGTTTTCCTAAGGTAATATCTTGTGTTACTTGTTTGACTTCTTCTTTTTGGTTCTATTGTCATAGTATCGTTGACGTCTTCTATATAATTTTCTTAATGATGTAATCATTTTTAAGGATGCAGTAGAAGGTCATTTAAAACATCAAAAGAAATTACTGGTTAAGAAGACCATGTAAAAATCAACAATAACCATTCATGAAGTCTCTCTATTTATATTCTATGTCTATTAAGGTATCATTTTCAAATTCCTTTTTCCTTTTACCCTAAGAGATGACGACTTCTTTTGAAAGCTTTAAGTTTTTTTGAAATTGTATTGGAGGGGATTCCCTCAAGTTTGGGTTTAAAAGACATTATTTTTTCTTTTCTTTTTTTCCTATAGGGAAGGATCTTCTAGCCAATGTAGATTTATCTTGAACATGTTTGGGGACTTTTGGGAGGCAGATCCAAGATCTAGGATGATAGGGTGGTGATCTAAGTCGCCTCCCACAGAGACCCATTGTTTGAGATGGAATCTATGATCCAAAAAATTATCAGATATGAAGAAACGATCCAACCTTTTTGGCATCTGAGCCTCCCCTATTATGTTATTTCTGTGAGTTGGGGCCAACTTTGGGGGTAGTATATTAGCGAGTTTGACATGCCGAAGATTGTCAATTAGGAAATATGAGAGGGGATCAGGTTGTGTAGAGGGTCCCTAAATCTTATAAACCCCAAGTGTGAAATTCAAATCCACTTTGACTATAGTTTTGCTTGAAGCAAAAATAAGTTGTCTCAGAGTGAAGAACTAGAACTCGTTTCTATGGACATAAGGACCATACAAGTTTAGACATGTGAAAAAAGAGTCATACTCGGTGGAAAGAAGTTCCAAAGCCAACTCTGAGTGGATAGACCAAGCATATAGACATTGAAAACAATTTTCTGTACACCTAGATAAGAGTTTGCCTAATCTCTCAATTGCTTCAATGGACATGAACTGCCAATTCAGAAGGGATTTTTTAAATAGAGTAGCCACTTTTCCTTAATCCATCATAGCTTCTTGTATGAAAATTATTCGAGGGGAGTGAACCTCAAGTAATCTCCTATTGTTCAATTTTTTTGAGGGATTGGCCAACCCCTTGTAGTTCAGAGACATGATTTTCATTTGGATACCCTTTGTGGGGCATTTTCTCTAAGAGCCCTAATTATAGACTTTTGTTTCCCAAATCAAATTTCTAAATTTATCTCTTTTTTAGCAATGGATGGAAAGTTTTTTCTTCCTCACATTGAGATTTTTGGGGATCCATCTGCAAATGAGCCCAAATTACCTCCTTCATTGATTAGAGGTTGCTTAGAGGACACTAGAATAAAGAGGTAAGGAAGGGAGTATTGGGAGCATAAGTAATAATAGGAGGAAGGGGGAGGGGAGGGAATATTTTATTTTGGAAAATCTGGAAGGAAAGCTAGCATTTGTATGGGGAAGAAAGAGGGAAATTAAGGGTTTGGGGGTTGTAGGAAAGAAGCAGTGAGGAGATAGGGAGGGAAAGCCACATGAAAAATGCCCTATATTCACTAAAGGATTGTGGAGGGGAAAGAGAGACCTCTAGGGGGGCAAGAAATAGGTTGAGAAAATTCAGTAACAACAAGGGAAAAAGGGGGAACATTTTCCATACATGTTGAGGGAAGTCCCTTATATGGTATTAGGGATTGAAATCAAGATAGGAATTTGTGTGTGTTGAGAGGAGACAATAAGAGATTGGATGTATTGTTCAAGGGGTATTAGGGATTGAAATCAAGATAGGAATTTGTGTGTGTTGAGAGGAGACAATAAGAGATTGGAGGTATTTTTCATTTGAGGAAGGATGAACAACCATGTTCTGCACTTTCTAGACCCATTTCTACTTGGGCTTGTCGAAGAGACAATCCTTTCCCAAATGTCCATATGCATGACAACACTCACATTTGAAAGGAATTCCCTTATAGCCTATGACCCGCCAATGTGTCAGCTAACCAAATTTGATGAAGATTACATCCAATAATCTTGATGATAGATATGGGCCCACCAAGATACAAGCCATGCCCATTTAGGCAGCATATTGGAAAGAGAGATCCACCTCATAAAAGAAACCTAAGATATTCCCAATATCCTTGAAGACGTATTCAGACCAGAATGTGAGGAGAAGACCTAGTAACTGATCTGAAATTGGAATAACAACTAGCTTTTCATATTGAGTATCAAAATCTAGATTCCATCTTTTAGTAAATATGGCTTAAGAACTTCAGTGCCATCCTTTCTTGAGGATTTTCCTCACATCATTTCAGGATTTTGCTATCCATCCCTTTCAACCCTTAGCTAGAATCAGACAATTAGGGGAGTAACCTAGCAGCTTGGCAAAATTTCCAGCAGTTTAAGTTTGCAATGATGTTGTTGACATTCTTTTACTCACAAACTTGCTGATGATGGAAGACTCCCCCAACTTGGAGATTTGTTTAACATGACGTCCCTTCCTAACACTAGACTAGGTTCCTCCATCTTTCGCTTAATGCATTTCTTTTTTTGCCTAGTGGGTTCTATGACAGGTGGAGCGTTAGGAGTAGGTTGCTACATAGGAAGGTTGCAACTATTAAACGTCTTTGGGTTAGGAAATGGCTAAGAGAATTGGTTTTTGGAGGGGGGAAGGGGAAGGAGGGATAGTAAACCAATAGAAATAGAGGAGATGATACATGATATATATCGAGGAACTCAATGTCCAACGTGGTTCAAGGAGAATGAGGCCTAAACTGTTAGGAGTTGATTGAGGGAGGATGTCTAGGAGTAAGGGTTGGTCTTGTTCACCTGCTACAGTAGCTCTAACATTTGCAATGTGTTGTAATAATGGATCCATTGAGTGTGATGAGAGGGTTGCTATCCGAGGGAGGTTCACAAGGTCATGTGTGCATAAGGGAAATCTGCTTGCATTCATAGTAAAGGAGTTAAAAGCCGCGATGAGGGCCAAAACTAAATTTTCCATGGAGATATGCTTTCCACTTTCTAATATGAGGAAGACATGCATTTAAAAATGTATTAATAACAAACAATACATTCTAATGTGGACAATGTGGCCATAAATACAATAATTCAGTGTTCATATAGAGTAAAATATTTCAATGTCAACTATATGTATAACATATAAATAACCGATTATTTATTTATTTATTTATGGTTAAAGCATTTTATTAGTTTGTTGCTCAAAATGATGTGTAATTGATTTAAAAATGTCTTAATAACAAAAAAACATTTTAATGTGTACAATGTGGCCATAAATAAAATAATTCAAAGACCATGTAGAGTAAAATATTTCAAAGTCAACTATGTGTATAATATATAAAGCAATTGAAAATAAATTTTTTCTTATGGTTAAATCACTTTATTGGTGTTTTGCTGAAATGAAGGAGATGTGTAATTCCTTTTATGCTTAATAGGGAGTTGACACATAGTGTATACATAAAACTAGTATAGATTCATCTTAACCCTAGATTTATCAAGTACCGAATCTTTAAAAATATAAACTTTTCTTTAAATTTTACACTCTAAAAAAATTTGCATCTCAAATAATTTGATCCTTCTTAACACTTAATAAATTCAGAATTCAAATAAATCTATTTTAACATATATAAACCTCTAAATAAAATTAGCTTAATCCAATTAAATATTAAAATTTAAAAAAACTAAAAATTATTCAAATATCAAAATAAAATTTAATAAGTAACAAGAACATAATGAAAAAAAATCACACAATAATAAATCAAAATGCAAATTTGAAAAAAGAATGGGATTTTTTTTTGCAATCACAACCTTACAAATAACCATAATTTAATCCTAAATTGAAAAATAAATTAACCACATTGTTTATCAACTTATTTAAAAAAATATTATTTTATCAAAAACATTAAAAATCTATAATATATTTGATGTTTTTAGGAAGAAAAGCTTTTACAATTTTTTTTAAAACTCCACTCAAGTTCAAACAAATAAGAAAGCATATAGCAAAAATGGAAATGAAATGATATTTTAGTATTATGAGAGTATGGGACCATGAGACGAATCTGCTGCCATAACTTTTTTTTTTCTTCATTTGACTATGGGACGATTTTGGTGTTTTGTTTGAAATTTTGCTTAGTCGAGAGTCATGCCAGGCCACGATGGCTAATTCAGACGATTTTGACCTGCAGAAGGACTCACGGTCATGGCCGCAGCTATCGTGATCCTGCCCATAAGTTTGCACCCCTCGCTAATCAAATATAACCTACTGTAATACATTCGAACCTCTCGTATAGTGGAAGGAGGGGCAGTATAAGTATTCGATCCCGCGACATGGGGGAAAAGGATCGTATTTTGCCCATGGCAGTTGGGGATGTAAACAAAGACGAACCGCTCTGGAAGAGCGACGGCATGACCAAGCGGGGCGCCATGGCAGCCATTACTTACATGACCTGCGCAGGTTCTTTCTTAAAATCCCTATTATCCTTACGATTCTAACTGTAAAATAATAAATTCAACAGTTCTCTATGTGCCAATCTCAATGATAGTTTCAGCGCTAGTTATCTCTCTACATATTTTAATAATTCTTTCTAGCAAATCTGAAATAATCTGAAATTATTTTTTCGAAATTCAGAATAGTCTTAAAATGATTTTATTTGAGGTTTTCCACTTATTCAAAACTCTTTCTAGTCCCTCGCAGGACTCGGATATGACACTGCAAATGGCAGAGGCAGTTTAACATACGGTTTCCGAAGGCAAATTGTTTCTAATTTGATTAAAATTTTATTTTTAATATTTTTCTCAAGTAAAACTTCTTGGGAAACCATGTGCACTTCTCTACATTTTGCCGGTGGTGCCCTGTGTAAACTTGTGGAAGTTGATTTCTCTGCCTGACCTGGTAGGGATATTGAGTGAGGTAGCAACAGAAGCAGCCAGCCCAGGGGATTGGCGCAATATCTCTTGCAAAGCACTCAACTACACGAGCTATCCCCCAGACTTATAGAGATTTAATTACATGGAAACCTGAAAATTTTATAAATATTTGTGACTCAAGAAAATTTGTACATTTTTGTCAAATTCACATTACTCAGAGGCTGTTATAGATAAAGTAATTTCTGTAAAATATATTAAAGTAATGGCTAAACTAAATAAATTATGCTATATGGATTGGAATAAACTTCTTAAATTTCTCGTTTGATGCTCCAAATAAATTTCTAAAAATACTTCTTTAGGTGTCCCAAGAGAGTATAGATATGTGCAGGAGTTGGTCAGACTTTAGTTCACTTAATCTTAATGCAAAACAGTAACAGAGTGTAGTGCAAAATGACCAAATTCTGATAAGTGACTTATCTCAAATTTACGAGCAATGAGACATGGTTCAAAGATCGCTTCACAAAGATCTCTATCTGTGATTACAGTAGGTAAGATAAGACGTTTCATTAATGTGCAGCAAACGACCATAAAAATAGGTCAATGGGAATAAAGGAATACATTCTGTAGAAGCATAAAGTGGGAGTACGAAAGCAACTCCTATATCAATGCTATAAAAGAAAGAAGAAATAAAGATAAAGATCTAATTATCTAGCTAAAAGAGAATATAAGAGAAAATGTAGGTGCAAGAGAGGTGCTCAAAACTGAAAACTAGGTGTTGAATAAAAGAGAGGATGTCAAGAGACGTCAGAGCTGGATGATGAGGACATGTGAGGGGACTGAGAGGCAGTCTCCACATTGGAGTCATCATCGCTATGAAAGGGATATCTGTTGGTTTATGATATCCACTGGGGAGTGAGCAGGGTTGAGGGGGCTTGGTAGCATGATCCCAGGTTAGTACAAGAGGAAGGAAACCCTACTCTATGGGGAAGAAACTTCACATGGAACCCTAACTACTCGATCAAACTTGGTGAGTAGTGGTTTGGACATGAGAACCCGACTTTGTGATTGCCTAGAGCTGATATGTTTTTTGGACAAATGGTGTCTGTCTTGTGGCATGGAGTGACAACTCCTTCTTGGTATCGAAGAGGTTAGTCTATGCCTTGGGGGGGAGTATTCAAGAGGAAGCTTGTCTCATTGACTTGGAATATGAAGTAGCATGGATCTTTGCTTCACACTTCTTGCTCCAATCAAGCAAGACCATCGAGAAGGAGGGGATCCTCTTGGGGTCTTAGAAGTTTGGATAGGGGTCGGTTGGGGTGGGGCATATAGAGATTGAGATGTGTTTGAACACTTCTCTTATGAAGACAACAAGACATCTTTGGTCCAGGCAATGAAAGAAAGTTGAAAGGAGGGTCCCAAGTCTCGAAATAAGTACTAGTATCTCCCCTTTGATCTCATCGTAGATATGTCATTAGAAAATGATATGCTTCTTTGTCTCTGGCTCGTGTGAACAACATAATTGGCAAACCTGGTTAAACCATGGGATGTGGTGATTGGTCTCATCCTGGAGTTGGTGACAGCCAATTTGGAACTGACCAAGGGTGATCATGAGGACATGAATCTAGTGTCTTCACATATATTGAGCTCAGGTAATAAGTTCGTCTCTTAGCTCTAGAAATTGCTTAGAATAAAAGGTCGTCTTTGGGCCAGGATCCTCAAATGTGTGCTCTAGGAGTCTTGAATAAATCATTTGTAATGTCCTCTCTGATTTCTTGGTTCAAATCCTGCTTAGATGATAGGAAATGACCTAGTGCATTTAGAGAGTACTTGAAAGGGGGGAGATGGTATGTAGAGATGGCCATAGATTGAAGTAACCAAGAAGCATTTGAGGACCAACAATAAACATGCCTTGGGGGGTCAGCTAAGGCAATAGTGTTAGAAGAACAAAGTGCTAGATAGGGATAATGTTCCCTTCTAGAGGCTGGGTCCCTAGAGGTCCGAATTTTGTGAAGGAACAAGATCAGCAAGAAGATGGCCTCAAGGCCTAAATGCTTTCCATTTTCTTGCAACACTCTGATGTGATATTGCAAATTTAGTAGACTTCGTTCATGATCACTAAAATTTAGGTTAGTTTTGCACTAATTGTTTTCTTCTTGTTGGATTTTTTTTGTGTTAAAAGAAATGACTACATATTCTATTAAGAAAATTGGTTTGGAGGCTATTACCTTTTACAATTTTTTCCATGAAATTCACATTGTTCTAGCCATCTGGTCCAAAAGTTCAAAATATGTCTATCTATGTTGTCCTCTATTTTGTAACTTACTATAGTAAACTGATGGATTCCATAGATTCTCCAAAAAACCCCTCCAAAACTAGAAATCTACATAACATTGATAAAATCTAACTAAAAAAAGAGGACTACATAATCCCCAAAACTTGGTTCCCTTGCGCTTCTTCTTCTATCTCCTTGTTTTAAGAGGGATTGCCTTCCTGTGTGCCTGTTGGAACATTGCTTTTGCCATTGCAACCACCAGACAAGTCTTTAAGAGGCGACCCGAATTCCATTCGCTTTGTGCTATTGTCATTCAAGGGAACTTGGTCCTCTGCACCATGCCCATCTCCCCTGTGCAAATTGTCCAAGCGAAATTCCACCATGTCCATGGCCATCTGAAGCCTGTCAAGTTTGAGTTCAAGCAAATTCATTTGACGAGCCATCAAATTGTTTTGAGCCCTCGCTCTTGCCGAGAAGAACTCTGCATGACACGAAATTAATGATATGATAAACTCAAGTGATTCTACCATTCTTGCAAGGGTTGGGCCAAAGTCTTCCTCCCCACCTCTCAAAGAATTCTCCATCATATAGAGCCAACTCTAGAAACGATGGCGAGCTTGATTAATGCAGTTCCTTAATTCCCGTTCACCATAATCAGGAGTCCCCTGACTTCTTATATATACCATCATACTTTCCCATTGTGATTCTGTCTCATTCCATCACACATTAATGAAATCATAACTCTCCAGAACACGACTTGCAGAGTTCATTATGGAAGTCGGATGAATCTTCCGGAAATCGAAGAAAATGGGTCCGTCAACTTGAGAATTGATATTGCAGAATGAAATTTCACACAAGCTACCTGCTCCAGTTTCCTTATCCACACTACTCCATCTGTCTTGTTTCCTATTCAAAGGGACGTTCTTTTCCCATATGTCAAAAATGACATGAGTCTCCATATCTTTCTAAGGCTTTTGCTGCAAATGTTTGAGACCGCCTACTTGATTATGCACTATAGAATTAAATACGTTGATCCACCTCCAAGCCCCCCGCTTTGCTTGCCCTGAGGATTTAACCAATTTAACGTTTTCTCTCATTTTTATGGAATGTCTTTGATTATAATAATCTTGTTTTCAGATTTTATTTCTCCTTGTGATAGCTGCAAACCTTGGCTAGCCATGGAATCGACAACTTCATTTAAATTCCTTCTTATATGATAAGAGGCTATTGAATCAAATGTTTCAACCAACATCTTAATTCGATGAAGAATGGGAAGGGGGAACTTTTCATCGTTCTTCTTGTTAAATTTTACAGATTTTAAATTTAATTTTTGAGATCATAGACCATAGAAGATAGTCAATGAACAACAAGACACATGATTTGGTCCAAGACCAGGGAAAAACCCCACTACGGGGGAAAACCCTTTTAAATTGCTCTTCTATTAGATCGTCTTCAAATGTTTAGTAGAGATACATAATCAGAGTACAAAACCCCTTTTACAAATAACAGTAGTAACAACCCTTTTTAATATGACAACTTCAAAATACCACCACAAGCCTCCAAAGGCTTCCAAAACAAGAGTAGTAGACACAAGTGCGTGAACAAAGTGCACAAGTGTGAGAGCTAAATACTGAGAGCAATATTCTCCAAATGCAAGATCAGAATGCTACTGAAGCAAGGGAAATATACCAGCAATCAAACTCTGGTGCGAAAGCAATATCAAGAACATAATATCTTTGGAGTGAGAGCAATACAAGAGCTAAATACTTTTGGTGCGAGAGCAATACCAACTTTGGAGCGAGAGCATTAACAACAACAAATAAGAAAAACAGAAACCATTGGTGTGAGAGCTGAATGAGAGCAATATTCTTCTGATGCAAGAGCGATATAAGAGTAATGATAACTCTTGAATGTGAGATCAACCAACTTCAAAATGAGAGTAATATGATCCTTTCAGTCAGTAGATGCAAGATAATAATAAGCCTCTATGCGAAGAGGTCTAACCAAAAATATGAGAGAAATATCCTCCAATTGCGAGAGCTGTAGCTTGAGAGTTCTGAGATCTGTTAATAGATCTGCCAGATAATAGATTTGACAAACAATAGATCTGCCAAATAATAGATCTCCCAAACAGTAGATTTGCCAAACAATAGATCTGCCAAATAATAAACAATAGATCAATGTAAGGGCTTGATCACAAATGCGAGAGCTTGATCACCAATGCGTGAGAGAGATAAATCACCAATGAGAAAGCTAGATGAATCACCAATGCAAAAGCCAGATAGTTTGAGCACCAAAACGAGAGAGAGAGAGAGAGAGAGAGAGAGAGAGAGAGAGAGAACTCGATGATCACAATGATGCCTTCCTTGCAATATATAGAAAATTTTGAGGCAAAATCCCTACCTTGAATTAAGTGTTTTGGAAGCTCCTAGAGTGATCCATTCGAATTGGATAACTTAAGTGATTTTATTTTGCACATGTCTAATTGCTTTATAAAATACTTTTGCTCTTATGTAAAATAATTTGCTCTTGAGAAATAATTCGTTTCAAGGGTGAAAGGAGTTAACCACATAAAGTGATTTCTAGGGAAATTTCTCCCTCGTTGCTCAAAATTCAACACTTCCTACATTTGGACACTTGTTGAATAACAAATTTTGAATCTCTGAAAACTGATAGATGATGGACTTCTTTGGAGAGCGCAAGGTCCAGAACTTGCCACAAGGCCAGGTACTCAACTTGATTGTTTGTTGCAACACCTAATCCCCATGCATATTGAGACTCTCTTTCTTCGTCGAGGCGATAGAGAAACCCTCCCGCTCTAGCCTCCCTGATTGGGTTTTTTTTAATAAATAATTTTAGAGAGATTTAATTCTACACACATCTTACAAATTTTATAAATAATTGATACTCCAATTAAATGTCCAAAATCACCTTGGTAGGTGTCCCAAGAGAGCATTGATATGTGCAGGAGTTAGTGAGAGTTTAGTTGACTTCAATCTAAATAGAAGTTAGTAATAGCCTGCAGTGGAAAATGGTTAAATTGTAATAAAGAACTTATGTCAATTTTACAAGCATGGGAAATGGCCCAAACGCCGCTTCACAAATATCCCCTCTATGATTAAAGTAGATAAGGTAGATTTATTAATGTCCAACAAATGACCACAAAAGTAGGTCAATAGGAGTAAAAGAGGGTATCTAGTATAACTATAAATTGGGAGCGTGCAAGGAACTCCTATATTAATGCAATACTAGGATAAAGTATAAAAAGATAAAAATCTAATTATCTAGCTAAAAGAGAATATAATAGAAGGTACAAGCACACGATGAAGAGAGATGTTTAAAATCGAAAATTAGGTATTCAATAAAAGATAGGATATCAAGGTACACTAAGGTGATTATTGAGGATGAGTGAAGGAACTAAGAGGCATTCTCCACATTGAATTCATCAACCATTGTGAAATGGCCGATTGTAATATACCAAATAAGTAGTGTCAAATAATTATAATTAATAATTAATAAGTAATGTTGGCGGGTTACATCTTTGGTCATGTCCTTCTGCCTTTGATTAATGATCAATTCATCATTATATATATGTATATATGTATTAAATTGATATCTGATTTCCTGCAAGTTGATATTAGAGCTAGTTCTTGGTGGTGTTCATTCCCTTCTCTATTGCATCCACCTCACGCTCACTTCGTTGTTGTGTCCATGCTTATGTTTATGCTCATGTTGTCTTCTCTACTACTTCCACTCTCATGCTCCCTTCTTAGCTGTATACCCATTGCTATATCTTTTATTTTTTTCATATGTGGTTCACAATCCCCGAAGATTAGTGATCGCTATGTCCACAAAATAATTGTACTAGGCATATCTATTAGGAAGGATCACTACCTGCCGGCTCAACCACGAAGCCTGATCCCGAGAGTGTCGAGAGAATTAAACTCATGACCAAATAATAACATAGGTGCTTTAACGACAGGGACTCGACCAACTGAGTTAACCCTCGGGGCTAATACCCATCACTATAAACTCAACGATCCATTCCTTTTCCTTACCCATTCCTCTTCGTTGCTTCCTTGTATACTTGGGTATCCGTTCCTCCTCGCATCCCCAATACACTATTTATTAACTTGAATTCAAATAGATATAAAACTAGACAGAGAAATTCTTCATGTTTCTCAATGAGGTAGACATAGAATTCCAAAAAATTCTTCAAGGATATTGGTGATCTAAGCATTACATTACTTACCAAAGACTTCAGTAGTGAGTTAAAAGAATTAAAAGATTTAATAAGGAAAATTTTTAGCAACCTTCTGAATGTAGATATAAAAAATTAAAGGCTTTGGTGGATGATATCTCCAACAAGCTAAGTGGTCTTAATACAAGTCTTTTTAACACAATTTCTCAAAAATTCAATAAAATAGACGATTTTTCCAAAGGACTTTAATTCGTGGAACATGGATTGAATAGCCGAAATTCACACTCTCCTATTCATCTAATTTTGGTTCCTTTAATGGATTTGCACACAAACTAAAAATTGATGTACCCAAATTTGACGAAGAGGATGATAGAAAGACCTTAAGATGGATAATTGACTCGAGTGCTATTTTGAGTTGCAGCAAATGTATGACATTGAAGAAAAATAAATTTTGCGTCATTGCACCTAGAGAGATTAGCATGTGATTGGTTCTTGTAGTGGCATTGAAAGGCCCGGTCAAGAAATTTTTATACATTTAGAAAACATTTTTTCAAGAGGCTTCAAAACATCAAAGAAAATGAAGTTTTTTCCGTTCTCACTTGATTACAATAGTTGGACTTGGTGGATGGGTTTTTAAATGATTTACACGTTGGCTACTCGCTTTCCTGATTTACTGGATGATTATCTCTTACAAATTTCCATATTAGGATTGAAATAAAACATAAAGAATGAACTCAAAGTGATAGATATAAATGACATAGAGCAAGCATGACTAAAGGCCAGAGTTGCTAAAGAAAAACTAATGTCCTTGCAACAAGTAACTTGGTCCCACTCTAAGAGATCGAGCCCAAAGTGCATTCCCTCTAATAAAAGGATTCCACCATCTAATGTAAAGGTTGGCAACATTTTGTGCTTTAGATGTCATGCTCCCAATTGGAGGTTAGACCACAAATGCAAGAAAATAAATTCTATCTATGCGAAGTACTAAGTGATAACAATAAGGAGATAGGGAATTTGTCTCCATTCGACATTGATTTAGAAAATTCAAATGAAGAGTCTAAAAATTCTAAAAGATCTAGCTATCAAATTCCATTCCAACACTCTTTTTAACATTTTGGGCTACATTAAAAAGACAAGAGTAATCGTGTCAATAGATAGTGGAAGTTCTCATAATTTCGTTGATACTAAATAACAATTAAACATGTTTGTTTATCCCCCTTCTGACCTCCAAGTTGCAATTCCACGAAATAAAGTTACCTTGTACATGGGTAAATGTCATATGGTAAAATTGTCAATCAATGATTACCAATTATAATCCCCCATCTATGCCATGGAAATGGGGGGAGTGGATGTAGTATTTAGAACCCATTGGTTGTCCATGATTGGTACAATAGGGTTAAACTTACATTAACAATTCCCAAAGTTCTTTGAAAATGGGAGGAAATACAAGTTTTATGGAACTAAATCCCACCCCTCAAAATAGTTTGATATAGTAGAATGGAGAAGATGGTTAAGAAAGGAGCCCAAGCTTATATTTTCCACTATTATTCAATGGAGGTGGCCTTTAATGAAATTGATGTTCTTGTTACCCACTAAAAGTGGGTAACCCATAGTAGAAAAATTTTCCCCTTATTTCACTGTCAACTAGCCAGTAGCCTTATGATGGTCTTCAAATGGCATTATGCCAGAGTGCTCCACTATTGCTCTAGTCAATGCTCTCATGCATTTAACCTTCTTCTTGAAGGAAGGTGGGTTATCTTTCTTTTTTTAATCTGTCAGAACGAATAAAGCGAACTTTGGTTATATAAAATATATTAAAGCTTACATAGTCAATGTTTATAATTCACCTTGGATCATATATATATATATATTGGAAACAACAAAAGCAGATCCTATATCTATATATATATTGCCTCCACACACAACATCAATAATAGGCACTAATTATGAAATTATGAGCAACAAAGTATTCATCACCAGGAATCCATCATAGCATTGTGTTAAATTTGGACAACTAGGTCCAAACTCCATGTTCTGATGCTCAGATTAAGAGGCTAATATTTTTGTTGGATTCCTCTTTCTGAGAGGTGTAAAATCCATATAAAAATAGTCTTAATCCGATGAGCAGAACTTATATTGTGAATTTATTATTCTTAATAAATTATATGTGCAAGGTCAGCCAGTTTTGTAATGTAGGCTCACATGCCCAACAGATGTGTCACACACCCTCATTGATGGATATATATACAGGAAAAGTTGGAGAGAATTTTATCACAACTCAACTCACATCTTCCTCTCTCATCTTAGAGAGTACGCTACCTGGAGGACGAATTTCAGCCACACGTGGGAAGGACGAAGAGGACAGACCGTACGGATTTTCTGCTGCTAGGGTTTCGCAGAAAGTTTGACCAGCGTTGACTTTGGTCAACGCTTGGTCCAATCAAGCTGAAAATTGGTGGAAAGTTCGATTTTTGAAGGCCGTACTATCTGGCACAAAAATCGAGGTCAAAGGGTTGACCGTTTTGCTGCTGCGATGACTTTTAGCTTGCTGCCCCTGCGTTGACTTTTCAGGACAACGTTGACTTTTTGTAGAATTGACTTGGGTTGACTCATCTACTAGTTGGAGGGATCTTGTGACACATCTGGGCTGGCTGACCAAAGGAGACTTTGCTGGTTGAAGCATCCTGTTGACCGTCGAAACGAACACACACATTTTTCTTGTTTCTGATTTGTCTTCTGTAAGATCTGCTTATATGTTCTATCTGCATTTTGCTTAACTACTTGTATGATTGCTGTGAGAAAAGTGAAATTGCTCTTAGCATAGAACATCTCCAAAACTTTACATGGTATCAGAGGTGAGGTGAAGACAAACTCTATCTATAGCAATCATCATCGAAATAATCATGCCCTAATCGAAGTCAATGGATGCCTTTGTGTCGCTGTACATAGAGGATTATATACGCTATCAATGATATACGTTGTAACGGAAAGATATACAGCGCAGCTGTAGAGGATATGTTTAGGCAGTAAAGGAAGCCGCAGTCATAAGGACATGAGGCTGCAGTCATGAAGAGTCAAGTCGTAGTGATGAAGAGGTATCTGCAGGCTTAAGGCTCTGGCCAAAGTGCGAAGAGGAGTATTTCTGTGTCTTTTGTTTATGATCTGATTGGCCAAGTAAGGAAGGAGGCTAGTTGAGCTTGTAAAGAGGAGTTCTGAGCATAAATGCAAGGGTTATTCTCTATGCACAGGCCGTTGAGTGATTTTGAGTTTTACAATGGGACAAAAGTCTGTTTTGAGAGGGCCGAGAGGCCCAGCAAGGAGCAGGAAGAAGGCCGCAGTACCCTTGACCATCAACGTAGGAATTAAAGAGGTTTGAAGGCTGTATAGTGGGTTGTCGTAGAAGCCACAGAAAGCCCTAACCAGGGCCGAAATTTCAGGGTCCTGTGCATTGGTCAAAATGTAGTTGTGGACAGAAATATGACGTCTATCACAGGTATGTGCTTGTCTTTTATAATGATGAATTTGCCAGATACTATGGTCCAGATTAGACAGTTTGCAATTCTGGTATAATGGGCTGTAAGAAGATGCTTGGTAAAGCTCCAAGTATAGTCCCTTGAGAAGGACAACAAGGGCTGTTAGAAGGTAGATGATTTGGAGTCTTAAAAATGGATATATGGAAGAGCTTAAGGGTAGTCAAGTGGGCTTATTATCAGACCCCATCTTCTGTACGTATGACAGTGAAATATGACAATATGACAGAGTTTTTGACAGTGATCTTCTGCACTCATTGTAGTGTCACTTACTCTTATAACAATTATGCATAGCAGTGATATTGTTCTCTTGACAAATGGAGATGATATATGGAAGAGATATTTGTTCCTATGACAATAATGTTTGGGCAGCGACTTTAGTGATATTTGGACAATGTTTCTTGATGTATGGAAGTGATTCTTGTATGACAGTGATTTATATGGCTGTGATGTGACAATGATATATAGGACAGCATGATGATGATGCATAGGCAGCATTATAAGATCATGAACATGAAGGGCTGCCTGATTTTGGAAATAATCATAAAGGTGTATGTAAGGGCTGAAGGAAAACATACAAGGGGACCTTTCCCCTCAAGTGTCACAAAGACATCTGAGATATTGCAACTGGTCCATTCTGATCTTTCTGGTATGTTGCCTGTAACATCCCTGGGGGGATGTTCTTACTATATGACATTTACTGATGACTTCTCTCGCAAAACCTGGATATACTTCTTGAAAAAGAAGGATGAGGCTTTCATGTGGTTCCGTACCTTCAAAGCCTTGGTGGAAAATATGACCGGAAAGAAGATCAAGATTTTGAGGACTGACAATGGCACTGAATATGAGTCAAATGAGTTCAAAGACTTCTGCAGAGAAGCTGGCATTAAGAGGGAGACTACCACTGCACTCTCTCCACGTGTTTGGGTTTTGTGGATAGAGAGATCTAGAGGAGAATCCGCAGTTCTAAAGAGCCCTCATACGCTGTCCCAAGAGGCCCTTACACGCTAAGAATAGGAGCCCTAAATCTGCAGTATATTGGGCCCTAAATCTCTGTTTTATTGGGTGCAGGTAAGGGCATTTCCAGTGAAGGAAGAGGGGACGTTTAGGTCACTCCTATGACTGTTTTGGAGTGAAAATTAACCAGCAGAAAGGCCTCAATAAAGGAGACAAAATTCTGGGTTGATTTGAATATTATGTGCGGGCTGGAAACTCTGTTTCAGCAGGCCGTGGGTACAGGAAGCCACCTGTGGTAGGCCGCAGGCCCTTACCCCACTGAAAAGGCATTGAGTGGGACTGTTTTGGGGCTAGATTGAGCCCTAATCAACAGCGTGGATGCAGAGGACTTATACAAGGGTAGCACATAGTTTTTGAAGGCTGTTTGGTGACTTGGTTAAGGGCTGTTGCAGCATATGGATGCCCTAACCAGTCACAATTAGGAGCAGCAGCGAAAACAGATTGGAACAACAATTTATGCCTTGTGTTGGGTCAAGGAATTTGATCAGTTTTGGATCAGATGGTTGGGCAACCTGTGGGAGCAAATTTGGAGGCTTGATTGGGTGATCGTAAGCCTCAATTAGTGCAGATCTGACTGTGTTGTAGTGTTGCAACGTGATGATGCAAAGGCAGCATGGGTAGCATGCAACGTGATGATGCATAGACAGCAAAGAAGATATGAATCTCCACTAGGAGTATATTACAATGAAAAGACCATATCTGTCATTCTTGTTGATTTGGGGTAGCAATGTGATGCTGTATAATGAGAGCAACATTACAGTCATTGAGGTGCAGATCCATGATGATTGAGAATTGACTATGACGATATATTTGCACCTGTGGCTCGATATACCACCATCCGATCCATCATAACCCTTGCTGCTACGCAAGGATGGAGTCTTCATCAGATGGATGTCAAGACCGCTTTTCTGCATGGTGCAATAAAGGAAGAGGTGTATGTAGAACAACCTCTGGGATTTGAAGTTCAAGATCGAGACACTTATGTCTGCAGGTTGAAGAAAGCCCTCTATGGGTTAAAGCAAGCACCCAGAGCTTGGTATGAGAGGATGGATAGTTACTTGATGAAGCTGGGCTTCACTCGAAGCAATGCTGATCCAAACCTTTACTTTAAGGTTGTGGAAGGAAAGCCTCTCATTCTAGTGCTGTATGTGGACGACCTCTTCCTGACAGGTGGTGACCCTCTCATTCATCAATGTAAGAGGGAGCTTGCTGCTGAGTTCGAGATGAAAGACCTAGGACTGATGCACTATTTCCTAGGCCTAGAGGTCTGGCAGAGACCTGGAGAGATTTTCCTTTCTCAAGGAAAGTATATTGTGAAGCTTCTGGAAAGATTTGGGATGGTGGACTGTAAGTCCAGGTCGACACCAATGGAACTCAACTTTAAGAAGTTGAGTGGCAGCGCTGCAGGGCCTATCTTGGCCAATCCTACTGAGTATCGTCAACTCATAGGAGCTTTGATGTTCTTAGTGAACACCCGTCCCGACATATGTTTTGCAGTGAATACTTTGAGCCAACAGATGGTTGAGCCTCATCATTTTCACTGGGTTGGTGCCAAGAATCTTTTGAGATATCTTCAGGGCACGATAAACCATGGGCTGAGATACACTGCCGGGAGTGTGATACTCCGGGATATACTGATGCCGATTGGGCTGGCAGTGTGGTGGATCGTAAGAGCACATCTGGATGCTGTTTCAATCTTGGTTCTGCTTCGATCTCATGGATGAGCAGGAAGCAAAAGTCGGTGGCTTTGAGCACCGCGGAGGCCGAATACATTGCTGCTAGTATGGCCTGTTGTGAAGCAGTTTGGTTGAGGAAGCTCTTTAGTGAGCTGTTCCAACATGTGCTAGATACCACTGTAATACTCTGTGATAATCAGAGTGGGATTCGTATGACTGAGAATCCTGTGTTCCACGACCGATCCAAGCATATTGATATCAGGTACCACTTTATCCGGGATATGGTACAGCGAGGCGCCGTAAGGCTCGATCATATAGGAACTGATGAGCAGGTCGCGGATATTCTCACTAAGCCCCTGGGGAAGGTCAAGTTCCTAACCTTCCGTGAGAGTCTTGGTGTCGTGGAAAGACCCTATGATGTGGGTCCTGTTGGACGATGAGCTCTGGGAGCTCTGGGGGGCTTTGGGGATAGCTTCTCGAAGCTATAAGCACTCATAATGCTTCTGCCCCACCCTTGTGATTATTGAGCTGGTTCGCCACTCGTTTAATCTGTGCCCCGTATGCATCCTACCCATTGAGTTCAGGGCTCATGGGAAGTACCTCTCATTTGGCGAATGAGGTGTGGAAAAGCTAGAGACTATTAGCAAAGACTGATGGACGCATCAGAGATTGCCGTACTCTCTATCTAGGATGGCATGGTCCAACCTCTTGATCTGGGATCAAGATTTGTGAGGTCTGGGACCTCTGGACTGATTATGTCAGTCGGGGAATGATGTCTTTGTGACTGACCCACTTCTGTTCTGAAATAAAGAAGCCAGCAAAGCAAGTTTCGGCGGGATGACTCACGATGTTGATTGCACTAATAAATGGAGTTCTCCCTAGTTGAGAGGGAGTGTTAAATTTGGACAACTAGGTCCAAACTCCATGTTCTGATGCTCAGATTAAGAGGCTAATATTTTTGTTGGATTCCTCTTTCTGAGAGGTGTAAAATCCATATAAAAATAGTCTTAATCCGATGAGCAGAACTTATATTGTGAATTTATTATTCTTAATAAATTATATGTGCAAGGTCAGCCAGTTTTGTAATGTAGGCTCACATGCCCAACAGATGTGTCACACACCCTCATTGATGGATATATATACAGGAAAAGTTGGAGAGAATTTTATCACAACTCAACTCACATCTTCCTCTCTCATCTTAGAGAGTACGCTACTTGGAGGACGAATTTCAGCCACACGTGGGAAGGACGAAGAGGACAGACCGTACGGATTTTCTGCTGCTAGGGTTTCTGCTGCTAGGGTTTCGCAGAAAGTTTGACCAGCGTTGACTTTGGTCAACGCTTGGTCCAATCAAGCTGAAAATTGGTGGAAAGTTCGATTTTTGAAGGCCGTACTATCTGGCACAAAAATCGAGGTCAAAGGGTTGACCGTTTTGCTGCTGCGATGACTTTTAGCTTGCTGCCCCTGCGTTGACTTTTCAGGACAGCGTTGACTTTTTGTAGAATTGACTTGGGTTGACTCATCTACTAGTTGGAGGGATCTTGTGACACATCTGGGCTGGCTGACCAAAGGAGACTTTGCTGGTTGAAGCATCCTGTTGACCGTCGAAACGAACACACACATTTTTCTTGTTTCTGATTTGTCTTCTGTAAGATCTGCTTATATGTTCTATCTGCATTTTGCTTAACTACTTGTATGATTGCTGTGAGAAAAGTGAAATTGCTCTTAGCATAGAACATCTCCAAAACTTGACACATTGTGAATGCACCAAGGAACCAGTGAACTACCGACGAAGAACCAACCAGCAACGCTAAATATGTGGGCATTGGAGGCCCATATCAAGATCCCTAGCGACAACCATGACTGGATCATCATTCACCTAGTAGGAAAATAGCCAGATTCCAGGATCTGTCCCAAACGTAGAGACTGAAATCGGATGAAACCAGGGTCCATATTCAAGCCATATTTGGACAGGGCATTCGCCTCTTGGTTGGGCACTCTAGGAACATGGGAGAAAGTGACAGTATGAAATAAGCCTTTGATCTTATGAATCCTCTTTCTCCAATGTTCCATAAGGGGAGGGGCAAAGGATGTGTGCTTGTTTATCCAATCTATCGTAACTTGAGAATCACCATATATATGGATCTCATTTAGATTCAGCCACCTAGAACAATATAGGGAAACCCAAAGTGCAATGACCTCTACCCTACTATTAGTACTGCTCCTAGCGTTCCATGAAAATTTCCAAGAGGTAACTGTGTCCGTGTTGATCATCACTTCGCATCCACAGGAAGCATTCTGGGCTGCCCCATCAAAATGGCCAGATGGTAGGATGGAGGATTGATTCTTATGTGCAATTACCCTTGGATTCTTTGGCAATGTCGGAATCCTGTATTCCATATAAAAAGCGCAAATGTGTGTAGACACAATCTCCTTTTGGAAGGGCTTGTTTTGAAAAATCTGGGCGTTCCTACCTTTCCAAATTCCCCAAACAAATATAGAAGGGAACAAACCTATTTTTTTTGGGGCCATCCATCCATATTTTGAATCATGACTCAATGGAAGTGTAGTTTTGTCATGTATAAATCCCTAATCTATGTAAAACATTTTCCCAAATGTCCTTAGCCACATTGCAATCAATAAAAAGATGCATGATACATTCACCTGTACAGTGACATAATGGACATCAACCAAGACTCTGGTAGCCTCTTTTGCGTAAATTGTCCCATGTTAGAATTTTATTTTTCCATGGAAGCCATCCAAGCAGTAGGAGTTTTTTGGGCAGTTGTAAGGACCAAGCCTCTGAGTACCAACATTTGTCAATCATGCCACCATAGGAGGAAGCAATATGGTTATATATCTTCCTAACATAAATGGGCCCGTTTGTGGATAGGTTGAACCAATACAACTTGTCTTCCTTGTCATCTAGAGTGATCCCAGCCAGGGAAAATCGCGAGATATACGTGTTCATCAAGTACTAGGGGTGGGTTATCTATCAACAAGTAATTTAACCATTTTAACAATCATGTGCTTTCATTTAATGTTATGGGCATGTTAATATGGACCACATGACAAACTAGATGATTGATCACTTTTGATTATATCCTTGTTCCCACACTTCACTTGGGTGGTTAGCCTTTGACTCTAGTCCAATGGGTCCTCCTCTAAT
Organism: Pinus tabuliformis; assembly: GCA_031772625.1. Lineage (NCBI taxonomy): Eukaryota > Viridiplantae > Streptophyta > Pinopsida > Pinales > Pinaceae > Pinus > Pinus tabuliformis. The sequence continues at coordinate 432,445,586 of CM062804.1, forward strand.
GCTTGATGGTTTAAGAAGGGCACTAATGGGGGGCACCAATTGATATACCATGTATAGGGTTATCCATACTTACCACTTTCCACTGTTCCCTATTATCCATCTCCATTCTTTGGGTTGATTGTCAATGGTCATTAGGATTGGAAACCTATATCCACATCCTTGGGTCACGGCCCAAAAACTTGGCCCTGGAGGTTGATGTAGCTAAAAGAACGATGCAAGCATATAAAGCCACAATAAATGAAAATGTAAAATGAAAAAGGTGTCTAGGACTTATTTAGCACGTGGGAAAAAGCCTAGGACGAGCTCTACCCCCTCATTAGCCATTACCTAGTTCCACAAGCATTTAATGCTTCATCTAAAATAATGGAACTCTTGAATATCCCAACCTCGATGAGCGAGAAACTGCTGCAAAGCAAGTTTGGTCTCCTAAGCTATGCACCAAAGAAAGATCAATCAATATAGAAAAAGGCGCACCAGAGGGGTGGAAAAAGCAAGTTGAGGAAAGGGGTAGCTCATGCTTTCACTATTGCTTCCTCCTTACATCATTATATTCAAGATGTTGGACGGGGACTTCCATTAGCTGGTTTCATGGTTGTGGCATATTCCTTGAAGTCTTTCCCACTCTATGACCACCTTATCACACACACCTATGGATTAATGGGTCTAACTAGTACATGTCACTCCCCTTGAGGGACGGAAATACCTAATAGAGTTGTTGACCTAATCATCCCTGACATAAGTGAGGTAACTTGCTTATAGATCTTGAGCTAGTTAGACATTTGAAGGTAAGTCTTGTGTGAAGTATTTTTGTGCCCCTAACATTAGATATGGTCCATTATAATGCTTTAATGGTTTTATGTCCCTAATGATGTTGATCCCATTTGATCTTGAGAGTTTTGTTTAGGTGGTATCGCATAACAGTAGAAATCCCTTGAGGGATGGCTTGATTCATTTCCAACACATTCTATGTTGGAAAATATGGTAGCCATGGTCGGTATTTTCATCTTGAAAAAGAAATGGAAACTTGAATTTTTTAAATTTATCTCCAAAATTATTAGGTCGGCTGAGCCCCTAAGAGGTACCCATTCAACCCCCACATGAAGGCTATATAAAGGAGATCATTTCTCCTCATTTGGACACATCAACTTGGTCTCATGCATGATCCAACGAAATTACACGAGGGCCGAAATTTTAGGAGGCCGAAATTCTAGGGAGGGCCGAAATTTCAGGGAGTTGGATTTTGACATGGCACTTGATCATGATTTTGGTTACTGGTTTGGCTATTTTTATGCTATTTGTTATTTATGATGTATTGACAAATTTGGAAACTCTCTCTCTCTCATAAGGAATAACTTTTATTAGGTTTTCTCCTTGTGGGTTTTGCCCTGGCTGTGTGCCTAATTTTATGTGTCTCTTGTCTCTTTGTTTCATGGTTACGTTACTGCTCTTTCATGTTGATGTTTTTCTTCTGTATAACCGGCTAAATGATATTGAATTCAATGCCATGTGAAACTAATGTTTAATTGATCATTGAAGTAGTTATCAGGTGAAGAAAAACTTAATTCTAGTAGGTGCCCTAGAAATTTCAACATGGTATTAGAGCTAGGTTGAACGGCAGTTTGAAGAGAAGATCAAGTTGATAAAAGTCTGGATGAGTTGATGAGAATCTGGTCATACGAATCTGGGCATTCGAATGAGAAACAAATCACAAAAGTGTTGTATCTAGTAGGCTGCACCTGAAGTATCTCCTGTAATCGAAGATCCAAATTTGTGACTATGATCATGATAAAATTTGTGAAGAAGCACTGTAATAATCTGAGGGTCAGAGGACCGTTTTTTTTTTGCAAGAAGACTGAAGTCTGTTTCATTAATCCAAACTCTAAATCTGATCTGGTTCGAGTTTAGAGGGCTGATCCATTGAGCTGAGGTCCGAGTCCTACTCAAGTTCAGTGGCATTGATCTGAAGTTTTGAGGTTAAGATTTAGGTATGTGGTATTGATTCTAAACTAAGTTCTCTGTTTGAGAATTGGTCTCTAGGCTGAGGCTTAGTCCTATCTTTGAAGGCTGAAATCTAGAAGTCTGTGGCATGCGAGCTCTCATGATTTCAAGTCAGTGTGGAAATATGCTAATCCTGCATCAAAGTTTTTTTGTTTTTGTTTTTGTGGGTTCTATGGCATTAGATATCAAGCAGGCCTTTCAATAACACTCCGTGATGCAATAAATTCTGTTGCATTCATATATGAGATCCTAGCTCCTGTGGCTCGGTTGTGAAAGGCATCACATCTCTATCATTTAAGGAACCCATTCTCTAATGAATCCTTGTAATCCTAATGCATCTTATCTCCTTGAAATATTGTGAAGTTTGTAACTGTGGATCCGAGGTTTGTCAAGCGAATTTCCTGTAGCAAGTATCTCGATGGTTCATTCAATTTATTCTATGCGGTTAGATGCGAGATTTCTGTGAAATCTGAAGCACATTCTCATGACTCATCTCTGCAATAAGTGCAAGTTGGAGGAGGTCGGATTTCTCTCATAAAATGATGAAGTAGAATAATGTCAAGTCTGAAGAAAGGTCTTATATATCGCTTTTCTATGGAACTATAACTGCAACTATGAAAAGGAATATTGTCTAAGAAATATCTTCAGACTCAAGCCCATTCAAAGTCTGCAAATTGATCCAATATTATTTCTCTTGCAAGCTCTATACTCTAAGATATAACCGATCTGACCCTTGAGGAAATCTGAGACATTTTTTGATTCAGAGATGTCATATTGATGATTTTCTGTTCCATATATATATTAAAAGGTGTCTCCTCATTGAAAAAGGAGCCGACCTATGGAATCTACTCAAAGAAATTTGAAAAATCTTCTGATCTGATATTTTTGTTTTTATGTAAGCTATTTGCAGGACCAAAAGGCTAGGATCATGAGTTTCAATGAAATTTGAAGCCTGAGGTAGGTCTTTGTTGACCTTATATGAAAAGGAAACTAAGGAAGATTGAGGAATCTTCATAAAATTGTTTTGATGCCAAGATAACTGTCTTAGTGAAAGACTCTTGACGATGATGAGAAAGGGTTTGGTCTAAGATTGGCATAGCCTGTTTTCTGGTAACAATAGATGGTTGCATGTTAAGAATTGCACATGATGTGGTACACATTCTGTCAAGATCTCTGATACTCTGAACTAATCACAGCTAGCCACATATTGATAATAACATGTTGTATGAGTTGTTGATCTGGCCCTACATTGATTGATTGCACTTTAGACTAATCATTCAACTCCAAGATATGCAATGACAAATGCTTGTCTAAGCTGGTGGATGAAATGATGTGTCAAGCTTGACCTGGTGACACATAGGATTGATATACCTCGAGTAGTTGTACATGTAAGCAAAGTGCAATAGCACTGCTTTGGCCATGTTTGAATCACGACACTCGGCAGGCCTGATCATTTCCATTAAAAGAGAAATCCTTGTCCATAATGATGATGAAGTTGCTTGAGTATATGATTATAGGTCTGGTTAATGAAATTTATTGCAAAAGAAGAACTTCTCCTGATGATTTTCATGAAGGGTTTCCATTTTTGAAGATTCTTTGGTAAAAGAAACCATTTAAGGTTTTTTTATTGATGCCATCCATTGCTGTCTGTGACATTATAAGACTGAAAGTCTTGGGACATTATAAGCAACGGTTTGACCCTAGGGTTTGAGGACAAATCCCTAGGACTGATGTGGACATTGTGAACATATATGAGGGAGACCTAGGACAAAGCACTAAGAATGTTGGATACAATATGAATATTTAGGGTTTGTATATTCTAGACCAATCTTGAAGAATCGTCAAGACAAAAGGGATTGATTGCTTCTGCTTGAAAGAAGAAACCCTAGCTTCTAGAAGATATGACATCTTGATGATGAGATTATTTTGCAGGCTGGGTGCAAGGAGGCCAAAGATCAAAAGGGAGCTATCATGATCTAAAAAAGATAAGTATCTTGAGTTTCTTTTGTTTTTTCAATTAATACTGACATTGGACTGTCTATGATTTGTAAATCCCTAGGTTGGGTTTGGAGAAGAAAATCTAAGTCTAATGAACCTAACCCTAATTCCTTGTTGAAAATATGGACTCATTGATAATGGTGTGGACTCTTTAATGATATAAACTTCTTAATGATGTCGATATGAACTATTTATTGATGTTGATGTCAACCTCTTGATGATGTGGATGATGATATGGATTCCTTGAGGATGTTGATGTGGATTCCTTAATGATGAGTGATGCGTACTCTATGATGTTGACGATGTGTACTCCTTGTTGATGATGATAATGTTGGCATTATGATGCATGTGTTGTACTTGATGGCAACCCACTTATAGCAGAACAACTCACTTGTATATGGTAACTAGATGAATCTATGTATCTAGATGAATCTACAGGAGAGATATCAGATGTGACAGAATGCATGACAGTTGTGTTTACAGATATGACAAAATGCAGGGCAGTTCAAAGGAATCAGTTCAGAAGTAATGTACAAAGGCAAATCACATTATAACAGGTCTATTCAGAGGGAACAAAGTAATGATACAAAAGAATAGGATGAAGGAACAAAGGACTACAGATCAGAATCAAGAAGTTGAATAAAAAGGACATTTTCAGGTATGTTAAGTTGTATACGCGGGTTCACTGTAGAAAAAGAGCGTATACATGCGGATTAACAAAACAAAAAGAGCGTATACGTATACATGCACTTTCACAGGAGGAAAGGCGCGTACATGTTGGAAAACCAAGGTTTTGGTCCGAGGTATTTAGTCCAAGGTATTGATCCAAGGTATTTGGTCCGAGGTATTGACCCTAGGTATTTGGTCCAAGGTATTGGTCCTAAGTGGTTTTGGTCCAAGGTATTGAGAAAGGCCTAAAACTATATAAGGAGGAGAAGATCATTAGGCCAGGGTGTGCAAGTATTGAATATCTTCTGAAGTGTTAGATCATATATGCAGGTTATGAGCTTCTGATGCGTTGCTTGATCTGATCTAAGGATGCACCTATGTGGTTGATGATGGTTGATGGATCGGGATCATAAAGCCTTAAATGTATTATCATTATGTGGTTTGATCATGGACAGTCTAGATCTGAATACTGACGCATGTTTTATTTTGTAAATGATATGATCTGGGTATGACTGAAGTCTGGAATGTCTGTGAAGTTTTAAGTTAGTATTTGCAGATATGTACGCTGTTTCGCTTTGGTAAAAGCGCGTATACACACTGGTTCGACACATCGAAGTAGCGTATACCTTATGAACTATGATGTTTGAAGTTACAGTTGGTTCTGGTTGTTGATGCAAAGTTCTGGGTTTTGCTTTATGTTCTGGTGACTGCATTCTGGTGATAGTGTTCAGATTGATTGATTGTGATTTGCTTCAGTGATGATGGATGAGATCTAATGATGGATTAGGATCATAATGACTTATCATTATGTGATCTGATGGGCTAGATCTGATTGCTAACACATGTTTTATCCTTTATATGTGATGATCTGGGTATGTTTGAAGTCGGGAAGTGCAACGAAGTTATAAGTAAGTATTTGCAGATCTATACGCTGGTTCGCTTTGATGAAGTTGCATATACACGCTGGTTCGGCTCTTCCAAGTTGCGTATACACTCTGATGCATGGTTTTGAGGTTACAGCTGGTTCTAAATGATAATGCAGTATTTTGGGTTCAGATCTGTGTACTGGTTACAATGATTTCTTTGTTCCAGTTGATTTGTTGAAGTTGATTAAGTATGAACGAATGGTTGATTCAGTTGTGTCAGAGGTTCAGAGGTTGTTAGTGATTGAGTTTGGTTGATTCAGTTGTGTCAGAGGTTCAAAGATTGTTAGTGATTGAGTTTGGTTGATTCAGAAAGTGATGATTGAGTTTCAGTGATTGGTTGATGCATATGTAGTTGATGGTTGTATTGTAATGATGATTGATTCTAAGCTTCAATGTTGTTGATGGGTCCAGTATGAAAATTGGATAAAACGAGGCCTTCATGTGTATTGTTGTGTACCAGGAGTATCCAGTTTGAAAATTTATGAAACATGGTCCCTCGAGGAAGAAAGAAGGTCGTAGCCTTCTGTAGGCTGGCACCTACGTACTAGTAAACATATCGGCTAGAACAAGAGCTAGGGGGTTGTAGCTACCTTCTAGTAGAAGCTGGAGAAAGAGAGAAGGTTGTAACCTTCTGCAGGTAGATGCGTGCGCACTGGTATGAGTCTGCACCAGTACAATGTTGTAAACAGATTTTCTTATTATTAAAAGAAGCCAGCGACGACAGTAGCGAGTGGTTTTCACTCACATTGGGTTTCCACCTTAAATCTTTATGTGTGATGGTTCATTCTGTTATTAACTGCACACGGTTACTGTTTAATGTTTAATAAAGTAACGATGCACAGATTAAAGATCAACATATGATGAATTAACTGAATCATAAGTTCACTAGATATACGCTGGTTGCCTTAAGAACAGTTGCGTGCACACGCGAGTTCTCTTCACTGAAGTAGCGTATATAAATTTGATTATGGAAATGAAAAAGTTATTGATTTACAAATACTGATTCACGCCCCCTCTCAGTATTATTTCCAACAGATAAGTACTCCTTGTTGACAATGATTGATGATGTGGATGATGTGATTGGACTCCTTGATGGTGATCTGAACTCCTTGATGCTCACTTTTTGATGATGATGATGTTGATGATGATAATGTGGACTCGTTGATGACATGGACTTGTTGATGATGAATTGGACTAGACTCCTTGATGATGATGACAATGTGGAGTCATTTGATGATAATGATTTCGACTTGATGATGATATGGACTCCTTGATAATATAGATGATATATGTGGATTCTTTGGTGATATGGACAAGACTACTTGATGATGATGATGATTCATTGATAATGTAGACTCCTTGATAATGATGATAACATGGACTCCTTGATGATGATGATGATTCATTGAGAATGTAGACTCCTTGACAATGATGATAATATGGACTCCTTGATGACTTGGTCTCCATAACTATTTGTTGATGATGAGAACTCCTTAATGATGATGTGGATTCCTTGATGACGTGGACTCCTTAATGATGTTAACTCTTTGATAATGGCATGGACTCCTTGATGTGACGAGTTTGACTCGATCAAAAAAGACTAAGATCAAGAGGGAGCTGACACACTCTCAAGAGATGTGTTGTCTTGATTGTTTCTATTGATTATTTCTTTATGAGTCTCTTGGCTTGCTTGGTTGTTGTTGTTCTTCCATGGCCTCCTAAGGAGGTTTGCAGGTTTATAATGATGACTACCAAGGTCAGACAATTGTTGGAAATAAATGGAAGAACAATACAACAAGAATGCTCGTGATTGAACTCAAAGGGAGTAGATAAGAACAACCTAATTGAAGCACGTTCCTGATATATGAAGATGGATAGAAGTTTTGAAGAGCGATGTTGATCTAAGTAGACTAAAGATGAACCCACAATTTTTCTACCATGTAGAGGACCTTTGTGTAAGAGGGAGTTGCTTTTGTTAAGGCGTGAGTCTTGTGATATCTTTGGCACAATGGACAACAAGTCCATCAACATCTCCTTGATGAATGATTTGAAGAAGCGACAAGACTTTGATATTGATTCTCTGATTGGTTCGTTGATCTATTTGATGTTTGTTTCCGTTGAAGATTCGATTATGGTCTGTTGGATTCTACTATGGTTGCTGATGCCTGCTTTTGTGAGAAGCCATTATTTGCTGGTTTTGATTATATTATGATTTTTGATGCCTGCTTGTGTGAGAAGGCACTTATCATTTGTTGGATTCGATTATGGTTTGCTGGTACCTGCTTCTAAGAGAAGCCATTTATTATCTACTGGATTCAACTATGGAGACTGATATTCACTCCTGTGGTTGCCGATGATTGCTTATGTGAGAAGCCACTGTTGAAATCTATTATTGTCTGTTGATAGCTGTTGATGTTCGCTTTTGAGAGAAGCCCTGGTTGAAGCTGGAAAAACAACTGAATGTTGTTGCTTGCTAAAATATTTGAGATCTACCATGGCTACATTTTTGATGATGAACTGGTTGCTGATATTTATGTGAAGTGTTGAATTTCCACAACCTTGGGTCTAGGATAGAATCTTAAAATCTCTGATGCTACCAAACCAAGAATCTCAACAAAACTACTTTGCACAGAGGAATGTGAACAACAGTAAATCACACATGCACAAAATATAGACAACTTTTTACAACCCAACTTCGTTATATTAAACAACATATAATACAACAGTCTAGGGCTCCCATACCAGGGATAATGGCCCTCATACATCCATTAGTACAAGATACAAAACTCGGGCTTGGTGTCAGTCCATCGACAACCAATCTACCCTCAACAAGATACTCTGACCATATGGCGGATGAAGTTGACTCTCTCAGCTCCCCTCGGTCGTACCTTGTACTTGCCCGGTCCTTCCGCTCCTGATCTGTAGCTTTTGCCTCTATCAATGCTCTAAGTCCATCTGGCGACTGAATCTTAGCTGTCAATGTGCTCACTAGTTGATCGTCTGTTCGTCAATGCATCAACACATCGAGACTCTTGTCGAGTTGTTCACAGCTCCACTTGTGAACAACTCTTAATCTGCCCACTGATGCTCCTCAGCTACTCAAGGATTTCATCCTACTATGGTCTTCCTGTGCTGCACTGATGAAGACCAACATAGGGCATAAAGGGTTGCCACCTATCACTGCGAGATGTCCATCTCCCACAATGAACACGGGCTAGGAGGACTACCCATCATCTGCTATAGAAGTCCTTCTCCACACACAAGTCTCGGGTTCCACAAACTGCTCCTTGTTGATCAGACCCTTGAGCTCAACAACTACCTTTCTCGCAACTACCTTTGTCCATCAAGGTGTTGCTCACTGGGCTCCAACTTGGACACTATCATACTATCCTCCAGCAGACCATGAGTGCCCAATCTCGTCTACACTTGGTCTTCTCTCACGTTGCTCTCCAACAGTCCACGAGAGACCATTTCCTCACTGTAGCATTTGCACCTAGTTAGGGCATCCCCACACCTAGGAGACCCTTACACACAGCTACCCACAGACTCCACCAATCTGCCCTTTGTTCTATAATAGAGGAGCTATTGCACAAATCTAAGCTCCAACAACTTTTCCTCTCCTAGGACATCTATCCCACTGTCATCAAGTGAACATCTGCAATATTCCTTGCCACTGTCCTGTTGCCTTCCAATCTGATGTGCTTGCTGTCACTTTGACTGCTTGGTAGGCTACCCAATAGTCCACGTGGGCTCCTCCAAACAACTCCTAAGGCCTCCTCAAGTTGCCCATCAACTGATCCATGCTATGGTCAACATCTTTGACCCAACAATGAACATCCCTCCAAAAACACTACTGTAACGATGTGTGCACTTTGCTGTTCGTGACACCTGGTTAGGGCACTTGATGCAACCCAAAATCCTCCCAACAGTGACCAAACAAGCCCTTAAAGGGCTGCTGCACACCTTAAGAGGGCTCCTCCTCACCCCCGCTGCTTCCTTAGGGCATATGTCAACGCTTGACAACCCTTAAACAAGCCCAGCTATGTGCTATGGCCTGCGGCCTAGCACAACAACCCTCCAATAGTGAGACAGTCTTCAAAATGGCGCCCAAACATACTCCAAACAACTGTGTTTTGCCCATAAGAAACTAGGCCTAATAGCTAGCAGTCTCGGCCTACATTACAGCAAGCTTAGGCCCCTGTTCTAGCCTAAAAACAAATCTCAACCTCCTTGTGGTGTCCTCCTCTTGCTGTGGCTAGGGCTTATTGTTTCTTCCTCTGCCGAATCCCTTTTCTTGAGAAGATGTTGCACAAATGGATGAGAAAAATGACTCTCCATCACCCTCTATTTATACTAAAAAGAGGGACTCCTTCCAACGTCACTCTAGGGCTATCCAACTTGTCAAGAGGCTTATTTAACCCAAGCCGACCTTGACACATATGGTGTAAACCCACTCATGACCTTCAAAAATTCATAACTCCTTAATGACAACTCGAAATCAGATGATTCTCATTGCGTTAGAATCGTCTCGTCGAGAGCTATCATCCTCATCCATCACATGTTGAAAACTCGTCACGGTTTTGGCCCAAACATCTATTGGTGCAAAATCCCAAGCTTGGGTTCTAAGCCCACAAGCCTACTTGTGGTGCTTTGACAGTTTGACCTCCAACCCTTGAAGACTAGGGCTTGGAATACCTCCCAGCTACACAAAAATCAACACTCCCTCTTAGTGAGGGAGGTACTTCCAAGACTAGGAAGTAACCATCATCCGACGACGACATTAGCCCATCTGGCATCCATCCCTGCAACATACCTTGTAGAATGAATCCGACAATGTCGGTAGTGCCTCTGCCTCATTGCATTTGAACTTGAAGTTCCCAAACCTCCATAGAGCTGCTTCCTCTGAGGCTAGACTCCCTCTGAGCCTACACAATCTCCACTGGCTCAGTCCTGCAAGCACTCATCCTCTTGGATCAAATACAACTCGTGCAAATCCCACCAATCCCATATATGCAACATCATGATTCGATGAAGACTCTAGCCTGCCAATCTGTAGTCCATCACATGAAGTCATCTCGATCAATATGATCTTGTCCATGCCAAAGAAACCCTCGAGCTGTCCCAACCATCCATGACAAGACATAGGAAGTCCACGATCTACAAACTGCCACACAACATATTGAAGTGCACCAGGTTCACCATCGATCCACTAGAACTCCCAGCCCATCTCATCATGTAGTCTATTGAGACCACATATCCATGTCTTCAGCTGAACCCTCTGCTCCATGATCCAGACACCCACAACTCCCTCTGAGTTGCTTCGCTGTGCACACTCTGATTCACTGTCCCTCAAAGTAGCTCAGATATGCTCTGATACCATGTTGAATTTCCACAACCTTGGGTCTAGGATAGAATCTTAAAATCTCTGACGCTACCAAACCAAGAATCTCAATAGAACTACTTTGCACAACGAAATATGAACAACAGTAAATCACACATGCACAAAATATAGACAACTTTTTACATTTTTCAACTCAACTTTGTTATATTAAACAACATATAATACAATAGTCTAGGGCTTCTGTACCAGGGATAATGGCCCTCATACATCCACTAGTACAAGATACAAAACTGGGGCTTGGTGTCAGTACATCGACGACCAATCTGCCCTCAACAAGATACTCTGACCATCTGGCTGATGAAGTTGACTCTCTCAGCTCCCCTCGGTCGTACCCTATACCTGCCCGGTCCTTTGGCTCCCGATTTGCAGCTCCTGCCTTTATCAATGCTTCAAGTCCATCTAGCCACTGAATCTTGGCTATCAATTTTCTCACTAGTTGATCGTTAGTCTGTCAACGCATCAACACATCGAGACTCTTGTCGAGTTTTTCACAACTCCACTTGTGAACAACTCTCAATCTGCCCATTGCTGCTCCTCAGCTACTCAGGGACTTCAACCCACTATGGTCTTCCTACGCTGCACCAATGAGGACTAATATCGGAGGGATACCACCTATCACTGCAAGATGTCCATCTCCCACAATGAACACGGGCTAGGAGGACTGCCCATCATCTGTTGTAGAAGTCCTTCTCCACATACAAGTCTCGGGCTCCACAAACTACTCTTGGTTGATTAGACCCTTGAGCTCAACAACTGTCTCTCTCGCAACTACCTTTTTCCATCAAGGTGTTGCTCACCGGGCTCCAACTTGGACACTATCACGCTGTCCTCCAACAGACCATAAGTGCCCAATCTCATCCACACTTGGTCTTCTCTCACGCTGCCCTCCAATAGTGCACAAGAGACCAAGTCCACGCTGTAGCATCCGCACCTAGTTAGGGCATCGCCACACCTAGGAGACCCTTACACACGGCTACCCTCAAACTCCACCAATCTACCCTTTGTTCTGCAATAGAGGAGCTATTGCACTATTATAGGCTCCAACAACTTGTCCTCTCCTAGGAAATCTATACAACTATCATCAAGTGAACATTTGCAACACTCCTTGCTGTTCTCCTCTTGCCTTTCAATCTGATGTGCTTGCTGTCACCTTGGCTGCTTGGTAGGCTACCCAACAGTCCGCATGGGCTCCTCCAAACAACTCCTAAGGCCTCCTCAAGCTGGCCATCAACTGATCCGCGCTCTGGTCAACATCTTTGACCCAACATCCCTCCAAAAACACTGTTGTAACGATGTTTGCACTTTGCTATTCGTGACACCTGGTTAGGGTACTTGCTGCAGCCCTAAATCCTCCGAACAGTCACCAAATGGGCCCTTAAAGGGCTGCGACACACCTTAGAAGGGCTCCTTCTCACACACGCTGCTTCCTTAGGGCATATGTCAACCCTTGACAACCCTTAAACAAGCCCAGTTGTGTGCTATGGCCTGCGACCTAGCACAACAACCCTCCAATAGTGAGACAATATTCAAAACGGTGCCTAAACATACTCCAAACAATTGCGTTTTGCCCATAAGAAATTTGGCCTAACAACGAGCAGTCTCGGCCAATGTTGCACGAAGCGGGAGCGCGGAAGCGTCATTTTCCAAAAATCTAGGAAGCGAAGCGTCCGCGGAAGCGTCTGCTATATATATATATTTTTTTATATTTTTTTGCATTTATACTCAAAACAAACATCCCAAATACCAAATTAATTGTAGAAGACATGAAAACATGCATATTTTTGCATAAATCAAGATAGATATGGCATCCATGATTCCATTGTAGTTACTAGTATGTAGATAGATATGGCTTCATTGATGGCCTTTACCATTTCATGCCAATAGGGAGAGTGAAGCACATTGAATGGTACACCGCAAGCACAAAGAAAACGGACTATCTTTCCATCCACATCATCCCTCCCAGCAACATTAAGGAAATCCCCTATTGTTCTTCTACCTCCAGAGCTTGCAGAAGTACCATGAGAAGATGAGCAACTACCAAATTTAGAGGTTGCACTTGATTCAGAATGAGTTTTTTGTTTCTTGTTTTTTTGTTGTGCAACCATCTCTATTTGGATGTATTTTCTTCTTTCTTCAGTTGAAATGTTTGGGCAAATTTGTACCCCCACAGAACCCTTTTTTTCATCACTGTCCAGCACCCCACAAAGATGCCTCCTCAGACGGGTATATGAACCACAATATGGTTTTCCTCCATGACAACCATGAGGGCACACAAATTTGTAAGATCCACCACCCTTTCCCCCATCAAGTTTGGTCACATAGTTCCACAAGGGTGTTGATGTAGCTTTCCCATCTTGTGTTTCAGTGTCCCCTTCAAGTTCATCCCCTTCCTCTTCAAACCCTTCCTCCTCATCATACATTGGGTCACTACTATTAGGACCATCACCAATGTCCTCTTCTGTTTCTTCCCTTCTATTGCTCACCCTTGCCATCATTAAAACCAAGAGTGGAATGATACATAGAAGCCAAAAGAACACCATCTTGGAATATGGATATAGGTGGTGGACAACGGCAACCTGTAAATAAAGGAGCAAGTAGAAACAATGGAAAAGAGTAGGAGAGGGAGGAGAAAAATACAATTTTTTTTTCAAAAAAACAAGGGAGTTTGGGGTTTGAACTTACCTCTTTAGCTCTTGTAGATGAAGTCCTCCAAGCTCTTGCTCCAAGCTCCTCCTCCTTCTCCTAGCTCTTCCTTCTTCACTCCTCCAAGCTCTCCTCTCTTCTCCTCTCCTTTCCTCTCTTCTCTTCTCCTCTCCTCTCTTCTCTTCTCCAACTCTCATAAACTCAAAGTGAGAAAATGAGGAATGAATGGGGGCTTTATTCTTTTCATTCCTCACCTTAAACTCACCCTAACCTCACCCTAACCCACTCCCTTAAGCTTTAGTTAACTTAACTTTAAAAAAAAATTAAAAAAAAAATTTGTTTTTCTCTTGGGCGCGCCCCTTTTCGCCGAAGCGTACGGAAGCGTGCGTGAAGCGCACGCTTCCTGCTCCGAAGCGTGGCGCTTCGGCGGCCCGAAGCGCGCTTCGGAGCTGGCGCTTCGGAAAAACCAGGAAGCGCAATTTTTTTTAGGAATCGCGCTTCCTAATTTCCCAAGCGCGCTTCGGAAGGCGCTTCGTACGGTGCTTCCGTACGGGGCGCGCTTCCGAGCTTCGGAGCGGGGGGGGGGGGGGGGCGCTTCCTGCAACACTGGTCTCGGCCTACATTACATCAAGCATGGACCCCTTTTCTAGCCCAAAAACAAATCTCGGCCTCCCTGTGGTCTCCTCTTGTTGCTGCAGCTAGGGCTTATTGTTTCTTCCTCCACCGAATCTATTTTCTTGAGAAGATATTGCACAAATGGATGAGAGAAATGACTCTCCATCACCCTCTATTTATACTAAAGAGGGGCTCCTTTCAACTTCACGCTAGGGCTGTCCAACTTGTCAAGAGGCTTATTTAACCCAAGCCGATCTTGACATATATGGTGTAAACCGACTACTGGAATGATTGAGAATCCTCTTGAAGAGGGAGCACTAATTACATGACATCATATTATGGACCATCTCCTGTAGGCTGTGTGTCTTGGGACCTTGTGGTTTGGGAGATGTATTGTTGATTCCTCCTGTAGGCTGTGTGCCATGGGACCTTGCGGTCTGGGAGATGTATTATTGATTCCTCTTGTAGGCTGTGTGCCATGAGACCTTGTGGTTCGAGAGATGTGTTGATTCCAGTTGTAGTCTGTGTACTGTGAGACCTTGTGGTTTGGGAGATGTATTGGTGATTCCTCCTGTAGGATGTGTGCCGTGAGACCTTGTGGTCCAGGAGATGCATTGTTGATTCCCCTTGTAGGCTGTGTGTTGTGAGACCTTGTGGTCCAGGAGATGTATTGATTCTTGTAGGCTATGTGTTGTGAGACCTTGTGGTCTGCGAGATATATTGTTGGTTCCTCCCTTAGGCTGTGTGGTGTGAGACCTCGTGGTCGGGGAGATGCTTTGAGATGGATGGCATGTGTCTTTCCTTATGATGAGTTTGAGAGAGAGAAACTTGGATTGTGATCTCTTCCTTAGGTTGTGGGTTGTGAGACTTATGATTGGTCGGGAAGATTGATCTTGAGAGAGAGAATGAAAAGTACCTCCCTGAGTAAAAGGGAGTGTTGGAAACTATGGTAGCCACAGTCGGTATTTTCATCTTGAAAAGAAATGGAAATTTGAATTTTTTAAATTTGCCTCCAAATTTATTATGTCGGCTGGGCCCCTAAGAAGCACCCATTCAACCCCAAAATGAAGGCTATATAAAGGAGATAATTTCTCCTCATTTTGGACACATCAACTTGGTTTTATGCATCTCTGATCCAATGAAATTACAGGAGGGCCTGTTGACAAGGTTAATCCTCTCTGCGGACAGAGACGATCCCTCTAGCCCAATGAGTGGGTCTAGCAACTGAAGTGATAATCAACTAGACATATTCCTAGATTATAATTGGAAAGTAGAATGAAAGAGATGACCTACCTCGTTTTGATGCTATTCTGATTTGCTTTGTTGAGGGCCTCGAGCCGCATGTGTCACGGACCTGTTCTTGCTTCTCTCAACGTTTTGTACCTTCACAAGTGATCAAGAGACAACAAAGCATGCCAAAACCAATAACAAATCCAATAACAACCTACTTAACTGATCAAGGAATGTCAAGCTAAATAATACATGAACATATATATTTTGGGAAGATGAACTAGCAGTAGTATATTATTAGGAATAAAGGGGAAGCTTACAACCAAAGCCTTGATGTTGAAAGGCTCTCCTTGAGTGGTAATCCATGTCCAAGCCAAGAACTCCCCAAACACTCATTTTCCAAGTCTAATGAATAGCCTTTAGGCACAGACTTAGCATAAGGGTGCAAATAGACATATACCAACCAGCCTCTAACCTGACCAACCATATGGGAATGGGAGAGGATGAATTTATAGGCTAGGAAAGGGAGTTAGGACCTCTCTAAAGATAGGATTAGGCCCTCATCTCAAGGAGGTAGCTCATAGGGATAAGATCAAGAGGCCAAGTTGGGAGAATTCGGCCTCATCTACGTCGAACAACCTGCAGCTCATTGCTTTGGAAGCTTCTAGATCATGAAGCTTCTCATCCTCTTTGGGAAAATTGCCTTTTTGGGATCATTGCAGGTATACAAGAAAAAAGAGCGATGCCATCGTGGGTCGAGTACAGTGCAACGTGCGATCATCACGTTTTTTGGCCTCATAAGAGCGATGAGTCTCAAAATTAGGATTTTAGAGCTATTTCTTCAGGGGAAAGCTCAAGGCAATTTCCAATCAATGTTCTAGGGAGGATATGAGCTGCATATATGAATAAGTACACTGCATGATGGTCATGTTTCAGACACTTCAGATTATGTCACAGGGAAGCGTAGGAGGTGTGACAAAATATTGTGTAACAAATGCCCCCTAAAGCATGAAGGCAGAACGGGGAGTGATGGCTGAGATGCTTTATGAGCTTTTGCAAGGACGAGGACACACACTATCAGGAGACCTGCAAATCAAGGATGCATATACATATACATATTTGAGAGCAAGACATGAATCTATGGCATGGGCGCAACCATTCGGATAATAAGGACTATATGAAAGGATCCATGGCATGGGCGCAACCATCCAAATAAGAAGGATCATCTGTAAATCTAAGATCCAAGGTATGGTCGCAGCCATCTGATATAGAAGGATCATCATAAATGTAAAGTCCCCACGGTATGGTCACAACCATCCGTATAGTAGAAACATGTGTACAATCATGAATAACATATAACTCCACGCAATCTGAGTTATATTAGACAAGACTCAGGGTCTTGCACTCCATCTCGACCCGATCAACATACGAATCCTAACATGCGAATAAATGTGTCGAAGTTGAACATGCTAGAAAACCACCTGATTACCGACCAATGATGTGCACTGTTAACAGGGATGAAAGAAACCACCAATAATGGCAATGGCTCTCAAGGTACAACAGTACAATTCGTGATGTGATAATGAGGCTGAAGTTGAACACTCGTGGAATCACTCGATCGAAAGCCAATGATGAAGACCTGTTGTCGGATGCGAAGAACCGACCATTAGGGTATGCCAGCTCTAAGGTACTGAAAGGGAGTTTCTAAGTCATCTTCCTGGATAATGAGCTGAACTTGCTAGTAAGCGACCCGTCGAAGGAGGGTAATGATGAATCCCCCATCATCGACATGAAACAAGGAATAAAGTGGAATAATTTTCAAGACTGTAACAATGACTCAAACAGTGTATAGGTAAATAATTGCAGATTGGACTTCTCTTGAACATATTGGCGACACGACTCCGGAGTGTGGTAGCATTAGACTCAACATAGGACCAAGGGTCATAATGACGAGGTGGAATAGTCAAATGAGAGGCAAAATGGATCACCCAAACCCAAAAGGACAAGTGACTAAGTGAGGATATCCCAAACTTGACACGAGATGCAGAAGAGTGTCATGTTCAAGAGCTACATGCTACCTATACAAAGAATGTTTCATCTTCATTTTTCCCTGCTATTTCTAGCTAGTACCTCTTAATTTCTACACAAGTTTGAAGAGGATACCATATGCTTGTCATATAAGTTCATCCTTCGGATGAATCTATCCTAGTAAGTTTTATGAGCCCTAGGAAGGAGAAACTCGGTCTCATCATGGTGATGAGCCTTTCGTTGTTTAATTTTTTAACGAGTTCGACGGAAGAGTAACTCGTTGTCTTTTTCATATTTAGAGAGTTTGAGAAAGAGACGAAAAAAGAAAACTCCATCAGGTTCCTTTTCGTAATTTGTCCCTCGAACCCGAAAAGGTAGAAAACAATATTACGAGAGAACCTCTTGACCATGTCGACCAAGGTGTTACTTTTTCGTAAATAGTCTATTTCAGTCCGGAAAAGGGTTAAACGTATACTGAGTAGACGTCATTTCATTTACTTTTACGAGTTTGAAACGACAAGTACTTGGAAAACTTTTCATTTTTCAAGAGTCAAAAAAGAGCTTTAAAGATGACTCCTTCTAGAGGAAGGAGTGGTATAAAAGGATAGCAACTGGTTCTAGTCATGATGGAACTTCTCAAAACATGTAATGGTCAAGAGGTTGGCTAATAAGACCACTCATCGCAGATGTTCCTCAGGAAAGGGTAAAATAATCAAGTGAAAGTGTACGATTGGCCAAAGAGATGGCGACGATGGAATGAAAGAACCAAGGTGCATCTGGCAAAAATCCACTGATAAAAATGACAATCACGAGATTTTAAAGTGGTAACGGTTTCATTTTTACACAAGCTTGAAACATTAGAAACTATGCTTGAGTATTCTTGAAGATGGTTTCATTTTTCACAAGCTTGAAACATGAGAAAAAACTATGCTTGGATTTGGTTTCGTTTTTACACAAGCTTGAAACGGAAACAAACTATGCTTGTATTTGGTTTCATTTTTACTCAAGCTTGAAACAAAGATAAACTGTGCTTGAGATAAGTTGGCATGCTTCTAGCATAATGACTCAATTCGAGGTACATGCCCCCCAAGCTTCATCTCATGCACCTAAGTGGATGGAATGAAGGTTCACTTACGAGATCAAGTGAAAGACTCGACTGGGATTTTACGAGATCTAATCAAAGGCTCGAATTGGAAGGGAATTTGTTTCATTTTTTAACGAGCTTGACATAGGAAAAGAACCATGCTCATGACACCTTAGTTCATTTTTTAATGAGGTTGACGTAGTAAAAGAACTATCCTCATGGAGACCTATTTCATTTTTTAACAAGGTTGACATAGTAAAAGAACTATCCTCGTATCCTTTGTTTCATTTTTTAAGGAGCTTGACACAAAACAAGGAAATTTGCTCCATGACACCTGATCACAGACCAAAAGAGGCCATGGCTTCCAAGAAGTTCTCATCAGATGGGAGAACAACACTCTGGAAGGGATACATGTCCAAGAATCCAATGGAAAAATCGGTCTCCAATGCTCCCAGTACATGGCATACTACATCATTCACTAGATCATCAGTAGATGTGGGCATGGAATAGGTGGCCACATAATTAACCTGTGGCGGGGGTGATACCGCTTGCACATAAGAACCACTTAGGGATGATGGTTGATGGGGAGTTGATTCAGGACCAATGAATGTAAGCTGATCAATGATCACAATGTTTCCTTCATGCAGGAAACACATCACTCGAAAGAGGGAGGAAACAAGAGCTCCCATGACATAAACATAGTCATGACCAAGGAGTAGATTAAAATCCAATGGACCTTGGACAACCATCACGTCTATATAGACTGTCTTTCCTCCCAAAGTAATAGGCAACTTAGGAAGGATCCCTAACGGTTGACTGGTTCCTCTATTAAAAGCTAACAGATTCTGGGTGACAGGGACAAGTTGAGGAGATCTAAATCTTGCCAAGCAGTTGAGGATAGGATACTAACAGATGCGCCCTCGTCTATGACTGTGCTAAGTACTCAGTGGAATTTTTCCTATCTTCTAGCCTTGAGTTGTTTTCTCTCTAGCTCATTTGAAAGCCATAAATGAAGAGCTATAACATAGAGCTTGGAGAAGGTATGTCCAATCATGATGTTCTTCTAATTATTTGGATTTGAGTTGGCCTTTGATTTTAAAATTAGGTGGATGATATGTTGGGACAATGCCTAAGGGAAACTAGAGCAAACAACATGATTAAACAAATCAATAATGTGGAAATCAAGGGATTGAACCATGTTTTAGTAACTTGTCTTAGAGGCCTTCCTTTTGGTTGCCCTGTTTGTAATCATAACTCTGACTGCTCTCCTAATGTTTTTGTAGGAGAAAATATGAGAAGAGGGGGTGGGAAGAGGTGGTTCAGATAGAGGGTTGTGTAGGAACATTGTAAAGGGAGACAATAAGGAAGAACTTGGACTAGGGATCTAAGTTAGAGGGGAGAGTATATGTCAAGGAAAATGGTGCACCATAAATTTCTAAGTGAATGGCGGAGGGCCTCGCAAAGCTTAGGTTTCCTCAATGAAAGGAAAGCCCATTTTTTATGGTGGAGGAGGTGACAATATGATTTTCAAAGATGGGAAAGGAGGAGGGTCAAATGTAAAAATGAATCAAATATGCTTGTGGTGGAGTTAGCACTCTTCATCAAACCACTATTACATGGGGTAAAAACTAGGTGAAGATCTGAATGATATTTTTAGATAGATTAAGCCAAAGGAATGGTTTGTTAAATATTTCGAAAAGCAGTTCGTAAGTTACTTTAAGAACAAGAGAGTTTTAGTCTATGCAAGGAGGAGTTGTTGTTGACTTCTACATGGTGAAAAATTTATAGGAAATAGCTATATATCCCCAATTAATGGAAACAAGAAATGGGAAATGGCAAGGGTGATTGGGGAATAAAATCGAATAAATATGGGTGAAATGACAATATAAATCAAACAAAATTTAACTGCCTGAATCAACAATGAAGCTGTAAGTGAACAATTGAGTAAATCAAATCTAAGGAATGCAATACCTTCCCAATAGAATTCACTTAAGTGTGCTCCATTTTGAGTGCTTAAAAAAATAAGCATGTGGGTGGCTCAATATGCTTGAACATAACTTAAAACTACTTGGTTACAAAGTCGTAGGGTGATAGCTTTGTTATGCAAAATGCCTGCCTCTAGATGGTGAGAAGAAGGTTGTATTTATAGGCTTGTCAATTGTCGATCTGCTGGAAAAAGATAAAGGAAAAAATATTTTCTTATCTTGATAATTACTTGTGATTTTTAGTTATCTTCTTATAGTTCTTGTTTAATTTCTTTATGTCTTCTTATCATCAAGCAACTACCAAAACAAAACATGAAGATCAATGGGACAGGATGTAGGTTCTCAGCCAGGGCAAACCCCTCTTCGAGGGGAAAACCCAAAATTTCTTCTCTTCTTCAAGAACCAAATCAAATGACACAACCAAGACCTTTTGACCATGACAAAGACTTTCCTCCATCCACCAAGCCAACCCTTAAGAATCTTCCTTCAAATCAAAACAAAATCCACCAAAAAGAAGTCAACTCAAATCAACCCTTAAACTGATCAAATAAGGCTTTGATCCTTTGTAATTCGGCTTGCAATCACTGTCTTGCATCTTCGGCCCTGCAGTGCTTCAGTTCTCTCGTACATGTGAGAAAAAGATGAACATTTTCGTTTTCCTTTGTTTAGACAAGTGTCTCCTCTTCTTCGCTATAACTTTCCTTCTCTTTTAGGCTTCTTCGCATTCTCTTTTTCTGAAAAGTTGCAGATCGAATCTTACTTAGCTTGCTCTCATACTAGGTCGAATCCATTGCTATATATAGTGGTTTGAAGCTCCTCTATTAGGCCGACATGAAGAGTAGGGCAGGCCAACTTGGTGGAGGAGTATTGCAAGACAAAATTACATAAAATAATTTTCTTTCTTTGACACAATGAGCCCAAGAAGGGTCTAGGGCAAGATGACATGGGCAATGACTCATGACACAAACCCTAAGAGCACTCAATGGGTGCTTTGAACTAGAAACAAAATAAATAAACCCTGAAACCCATGCTTATAAATAATTTTCCTTTTCTTTCTTTTTGACAAATTCATTACATCATGACTCCAATACAATTATGAAGACTGATACTAGTTACATTTCTCAACACGATCAACAGTGGAGATTGCTTGAAACATATTGAAGATCAATGGATAAGATTTGATTTAAGGAAGGTTACCAATTATATGATATAGATAACTGATTGATGATAAGAGAACTCAGAGTGAGTTGTAGCTAAGAGGTGGATGTGGACTAGAAAATTATATATCATCTGATTGTGTGCATGAGAGGATAAAGATAAATAAAATAAAGATTCTATTTTTTTTGAATAAATGAATTTAGAAATTGAATAAATAAAATAAAGATTTTATTTATTCAATTATAGAAGATTTAGTTAAGTAATTAAATGATTGAAATGATTATTTGATTATAGGAGAGTAGAATAAAAAGACTTTTTTTTTTTGTTTATCCCAGAGGAACCCAACACTAGAATAAGAAGATTTAATTAAATAATAAAAAATATTTAATTAATGAGAAAAGTTGGAAAAAAATAATAGTTTTTTTTTTTTTTTTTAAAATTATTATGTGTAACAAGGAATTAATTAAATAATAAGAATTATTTAGCTAATGTTTGGAATAATTTAAAATAATTATATAATTATAAAAATTTAACTATGATGGAAGAAGGAAATGATGTTTAGGAGTTAGAATAAAGTGCGTTAGTGAGTTTTTGATGTCTACATTTTGCCCCTTTTCGAGACAATGCATTTTATAGCATTGTTTCAAAGACATGATGTCATATGCCCTAGTATGTTGAGGGAATAGAGGAATGGGAAGTAGGTGTCCCCTCGAGAAATTTTGCGAGAAAACATAGATTTCTAGAAAATGTCTCGAAAGGTTGGACAGGATATGTTAGAAGAAAAACGATGGAAAGGGAAGACAGAGTAGTTAGAAAAATAGAGATTGAATGACAAAAATGGAAGAAGGGGGTGTTGATTAACACCTAAGTGAAAGTTATAAATATGGAATGGAATGAAATGTTAGGGATGGAAAATGATAGTGATAGAACAAAGTTAGATGTAATGCTAAAATAGAATTAATGCAGGATAGGATGGAAAAACGACTTTGTATGATCTTGCTTGTAGTTAAATTCTAAACAATGTAGATATCAACCCTTAATTTGATATAGCAAATGGACACAATGCATCAAGGAATGAAGAACAAGGGTGACGATGTATCCTTTGCATAGGACTATGACTCTGCAAACAAGGAGTATCCTTGTACATGCTAGACATACTGTAACCTTGTTGGAACCATGTGAGGAAGAGAGTCATTTGAAGCATGGTAGTCGTAATGCACAAAAGGTATAAATTACTTGATATGCAAGAGGATGAATGCTATGCTGAAAGCTATTCCAACACATACAAGGAAAGTAATCGCTATGGTAATATTACAAGAACATCCACAAACACGGCATACGAAAGCACTGACCATGCCCCCATGATATTTAAAGATCAAGATGGCTTCAAGCGAGTGTTAGAACGAAGGAAAAAAAAGACTAACAAACCAAACAATCAATGACCATTATATTTCTTTCTAGGAGTGTTTTTGATACAGGATAATGTTTAAACTATGCCTGTTGGAGGAAGGATATATCCGTCAAGGCATGAGGTGTCTAAGTGATATTTGATTAGGATGTTTAGGTAATGGATATGGTAACTGTTAGATTAATTTAGTTAGAATGTTTTTTTCTTCTTTGATTTTCATGACAACTGTATGCTTTACACAATGCTTAGTTTGTTGTCCAGTTTAAGTGTCCTAGTCTAAGTGATAGTGAAATGAGGTGAAGTGAGATGCCATGTTTGTTTTATTGTGGTTTGGTTAATGATGGGTTATTATGGATAACGTGAGTGATCTGTTCATTGACTAGGTATAGAAAGATGCCCCTTGTTAGGTAAGGACTATTTATTATGGGGTGGGTGGATTAATTTATTGTGGAGATAACATAATGGACCTATTATGGAATAAGCAATGATAGTTTCCAAGCTATGATGCGATGATAAATGGATATGTGCAGGGCATTTATTATGGATGAGATGAATGACTATTATGAATGGAGATGGAAGAGTTATTATGGAAGTCTAGAAAACTTGAGAAAGGGTGGATGAAGCTCAATATGGATGGCGCCTTCAGAAAAGGTATTCACCATGGTACTTATCCAAGGCACCAATGAAGTGGTTTACACCATGGGACGAATTGTGTCTCTTTTTTTTTGAGTTGGGATACCCTGAGAGCTATGTGTATAATTTCATAAGATAGCCACTGTTGATGGCCTATGTTAGAGGTTCACCTTCAGGTGTCGGAAGTTGATATGCTCCTGTACCATAAATGATAGTGATGACAAAAGGTCCCAACTAGTTTGGTTCAAATTTACCTTTGTTATTTGGTTCTGGTGGAAGCATTTGATTTTCCATAAGGACTAGGTTTTTAACTTGGAAAGCTATAACGAAGGCGATTTTGGTAAGCTTGTAAGCGATTTAGTGCATTGAGTCGCTGTTCTTCTAGCAGTTCTAGTTCATGCAATCTAGAAACTCTCTATTTTGTCGTTATAAACGAAGCGCTAGAAGGATATCCATAGAGATGGGATATCGACCTAAATAAGAAGAATAATTTCAGTCCCATAAATGAGAGAGTACAGGGTGACACCTGTAGGAGTGTGAATACTAGTGCAATACGCCCATACGATAGGATTAAGTTGCAAGTGCCAATCACGACCAACTTCATTAATCGTCATTTTGAGGATTTTTAGAATGGTTTGTTAGACACCTTGGTTTGGCCGTTACCTTGTGGGTAAGACAAGGTGAAGCAGTGTTGTATATGGAATTTATGGCAAAGCTCACGAACATCAACATTTTTGAACGGTGTACCATTGTTAGTGATAATAGCTTGTGGGACACCATATCGACAAATGATATAGTTTAAGATGAATTTTGATATTTGCTTGCGAGTAATCTACATGAGAGGAATGGATTTGATCCACTTCATAAAATACTCGGTGGCAGTGATTATGAATTTATGTCCATTGGAGGAGGTGGGATAAATTTTGCCTATGAGATCGAGTCCCCATTGTGAGAACAACCATGGTGTAGTAGTTAGTTGGAGCTGTTGTGCTGGCAAATGCATCAAATCTCCATGTTGCTAACAATATAGGCATTTCTTACTATATTGTTAAACATCTTGTTCTATAGTGGGTTAGTAGTATACTGGTTTGGGCAATTTCTTAGCTATGGTTGGACTAGTAGAGTGCCAACCACATATTCCTTTGTGTATCTCATGTAACACAGTATTAGCCTCTTCCAAGTTGAGACATCTAAGGAGGGTACCATTGAGACCTCTTCTGTATATTGTATTGCTGAGTACAACAAAGTGGGATGAATGATAAGTGACGGTTTTATTTTGAGTGTTGGTAAGGCGGGTGGTAGAATATTATCATGAATGTAGTGTAAATGTCTTTGTAGCAAGGTGAATTGGGGCCAACGATTTCACACACAAGTTCAATATTGGGTACCTCAAAAGTTGGAACAAACAATTGCTCAACTAGGAAATCATATCACTGACTATTATTAGGCATGTCAATGAGAGATCCTGTGGTTTCCGTTGCATCAACAACTCCGTTGTTTAGTCTTGGTACCCGCTCCAAAGTAATGTCGGAGAAGTATTGCTTGAAACTGTCAAACATCTTTTTATAAGGCATCATCTTTCATCTTTTGTTTGATACTCATCATCAACTTGTCCGATGACTAATTGAGAATCTCTATAAAACTGAAGCTCTTTGATGTGGCCATTGAGTAGCCATCCTTAGTCCTGTAATGAGAGCCTCATATTTTGCTACGTTATTTGTACATGGGAATGCTACCCTGTATGATTTCGGTATACAATTGCCTTGGGGTGTGATAAAGAATATATTTGCTCCTGATCCATGCTGAGTATAAGACTATCAAAGTATAATTTTTAGTTGTGATATTTAAGATTGATTCATTAGGAAACTCGAACACTAAGGGATTTTTTGCATATATCGACGCTTTAGCCAATTGAGCTGCAATAACTTGTCCCTTAATAGCTTTTCGATTTACATATTCTATATCAAATTCACTTAAAGATCATGGCCTACTTAGCCATACATGCTGTTAGAGTTGCCTTAGACAGAGGATACTTGAGTGGATCAACCTTTGAAACGAGCTTAGTTTGTTGATTTAACATGTAGTGTTTAAGCTTTTGAGAGGCAAAGACAACTGCTAAACATGCTCGCTCTACTAGTGTGTAATTTAGCTCATATCCCACTATGTTTTTGTTGATATAGTATATGACTCTCTTTCCTATTGTCATCATGCTGTGCTAGGAGAGCTCCTAGTGCTGTTGATGAAGCGGAGATGTATAATATCAATGGTCTACCCTGGATTGGTGGCACCAATACTGGTGGTGATGCTAGGTAGTCTTTCATCTGTTGAAAAGCTTCTTGGCACTTCTCAGTCCTATTACAGGTAACATCCTTATGTAAGAGATGGGTGAATGGATGACACTTGTCCGCAAGCTGTGAAATGAATCATCTAACAGACTGTAGTTTTCCTTGAAGGCTTGTTAGCTGTTTCAATGTAGTTAGTGGATGCATATCAATAACTGCTTTGAATTTAGCGAGATCGATCTCAATGCCTTTATGTGAAACAATGAATCCCAATAGTTTCCCCTGACGTGATACCAAAGACATCCTCTTGGGGTTTAATCTCACCTTGTATTCCTCTAATCTGTTAAAGATAATTGCTAGATTATCCAAATGTGATGCTCTAAGAATGGATTTTCCCAAGATGTCATTTTGTGATATAGGTCATGAAAGATGGTGTTCATTGCTCTCTAAGAGGTTGTCCCAGCATTTTTGAGATCGAAAGGCATGACATTTCGACAGTAAGTACCACAAGGACATGTGAATGCTGTCTTATGTTGGTCCTTGGGTGCTATGCGAATATGATTATAGCTAGAAAATCCATTCATTAAGGAAAGAATCTCATGACCAGCTGTTAAATCTACTATCATATCTATATTTGGCAATGGGAAGTTATCCTTCAGAGATGCTTTATTCAAGGCTCTGAAGTTGGTGCACATTCTGATGCCCCCAGTGGGCTTGGACATAGTTACCAAGTTTGAGATCCACTTAGGATAATCAATAGGGTGAATGGATCGAGCATCTAGCAATTTTTGTAGCTCCACTTTTAGCAATAATGCTATTTGAGGGTACATTCTTCAAAGCTTTTTTTTGATTGGTTTGCATCCGAAAATACTATCAAATGATGGATTACTAGAGAAGGGTCCATTCCAGGCATGTTAGCATAGGACCATCCGAAGTTGATACTTCGTTTTTGGAAAAACTTTGTGAAATTCTCATTTTCTTTGAGAGTTAAAGGTGCTACTAGGAAGATGATCTTTGGAATATCTGGTGTCCCAATATTAGTCTCCTTAAAAGGTTCCACCAAGATTGTTGATCTTTTTTGATTTCTTGTCATAACGGGGAGGTCAGATCCTTCATCCTTAGGCACCTCAAAGAGGTTTTCACCCTTGGATATGTCCTTTATTTTTACTATTTGTGGATCCGATAGTGCCATAGTGTGGTTTTCACTAGGTGATTGCTTGACAATTTTTATATTTTCATTTTTGTGTTTGAAGGATTTGACTGTGTTCCCAAAGTATGCTCCGACATCTAGTTCCATAACAAACCCTACTTTATGATCTCCTAGGGGCATGTTGTCTCTTTCCCATGAACTCAACGATAACTTCATTGTTTTTGAATAATTCCAAAACCGGTGGTGCTTGTTGTTTCCAATTGATTAAGTCATGATAAACTAGCATGATGTCATTGTTTGATGGCATGGATGTGTATGATACTTCGATTATAGTGCAAATGGATGTATCAAGGAATAAATCGTCAATATGTAATGAATCATCCTCAATGGTATCCTTAGAAGTATTAACAATGGTAGAAGTGTCAATCACATTTATAGATTTACCCTTAGAATTAGTGGTCATATCCAGTTTTCCAAGCCTAAGTCCTTTACATTTTGTAGCTTTCTTTGGAGAGGGGTATTTTGATTCCTTGTTCATCGAGTCCTAGATCATCATGATCTTTATAGCCCATTTGTTTGATGATTGGATATCCCTTAGGATATTGATCAATAGTTATTAGGAAAAGTTCTTCCTCTTTGTATAACTGTTATGTGATGCCCTCTTCAACTATCTGTTTATCTAGTTCTCCCTGACGTGAGAATATTGTAGGGGAAAATTTTATTGTGACAAGGGCAACTTGTTCTTTGAGTTGGGGTTTTCCAGATGCTTTAAGAGGAGGAAGTTGTCTTATGCAAAAGGAGCTTCAAAAATCATATTCTCCTATACCTTTGTTTTGTAGTTGGACCTTGATCTTGGATTTGAGAAATTTTGTATTGGATGATGTAGCAAGTGTAGATGGGTCCCCATAAGCTACCTCATTAGTAGGGATTTGGTATGCCTTTTTAGGTTTGTCTTCTAGGTGCTTACAACATTGGTAAGTTCAAGATCTCCATGAATGGTGATTTCCATGTCGTTATAAAGAAACTTTATACATTGGTGAAATGTGGAAGCAATGACTTTCATTGCAAGAATCCATGGTTGGCCTAGGAGGATATTCTAAGGTAGATCTAGGTCCAAGACTTGACATTTGATATGTCTTATAACTGGATCAATTTGCACTGATAAAGTGATGACTCCTTTTGACTGTCGTCTCATCATAACCCTTGATAGTTAATTTCTTATTTTTATGGACAAATTCGTTAGGGTATCCCAACTGTTTAACCAGACTTAAGGAACAAATATTTAGAGCTTCTCTGCCATCTATCAATTATTGATATAGACTTCTATGTGTAGTGTGCGATTATGATCTGGTATGGGTGGAAGGGCTTATTTGGCAAGGCTCAAATTGTGCGTGAAGAAAGATGTCCTACCATAGCTTGGAATATATCAATATCTAGATCTGTGGAAACAAAAGATGTTTGTAAAGCTTGATTTAGGATTTCTTTGTGTTTGGCAGATATAAGAAGTTTTAAGATGGATATTTGTGCAGGTGTCTTCTTTGGGTGATCTAATAGATTGTACTTGGTAGATAGTCGAGAGGTAGTGGATGATGCCCCCTAATAGAAATGGAATTTATATGGTAGTCAACTTCATCTCATCCTACAACGGAATCATAGGAAAAGTTGATGACGTTATAACTCTTTACCTTCCCTGAGTCATTCTTCTTCCCATGATCAAGGATTGGATCTGTATAGATTTTTAAATCATGGTTTGATGTGTTGGATTTCTCATCTATGTTAACCTCACCCTTATCAATCAATTCTTGGATGAGGTCTTTGAGTTTCATGCAATCAGGTGTTCTGTGTCCTTTGACTCAATGGTGCTCACAATATTTGTTGTCTTTATACCAAGATGGTTTAAACTGTGGTTCATCATGTTGTCTTAATTCTTGCATTTTAATTATGTTTGATTGTATCAATTTCTTAAATGCTACTTCAATAGGTTCACCTAAGGGAGTATGTTTTCATCAAGGTGTTTGTTCTTCTCTCGAAGTGTTAGAATTTTGATGAGTTTGTCCTTGTGATGGACCTTGGACTTTTTAAACAAACTGAGTCTACAACTCTGTCGTTAACAACGTTTTTTTTGTAGCTCAAATACGTGGTTTGTCTTTATTGTTCGATGGTTGGTCTTTGTTTTCTTTATAAATTTTGGCTAGGCCCTTAGCGATAAGAGCCTTATCTATGGTGATATCCTTTCCAACGATTTCATTAAAATTATTAGCACATTGTACTTGGAAATGAACATTTCTTGGTTTAAGTTCTGTACAAATATGTTGACTAATTTTTTTGTGGAATAGGGTAAGTGAATTTGTTAGCCATATTTTTCCATCTTTGAAGGAAGGCATGTTGAAATTTGATGACTAAAATGTTTCCTGCAATCCCAACCCAGTTTTAATTTCACCTTATCACTCCCATTCAGTTAAATGCCCTTTCCCATAAACATACATTCAACATATAGAATTTTGGAAATGAAATTTTCAGATTAAAACACAAGGGACTGTCAACACACGCTGAAAATAAATATGGACATAAACAAACCAACAACACATAAATATCTAGGGAAAACCTATTAGAGAGCTCTTCAAATTTATTTATCTTTCAAGTTCAGGAAAAATACATTTGCAGACAAAACAAAACAACGAAATACAACTTATCTCTTCAGCCCAAAACTCCTTGAAAATTGTGCCCACCTTGCCTCTATTTCCGTGCCCACTTGATGATGAAAATATGTACTGTACGAATATGGATTGTACGAATTGTACTGTATGGATTTTCGTACCGTTGTACAGATTGTATAGATTTTTCAATTTTTTTCTCAAAAACTTCTCTCTAACAATGTGCAACTCAACATTAAATGTTAGTACTTTACCTTCCAATGTTAGTACTCCTTCAGCTTGCTGCAACAAATTTATCTTTCAAAACTTTTCTCTAGCTCTCAGTGTCCTTTCTCCAATCTGCTCATGAAGAATGAATTCAATCTCTCTTTTCTTTTCCTCCTTTTGTTTCCCTAAATGACTTTTGGGCAACCCTAAGATCTAATGGCTCAGATTCATTTAGATCAAGGGATGAGAATAAATGTGCATTTAATTCTCACTTCTATTTTTTTAACTCACCCATTAAATAAAGTACCCACATTGTACTTTATGTCTAAAGTCACTTTTCACTTTATAATTTAACATTGACTTTACCACTTATAAAGTCACTTTCACTTTATAAAGTCACACTTAGGAAAAGAATTATTTTGAACACTTTTCCCTAGGTAGAGACTAACCCATGGGAAACCACTTGTCCAAGGTACATTAAAAATCAACACTCCCTCTTATCGAGGAAAGTGTTTCTCACCACACCCATCTTGTCCCTGAAATGGACATGCTTTCCTCTTGGCAAGGACTTCGTGAGAACATCGGCCACCTGCTCATCTGTTGATATATACTCCAGCTTCATTGCCCCCTTCTGAACATAGTCCCTGATGAAATGATATCTGATGTCAATGTGTTTTGACCTGTCATGAAACACTGGATTCTTCGTGAGTTTAATGCAACTCTAATTATCACAGTGAATAACCGTCGGTCTCAACTCCTGATCAAATAGGCCATACAACAACTTGCGAAGCCAAATGGCCTCACAACTAGCCATATACTTAGCCTCAGAAGAGCTCAAAGCAATTGACTTTTGCTTTTGACTGAACCACGAGACAACTGTCGAACCCAATCCAAAGCAACACCCTGAAGTGCTTTTCCTGTCAGAAGCACAACCTGCCCAATCTGCATCTGTGTAACCTGCCAACCTCACTCCATCTCCCTACCTATAGTCCAGACCATAATCAACAGTCCCCTGCACGTAGCGAAGAATGTGCTTTGCAGCTACCTAGTGCACCCTCCTAGGCTCAACCATGAATTGGCTAAGTATGTTCGTTTCAAAGCATATATCTAGCCTAGTGTTGACCAGATACATCAAGGACCCAATAAGTTGCCTATACAATGTGGGATCCACCAAACTAGAATCTGAAGCATGAAGCTTCTTCCAGTTGGTGATCATAGGTGTAGACATGGGTCTACAGTCTGCCATGTGAAATCTGCTCAACACATCCACAACATACTGCCCCTGCGCCAGAAAGATATGCCCTTCTTCTTGCCACAGTTCAAGCCCCAAAAAGTAATGCATCAGCCCAATGCCCTTCATCTTGAACTCCATAGCAAGATCCTCCTTGCAACCACTAATCAGTCTCTTTGCCCCAGTAATGAATAAGTCATCAACGTACAACACACGAATGAGCGGATCATGCCCTACAATAATGTAGTATAGGTTCGAATCTGCATTACTCTTCGTGAAACCCATATGTTGCAAGTAAGTATCAATCCTTGAATACCAAGCTCTTAGAGCTTGCTTAAGACCGTAGAGTGCTCGCCTCAACCCTGTGGCTGCTCAACATACACCTCCTCCTCTATAACTCCGTTCAGAAATGTGGTCTTCACATCCATCTGATGAATCTGCCAGCCCATTTCTGCAGCAATAGAAATAAGGGACCGGATAGAAGTGTACTGAGCTACGGGAGCGAAGGTCTCATCATAGTCAACTCCTATCTGTGAGAACCCTCTAGCCACAAACCTCGCCTTGAACTTCTCAATGCTGCCATTTGCAACATGCTTGATCTTGTAGAGCCACTTGGAAGTCACAACTGACTTGCCTTCAGGCCTAGGCACCACTTCCCAGACATTGTTCTTAATGATAAAGGCATACTACTCCACCATAGCCTCTCTCCATACCTCCTGGATAGCAGCCTCCTCATAGTTAGTAGGCTCAGAGTCAACAATGCTGGTAGGCTACATAACTGCAAAACCGCTCAGGTGGCACACTCTCCCTGTTTACCCTCTTCGGAGGACCAACAAACTCTGTTTCCTTCAAGGTGTCTTGAAGCCACTTGGGCCTCCTCTTCCTTGAAGAAGCTTCCCCATAGGGAACCTCATCCTCTGCCCCCTAGTTTGGTAAACTTGAAGGTCTGCCAATTGACCCTGGTGTGCCTGTACCAGCGCTTGTCCTCGAAGAACTTGTACTGGCACCTGTGCCTATGTCAGCTGAAGTGCCATGTGAAATCTGTACCAATGGACTCCCTAAAGAAGTGCTCGATGAACTCGCCACTGGTGCCCCAGATGTCACTAACACTGAAGTACCTCCTATACTAGTCGATCTAGAACCCTGAGGTCCTGCTCCCTGTACCTGACCTCCCTGCTGAGGAGAAGTCTGTGACTCTCTCTCATCATACTCCTGTGATCTCCGATAGGCCCTCTCCTCCTCGAACTTCACATCCCTCCTAATCACCACTCTTCGTTTAGAAGGAATGAAGATTCGATAAGCCTTCGAAGTCTCTTTGTAACCCATAAAGATACCCTTCTCTGCCATGGGTTCTAGCCTCGTCCTCTGCTCCTTGGGTATATAAGAATATGTGAGACATCCAAAGATATGAAAATGTCCCACATGAGGCTTCTCTCTAGTGAAAGCCTCCTCCAGAGTCATATTCTCCAATACTTTGTGAGGACTCCTGTTTTGAAGATAAACAACAGTATTGCAAGCCTCAACCCACAAAAAAAGGCAACCCTTGATCATGAATCATCGCTCTAGCGGCCCTAACAATAGCTCTGTTCTTCCTTTCAGACACCCTATTCTGCTGGGGGTTGTAATGAACCGTGAACTCTCTCCTAATGCCCTCCTGTGCACAGAAGTCAAAAAACCCACCATCGGTGTACTCACCACCATTGTTTGATCTCAAGACCCGAATCTTCCTACTAGTTTGCTTTTCCACAAGAGATTTGAACTCTTTAAAGCAACTGAAGACCTTACCCTTGGTCTTCAGGAAATACATGCAAGTCCTCCTAGAGTAGTCATCTATGAATATAACATAATACTCATAACCACCCAAAGATACATGAAACATACGACCACTAACATCAATATGAATCAAGTCTAGTATACCTGTAAATCTGTTGTCGCTCACTGGGAATGGTAACTTGGTGTACTTGCCCAAAGCACACCCGTTGCAAACCTCATAATGCTTGACACTGAAATCAGGAACTCCAGTAGTGATCTTCCTCGGTACTCTCAAAGCTCCATGATGCATATGCACCATCCTTCGGTGCCATAACTCGCACAAGTCTCTACTGTTGGTGGTACTAGTGTGAGTGCTACCAGATGTGCTACTCACGAATGCTCCTGGCGACTGAAAACTGAACCTGTAGAGTTTCCCAGAGCGGACTCCAATCACTTTTGTCGAAGTGATGGAAGCTCCCTTGGGATGCATCAATACCTGCGCTCCTGAGAAAGTGACATCAAACCCCTTCTCCTCCATAGCAGAAACTGAAATCAAGTTCTTCTTCATCCCTGGAACATACAAAACATCCATGACCTTCAAAGGAGGCAAAGACTCCCTCTCAAAGGTCACAATCCCCGCACCAACAACTCTCATAGTGCGGTCATCTCCTAATACAATCTCAATATCAAGTGCCCTTTCTGCAAGCTTTGAAAAGAACTCCCGTGCACTTGTCATATGGGGGAAAGCCCCGCTGTCTATGTACCACACATCGAATGATGTACTCCCACTAGATGTAGAAGTAATAAATGCAAAGTCCTGGTCAAACTGTGAAGCAAACTGCTCCACCTCTTCTGAAGTTGCAATACCCTTTTTCCCCTCGTTCTTCCTCTCAGGACATGTAACAACATAATGTCCCATCTTCTGACATGCCCAACATTTGACTTTGGACATATCCATATCTTTCTTCTTCTTCTCCTCTTTTCCCTTAGCCCCATCTGATGATGCCCCTTTCTTGGCCTTTCCTTTGTTCTTCCCCTTGGCTGTCAAGGTTACATCCTCCTTATCTGCTATCTTCACCCCACCACTGCCAGTCTTCTGTATCTCATGCTGCACACAATCATCCCAAAATTTGTCTCAATTGGGAAGATTCTCCCTAAGGTAACAACATCTCCAAAGACCTCCCAAGAATTAGGAAGTCCCGCTACAGCTATCATGACTAACTTTGTGGGTGGAACTGCCTCACCAATAACAGTCAAATCATCATCTACTTGTTTGACCTTGCCAAGATAATGAACTATACTTTCAGCCTTTGTCATCCTGATGTTCTTCAATTGTTCTTTGAGTACCATATTCCTGCTCTCATTGGTACTCTGATAGAGAGTGGTTAGAGCTGTCCACATCCGATATGCATATATATTTCCTCTCACCTGAGGAACCACATGATCCTTCAGACTGTCCATCAAAATCCTTTTTGCCTTTGCATTATTTTTGTGAATTCAGCAAGTTCATCTACAGCAGTAGGAGGTAAAACCACTTGCCGCACTATGTCCCAAACTGCTGCCTCCTCAAACACTGTCTGAATTTTGTCTTTCCAAACGGCATAATTGGATATCCCATCCAATCTGTCCTCTATCCTTAAGAACATGGCCATGACTGCTGTCCAAAATTTACAAAAACAAGAAAATGGAGAAATGAACTTTCCAACAAACCTTGCTGTCCCAAAATATCAGTTTGCTGTCCAAAAATTCAGTTTGTTTTCCAAACCATTGTTTGTTGTCTCAAACTATTGTCTGCTGTTAACTGCAATTTTCAGCCTGTAGCTCTGATACCATGTTGAAATTTGATGACTAAAAAGTTTCCTGCAATCCCAACCCAGTTTTAATTTCACCTTATCACTCCCATTCAGTTAAATGCCCTTTCCCATAAACATACATTCGACATATAGAATTCTGGAAATGAAATTTTTAGATTAAAATACATGGGACTGTCAACACATGCTGAAAATAAATATGGACATACAAAGACCAACAACACACATTAAAATACACATAGATTTTTGGTCAACTTAGACCCAGGCAAAACCCCTTCAATCTTCTATGGGGAAAACTTGTTAGAGAGCTCTTCAAATTTATTTATCTTTCAAGTTCAGGAAAAATACATTTGCAGACAAAACAAAACAACAAAATACAACTTTTCTCTTCAGCGCAAAACTCCTGTAAGACCATGCCCACTTTGCCTCGATCTCCATGCCCACTTGAAGCTGAAAATATGTACTGTACGGATACAGACTGTACAAACTATATTGTACAGATTCCATATGGATTTCTGTACCGCTGTATGGACTGTATAGATTTTTCATTTTTTTCTCAAAAATTCTCTCGAATGGCGTTCAGCTCACAACATTAAATGTTGTTCGTAATGTACCTTCTGTTGTCTTCTGTGCCTCAATCTCCGTGCCTAGCTTTGCCTAGAAATCACTCCTTCAGCTTGTTGCAACAAATTTCTCCTACAGAACTTTTTTGCAACTCTCAGCGTCCTTTCTCCAATCTGCTCATGAAGAATGAATTTAGTGTCACTTTTCTTTTCTCCCTTTTGTTTCCCTAAATGACTCTTGGGCAACCTTAATATCTAATGGCTCAAATTCATTTAGATCAAGGGATGAGAATAAATGTGCATTTAATTTTCACTTTCTATTTTTTAACTCACCCATTAAATGAAGTACCCACATTGTACTTTATGTCTAAAGTCACTTTTTACTTTATAATTTAACATTGACTTTACCACTTATAAAGTCACTTTCACTTTATAAAGTCACACTTAGGAAAATAATTATTTTGGACTTTTTCCCTAGGTAGAGACTAACCCATGGGAAACCACTTGTCCAAGGTACATTAAAAATCATCAAGGCAATGAAAGTTTCTCTATTCTTTTATTTTTTATTACAAAGATCAATAATGGAAATCTCATGTTCAATGTTGTATGAAATTTTTCCCACAAGTTCTTGAAATATTTTGATGCTGTGCGAAAGGTGGGAAAACCATTCAATGGCTTGTCCTCCTAAAGATCAAGGGAACAAGCACTTCAAATAAGTGTCATTGTATGATATCTCTAGACAAGAAATATAGAATTCTTTGATATGTTCCCTTGGTTTGTCGAATTTTGGCATTTCAAAGTTATTGGGGAAGGGCACCATCTGAATAGACCTGTTGAAGGGATAAGGATATATGTCCTAAAGTGTGTAACTCTTTTTTGGATGTCTAATCGACATGTTAGACAATTGTTTTTGAATATCTTGAATTTGCCAGATCAAGTAATTATAATTATTTGGTGGAGTGATGTTGTGTGGTGGTTGCATGTTTGTGTTGTTGATGGGTTGTCACTGATATGTGTTGGTGTAAGGTTGTTGTTGTTGATTGGTGTTGAATGGGTTATATATGTTTTTGTTGGGTGTGGTATGTGTGTGTGTTATAGTTAAAGGGGTTTGTTTGTTGGTAGGTGTTGTTAGGGTTGATAGATGGTGTTGAAGTTGGTATGGTGCTAGTGTCAAAAGTGAGAAAGTGTTGTTGGTACGTGTTGAAGTTGTTTAGGTGATGCAGATGCATGTGTTGTATGATGTGGACATGGGAATGGAAGTGTGCATGTTTGAAGTATTTAGTGGTATGGATGTGGATGTTATGTTAGGTATTTGCATGTTTTGTGTAATATGTGTGTTAGGATTTGTGGATGTTAATATGTTGGAAATGTTTGGAGTTAATACTTTTGAAGATGATTGTAGGTAAGATGGTATGTAGTTTGAGTGTAGGTATTGTTAGTTTGTGATGGATTTGAGGTTTGAGGTGCTGTTGTGTGACATAGTCATGGGAATGGAGGTTTGCATGTTTGAAGTGTTCGGTTGCATGTGACTAGTAGTGTTGATGGAGCTTATGTTGTTTTGTGCCAGGAATGGATTTATGGAGTTTGAAACTTGAAATAATGGATTAATCATTGCCCTCATGAATATCTATTAGGGGTTGTATTGAATCTATCATTGCAGAATTTTCTGTTATGGGTGTATGAACCTGGGGAAGTTAAGGTGCTCCTGTAGATTGTGTAGTGTTTGTGATGTAATCCTTCAGGATGGTAGTGTCAAAATCACTAGGAAGTTTGGCACCTTGTTGTGCTGACAGGAGGAGATATCTATCTGGATCTAAATGTATAAAGTTTTTTCTCAGTATGTTTCAACATTTTCCTTCCGAATATCTAGTTTGGTTATGGAGTTTTCCTCTTTGATTGTTTTATTTTTATTCAGCCTACCGTGTGTGGGCTTTTAATTAATTGTATTGTCTCTTCGGATTCCAGACAGCATATTGTGGTGATCACATATCCTTTAGTATTTGCATATAATCAGACTATGAATTGACTGTTTCATGGCATGACTTGATATACACTTGATGATATTCACCCGATTTGAGGTTTCTTATAGATTGCATAGCCAGTGTCTAGGATAGATGCTTCTGCCTGGTTTCTGCACAACATGCTTCCCTATGCTAGATTAAGACTAGCCTTGCCATAGCTACTAGAGCTGATTTTTGTGGCAGATTTGGTCAATTATCATTCCGTTCTTATGCTAATTCAATGTAATTCAGGTCTGACTTGTATTAATGCTGAAAATACAACTTTCTCATCATTGATCAAGAAATGACTGTAAATAGAAAATTAAATAATTTGTTTGTATTAGCCATACTTCTTTGGATTTTCCATTTTTAGAAACTTTTTAATGTTCTTTAGAAGAAGCTCACTCCATTGTTGGGCTTTGCAGTACTGCTGGTGATGTTTAACAAAGCGGTTCTTTCATCGTACAACTTTCCATGTGCTAATGTCATCACATTGCTTCAGGTAGATATCTTTTTTCACTGAACAGATTCTGAGAGGTTTGAACAGTATGCTTTTGTAAATATAGCTCAGCAAACAAATACCTGAGGTTCTAGACATCGGAACACCAGTTGGTATAGCATGTTGCATCTTAAAATGAAGATTAAAGTCCTTTGGTCAGAGTCGCAGAAGCTTCATGTGAATTTTATTGTCCTAGACCAGACGTGACCATCATGCATTAGTTATTTAAAGTTAATAGGACAACTATTTGAAATCAAATTACTCTTCTTGCTAATTTGTGTTTATGATGATTCTTTGTTTGAGAATCGAATCTGCAGTATATTCTATTTTTCACTTATTCATGGATAGGAAAATATTCCCGGAGACTCTATTGAATCTTGATTTATCTTCTCATGCTAAGGATTGATTTTTCTCCCATAGATAACCTTACCTGTTTTATGCAATCTCCTTATTTGTTTGCTTTTGATCTGTTGTATGTTTGCATCTGCTCTATCCCAAGACGGTGTATTGTGTTCTCTTCTTTTATTTTTTACAGTGGCCATAACAAATTAATAGATATTATTTACAGTAATTAGGCATAATGTTTAGTATATTTCCTTTACAAAGCTCACCCCGATCCTTTATTGGAAATTTTGTAACTTAGGATCTGACCATTAGCAATTTTTTTTATCCCTTTTCTCCTCACGACTTATCATTAGTCAGTGCAGTTATAACAAAGATTAACTCTTATTTGGCAGATGATCACTTCAACTACAGTTTTATATGCATTAAAGTCATGGAATGTGATTTCGTTTAGGACAGTGGAAGGGAGAAACACACTGGCAGACATGTCTTCAAAGTTATTTATACCACTTGATACATATATACGTACATCACCTCTTTCAGTTGCTTATTTATTATACATGGTAAGGCATTATGTATTGGCAAACTCTGTTCCAGTTCATATTTTAAAGTGTTTTGTGCTATAGAACTGAGTAAGTATTAGGCAGTTCACACTTTATTCTAGTATGCTTCTTGAGATTGTGTTCTTATTGATTTATATGTGAGAAGATTATGGGTATGGCATCAATTCGTGGAGTTAGTGTGCCAATGTACACAACATTGAGACGGACAACTGTGGTTTTTACAATGATTTTCGAATACATTCTTTCAGGAAACAAACACTCTCCTACTATTATTGCCAGGTACAACATTTTTTCTTTCTTCTTTTCCATTTCTATGCCACTTCAGCATTTATCTCGAGGCCTGCATAAAAATCACCTGAGACATTTTTGGGTCCTGCACAAAAAGTTTGCCTTGATCATTTTGGCTATACAGAATTGTTCTTTGATAATCAGAGAAGTTAACTATTCTCTTTTCTTGTGGCTTATACCAAGGGTTTCATCAGTGTGGGCGTAATTGTGTTGGGAGCATTTGTGGCTGGAGCTAGAGACTTGTCCTTTGATTTTAATGGCTACGCAATAGTGATAGTTTCCAATATAACCACAGCAGTATATCTAACGACTATAGCTCGTATTGGTATTATTCTCAGATCTATAATCCCATGTTTTATTAATTCCAATTATCTGTATGGTGATGATGGGGTTTAGAAATCACACTGTTATGAGATTGATGGACTCTTCAATGTTTGCAGGGAAATCTAGTGGTCTCAACAGCTTTGGTCTAATGTGGTGCAATGGTAAAACTAGATTTGTTTAATCGTTATTTATTATATTGTAAAAAATAAACATATTAATGCTTGCTGATAAAGAGGTCAATAGTTATAATTTACAAGTCTACAAAAAAATACTAATCTTGTAAACAAGGTCCTTATTTCCATTACTAGTTTTGATTGGGTAGCAGCAGTTACACTCTTTGTTTTAGAAGGGAGTTTGGTTTATGTTGATCATAATAGTTTATGGCTATTTTCAGGTGTGATTTGTGGACCTATACTTTTTCTGTGGAGCTTCTTTAGTGGTGAACTGGAAATGACGATGCATTTTTCACAGTTGTATTCTCCAGTGTTTCAGGTGCTTTAATCTCATTCATGTTAAAGGGGATCTTATGTGTATCTCTGTTTAAAATATATATCAATGTTCCACCAAGTTTCTAGGACAAGGGGGATGCGGGAACAGGGATATGCACGGGGGGATGTGTAGGAACACCCACAAATTTTAGGGAAATTCAGGGAGGACGGGGTACGTCGAGTTATATATATATATATATATAACATGATGCAGATTCAAATTCAATAATGAAATACATTGATTCATAGATCGTGGTTCACAAATGATTCAATGAAATAGAAATAGTAAAACTTTTGTGTACATTGATTTAAATTCGTCATTCATTATTCTAGAATCTAATTAGTACTAAGCAAAATAGTAGATATTGGAGTCTGGAGACTCGAATAGTAAATTGAAATTATTCAAATTCAAAACTAGTATAAAGTGTCGAGTGAAAGACTTGGTCTAAGGTCGTCAGTTTCTAGAGTCAAGAATGAAAAGTTAAAACTACAAATTAAAATGGACAATGAACCAATGTTATCAAAACCAGACCAGTGATCAAATCTTTCAGCCCAAAAACTAGGAATTGGAAAAAAAACCAGACC
Source organism: Pinus tabuliformis (assembly GCA_031772625.1). Classification (NCBI taxonomy): domain Eukaryota; kingdom Viridiplantae; phylum Streptophyta; class Pinopsida; order Pinales; family Pinaceae; genus Pinus; species Pinus tabuliformis. The sequence continues at coordinate 432,486,101 of CM062804.1, forward strand.
AAAAAATCGATCAGCCAAGAAGTACATAAATATTCAAATTTTGAAAAAAAAATGTAAATAATCATGTGCATTCATATGAATCCAGACATTATACATAAATATGCAAAGTTTCTCATATATATATGTAAGGTGCATATAACAAAAATAGCACCGAGTGCAATTATATTTGATCAAAAGATTCATCAACAAAGAGACTCGAGATGACCTCTATTATCCAAAAAAATTCATGCTACAACAAATACCTACATATCAACAAAATCATTGCATATATTGGGATCCTCATCATCAATGTTACCCTCTAATTATTAAAATAAGATAGTAAAAAGCTTAACATGTCAAATCGAGATTTTGTTTGCGTGATGGGTATAATTTTACTAAGGTCATGACAAAGGAGTTCAACAATCAATGCTGTCAACATTGAGGTACATAGAGGGCTTGGCGCTCTTGATTATACGCTGTTCCGTACCCTCATACATTATGAATCCAATGGAAACGTTGCAATCCATCCAATCTCGAAATCCTGAAAACTGTTAAGTCTGCTAGATTTTGAGTGAGATTTAAAATTCTACTTTCTCCATATGAGACCCAATGAGGTTAAAATCACTCCCAAACATCTTGAATCATTCAATGGTAATGTTAAAAATTTAAATAAAAGGATGAAAATGAAATTAATGCTACCATTAATTACATAACATTAGTAGGGACCTAGTCCTTTTAATTTAAAAATTTAACATTATCATTAATTATATAGCATTAGTAGGGCCTTGGGGTTGAATATTAGGCTTCCCCACTCATAAATTATTGTTTTTGATCAAAATTTAGGAGGGGCACCCAACCCTTTTTGAGCGGGTGGGGGCGCCGATAAGCATGCCTTTTGTGGAAAGACGTCCCCCACATTGGGGAAATATTTTCCCCTCGTGTCTCCCGGAAGTTTTCCAAAAGGGGGATGTGGGGAAATGTTTCCCCTGGCGTCCCCCTGTTGAAGTTTGTAACTTGGGCATGTACTGTTGCACAGGCCTTGTGTCTAAGCGTGAAAATGTTGCCCACATTTCACCTTAGAATATTTGCTCATGTAACTTATCCTAAGTTAAACTTAGGAAAAAACACATAATTATATGTTGGCTTATTGAGCTAAAATAAAAACTTAGTAAATTATTTACTTAAGTGATTAAGTCAAAATTTAATCTTAGCTGTTGATCTCAAGTGAGGTGATATCTAATCTCGACCATCCATCACTTTGAGATTAGGGTTAGGGTTAGGATTAGGATTTTGGCTCAATGTAAAATTATAAAGGTAAGGCTAAGGTGAGGAGAAGTGTTATCAGGATTGAACTGAATTGGTCTGAACTAGTCGGTTTGACCGTTTTGAGGAAAAAACTGGTTCAGACCAGTGACTTGAATCGTTTTTGGCTGGTTTGGTAAAACCGCATAAAATGAAACAAGTGGGGCCTGTTTTACTCTTATTCTTTTATTTTTTGTCTTAACTGGGCACTAGCCCATAATAGGTACCTAATATTCAAGCCTATGGCCCTACCAGTGTTGCGGGGGAGCCCCCCCCGATCCCGCTCCCAATCCATGCTCCGGGCGGGAGCGACTCGGGAATGGGTCGGGAGCGCGCTCTCTAAAAAAAATTTCCGCTCCTTGGTTTTTTTCAAATCGACAGAGGGAGCGTCGCTCCGGGAGTGATTTTTACAACCCAGGAGCGGTCGGGGAGTGATTGCTCTCGGGTTATAAAAATCGCTCTCGACGGTGGTGAGCGACGCCCGAAAAAAAACGCGGGGATTTTTTTTCAAAAACATGATTTGTGTGAAAATAAAGTGAGGGAGGGAGGAGTGAGGGTTGGAGGGAGGGAAAGAATATAAATAAACCCTCCCTCATTCATTTCATCATTGTTTGAGAGTGAGAGTGAGAGTGAGAGCAAGAGAGTGAGGAGCAAGGAGAGAGCAAGAGAGAGCAAGGAGCAAGAGAGTGAGAGAGCAAGAGAGAGCAAGGAGCAAGGAGCAAGGAGCAAGAGAGTGAGAGAGCAAGAGAAAGCAAGGAGCAAGGGGAGATTGAAGAGCTTGCAAGGGGAGATTGGAGGCCAAAGAGGTAGGCTCTACAATAGAGTGTCTAGCAATTTTTTTTAATGTTCATTCCTAAATAAATAAATAATTTTTTTCTCTATTTCCCATTCCCATTCCCATTCCATTTTTTAAAATTTTGCAGATTCAAAACATCAAATTTCAAACATCATGGTTATATTTCTGGGCATTTTCTTCTTCTTTGTTCCTTTTTTGGTTATTATGGTGTTGGAGAGTAGAAAAAGGAGGGTTGAAAATGAAGAAGGGGGTCATAGTGGATTTGATGAAAACCCCGGTGAGGAGCTGGAGGAGAGTGAACATGAGTCAGCTCAAAAAACTAAACAAGACCAAACCCCATTGTGGAAATATGTTAATAGGCCTGAAGCAGGGAAAGGGGGTGGAACCACTAAATTTCATTGCCCCCATTGCAACAATAATTACACAGGTTCATACACTCGTGCTAAAAAGCACCTTTGCAGGAAAAGGCCATGGGATGGAGATAAACAAATAGGAATCAAAACTTGTACAGGTGTCTCAGCAGCAGATAGAGGCAAATACATAAAGGAAGAGGAGGAAGCCCAATACAAATCTAAAAAATCAAAGGGTTTCTTTGAACCAAGCTCACAATCATATGCACAAAGAACTCCTTTAGCATCCTCCCAAGGCAGTGGATATGGAGGCACATGGTCACCAAGTTTAAGGCGTAGAAACATATCAGATTTCCTTGATGAAGGGTGTAGGAATGTTGTGGATTCAAAAGTTTACAGGTTTCTCTATGCATGTGGGATACCATTCAATGTTCTTCGCTCACCTTATTGGCACGAAATGGTTTCTACCATAAATGATGCCCCTAAAGGATACAAGAGCCCTGGGTATGACAAGGCAAGAACCGTTGGACTTGATCATGAAAAAGCAAAAATATCACATTCTTTGAATAGAATGACAAGTTCTTGGACTGACCATGGGTTGTCCATTGTATCTGATGGATGGACAAATGTAAAAGGCAAGCCATTGATAAATGTTCTTGCTGTGTCTGTTAGTGGTGCCATCTTTCTTTTAGCATATGATTACTCAAACAAGTTCAAGATCGCCATCAACATTGCAAAACCATTACTTGAAACAATTGAGCGTATTGGGCCATATAATGTCATCCAAGTCATCACTGATAATGCTCCTAATTGTAAGGCATCAGGAGCAATTATTGAGGCTAAATACCCCAACATATTTTGGTCTGGGTGTTTGGTTCACACAATGAACCTTTTGATGCATGATATTGTTAAGAACAAAAATGAACAATACAAATGGATTGGTGATTTGTACAAGAGAGGCAAAGGAATGATAAAATTTATTACAAATCATAGCAATACCCATGGCCTTTTCCGTAGTCACTCAAGATTGGAGTTGTTGAAGATTGCGAGGACTATATTTGGTAGCTATTACCTCACCTGCAGGCGCCTTTTGAAGGTAAGAGAGTCATTGGCTAGCATGGTATCAAGTCCACACTGACAGGTATTAAACGAAAGGGCTACAAATGCAGCTGACAGGCAAGGTTTTGAACAGGTGGAGGAGGCCACTCTTGATGGTATGCTTTGGGCACGTGTGAGGCAAGTATTGGATTTCACCAAGCCCGTTTATCACATGATTCGGTTTGCAGATACAGATAAACCAGTGATTGGCAAGGTGTATGAGCAGATGGATACCATGTTGGGGCAAATAAAAGATATTGTTCATAACAATGATCCCAACTTGTATAAATTGATTCACGATTGTGTGTGTATACGGTGGGATAAACTTAATGTTCCACTACATTGCTTAGCGTATATCCTTACACCAAAATACTACTCTACATCTTGGTTGGGCCAACCTGCACCAGGGGGTGGGGTTAGGGTCAAAACCCATATAGATGAAGAGGTATCTACAGGATATTTGCAAGCATTATAAAAGTTGATAACTGACAGGGAGGAATGTGCTAGTGTGCGTCTTGAATTAGGTAGATACTTCAGTTGCACTGGTTTGTTTGGTACCTTTCATGCAATGGAAGATAGAGACAGATTTGATGCTCTCACATGGTGGGAATCATATGGCGGCCAGGGACTTTTGCCAAAATTGGCAAAAAAATTTCTCTCATAGGTTGTAAATACTTCTTCTGCAGAGAGGTGTTGGAGCACCTACAGCTTCATACATAATGCGAAAAGAAACAGACTCAATGAAAACCAGGCAGAAAGCTTGGTTTATGTGCACTACAACTTGAGGTTGTTGAGTCATTACTGTGATCGGGCTTATGAGGATCCAACATATAAAATTTGGGACAACCACCCAGAGGATGATAATTTGGAGGATGGCACTATACATCTTGAAGAATTGGAAGCGGAACTTATGAGAGAGGAAGATGAAGCAATAACCATGCCACCTCCACCATCCAGTAGCAGTGCTCGAGTTCCGAGTCTTGTTCCTTTGCTATCTTCGCCTCCATCTACACCCTCATGTGGAGGGCATGTGCCTTCTGGTTTTGGTCATCGATCTGTGCGGGAGGAGACTCCTAGAAGACCACCACGACCTGCTCATACATCAGACACTTCTCGTGGCAAGGGCTGCATGAAGTAGTAGATAATAGATTTACAGTTTACTTGTCTTTTCTAGTTTCTATTAGTTTTCATAACTGTTGAGTCTTGACTCTTTCATATCATAATGATATTTTTTGTAAACAAGATATGACCGTGAGAATTTAAGTTTGAAGTTTGAAGTTGGCAATTATAACTCATTCGTAATGATTATGAATTATGAATATGATGCTTCGTGAAAGTTGTTTCATTTCATTTCATAATTCATTTTATAACATTTCATTTCATGTTAGATATTATTTCTTGTAATGGTTAAACTTAGCTTACAAGTACAATTTTGGTGACCAATGATGATAAATGTTATATATTGAATTTTCAATTTTGAAAGCTTGAAGTTAAAACTTTAAGATTTAAAAAGCATGATTCACGAGACTCAATATGCTGTGTGTTACTAACTTGTGGACGTTGTTGATGAAGATTATAACTTCTAGATGATTGATGTTATATGGTTCAATGATCAATCTATGTTTTTTTTTTTTTTAATATATCTTAATCTAAATCGTCATTCTACATGTTTTTGTTGACATATATGTATCAAAATATAAAAAATATATATATTATATAAAAATTGCTCCTAGATTCGCTCCCAAACCGGGAGCTTTTGAAAATGTCGCTCCCGCACCCGTTTTCGCTCCCACTCCCCGCTTTCACTCCCGCACCCAAGTAACACTGGGCCCTACTATTGCTATATGCAATTCATGATAATGTTAAATTCTCCTTTATCTTTCATTTCCATCCTTCTACTTTTTAACATTACCATGACAGGATGTTTTAGAGTGGTTCCGACCTCATTGGATTTCATATGGAGAAAGTAGAATTTTAGATCTCACTCAAAATCTAGCAGACTTAATAGTTTTTCAGGATTTCGGGATTGGAGGGATTGCAATGTTTCCATTGGATTTTGTCATGTATGAGTGTATCGAACTAGCATTTAATCAAGAACACCAATCCCTCTATGTACCTTGATGTTAGTGGCATTGATTGTTGAACTTCTCTATCATGATCCTACTACAAACATACCCATCAATCAAACAAAATATTGAATTGACATGCTGAGCATTTTTTATTTTATTTTAATGCTTAGAGGGTGATATTGATGACAAAGATTCCTGTATAGGCAAAGATTTTGCTGATATGTAGGTATTTGTTGTAGCATGAATTTTTTTGGATGTTAGAGGCCATCTAAGTCTTTTTTTTGATGTATTTTTAGTTCAAAGATGGATTGCAATCGGTGTTATTTGGTTATGCGCACCATTATATGCTCTACAAATGAGAAATTTTTCTGATTTGTGTATAAATGGTTTGGATTCATATGGAGGCACATGAATGTATGTGGTTTTCTTTAAAATTTGAATATTTTATGTATTTTTGGTTGATCGGTTTTATGATCTGTTTTTTTTTTACCAGTTCCCGGTCCGGGGGTCTACTAGTTTGATGAACGGTCCAGTTTTGATAACATTGGTGAGGAGATGAGACACAACAACAACACAAGATTGAGAGAGGCTTCTTATTGAGTGTGTGTTGGGTCCGAGAGAGTGTAGTGACGCTGATGATCAGTTTTATATTTTCTTAGTTGGGCTATTATCTTATGCCGGGAGGCCAAGTAAGTTCTGTGATCAATTTATTGATGAACTGTTGATTGGGCAGTGTTGGAATTTCTAAGTTTAACCTGTTAGAAAATTTTCTTGTACTATTTGGTTTATTTCTTCCTACTTGTTTAATTTACTTAACAAGTTATTTACCATGTAAATACTGAAAATAAACACGATTACAATATCAACATCTACAGATCATCAACTGAAAGAATAACAAGCACACAAGTGACATTGTTATTTTGGACCAATGTCCCCGGAAAAACCCAATGCAGGAAAACCGATGCAGCTATTTAGAGGGTTTTATTATTATGCAGTTTTCAGAATACAATCAAGGTGCTAGAAATGGCTCACCCAATAGATAATGCCTTCGGAAATAGTATCTCTCCTCGGAGACAGATATTCCGACTGATCAATGACCGGATGAATGATCCTGTAGCAACAATTGTAGCTGCCATTGCTTTGTGTCACTCTAATAGGGACTGCGTCACCCTTCCTGGCTCACTAGCACCTAGTCCGACCCACAAAAATCGTCCCAGCGTTGCCTCTTGGCCCTACAACAACTCTGCTAGCCTCTGTGTCAGCTTCTGGAGCTTCTGCATAAGCCCCTAGACCCTCTGCGTCTCACACGCTGGTAGCTCCTAGCTGCCTCTGTGTAGCACCCATCTGCCTTTGCGTCAACCTCTCTGGGCTCTGCGCCGTCTATTTGGTACCAACTTTTCCTCTCTGCTATGTATTCACTGCCCCTCGCTGCTATTCACTGATTCTATCTCTCTTAGCAAACCTCGCTCTAGAGAATAGAATCATTGATCACTTTGGTGTGTCCTCCAACCGACCCTCAAGCCTCTTCTTATACTTTTCTTGTTGGTCCTTCAACAACCGAGATTAAATCTCTAATCAACGGCTAAGATTAGATTTGGCTTGATCCATGACTTTTGGAACTTTTTAACCCATTTTTACATTAATACCCATTAATATTTTATTTTTCCTAAGTTTAGACTTATGAACTTCATTAAAAATATTAATTATTTTAATATCTCCCAAACTGGTTAGAATCTGCCCAAACCATTTATGGGTCTTGGAGATCTCATGTGATTTAGTCTCTCCACCAATTTTCATGGCTAGAGCACATCTGATGCTACCCCAAATCAACAGGCAGAAATCTGTTGATGTGTGTGTGATTCAGATTGAGTAATTTTGCTTTTGCTAAATATTTTGGTCAGGAACTTAGGCATGTATTTGTTCAGTTAATAATTCTGGGAACCGAATACCAGGAGCTGGGTTCGGGAAATTCTAACACCCCCTATCTTCAGGTGCATGGGAAACATGGGGAGTGCACTCCCCACCCTAGGGTACGCATCCTCGTGGAAAACTGATAGTTATAATATATATATATATATATATATATATATTTTTAAAGTAAAAATTTATAGCTTCCCCACTCTTCCCTGGAATATCTGGATGGAGGACAGTATCAACCACCAGCTGCAAGATTAGCTGATAGCCCTGAGGGAATCAACTGGTTTGGAACTTGTGACCCTACCATTGGCAACATGCTTTTGTTGGATGGTCCAACCAATTGAGCTAATACATATTTGAATTATGATAGTAAATAAAATTGCTCAAGAGGTGTTTGCTGGTGAAGAGTTTGTAGGAAACTATTAATGAAAATGTTTGACATCCTTTTAAACCTTAAGTTCTTACAAATACATGCATGCATTCATCATAGAATTTTTTTTCCTAATGTCTTAGCAAACGTTATGATTCAAATATGCAATTACGTGTGTGTTAGCTAGAGTACCCTAGGAGTTGACAGCTTCTTTAGCTTTTGTTTTGTCAGAGTCAAAACAACCTTTTTCCTTTTGCAGGTTATGATGCTACTTTCGTGTATGATGGCATTTTGTCTTAATTATGCCATATTTTTGAATACGACGCTGAACTCTGCCCTTACACAAACCATATGTGGTAATCTGAAGGTGGGATCCTCGCTGTTTCTGGTTGACTTACATTCATTTCTGTTAATATGCAGCCCTTTCAGCACCTCCTTGAGAAGAATTTTCCTCTGAATGTTTCTAAGACAAATTGGTATTATGTATGCTATATTGTGCGGTTAATAATTTTCTCCTGTATATTTTTCTGGCATACAGGATCTCTTCACTATAATCATTGGGTGGCTGTTGTTTGGTGGATTACCTTTTGATTGGGTAAATATTTCTTCTACACTTCATTAATATTGTTGTACTGTCTTTATTTTGGTTCCAACACAAATTTGCAGATGGTTATGGAATTTTCAGGTTTCCGATTGTTTTGTTATCTGATCAAGGATTTAAAAATATTTTTAGTTTGAAATTGAAATATTTGATTAGAAATGACTAAATTTATCTCATTTTTTTCTGGCAGTTGAATGTTGTTGGACAGTCTCTTGGATTCTTTGGCTCAGTTGTATATGCTTTTATCAAAATCAAAGGAGAGTAAAGAAGATACCATGTTCTATGACATTTTCGCAAATCTCACCGACTACACTAAGATAGCTTTTATAGTTCAATGCTACTGCAAAATTGCAACCTATAGTTTTTATATTTCTATGCCACTGCAAATTTGCAACCTTGCTTTTGGGACGGTAAATATTTCAGTCATCAAAGATGTGCCCCAGATGGCGTGTGATGTGATTTTTATCAACTTGGATTATATCTTCTTAATTCTGAGCCATAACATACATCCCAATCATTACAATGTTGTATTGATTGAATTTTCGATTTCTATGTTGTTATGGCAATAAATACATGGGATGCTTTTAGCGTTCAACTGGCCATTTTTTCTTTGGGTTGTTTTGAAGTTACTTTGCAGATAACGATTGTTTGACCTTTTTCAAAAATAGAATATTTTTTGTTTTTTCTGTATCAAATTTTCAGCTGTGGTGGCTCATTTTACTCTGGGAGTTAGTACTAATTATTTTTTTCTTTCATAAATACAAGATTAGGTCATTTTCTGTCAGCCTTTGGGACTTTGGTGAATCCCTTCTCTCTTGCATGCCTGCGAACTTCAGTGACCAGCCTTTGTTGCAGCACTTGCATGGCTTGGGATCTGATCCCAGCTTGAAAACTCAAAAGAGACTTTCCTAGATAGGAAAGCACAACAGAATTCGGTAGATAGTCAAACCTCCTTATTACAGAAAATATGGACATATCCCATTGAACAACTAAGTTGTATAAAACTATATATTATTGACGAGCTAACACCCACTTTTCCGCAAAGGAAACAAAAAAAGAACATATAACAGCAGACAAGAAAGTGGTAATTTCTGGTGTTAATGTAGATACTGGAGAGGTGTCCTGCAACTGGTGTTCTTTGGGGAATTATATCTAGAGAAGTTAACGAATACAAGGTAGAAGAATGCATGAGGTTATATTCTGATAGGAATTTTTCGATGTAACACGAGACATCCAGGCCTGTTTTTTCTCATGGGTCAATTGTTGAGCTTGATCCAACCAGTTAGAGATAATCATAAAGAATAATGAGTTGCCCATAGACAATAGGTGGTTATCTTGAATGAAGAGTACTAATTGAGTCAGGTTAGTGATAACTATAATTTTATTAGAGGAGTGATTTAATAACTTATTAAATGGCATATAAAAGAAAAGTCATATTGTATTTAATGACTTCTTGATTAATTGAATAATACATTTTCCCAATGTTCCACCAAGTTTCCTATTCCGGGACAGGAAATGCGGGAGCAGGGATACGCACAAAGGGGATGTATATAAGCAACCCCAAAATTTAGGGAATTTTCGGGGAAATGGGGGATGTCATATCCATAAAAATTATAAAATTATAAATTATTAAAAATTTAATATAAAAAAAGTAAAATCCCAAGAATATGTTAATAACGAAATAGAAAATCTTAATAATTATGAAATGTACATCTAAAGAGTAAATATGATCATCATTACTTATTAGACTATTATTATTTATGAATTATCATTTGACATTTCTGCATTGTAAATCTAAAAGTAAATTACTAAATTGAACCTATCATTTGACATTATGCATTGTTCCTTCTAAATTCATCATTTGGCATGATGCAAGGTACATCTAAATTAAATTAATAAATTCATCATTTCACAATTGAAATTATGCAATGCGCATCAAGTTTTCAAAAGCGATAAAAAGTAAATTCATCATATGACAATGACATTGACATTATGTTGAAGTCTAAAATAGCCATAGAATACTAAACTATAAGTAAACATAGAAAGCACTGAGCAGTGAAATACTAGTAAATTTTTCAAAAAATACTAAATAATATTAATAAATACTAAGTATTAAGTTTTTATATACTTCAAGTTTTTTTTTTGTTATTGTTTTTATTTTATTTTTGAAGTTTTAAATTTTAATATAATTATTTAATTAATTTGTTTAAAAAAAATTAAGCTTTAACTAGGTTTAAGTTTTAATATAGTTTCATTTTGTTGTTGTTGTTTTTTGTTTATTTTTAAGTTGTATTTTTTTAATGTTTTATAAAAATTACTAGACAAAAAAATGGGGGGATGGATATGTGTCCCTCCGTTGTCCCCCTTGCGTCCCTCCGTCCCCCGATGTCCCCCTTGCATCCCCCGGTCCCCCTTGCAAAGAAGTCATGTTTCGTCAACAGAAAAACGTCCCCCTAGAGTTTCCCCGGGTTTCCCCAAAAAGGGGACTGGGGGAAATGTTTCCCCTAGAGTTTCCCCATCCTCGGAGCGTGGGGGAGCGCGTCTTTGTGGAACACTGCATTTTCCCCATGTATCTCTCTCTCTCATGGTTGTGCATCTCTGAATACCAACATGGTATCACAACATGAAGACTTAAGAGTATGCTGATTGGAGTAGATATGTAAGGGTTTTGCTTGTATAAGTGCTAAGACTAGCAGAGGAACCCATAACACTGTCACTTTAGTAGAATATTAATTTATTTAAATATTTCCTAAATTTAGCCTTAGGAAAATTGAAAATTCCTAAGTTAACTTGTGATTTAATCTCAACCATTGATCACGATTTAATCTCAACCATTGAGAGGGAGATTAGGGTTGAGATAGAAATTATAAGAGGAGATGGAGCGAGTTAGTGGCAAGTTAGTTGAGCACGAGCAATGTGTGTTAGATCAATGAAGGAAGAGTTGACAATTCTTGTAGTGAACACTCTTGTAAATATCATTATGAATTGTAATTCATGTAAATTGTGTGGAATTGTAACACATTGATTGGCTGAGATGGGACACAGATTCAATGTTTGCAATAGGAGTTGCTTGTAAGCCCAAGCCTTGCATTTATTCCATCACCTAAATCTCTGTTGGCATAATGACACCACTGGGCAGTGATTCAATGGAGGAACGAGCCTCATGAGTGGAGAACGAGTCTGCAAACTTGTTCTCGTAGCTCGTGCTAATAGGGCTAACAAGCAAGAAGTCGAGAGAAAAAATTAAGAGAGGAGATTATTGGAGGAGAGTACTCATTCTATGGGATCGCCTAGAGGAGGGACAACGTGGGGAGAGAGAGAGAGAGAGAGAGAGAGAGAGAGAGAGCAAGGGATGCAGAGTGGAGTCTGGCAATTGTTGTGGTTTGCCTGGAAAGTTCAGTTTCTCTCAGAAACTGTGTTTGTGCTGATGGGATGGATTCCTTGTGTTTTCGCTAAGCCATGCATTGTGCTTGTGTGTTGTTTTACTGAGCCTATGCATATGCCGTGTGTTGTTTTCCAGAGAGTTTGGTGGAGTTATGGTACTTAGGTGCTTGTTGAGTTGATAAACCACCTAAGTAGTTGCATGCCTTAGGGTTGATAAACCACTGGGAACTTGTTGGGTTGATAAACTACTGTTAGGCTGAGACACCCAGGTGCTTGCTGAAAGGAGATGATAAACCACCAAGTGCTTGCCTTGGGGTTGATAAACCACTTGTGTTCTTACTCAGTAGGATGATAAACCACTTGGACAGTGGGCTATTGACTCTTGTAGTAGCTAATCTAGCTGATAAACCTCATTTTGTGCTTTCAATCTTCTCCAAAACAGCATAGAGACTCTCTGTGCATTGGTCGAACCCTTGTGGTTGTTGTTTCACTGATTTGAGAGTTCTCGTGGTGTTACAGTTGGCGCTGTCGAGAAGCCACCTAAGAAATGAACTTTGCCTTTTACCTATTTGATTGGCTATGGGCGAGAGAACTCTTAAGCAATTACCTTGCCAGACTCGAATCTTGCTCAGGGGTGGTTGAATGCAAGAAAGATTGCAGTGTAGTTGGCATATGGTTGGGTGGAGAGTTGAAGTCCCACTCCTAGTATCCATTCATTTGAAGATAATAAGATAAGTTGCTTACTTGTATACTTGAGGCATTAAAAAGATGAACATTGTTGCTATGTGATACATTAGAGGAAATTTCAGCCTAAAAGTGCCCATGAAATTTTCATGTACAAAATATGTAAACCAATCAAAATCTTGTAAATTTAATGAGGTACATGTCAATATTTTGGAGGGAAAATAAATAAAAAATACTATTTTTTTTTTTTTAAATTGTATTTTTAGTTTATCTCTTTATTGATATACTAAAATTTCAAGTGTATACACTCATTAGATGTGGAATTAAATTCCGCATCCAACGAGTACCCATTATGCATATTTTTGAGAAGGCCCACATTGATAAAAGTTAAAGATACATTAAAAAAATGTGTTGAACACAATTTTTTTTTAATGTATCTTCAATTTTTATCAATGCAAGCCTTCTCAAAAATATGCATAATGGGTACTCGTTGGATGCAAAGTTTAATTCTGCATTCAACGAGTGTCTACCCTTGAAATTTGAGTAAACTTATAAAGAGACAAGCCAAAAAATACATTAAAAAAATAATTTTCTTCTTTTCCCTCCAAAATTCATAACTCTTATTTTATTATTTTCCTATTATTTTATTATTTTTCCTTAGGAGGCCACTTTTACGCTGAAATTTCCTCTAATGCATGTACTAGTACCATAGATGGAGGAGTACGTTAGTCTTGTTTGTCTATGATGAGATGTTTTATATATATGTAATTTTCATGGTGATAAGGGGCATGAAGGCCTTTGCGTTAAGCGCAAAGTTGTTCATATGGTCCTGTGCGATTGCAGAGTGTGGTCAACTAAGCTATTATAGTGTGTAATCGGTTGGTAATCTAGTTGCGGAGAAGGCTAGGTCGATATTTGGTAAAGAGGGTGGTTGTTACACTACCGAATATTTAGTTGAAAGAGGCTAAGACACAACTAGATGGGGGAAAAGCCAACGTAGTTCACCCCGAGTCGACCAAAGGGTACTTGAATTCTATGGTCGGTTGAAGCTCGAGTGGAGTCGACGGGTTGTGACTTGTCCATAATTGGAAAGGTGCCGAATTTTCATGATGAGGATTTGGATTGTTGGGGCACCTAATTCATCAGAGGTTATTGACAGATGAGGTAGTGGCTTGTTCGTTACTCATCCTATAAAGTTGTCTGTGTAGAGCATAGGTTCTTGAAGAGCATGAGACATTTTCATTGTTGTTGTCCTAGCCAAATATATGAGGGTATTGTTCAATTACATGTGTAAATCTCACTGATTGTCGGCCTAGACGAAGGCTTTGACTAGCTAGTAACATTAAGTTTCTATCGGCCCAGGTGATGGTCTTGTCTAGTTGAGGTAGGTCGACTATTTGGGACATTTCACTAAACTTGTCTAGTTTAGGTAAGTCGATTGGTTTGGTCATTTAAAATGATCTTGTCTAGTCGAGGTTGTTGATTTGTGTAGCTTGAGAGGTGCTAGGTTTGTGAGAAGTTTGACCACAAAAGAGTTTTGTGGGCGAAGTACCCAAGCGATGGGGTTTTGCACCAAGGTGTGGGCACAAAACCAAGTGAAGGAAATAAATGTTTATTCATTGTTGCAAGTGGAGCACCCTTAAGGGAGCTAAGGGAATCTAAGGAAACTATGGAGGCTTTGATCAAATGAGGAAAACAATTAATATTTATATGAGATGGGTTAATGATGTTATGTTCAAGTTAGCTAGGTTTTAAAGGTGCCCTTTTGAGGGCTAGTCGTAGCACCATGGAAAGATATAAATAAAAGAGAAGGAAGCCTCATTTGATCACCATCCAAGTTCATTTCTTCAAGGTGAAAGACATCTGAGGCAACCACAGTCCTATAGGAGCATATCTAAAGTGAAAGGGGGATGACTTTAGTATCATTGTGTTTTTAGATAGACCGAGTTAGGGCATATGCTGCTAGAGTTATAAAGGCACATTTCTAGGCATATTTGTTGTGTAATTCTTTGTGGAAAGGTCAAAAGGGTCTTGTGCTTTTTGGAAGGAGGGTTGAGTTTCCATGACACCAGTTTAGAGGGCCGTAAGGCTTGTTTTAGAGGGCTGAAAACCTTGCCAAATAATTGGAGTAAGCTTGAGCTTATTTCAAGTGAAAACGCAAAAGTGTAGTGGCAAAAGGAGAGGATTACATAGAGGTTGGAGGGATAATTTGGCAGCAGAAATTAGGGCACTTTTGTAGTTGTTTAAGAGCCCTAAAAGGAGGGTCAAAACCTCAAAGAAATGTGCACAGAGCCGTGGAGTACAGGGCATAAGAAGACACCATTTAGAGGTATGTATTTGTCTTGCCATGTTGTTAGAGGCTATGGATGGTAGGTTGTTCTAGTATGTGTTGAATAATAGTGGTTTGATGCCCTAGTTTAAGGTTGCTTTAAAGCATGATTGGTCATCCAAGTATGCCCTAAAGTTTGCCTAAACTCACTCAAGATCTGTCCACACAAAGGAAGGTGGAGACCCTAGATGGTTGGACGAAAGTCTGGACTGAACTTGTGATTAGGGCCACAAATTACAATGCTCTTGCGTAGGGTTTATGTGCATGATATAGGGCTGAATGCTTGAGTGGTATGAACAAGAGAGTGCGAGTTAATAAGCAGAGTGTAGGGTGGTATACAGTGGAAGAAGGACTGTCATGAAGTGAAGTATGGAGGTTTGGTTTTGGACAGTTTGAGGAGTAGCCCATGTACAATGGTTGGAGGACTGTTAATTGTTGTTTGGGAAGCCCTAAGTGTTGTGGACAAGTGGTGGACTTGTCACAATAAGTGGGTTGTACATTGATGCCCTAAGGATTGACCTTTGGAGGAGCCAAAAAGCAATCAAGTGGGTTGGTTATTGATGAGCCCCAATTTTTGGTACAATTTGGGCTCATTTGGCCTACTTGCTTTGCTCAAACCATTCATCTTTTATTGCTTATGCATTCATTTCTTGGTTTATTCGTGTTGTTTGTAGGAAGAAGGGTAGGCATTCTATCTACGTGACTAATACATGATGATTTCAGGTTTTTGGCATCAAAAGGGAGCAAAAGACCACGAGAAAGGAGACAAGGAGACAGTAAGGTGGCACTGCTGGTTTTTAGGAGAGGATGTCCATAGTCTTGGGGACCTTCCTCGTGATTCCCACCATAGCTCCGAGCTCCAACCAATCTCCCCACCGAGCTTAGAGGCAGCCAACCGTTCTACAGGAACAGCAGTTACAACTGTTCTACAGGATCAGCAGTTTAACCTTCAGTTGGACAGCCGAGCTCCACAAATCAAGGAAACCTGTTGGATTATCATTTTGCATAAATACTGAGGCCGTAGCCTTTGATAGGAGCTTTTTGAACTTTTGCATTACTCTTGTAATTTGGAAGTACGAGCTACAGCTCGGTGTTGGTTCTTTTTGTAAGCCAGTTTTGGCATGACATCAGATTTTTGGTTATGAATAAAGGCAGGTAGATTTTGATCTCATTCTGAGTTTCTAAGGGAGCTATAGCTCTCAGGTTAGGGCCCAACCTGAGAGAAATAGACCTCCTCTGTGTTGTAATGTTATTTGCCTTTCGTTCCAGCACTTCGTTTATTTACTTTGACATGCAATTCGAATTTACAGTGTGCTGATTTAGTTTTTATGAGATTGAATAGGATTAGTTTATGGTGAATTTGCTTCCAGTTGCTTAGGTTAGAAGAGGATAGTTATAATTCATTGGAGCTCCAGAAAAAGGTTGTTAGAGATCACTGCCATCTCCGCTTAGGGATTGGGGTGCAGTGCATATCAACCACCAAAAAGAAACGCAGCTCTTTTCACGTCCATGCAAGCTGCAACAGTTACTTTAGTCGTAGATCCATCCATGCATTCTGGTCTTGATCATTACTTCTTCATTCCACTTCCATGCCCGAGTTTCTTTCACAAATTGCACTGCTGTTCATTGGTTCAAAATAGCACAGTTAACATAGGTTAAAGAGTTCTCGTTTTTGGTGACATTCATAGACAATTTGTTTCATCTACACTGCTCCACACCATTCCATTACCTTCCTCTTCTTGTCAACCACACCTGAAGCCACTCAACCGACCTCTGTTCAGCTCGTTTACCTTCCAGCTCTTCCATTACTCACGTAGCTCCATTTACTTAACCTTTCGTTGATCCCATCTTTCCAACCATCAACCCTCTGCATGCACTCTTTCTCCATCTGACTTCTCTGCTCCTGAGCCATCACCAGTTCCATCTCCATCTCACCTATCCTCCCACACCACTCCATCACTCCACCATCTCCCAAAACTCCCACGGTTGAACATCCTGTAGAATTTCACAGACTTCCTGTAGAACCCCTGAGTTTCCTGTAGGATCCCCTGCAGACTTCCTGTAGAAGCCTGCAAACTCGGTTGCTGAGCATCCGAACGTGATAGACTTCTGTGGACGGATGCTAGAGACCCTCTGGGACCTCTCCTAGCCATCCTGACCTTGCCCATGTTTTCCTTCCATTCGAACCGCTCCTGCACAGTCAAACCCTAATCAAAGGCAACATCACAATAAATCCAACCACTTAATGAAAAAATACAAAAACATGTCTTTTTAGATGCAAGTAGCTTATATGCATGTATTTCAGCTCACTACAAGTAATGGCATCATTGGTAGAAGTTTCATTCACAGTTTTGCATTGTAAGGGCCTAGCTAGTCAAATTAGGGTTTACTAGGGTTTTCATGCTTTGTTAGCTTTCAGTTTCTTTCTGCAAATAGATTAACCTCCTTTGAGTTAGCTTTCGTCCATCACTCATAAAGCTTCTTCTGTGAGCATATAGAAGTTGGCTTGAACCCTAGCGGACTTGTGCCAGCTGACCAAGTGACAGCTGCGACAAGAGCTAGTACTTGTGCATACAGCACCGTCGCTTCCAAGTTTGTACGAACTACCGGGCTGATAAAATTAGAGATAGGAAGTTCCAGGAGTTGTAGCATTATTGCTACAATACTGGAGCCCACCATCTTTTTGGCGCCGTTGCCGGGGAAACGTCAGAGTATTAGTAATTGTTGCTTTTCTTCTACTTTCTTACTCTTGCCTTCTGCTAAGTAGTTTATTTCATTTCCATTCTGCAAAAGTAGCATAGACATTTCCTGCTTTCATAGATTAGCATTTCCTGCTTTCATAGATTAGCATTTCCTTTCTGCAAGCGTAGACTAGCATTTCCATTCTTGCAATTTCATTTGAGCAAAGTAGATTAGTTCTTTCCTGCTTTCAGTTTAATTCTGCATCTTTCATAGTTAGTTGTAGATCAATCTGTTTCAGTTTTGCAGGTACCAAAGAAAAAAAAAGCAAAAACAATCAAAAGAAAAAGAAAGTCTTTTCCATTTCATGCCTCGTAGGAACCGAGATAGATCAGGAAATTCCTACCAAACACCCCCACCACATCACTGAGTCACCCTTCTCTCTTCTTTGGTGACAGTGACCCAGAAGAACCTATAGGTAAACATCCTGAGATATACAAAGATCCTATAGTAGAAGAAGAGTTAGAGACCACTCCATCTGAAGCTATGGCTGACAATAGAAGAGAAGATGAGAGAATAGAAGGTGCCTTCCCCATCCGAGAGACCAATGGAGAGATGAAAATGAAGAACATTAGCCCCTCCGCCTTACCTCACTTCCATGGGCTGACTACTGAGGATCCGGATACCTTCCTGTTTGAGTTTGCTGTCCTTTGTAGAACCTATGACTATACTGAAGATGAGCAAAAGCTGAAACTTTTCCCTTCCACTCTTAAGGATGCAGCATTACGCTGGTTCATGGGCTTACCTGGGAATAGTATCACCACTTGGGCTCAGATGCAGCAAGCTTTCAATACCAAGTACCGGGATTACTGTAGGTCCAAGGAAACAAAGGGGGAAATCTTTCGGATGACCATGGGAAATGATGAGTCCTTAGAGGATTATGAGGAGAGGTTCCAACTAAGCACAGGTGCACACTTGACCCTGAATCCCTCAAGTTGGTCCTGCTCCGAGGAGTCCCTGAAGACCTCTTAGATACCCTTCACATGTTAGCTGGGGGGGACATTTACCAACTGCCTTATGAGGACATCAAGACTGTGTTTAGAAACCACTCCAGGGTAGCTCGGAAACGAGGTAGAGGAAACCTCCTCTCAGCTAGTGTCGCTTTCTCCAAACATGAGCTTGCAAATCAATTAGAAGATCTTAAGAGTGAGGTGAGACAGACCATTGCCATGCAGCTTGACACATTCAGGATTCAGCGAAAGAAAGAAGAAGCTGAGAGAGCCTTGGCTGTCTTCTGCCCTAGGTGCACAAGGAGACACCCTAAGAACGCATGTCCATTGCATTCGGTTGAAGTGTGTTTCGTTTGTGAGGAGGACCATCCCACAAATCAGTGTCCAACCTTACCTGGGTTTAAAGCCATGTACCAAGGGACAGAGGCTCCCACTGAACCTCTCTATTACCTCAACCAAAGGAGGCCACAAGGATCTAGACCTTATCAGCAGGGGATGCAAGGGGCATCTCAAGCTTATTACAGCCCCAACCAATCGACTCCTATGCCTTCCTGGGGTCCCCCTGCTCATCCTTCATGGTCCATGCCTCCTCCATGGTCTTATCCACCTCAGTACCCCACTCAACCTACTTCTCATTCATATCACTCACATGCCCAGCCATAGCCTCAATGGAATGCACCTCAGTCGGGGTGGAGGCCCCAATACAACACTCCTCCTGCCATCTTGCCTCCACCACCAGTTCAACCTCAGCCATTACCTCCTGCTCCTCCAAGGCAACCTCAAATGCCTGCTCAACCGAACCCGAACCCCAACAATAGACAGGCCCAGCAGGTATACACTGGGGAAACCTCATGCCCTACCTATGCTGTGGAGATCCAGGAGATCAATCTTCGATCTGGAAAGACTCTACCAGATCGCCAACCTCCTCCCCCAGAGGATGAGGAAGATAAACATGAAAGTGAACCAAAGGCTATTCCACCCTTTCCTGAGAGACTAACAGCCACCACACAACCCAACCCAGAGGAGGATGAGCTTCTGGGTGAGCTCAAGCAGTTGTGTGTAAAAATACCACTTTTCCAAGCCATCAAGGATGTGCCAATATACAACAAACTGGTTAAGGAGAAGTGTTTCAAACACCCAGGCAGACGGAAGAAAGATGCTTCAACTATCAATGTCATAGGACAACTGTCTGACCTTATGTTGGGACAAGTCATCTGCCCAAAGTACCTAGATCCTGGAAGTCCTATAGTAGATGTCCACATCAATGGCACCATTATACCTCACACCTTGATTGATCTGGGGGCTGCCATTAATGTGATGACCAGGGATACCATGCTTAAACTCAATCTTCAGGGTTCCTTGAGGAAGACCTCGACAGTACTGCAATTAGCAGATCGCTCCACCGTGACTCCCGAAGGGATTGTGGAGGATGTCTTGGTCTCTATTGACTCTTGGGAATACCCTGCAGACTTCCTGGTTCTGCAACCAAAGGCAAAGCTTACTGGATATCCTCTCATTTTGGGAAGGCCTTGGTTATCTACTGCAGATGCTTACATAAGTTGTTGTGCAGGAAACATGACCATCAAAAATGGTCCCATGTCCAAGCAGCTAGTCCTATACCCTCCTGCCCAACCCTCCTTAGAGCATGACTTACCACTCTGGTTGGAAGAAGGAGAGGAAGACGAAGTGTACTCAACACCTCTGTGCACCTTAGATACCACTAGAAGAGACCCCCCAACCGAGGATGACTTGATCGAGACCTTGATCCAGAATCCACCTTCCAGTGCACTACCCTTAGAGAAATTGGTGGAGGATGCCCAAGCTAGCACCTTAGTGGATCTTTGTACAACCAACCCTGTTACTCCCAGAGTCAAGAATGTGGAGTTCGGCCCTGAGAAAGCATTGAAGATCAACTCCTCCCTATCTCCGTCCCAGGAAAAGGAGCTGTGTAGTCTGTTGGCCAACCACCTAGATGCTTTTGCTTGGAGCTATAAGGAAATGAAAGGAGTCCATCCTTCGGTCTGTACCCATCATATATACATCAAAGAAGATTGTAAACCGGTTAGGCAACCTCAGAGGAGAATGAATCCAGCCCTTAAGGACATTGTCAAGGAAGAATTGCAAAAACTGTTGGATGCCGAGTTCATCTACCCCATCTCAGATAGTGAATGGGTGTCCCCTCTAGTGTTGGTTCCCAAGAAAAATGGGAAATGGAGAATCTGTGTGGACTACCGAGAACTGAACAAAGCTACCAAGAAAGACCATTTCCCTCTACCTTTCATAGATCAAGTGTTGGATGGACTGGTAGGAAAGAAGTTCTTCTCTTTCCTGGATGGGTTTAGCGGGTACAACCAAATCCAAATCAGCCCGGAAGACCAAGATAAGACCACCTTCACTTTTCCTTGGGGTACCTTTGCCTACCGAGTCCTTCCCTTTGGGCTATGCAATGCTCCTGCTACCTTCCAGAGAGCTGTCTTGAGCATCTTCTCGGAGCTGGTCCATGATGCAGTAGAAATCTATATGGATGACTTTACTCCTTATGGGGCCAACTTCCAGGAAGCTTTGTCCAACCTGGGAAAAGTCCTAACCAAATGCACCGAGATGAACTTGTCCCTTAGTCCTGAAAAATGCGAATTCCTAATGACTGAAGGGACCGTGCTAGGCCATACCATTTCTTGCCAAGGGTTGCAGGTGGATCCTAACAAAATTGCTCTCATCAAGAGGGTTCCACCTCCTCAGAAGGTAAGGGATGTCCAGAGTTTCTTGGGATTAGCAGGATACTACCGGAGATTCATTAAAGATTTCAGCAAGCTAGCCTCGCCATTGTTTGGTCTGTTGGCAAAAGATGTGGAGTTTAAATGGACTGACGATTGTCAGAGGGCTTTAAATGAATTGAAGGACAAGTTGGTGTCAGCCCCAATCCTGAGAGGTCCAAACTGGGCCCTACCTTTCCACATCCACACTGATGCCTCGAACAAAGCCATAGGTGCAGCTTTAGGACAAGTTGAGCAAAAACTTCCATATGCCATTTACTTTGTTAGCAAAAACTTGTCCAAAGCTGAGCTGAATTATACTGTAACCGAGAAAGAATTCTTGGCTGTGGTCCATGCACTGAACAAGTTCCGACATTATATTACTGGTTACCAGACCTTTGTACATACTGACCATGCTGCAATTAGATATTTAATGAATAAACCAGATGTGAATGCTCGTATTATTAGATGGTTACTTTTATTGCAGCAGTTTGATTTGACCATTGTTGACAAACCAGGTAGAGAAAATGTTGTTGCTGATTTTTTATCTAGATTGGATTTGTCTGCAGATGAGGATGGAACAGTGGACGACCAGATGCCCGATGAACATCTGTTTGCTATTTCAGTACTCTCTCCATGGTTTGCTGATATAGCAAACTATCTTGTTTCAGCACAGTTCCCTCCGCACCTATCTTCCAGAGAGAAGAGCAGAATCATCAGAAAAAGTGCCTCATTTACTTGGATCGGGGGCAATCTGTTCAAGCTTGGCCCCGATCAGATCTTAAGGCGTTGTGTAAGGGAGGAGGAAGTCTTTGATATCCTCCTCACTTGTCATGATGGGCCTTGTGGAGGACATTTTGCAGCAAAGAGAACTGCCTTCAAAATCCTGCAGGCAGGCTACTATTGGCCCACACTTCATCAAGATGTCAGAAGATATGTCAGTCAGTGTGACCAATGCCAAAGAATGGGGAAACCGACCCAAAGGGATGAGATGCCTCTCCAACCTCAAGTGGCTCTTGAGCCATTTGAGAAGTGGGGCATGGACTTTGTGGGCCCAATCAACCCCTCTTCGAGGCAAAGGTCTTACATCATTGTGTGTACCGACTATTTGACAAAGTGGGCAGAGACCAAAGCAATCAAAGCAGCAACAGAAGAAAAGGTGGCCGAGTTCCTAAGAGAAAACATCTTCTATAAGTTTGGCTATCCAAGAGAGCTGGTCACCGATCAAGGGAGCCAGTTCACCTCCAACCTGGGTGAAGATCTACTAGCTCATCACAAGATCAAGCATAGGACTTCCACCCCTTATCACCCTCAAGTAAATGGGCAGGTGGAAGTCACCAATAGAGCATTAGAAGGGATCTTGACTAAGGTGGTGAGCAGCAGCAGAAAGGACTGGGCAGATCGCCTGGTTGAAGCCACATGGGCTTACAACACCACTTGGAAGACCACCACCGGCTTCACACCGTATGAGCTGGTCTATGGGAAGAAAGCTTTGCTGTCCATTGAGTTTGAATACAACACTTTGAGGATGGCAGCTCAGCTGGACCTAGATCTCAGCCATGCACAACAAGAAAGGCTATTGCAGCTGAATGGCCTGGATGAGCACCGAATGCAGGCCCTCCTTCACTCAGAAGTGGTTCAACTTCAGAGAAAGGTGTGGCATGACCAACATCTCCATGACAAGCAATTTCAGCCGGGAGATTGGGCTTTGTTGTATGACTCCAGATACAAAGATTTCAAGGGGAAGCTGAGAACCAGATGGCTAGGACCATATGCAGTGGACAAATGCCATGACAATGGATCTGTCCTTATTCGAACCATTGATGAGGAAGCCATTCCCATGCTTGTCAATGGGCATCGATTGAAGATCTACAGGAGACCTCTCTCAAGACAAGAGTTCATCAAAACTATGGAGAAATCTGTATTGGTCATAGAGAAGGGTTCTGCCTCTGCTTTTGGCATACCCTGAAGGATAAAAAAAAAAAAGAAAAAAAGAAAAAAAAGAGAAAAATAATAAAGATCCTTGGGTGAAAACCTCTCTGAGGCGCCCAAGGCAGGTGGTAGGGGTGAAAACCTCATTGAGGCGCCCCTATTGTCTTTCAAAAAAAACAAAAAAAAAAGGAAAAGGTTTGAAAAAGATCCTTGAGTGAAAACCTCTCTGAGGCGCTCAGTGCAGATGGCACGGGTGAAAACCTCTTTGAGGCGCCCCTGTTATCTTTCAAAAAAAAAAGAAAGAAAAGAAAGAAAAAAAGAAAAACAATAAGCAAAATATGGTAAAATTGCATGCAGGTTGCAGATGTTCTATGGGGGAGAGGAAGCTCTTCAACTCAAAGCCAAGGGTCCTTATCATGCTGTCAAGGGACCTCACCAGCACCTCCTCCAAGGATACCCATGTTTTTTCAAGGTATGTGCAATTTTATCATGGTTTGAATATTCTACAGGAAGATGCAGTCTTTCTACAGGAAGACGCAGACTTTCTACAGGAAGCCCGAACTTTCTACAGGAAGCTCTGTGTTCTACAGGAAACTTCCTGTAGAAGTTTGGGACGGCCCAGAATTCATTTTAAAAGGAGATCTAGCGACTACGGATCGGTTTGGACGCATGCAAGCCTCTGTTGGCACCCTTGCACATTGCTGTTACCTTGCTCCACCATCCTTGTCGACATGCAACCAAGTCCCCTGCACCAACAAAGCAGATCGATGAGTTCTCGCGGGAAAAGCCATTTTCAAAGATAAACAAGTGCTGAGATCTCATACCACAGGCATCAGAAGCTCCGGGAGCGTGATCGAAAGGCCAGATCCTCCGTCGTGCAACATGCACCAAAGGAGGAAGAACTGTTACGAGACACCCCGCGGGAATCCTGTAACAGTTAAACCTGCTAGAGTGGATACCATTCACAGCACCGCCATCTGCAATGAAACGCGGGCGCATGCAACCAAAGCATCCACTCCATCGTCGGCAGCCTGTAACCATGAGCCTCCGGGTCTGTGTAAGTTCGCATGCAGCAGGTAGATCCACTCACCATCGTCCAAAAACTGGAAAAATCGTGTGCAGCCACGCAAGTAAGTGTCTCGACCCTTCCTTCCATCAAATCGCATGAATTTTACTTTGAATTGTTTGCACAGCGTAAAAGTGAATGGTTGAGCAGCCGTATGGCCAGTCGACTGGCCACGTCGGCTAGTTATGGTATAGTTGGATGTTTGGGTGGCGGCCACGACAAAGAGAATGAGCAGCACGCACGTGAGAACACTCCCGTCGGAAGCAATGAGTTTAACAGAAAGAGGCGGCGGCAGATCTGTGGGAATGGATGCGGCAGCAAGTGAATACGCAGGCGAATGATGGATGACGTCGCCCAACGGTCCGGCGGGGACAGCTCACCCCCCGCGCCACGGATTGCGCCGATTCAAAATCTAATCGGCTAGATTGTGCGCATGCATTTATCAACCACCACTTCAAACTCGAGTGGCTATTCTGATCTCCTCTGCACTTTGATACGCCGAGTTTTTGGCTACCAGAACGCCGGTGAAGCACACCTTGAGCGCAGGCCAACTACAGTCCTCCCCGAAATTTGCGCAGTGCTCCTACAGAAACACAGTTTCTACAGGAACGCAGTCTCTACAGGAACGCAGTCTCTACTGGAACGCAGTCTTCTACAGGGAAGTGGGTGCCTCACGTAAAAAGGTGGCCAATTAAAGAGGTAACCCTGAACTCTTCGTGCGACTGGTTAATAAGAGTGGCAAGATCATCGTCCACAGTCTGGTCATAAAGATATCGGTGAAATTGTTGTTTGCTGTGCCTATACTGTCGTTCTACAGGATGTCAGTGTAATTAGGCTGTGTTGAATTTTTTGGATTATGTGCATGCTCTGTCTCAATAGACCAAATCTCTTTCACATTTGCCACCTTTAGTTAAAACAACCGTGTGCATCATGCCGGGTGGGTTTATAAGACGGGAACCCACTGATTCAACCAAATTAAGGGAAAACCAGGAAGTGGTAGAGCTCTTCACACGAGCACAATGGATGTCTTTTTGTGATAAGCTGCAGGGTTACGATGATGAAGTGGCCGAAGAATTCTTGCAGGCTCTGAGGCCGAAATCCCAGACACTGGCCACAGTGAACTTCAGAGGTCTAAGCCTCAAGCTCACCCCGCAACATATCAGTCGGATCACAGAACTTCCTATGGGTTTGCCGTGGGATAAGGAAGAAAGAAAGCTGAGCCAGCAGGCAAAGAAATAATTCTTTCCACCTGAGGAGGAATTCTCGGAGGACAAGAATGGGGTGCGAAGAACGAGTCTGTTGCCACCATGGAATGAAGTCAGTTTGCAAATCATGAAATATATCACTTGTGAAGGCCGTTTTAGCATCGTGTATGCATATCACTTTCGGTTGCTCACTGAATTGAGGCACCGGATTGATCTTCCTGTAGAACAAAAACTGAGCATCCCTTATTTCCTATTGCAATCTCTAATGGAGTGTGCCACAAAGCTAAAAGAGGGCATACTAGATCAGATAACCCACCATGGGTTGATCAAGCTTCTTGTGGAGGATGCGCTGCATTCATATAAGGTTCCCCTCTCATGGGAATCCTTCCGGAATTTGACAAAAGATGGAGACATTAAAATGTTGATCGAAGAAACGGGTTCCTCCAGCAGTGAGGAACAAGAAGCAGTGGCCGAGGGACAGAGAGAAAAAGGCCAGAAGACCCCGACCACAGTGCAGAAGAAAGAACAAAGGAAGAAGCATGAGGAAAAGGAGGACAAAGAAAAAGGTGGCACACCTATCTTGTCAGCAAGAGAAAAGAGGCTGAAGAGCAGAATGGACAAAGCTGAGGTGGTCCACGTCAGCCCAAGTACCTCAACAGCACCTGCAACCAAAGCAAAAAGCAAAACTCAGGCAGGTAAGCAAGCAAAGGTGGAGACACCTGTGTCTACAGGAAAGCAGAAACAGGCTTCTACAGGAAGCCCGAAAATCATTGAGAAACAGGCTTCTACAGGAAGCCCGAAAACAGAGACAAAGGCTTCTACAGGAAGCCCGAAATTGCAGAAACAGGCTTCTACAGGAAGCCCCGAAAAGGTGAAACCCAAAGAGAAGAAGGTGGATATTCTGGCACGGGAGGCAACAGCTGTATTAGCTGGCCTCAGCACGCCACCTAAGCCAAAAGAAAAGAGGAAGAGGGAGACCCCTCTATACTTTAAAGCTCGAAGAAGTGTTAGGATAAAGACGGGCAAGCCACAGCCTCAATCCAGCAGCCCGATTGTCATCGAAGATACACCTGCTTCTCCCAAGGAAAAGTCACCCTCCAGGATCACAGTCACCTACGAGAAGGGGAGTCCAAAGAAAAATACGTGGCAAGAAAGGTTAGACCTGTTGACTGAAAAAACTCGGCTACAGGAAGCTGAAAATGTTCTACAGGATACTCTGGCCCGGCTACAGGAAATGGAAAAGAGGGAAGGAGAAGGACCCTCATCACCACCAAGGGAGGGTGAGGTAGAACCGCCTGAAGAGATAGAAAGAGAACATATACCAGAACATAGCCCTTCGCCTAATCTGAGTTCATACTACACCTTTTTAGAGGCGGGCAAAATCATACCGCAGAAATTTACTGTGCCTCTATTTTTTGCACTAGAGGAAGAAAGAGTCCGTTCCCACACATGGATGCAGATCGCCAAATCAAAGGGTGTGGCGGACATAGGCCCTTTACAAGAGCAACTCAAGGAGGTCAGGAGTGAATTCACCATGGCTAAACATGTGGCTAATTGCCAACGTGTGCTTCTACAGGAAGAAAATCAGAAGCTGAGATTGCAGCTACAAGAACTAAGGGCAGGGGCAGGAACATCCTCCAAGGACATCACAAAAGAACAACAAAGCAAAAAGGAGCTGACCACCAGTCTTGAAGAGCCAATGACACTTCTACATGAAGCAGAACAGCAAACAAAAATTGAAGTGCAAGCCCTAAAAGAACAGCTGCAACAAAAGGAAGCACAATTGGCCTGCATGGCCAGTTGGGCCATGGAGGCAATTCAGTGCAGACCACCTGCAAAATCCTATGGATTGTTCTTAAAAGATCAATGGCTGCAGTTCCAAATAAACACCTTGGCACAAAGAGGTATTTCACATATCCAAAATCCACAACAATTTTCTGAATTGTGCAGTACTAGTTCGTCAGAAGACAAAGCCAAATTAGCGGAGTTTTACCTCCACAATTTGGCTTTTCCTAATTAAGTCTCCTGGGATCCCAATATTGCCTTGGGTGATATGCAATTGATGGCGTTCGCCTCATGGTTAAACCATGAGGATCAAAGAGCAGCTGAAGCAAAATCGGTCATGAACCGAGAAGTGAGCGAGCCACTGTTCATTCGACCAGAACTAGAGGATCCGGCGACACTCATCTCAGCCCATCAACAGTTGGCTACGGATCCCACAGCTTCCTTGAGATCTATGGACCAACAGGCCCAAGCCATAGCTCACTTTGAAGACATGGAAAGGTTGTTGGGAGAAACATGTGCACGCAGATGGAATACCCTGGCACACAGCTTGAAAATCCGAGAGTACCATACCCCCATTCGGATGAGGGAAGCTTTGGCAAGGGTTGACCTTTACAAGAAATCCATGCAAAGCCTCCAGGCCAGCTGGATTGGACTTAAACTCAGCCCACCACTACTGCTAGGACTGACTGAAGGCAATACAGAGGAGGATGACAGTCAACAATGGGAAGAGGTGAACAGGAAAGCAGGGTTTCATATCCACAGAGAGGACACTACCACAGAGCCTTGGGATGCAAGGGAAGCAGTGAAAGCAATGAAGGATGAGGATTTGGACTAAGTTGCTCAAGGATGAGCAAATAGTTTCGCTGGGGGGTGATGATGAGCCCCAATTTTTGGTACAATTTGGGCTCATTTGGCCTACTTGCTTTGCTCAAACCATTCATCTTTTATTGCTTATGCATTCATTTCTTGGTTTATTCGTGTTGTTTGTAGGAAGAAGGGTAGGCATTCTATCTACGTGACTAATACATGATGATTTCAGGTTTTTGGCATCAAAAGGGAGCAAAAGACCACGAGAAAGGAGACAAGGAGACAGTAAAGTGGCACTGCTGGTTTTTAGGAGAGGATGTCCACAGTCTTGGGGACCTTCCTCGTGATTCCCACCATAGCTCCGAGCTCCAACCAATCTCCCCACCGAGCTTAGAGGCAGCCAACCGTTCTACAGGAACAACAGTTACAACTATTCTACAGGATCAACAGTTTAACCTTCAGTTGGACAGCCGAGCTCCACAAATCAAGGAAACCTGTTGGATTATCATTTTGCATAAATACTGAGGCCGTAGCCTTTGATAGGAGCTTTTTGAAATTTTGCATTACTCTTGTAATTTGGAAGTACGAGCTACAGCTCGGTGTTGGTTCTTTTTGTAAGCCAGTTTTGGCATGACATCAGATTTTTGGTTATGAATAAAGGCAGGCAGATTTTGATCTCATTCTGAGTTTCTAAGGGAGCTATAGCTCTCAGGTTAGGGCCCAACCTGAGAGCAATAGACCTCCTCTGTGTTGTAATGTTATTTGCCTTTCGTTCCAGCACTTCGTTTCTTTACTTTGACATGCAATTCGAATTTACAGTCTGCTGATTTAGTTTTTATGAGATTGAATAGGATTAGTTTATGGTGAATTTGCTTCCAGTTGCTTAGGTTAGAAGAGGATAGTTATAATTCATTGGAGCTCCAGAAAAAGGTTGTTAGAGATCACTGCCATCTCCGCTTAGGGATTGGGGTGCAGTCCATATCAACCACCAAAAAGAAACGCAACTCTTTTCACGTCCATGCAAGCTGCAACAGTTACTTTAGTCGTAGATCCATCCATGCATTTTGGTCTTGATCATTACTTCTTCATTCCACTTCCATGCACGAGTTTCTTTCACAAATTGCACTGCTGTTCATTGGTTCAAAATAACACAGTTAACATAGGTTAAAGAGTTCTCGTTTTTGGTGACATTCATAGACAATTTGTTTCATCTACACTGCTCCACACCATTCCATTACCTTCCTCTTCTTGTCAACCACACCTGAAGCCACTCAACCGACCTCTGTTCAGCTCGTTTACCTTCCAGCTCTTCCATTACTCACGTAGCTCCATTTACTTAACCTTTCGTTGATCTCATCCTTCCAACCATCAACCCACTGCATGCACTCTTTCTCCATCTGACTTCTCTGCTCCTGAGCCATCACCAGTTCCATCTCCATCTCACCTATCCTCCCACACCACTCCATCACTCCACCATCTCCCAAAACTCCCACGGTTGAACATCCTGTAGAATTTCACAGACTTCCTGTAGAACCCCTGAGTTTCCTGTAGGATCCCCTGCAGACTTCCTGTAGAAGCCTGCAAACTCGGTTGCTGAGCATCCGAACGTGGTAGACTTCTGTGGACGGATGCTAGAGACCCTCTGGGACCTCTCCTAGCCATCCTGACCTTGCCCATGTTTTCCTTCCATTCGAACCGCTCCTGCACAGTCAAACCCTAATCAAAGGCATCATCACAATAAATCCAACCACTTAATGAAAAAATACAAAAACATGTCTTTTCAGATGCAAGTAGCTTAGATGCATGTATTTCATCTCACTACAAGTAATGGCATCATTGGTAGAAGTTTCATTCACAGTTTTGCATTGTAAGGGCCTAGCTAGTCAAATTAGGGTTTACTAGGGTTTTCATGCTTTGTTAGCTTTCAGTTTCTTTTTGCAAATAGATTAGCCTCCTTTGAGTTAGCTTTCGTCCATCACTCATAAAGCTTCTTCTGTGAGCATATAGAAGTTGGCTTGAGCCCTAGCGGACTTGTGCCAGCTGACCAAGTGGCAGCTGCGACAAGAGCTAGTACTTGTGCATACAACACCGTCGCTTCCAAGTTTGTATGAACTACCGGGTTGATAAAATTAGAGATAGGAAGTTCCAGGAGTTGTAGCATTATTGCTACAATACCGGAGCCCACCAGTTATCATGCCGTAGTTTAGTGAATTGCAGGAGGGAAACTTTAGTGATAAAAGGGCAACCTCCAAGCTTTAAGTTCTGTCACCTTTGGAGCATCAAGGAGATGGATAATAGGCAGATATGGGAGACACTAAGAACATGATCCTTTGGAGCAACAAAGGACATTGTTAGTGGGAAAATTAGTGAGCCAAGGTCTAGTCACTCTTGGAACAACAAGATGGTTGATAGTTACAGGTTGGACAACTGAAGATGCAATCGCCGTTGAAGAATCTAGGGCATGGAGTTAATGAGATTCTTCTTAGCATGATAACTATTTGTGAGGTATTTAACATTTATCTTATTGGCATATTCTTTAATGTTAATGTGTATAACTATTTGTGAGGTATTTAACATTTATCTTATTAGCATATTCTTTAATGTTAGTGTGTCTTCTTTAAGTCATCAAATAGTTACCATAACAAGAGACAAGAACACAAAATGTTGGTTTTCTGCCAGGGTCAAAACCTCTCCCTCTTGGAGAGGAAAACCTACACAGAATTCTTCTTATAGAGATTCCAATTAACAAATACGAAGACCATGACCCTTGACATACTATGCCACAAGACCAAGACACCAATCCTCTTCTTCATTGATGCCGAGATCATCATAATCACTACTGCTTCATCGAGGTCATAATCACTGCACTTTCACTGAGATATTCATTATAACATCGAGATCATTATTGCACCTCCATTGTCATATACTTACTAAGATCTTCACTATTTCTTTATTGAGATCATCTTTGCATTCTGCAACTATGTTTTCATTAAGATCATGACTTCATTCAAATTGTGCTAATGTGTGTTACTTTGAGATATGTTTATCATAATTTCACCGATATGGGATCAATGAGATTCATTGTGACTATGTTCAATTACGATTGCGTTCAGAATGTTGAGACAAATTATGTCTCTGTTTGATCACCGAAATCTTCTCATTACAACTATCCTGAGACTTTGACTAAGATATCATGTAAACTCTCTTTACAAGTGTGCTGGAATTGTATATCTCCATCATAGGTATGCCGAGACTATATTACAAAGTGATTGCGTGTCGTATGACTGTGTTGAACACTGTGATCATCAGGAGGCCGAGACAAAGATTGTCCTCCTCTTTGCAAGTACATTGAGACTATAATGTTGCTTCTGTGATTACCCACGAAGGTGCAAAGGAAACTGTGTTTCCTCTACCTTATCCGCTATCCTAAAATACTGTAATCTCATCCGAAAATCTCAGACAAGTTCAAGTTTTGCACCTGTGATTTGCGGATACCCTAGCTGGGTATTTATAGTTGTTATGTCTCCATATTTAGCCGACATGAACCAACGAAGGGATGTGTCATCTTATGTGAGCTGACATGACTTACATTTAATTCATTCGCTGGCCAACGTGAAGAGGATTGTCCTTGTCATTACTGGAGCGCTATTAGACACCATTTTATAGACTTGTATACAATACATATATGCTCAAGAAAATCTCTTTACACAGATCTTTAACTCTTTGAATTTCCTAGACCTATGGAATATGCAAGAAACTCATTCTTATAATTTACAAAAATAATATTTATTTTTCTTGACAAGTACAAAGATCAAAATTACATTTGTAAATACCGAACCTAGTTACACTTTTTCAACACTCCCTCTTAACTAGGGAGGTATTTATAATGGTACTTGGTCATTCTCAATCTAAAGAATTTCTCATAAGAAGAATCAAATTGGTAACCTCTGTTATAGTATCATAGTAATCAACATTGTTTCCACAACAAGGCCTTGACTGACAACTCTATCTCTTATTAGATCATAGCAAAATTTTGGCAAAACCAATGACTATAGACACCTTCATCATTGTCTCTGAAGGTACATACCCACTCGGGTATTCACTGAGTATGCCCTTCTAGGATTATTCTTATCTTGCGTTCCTAGCCCTAAAAGAATATCGCTCTTGTCTTGGATGCTCTACACCTCCTCAAAGAGCATCAGATGCTAATGGATTACCCAATCCTCCTTTTTTTTCTTCCAAAGTGAAGACAAGAATGTTGTGTCTATCTCTCCCTCTCAACTGGGGAAGATATGCCCAAGTTTCCCCTGATCAGAAACTTGCCCAAGCTCCCTTTTAATCAGGAACTTTTCAGATGATCTGGATTTAAACAGGAATGCAACAAATTATAGATATAACCATAAATACAAAGATGCAATAGAAATAACACTTCATTTTATTAATATCAAACACTGAAATATGTTTACAAACATAATGGAAATAAGACTAGCTCGGGCGATGGTAGCTTATCTCTGAGAAGAGATGTGGCAGTTACATGCCTCTAAAATATGTTACAATGATACTCGAAGGCCTATTTATTGTTGAGAAATAATTGAAAACCCTAAACATCCAAAAACCTAACCCTAAGAGATGAAGCGCCAAACTATGGGCCCCGTTTGGGTAAATTAGTACATCAAATTCCTGGGGTCGTAACTTTGGCATACGATCTTCGTTTGACGCACACAATACCTCGTTAGAAATATCTATCCGAGGAATACAACTTTTGAGTGAACAACATGTGTCGTGTTGCTCTCAGTTCTCCCAAAAAACATCGTTCAGGGCCTCAAAACGGCTCCGAAAGTTCAGGACCCAAAAAACTACCAAAAATAGTAAATTGTGCTACAAATAAGGAAACTAAAAAAATTGAAAGAAACAATGGTGGGGGTCCAAGTGGAATAGGTGGGTGGTCACAAACGTCCACTTGGATCATTCCTCCCGCCTTAGGAAGCAATGGTCCTCATTGCGTTGAGTTCCTCCATGAGATGAGGAGACTTCTGCTGAACTTGGTCCCTGGTGAGCCACTTGCCCTGGTGAAGGAGTTGGCCTGCTTTGACAACTCTATATAGTTGGATCCTTTGCTGTCGGGTGTTCTTGATTTACATGTCCATGATCCGATCAGTTGTGGCTTGCTCCATGCAATTTGGATTTAACTATGTAGGTGTGAGTTGTTATGCAATGTCTGATGTGTTCAACAATGGTGGGAAGTATGGTTGAAGGCGATCCACATTGAACACTGGCTGCAGGCCAAGGAATGGGGAACGTTGAGCTCAAATTCATTTTCGCCCACAACCTTGGTAATGGTGTAAGGACCATATCAGAATGGTCTGAGTTTCCAATAGGCTCTGATAAGGCGTTCCTTCTACAAATGCAACTAGACTTTGTCGCCCACTAGAAACATGTGTGACATTCAATGTTGATCATGTCGCTGCTTGTACTTGGCATTTGATTTCTCAAGAATGTCATGGACTTGCTGGCGGATATGTTGGATGTGCTCAATGACGCTGTTTGTCTTATCGGCTTCCGACTGGACATGAGCCGAATTTGCCTAAGTAGCTACAAATGGTATGGCCACATCAATGGAACATAGTGGCTGGAATCCCAAGCCCACCTGAAAAGTGTTGTGGCCAGTCGAGATATGGAGAGCCCAGTTATAGCTGTGCTGGATATAGGGAAGGCTGTCATTCCATGTGCATGGATGCTTTGAGTTGTACATGCGTAGAATGTGTATGACCATCGTGTTGACGACCTCTGTCTGGCCATCAGTTTGGGGATGGAAAGCTGTGGACTTAGTGATCTTGGTGTCCAACATCGACCAGAGACTGGACCAAAATGTACTGAGGAACCTGTTGTCCCGATCTGAGATGATAGACTGTGGGATCCCAAAGTGTACCCACACTCGTTGAAAGAAGAGTTTAGCAACGACTTTTGCTGTGATATTCTTCTTGCTTGCCACCATAATGGCCATCTTCGAGAATCTGTCGACGACCACAAAAACACAGTTGTTGCCATGCTTAGTAGAAGGAAGTTCCGACATGTAATCCATGGAGATGGATTCCCAAGGTCGATTAGGGGTAGGCAACGGAGTATAGAGGCCTTGCTTCTTGATGGTCGGTTTGGTAATGGTGCAGGGTCTGATGTACTTCCTAACATTCTGTCGAAGATTCGACCAATAGAAATACTTTTGCAATACTGCCACTGTTTTCTCGACCCTGAAATGCCTAGCGGCCCGACTGTAGTGTGCCTCCAAAATCATCTTGGCTCGCTCACTTGAAGGAACACAAAGGTGTCCGAGGGGGCATAATAGGGAATCCTAGAGGTAAAAATCTGGAACTTGCTGACCCTCCAAGATCATCTGGTATGTGTGGCCAAATTCTGGGTCGATTTTGTAGAGAAGTGGCCAATTAGAAGTCTCGTGACCACAAGAGTTGAGCATGGTGGTTAATGTCATGATCGATGGTCGGCTGAGGCAGTGTGCAACATTATTGGTGCTACCCTTCTTATACTTGATATTCAAATGGAATTGCTGCAAGGATGTGGACCACTTTTGATGGCGATCATTTTGTAACTTCCCTTGTGTCTGTATGAACTGCAGGGGTCGGAGGTCTGTGTGGATGACTGTTTCCTTCCCAAAATGTAATGCTTCCATTATCAGTAGGCCGACACAATGGAATACATCTCTTTGTCATCAGTGGGATACTTTTGGACTGTGTCTGAAAGTGTCTCACTATGATATGCCACTGGATGCCCTTGTTGAGTAAGGACTGTCCCAATAACATAGTCAAAGGAATCTGTCTCGATCTAAAATGGCTATTGCAAGTTTGGTAAAGTGAGCACTGGTGTAGAGGAGAGGCGATGTTTCAACTCTACGAATTCCTTTTGTTGAGATTCAGAACAAAAGACTTTTACTTTCACTCCTCCCTTGGTGACTTGACTCAAGGGCCAAGTGATATGAGAGAATCCCAACACAAACTTGCGGTAGAAATTGGCAAGACCCACAAAGCTACAGAGCTCTGTCATAGTGGTTGGGGTTGGCCAATCCCAAATGACTTGGATCTTCGCTGGATCCACATGCATCCCTCGTTCATTAATAGTGTATCCCAGATAC
Source organism: Pinus tabuliformis (assembly GCA_031772625.1). Lineage (NCBI taxonomy): Eukaryota > Viridiplantae > Streptophyta > Pinopsida > Pinales > Pinaceae > Pinus > Pinus tabuliformis. Next base: position 432,521,361 of record CM062804.1, read on the forward strand.
TGAACCCGAGTCATGCCAAAAGTGCATTTCTCCAAATTGGCACACAACTTGTGTTTCCGCAGTGTTTGGAGAACCTGTTGGATGTGGTGGAGGTACTCTTCCCAACTCTGGCTGAGGATTAGGATGTCATCCAAGTATACCACTACAAATTAGTTGGTGAAGGGCCGCAAGATGTCATCCATCAACCTCATGAAGGTTGTAGGAGCATTCTTTAACCAAAAAGGCATAACCAGCCATTCGAAAAGGCCCTCCTTGGCTTTGAACACAGTCTTCCACACATCGGAGGGTTCGATTGGTACCTGGTGATAGCCGGACTTCAAGTCGATCTTGTTGAAATATTTTGCCCCCTTCAGTTGGTCTAGAAGGTCATCAATCCATGGGATCGGGTACCTATTCCGGAAAGTGATCTTGTTCAGCACCCAATAGTCAATACAGAGTCTCCAAGTCTCATCCTTCTTCTGTACCAACATGATCGGGCTCCCACATGGTGATGAACTCGAATAGATGTGACCTTTCTATAGCAGCTCCTGAATCTGGCTCTTGATTTCGTCATTCTCTAGAATGGAGCACCGATAGATTGGTCCATTGGGCAGCGACACACCTAGGGTCAGATTGATGGAGTGCTTGACCTGACAGTGCAGAGGCAACCCTGTGGGGGAGGTGAAGATGTCCTCATACTCTTCCACGACCTTGTCCATCTATTGTTGCTGTGTGGAGGGGCCTTGTCTAGAGGTCATGGCCACCGTCTTCTTCTTTCCCTAAGGGCATATCATCAGGAAAACAAATTTCCTAGTTTTGTAAATGAGCTTACTGCATTGTTTTGTAGTAACCAAAGAGATGGCACTAGGCGGTGCTACCTACAATATCCTGTACAACTTATTTCCAAAAGTAACAATAACAACACGAGGCCTTGACTCATACACAACATGTCGCTTCCATAGGTATGGTTGGCCTAATAATACATCACAAACATCAGGGGGAGAAACGTCACATAATACCTCATCCGTGAAGGGCTTGATGTTGTATGGAAGGCGATATTGCAAGCTCACGCGAAGATCCCGTCCTTGGTGAAGCCACCTGATGGTATACTGTTATGGATGTGTTGTGGTCGGTAAGCCCAACTGCTTCACGATCTCTGCCGAAATGAGGTTCTTTTGGCTCCCGCTGTTGACAATAAACTATAGTGGGGAACCCTTTACCCACATCTAGGAGTGGAAGAGGCGCTCCTCCTCTGGATCTTCGGGTTCCTCCTTCTGGATCTTCATGGTGGAAATGGTGGCGTTGGGCTCCACATCGATAATCTGCTTCCCTTTGTCATTCCCCTTGTCAGGTTCTGACCCAGAGTCTAAACATGCATATGATTCCGAAGCCTTTAGCTTAGCCACCAGTGACTGCTTGGTCCGACACTCACTTGTGTTGTGAGTGGAGCTGTTATGGAACTCACACCACTTTCCCGTGTCCTCCTTCGGCTTCACGACGTTGTTATTTTCTTGCGGCTTTTGTGGGTTGTCCTGGGCTGCCCCGCCTTGGCTTTGTCCTTTGTTTTGCAGTTTGGGGGCACCTTTCCCTTGCTTCAGATTTGTAGATCTAAAGTCTTGCTTTTTCTGTTTAAACTTTTTCTCGATCTTGATGACATATCAGTATGCCATGATGAGTGAGGAGATGTCCAAGAATTCCATCTCGTCCTGGATGTACTTGTGCAGGCAACCGCGGTACTTAAGAACCAAATGTGTCTCAGAATCCTTGATACCCAACTTCGTGCGAGGGGTATGAAAAAAATTCATAAACTCTGGCACATTTTGGTCCCTTCCCTATCACAGTGTTGTCCACTTTATGTATTTATCCTCATAGCTCCCGACAGAGTAGTAATGCTCCTTGATGGCATCCCAGAACGAGTTCCTAGTGGGTGCGTATGAAAACAATGAGTTTTTACTTTCATCTTTTTGCTCACAGTAGGTTTCCCACTAGTCGTTGGCATGGGGGTCTGCTTTGAGAAGTGCAAAAGTGATATTTTCCCGGCCGGAAAAATAATGAACGGAAAAATATCCTTCTAGCAGACTTAACCATTTATCTACATCATTTGCATTTATCTGACCCTCAAATATGGGAATGTCAAAGTTAACTTGTACCTTAAAGGGTGTGGCGCTTCCAGAGTAGCTACTGAAAGTAGATGCGTTGCCCTTGGGTAGCGCTAAAGGATCTAGACAAACTTGTCCATCATCGCATTCCTTTGTCACTCGAGGGCTTCTTCAAGCAAGATTTTGATAGGATCTCCTGCCCCCTCATTTTTTTTCATCCGCCATGGGAGCCCGTCGGGATTTGCGACGCTGGTCTTGCAAAGGTTCGACCAGTTCAAACCCTAACTCCTTATATCCTGACCTCGTTGGGGACATGGAAAGAAAAACAGAGAAAGAGCAGACCCCTCCGATACCACTGACCCGGATTTAAATAGGAACGAAATAAATTACATATATAACCATAAATACAAAGTTGCAGTAGAAATGACACTTCATTTCATTAATATCAAATACTAAAATATGTTTGCAAACAGAATGGAAATAAGACTAGCTCGGGCGATGGTAGCTTATCTCTGAGAAGAGATGTGGTGGAAACATGCCTCTGCACTGTGTTACAATGATTCTCGAAGGCCTCTTTATTGTTGAGAAACAATGGAAAACCTTAAAAATCCAAAAACCTAACCCTAGGAGATGAAGCGCCAAACTATGGGCCCCATTTGGGTAAATTGGTACATCAACTTCCTGGGGTCGTAACTTTGGCATACGATCTCTGTTTGACGCGCACAATACCTCAGAAATATCTATCCGAGGATTACAACTTTTGAGTGAGCAACATCAATCTATGATCCATGTTGCTTCAAGTTTTCCCAAAAGGCGTCGTTTAGAGCCTCAAAACGGCTTCAGAAATTTAGGACCCGAAAAACTACCAAAAATAGTAAATTGTGCTACAAATAAGGAAACTGAAAAATTGAAAGAAACAATGGTGGGGGTCCAAGTGGAATAGGCGGATGGCCACCGATATCCACTTGGATCATCAGAGCTCCCTCTTAGCTAGGGATTCTTCCATACATCAACAACTTCTTCATGGGTCCTTCAACTGTTTGATCAATTTCTCTTCTTGATGTCATGAAATTCAGTTGAGCTTCTTTCTTGTAGGGAAACAACCATCGATCACTTTCCTTCTTGATTTGTCATGTCATTTCTCTCTTCATGGAAAGTGGCCTTCTTCGTACATATCTAGAACCTTATTCATATGGCTACTTCTTTTCTCTTCATGCTTCTTTCAGGAGTTTCCATCCATGGCATGAACGCTGGTTGTACTTGTACTTGAAACTTTTGTTCCGATAACTCTCCATGAACTCTTCCAGATATTATTAAAGAAATCAAAGCATAACATTAAATCAAATTGTACCTTTCGAGATGACTCTTCATCATGCCATCTTTTTGTAGGTATCAACATCCTGCATACATGTTGACACATTTCCCAAACATATACATTGTCAAGTGTCTCTATCTTTTCCAGACTTCCATCAGAGTCTTCTTATCTTTCAGGGAGGTTTCCTAGTCAACTTTTCTTGGTCTTTTGGATGTTGATTGCCTTCATCATGGTTGCATAGCTCATGATCTATTCCTTCCTCACACATTTCATTCTCAGGGGTTTCTAATTAGTGTTATGTAATCGTAGTTAATCACCTCATACTTTATATGATGACATATTATGTTGATTTCATCTATTGTGAATTATGTCTTTCTGCATCCTTTAGGAGGAGAAGATCCTTTTTCCCTGATCATGCTTCTCAAGATAGAAGTATTGATCCATGTTATCTGCAGCCATACAACATGACATTATACAATTTAAACATAAGCATACATACCTCATTTTACCATTAAGTCATCTAGGTTTCTTCCAACAACTTCCTTGATTGAAGTGTCTTCAACCCCTTGATCTGCTTCTTTTCTTATGTCGTCATAACATCATCCATGAATTCCATAAGTTGGAGTTCTTGATGAAACACTTGCTTCCTCTCTAGATTAGTGAATCCTCCGATAAGGATTCCATCAGAGAATCTTAAGGATCTTGCATATCCACATCTGGTAGATGTTTCCTTTTTGACTTGGTGTATGATGATACCTCTCCTGGATGAATTCTTCCTTTCCTTCAATGTCCAATGAGGTTCTCAAGAGTTATATCCTTCATGTTTGACTGTCATGGATTTTATACTTCATGATTCCCATGGTGATGCCACGAGCTCTTGCTTCTAATGCACTCATGATGCAATGATGCATCTTAATATCATGGTCATATCTAAAGATTTAAAAGCTTATGATAGGACCCTTTTTTTTGTGAGGGAGGAAATATAATCATAGTGGAGATCTGTTTCTCCCTCTTTCCATGCCCCTTTTCTTCAGCTTCCTCCATCTTTCCGGTGATATGAACTTCTTTTCACAATCTTTCCATATCACTGTTTTTTCTTTCTTATCAATTAGAACAATGATGCTTGTCTTCTTACAATCTTTCCTAGTTTTCTCAATTGAGATCTCATGAAGATATTCCTTCATTCTTTGATACCTTCAACCAGGTCTAAGTGATATGACCTTCTTCACTACATTTCATATATCTCTTTTATGTCTCCTTTCTTGCTACGTAGGGATGAGAGGACCTTAAGAGTTCCTTCCCATGAATTCAAAGGAGACCTTTTTCTTGATATGTTCACTGACTTCTTTTATCTATGAGGATTATGACAATCCTCCTAATTTCATGCAAGGAATTTTGATGACCTATCCAACCCATAGATCTCCTTGCAATCATGAATTCAATTAACCAAACTTGATTATAAAAATGAAAGATACTTACTTGACAAGTGAAGATGAACTCTTCTACTTGATCACTTTGATTCTTGTTGGAGAAGATGCATTGGAGTTTTCCTCTTGGATGATCTTCTCTTTGATGGAAAGCCTTTCTTCAATGGAAAAGGTTGCTCCTTTTTGATGAGGATGCTCTGCTGCTTTCCGATGAGCCTAGGTAATGCAGCAAGAATGCCGCAACTCCCAGGGCTACCAACTTTACTTATCAACCCTGGGTTCGTACAAACTTGGAGGTGATTGTGCTATATACACAAGTAGAAGTGAAGGTACTGCCTTTTTTCACTACTCATCTGGCAAGAGACCCCAGGGGTTCCAAGCCAAAATTATAGGGTCAGAAGAAGCTTGATTTTGATGGGAGGAAGGCAAATCTATTCTAAGGGAGAGCTACTCTACTGCAGAAATGAAGAAAACAACATGCAACCCTAAATCACACCATAACCTAATTAACCAGGAAAACAACTGGACTAAGCAGAATTGCTAAACTAATCTAATGCTAACTATCTTAGTTGTAGAAGTAAAAGAGTGTAAAACTATCCTAAGGTGTAGGCAAAGGAAGCTAGGCGAAGTCTGGGTTCAAGTGGAAAAATGATCAGAGATCAAAATGGTGAAAAGAGGACATGAGGGAGAAACAATGCATAAGAACTGTTGGATCAAGCGGGTGGAAGGTGAATGAACGATTGAGATCGGATTGCAGGAGGATACGTAGGTAAATGGGTGAACATGGTGAATTAACAGGATGGACGGCTGGGATTATATCGCGTGGGTGGAGTTAGGAGATGGATAGATAGGATTCATCAACAAATGGACGACGAAGGTTAGGTCGCAGGCAAAAGCAATGTGCGGAAATGGTATAGGGTGAAGTGACAGTCGTCAGATCAGGAGACAGATCGACGATAGAGATGAGATCACTCAAAGGCACGTGTAGAAATGGGGGAGCGGGTTTAGAGGGCGGTAAGCAGTATATCACGTGCCCTCAAAGCTGTAAGCAATTTTGTAGAATTTCACGCAATTAGCCTCCCCGACCAACACGTAGCACGGGGAAACTGCCCATATTGTGTGCCCTCAGCGGGATAATGCTCAGATGGAAATCCACGCAATATCGCATGATGGCCATCGGATTTGGAAAGGCAAATCTACGGTGGAGATTTGACCGAGCTGGTTGGTGAGCAAGTGTGCGATAACCGTTGGATCTAACAAGGCAAATCGACGGTGGGGATTCAAAGGGCGAAAATTCAAACGCAAAAAGGAATTTGAGTTGTGATTGGTCAGTTTTGCTGTGTGAGGCGATTTACCGGAAAAAAATGTTTAAACATGAATTTAACAACTTCTGCTCAGGCATTTCGTGTTGAAGGAGAATGACATGGGAATGTGGGTGAGGTCTGATGACAAAAAGAGTGTGAAGGGGCAGATGACCATTAAAGGAACAAAGTAATATGCAATGAACTTAGTGACTGCATCAAACAACAAACCCTTTGTGAAAACCAAAACCCTATGTTTTTGGGGTTGCTGCAGGGTTTCTTCCTCACATCATGGTCCCAGAGGGAGGAGGTGAGGCCGAGACACCTGTGAGAAACCTTGTGGATATTTTCTTTGCTACCAGGCTAATTGAAAGCATAAATGAAGTAAATTGGCACACAACTAATCTGTTCTGCACTACTGTAATGAGACTGCAACTATTTAGGCAAATGAACAGTAAACAAGAAGCTGCTTAAGTACATGAACATGAAAGCCATAAATCTGTGCTGAACCACTGTAATGAAAATGCATCTATTTAACCAAATGAACAATCAAACCATGCATCTATGCTACTGCTGTAATGGGAATGAACTGCTTAAGTAAATGGATAGAAAGCAGGAATCTAGGCTAGAATAACAATACAATAAAGAGGAGCTTTGGCTGCTAGGGTCGGGCCCTAACCCAAGAGCTTCAGCCCTTTGAGTTAACTCAGTGCTAGCTCAAATCGAAACTCATATTCATTATAAAAGAACATTGTGTTACATCAAATTGTTACAAGTCTGCACTTGACTATTGGTGACTGACTAGCTGACTAATGACTGGCTAAAAAAACTGAGGTCCTAAGCCTCTCTATTTATACATCTGAAGTCTCAATGACTTCCCTCAAAATTAGGGAGGTACAACTCCCAACTTAATGGTAACTTGTCCTTTCACTTTCACTAGCTCGGCTGCCTTCTAGTAGGGAGGTTACTTGTACTTCCACTTGCTTGGTTGTCTTTTAGTACTCCTGATTTGGCTGTGTGTACTTTTAGCTGATTGAGGGATATTCGAATGGATGGGTAGTAAATGGGGAGGATGTACCTCGTGTAATTCCTCTCCCTTGTCCCATCTGAGTTTTTACCAAGGTCTTTTACCATAGTTCCTTGCTTTTACCTTTTATCCCTGCATTTCCCTTGCTTTTATCCTTTATTCCTGCATTACATGGACATTTGTTAAATTGGAAACTAGGGCCAAACTCCATGTGGGTCATCTTATTTATGGCAGCTGATATTTTTATTGGATCCCTCTCATTGAGAGGTGTAGGATTGATCTAAAGATCATCCAATTCTGATAAGTATTTATGGAGTTATGAATTTATTTGTATTATAAGACTAATTGTCAAGTCGGCCAACATCTTATGTAGGCTCGGAAGCCCAATAGTCATGTCCATTCATCATCTATGTTTTAGTATAAATAAGAGAAGACTTGAAGTCATTTTACACACATTTTTCACGTGATCTCCTCCTCTCCACGTCTTGGGTTTTTGGTGAAGGAGAGACTAATGAAGATACGTTGGGCTAAGCGTATAATCACTACAGATGCTGCCCTAGCTAATGCCCTAGATGCTACACGTTCATGAAGACACTATATATGCACAACAATGGAGACTCATGCATATACACACACAACAATGTATACTCATGCATATACACGCATAACAATGGAGACTCTTGCATATATGAAGCAATGGCACATACGCTGTCATACATATAATGAAGACTATAGCACAACCTCTATATGCTGGCATGCCTCTATACACTGTCATGCATATACACAACATTTAAATTGTAGTCATGGTGACATATAATACGCAGAACTCTATACACGATGTAGGCGTAACATATACGCTGTCATACGCAACAATTCTATATACGCATATACGCTGTCATACGCAGCAACTCTACATAACATATACGTAGGTCATACGCAGATATGGAATATGTTGCAATGGAGATAAGAAGCCGCAATCACATAGAGAGGAGCCGAAATAGGGTTTGACTGCACCTAGGGTTTCGGTGCAGTCACAACCTCGATCCCAGGAGCAATGAATAACGTCATCGCAGTGAAGAAGAGTCTCAACATACCTATGATCTGAAGGAGGTATCTCACATTCTTTGGTGTGAGTATTGGAGAAGATCCACTCTACAGGATTTATCATATTGTTTGGTACAAATGATAAAGGAATGATGTAGTCTCAGCAGCATAACAGTGACAAGGGTTACATAATAAAGTAGTAATGAGAATCACTGTCTCAACAAATATACAGTGATGACAAAGGAATATTGCAACAGTCCACATAATGATGACTTAAATGAAGAGCTTATTGACATAATGTAATGACTGTCTTAGTGCATCAATAAAAGCATATAGAGATTATAGTGAGTGGATCACGTTGATATGAAGCAATAGTGAAGATCTACGTAATAATGGCTTCAATGGTGCTGAAATGAGGAGGATCTCAACAGCGATGGAAAAGAGGATTAGAGATCTGGTATATGGATCTCGATGACATGCAACAGTGACTTGGAGTACAACATGATGTATGGGCAGCATAGTGATGAGATCATGAGTAGCATGATGATGCATGATGCAACATGATGGTACTACACGGTAAGGTGCAACAAATGGAAGAGATGTAGCACTATGATAGGTGAAGGAGTCACCTTAGAGAATCAATTGAAGCAATGTGTCTTCAACTGATCTCATGCGATATCAAAAGTCAAAGTGTTGACTTCTATTGTAAATGTACTATCTCTCTCACTTTCTTTGCTGAACTTTGAAGAACATAAAAGAAGAATTGATCAATGGTTTCCTGTCCCTGGCTAGCGCCACATATTGTGTCCTCTTGTCTTGGCTTGTCTTTTGCAATTTATATTTATGTTCTATCTACAATTTACTTTAATGCCAATGTGATTGCTAAATATGAAAATTTAAATAAATTTCTATTGTATAGAACATACCAAAACTTAACATGGTATCAGAGCTGAGGTGAAGACAATGCCCAAGCAAGAGTGAAAGAGAAATCACGGAAGGCAGTTGGGACAGAACAAAAGGATTAATGGGTTCCTCATAATTCACCCAGGGTGAAGTCAAAGTAGAGAATATTATCAGAATGGTGAAACAGAAGTTTTTGATGGCCCATCTAAAGATCACTTCATTAGGAAGTTCGGATCTAAGGGTGGAAGGAAAGGCGGATGCCTTGGTTGCAATAAGTTCGGCCATTATGCGAAGGAGTGTCTGAATGGCAAAGACACTTCTCTTGATAAAGATAAACAAATCATTCCAGGGTCAAGGGAATGACAAGTAATATAGTTCATCAAGGAGAAATGGTCGATTCTTCAAAGAAAGCAAGGAACCCCCGACACTTCATCGGATAGATAATTGTGGGATTATACTTGGAGCCGATACCACCTATCTCGAAAAGGGTGTAGGGAATGTTACCCCTAAATTGAATAAGGGTAACTCAATTCATTTACAAAATCTCTTTCATGTACGTGATTGCAAGAAGAACCTGGTCTCCATCTCGAAATGGAAGTCAAAGGTTTTAGGGTGGCACTCATCGATGGAAAGGTACATAGATTTTTCAAAGATGTTTTTGAGTTCAGGGTTGTATCAAGTTGCAAGAAGTCCACTGGGGACCATGTCCATTGAGACAACACCGGAGGTGTATGTGTTAGATGGTGACAGGGATGCCTGAATTAAAAAATAGCATGAAGGTACATGTCTGAAATGTACCAAAGGAAAATGTTACAAGGGGACCATTCCCATCATATAGCAGATCCACAGGTTTGGAACAACCCGAGGAATTTGAGATTCATGGTCGAGAATCTCATGTATACAGGTGGAAGAAAGCCCTTTATGGCTTGAAGCAAAACACCTCGGGCGTGGTATGAGAGGATTAATCGCTGTTTGATGACGCTAAGATTCACTAGGAATGAAACCGATCCAAACCATTTCTCGAAGGTTGTGGATGATAGACCTCTCATACCGGCACCTATGTCTGACAGGTGTAGACCCTGTCATTTGTAGGAGATAGAGGGAGTTGGATTCTGAATGTGGAAAGATAAACTGCAAGCCTGTGACTATCTCGAGGATCTTAACTTTTAGAAGTTATATGGTAGTGATGTCAGACTAGATTTGGGAAATGCCTCTAAGTTTTATAAAATCATTCGCATATGATGTTCTTGGTGAACCTCCGTCCGGACATATGTTTTGCAGTTAGTATGGTGAGCTCATATTTGGTTGAGCTTCACTGGATTGGTGCTTAGAATCTTCTGAGATATCTTCAGGGCACAATCTCTCATGGATTGAGATACACTGCCTGAAATATTTCAAATGCTGAGTGGGCAGGCATTGTGGAGGATCACTAGAGCACTTCTGAGTGCTGGTTCTCCTTGGGATCTGCTTCGATATCTTGGTTGAGCAGGAAGTAGAAATCGATGGCTTTGAGCACCGCTGAGGCAGAGTATATTGCTGCTAGCATGGCTACCTGAGAGGCAGTCTGGTTACGGAAGCTCTTTAGTGAGATGTTTGTACACATGATGAATACCATTGTGATTCTCTATGACAACCTGAGGTGGGATTCGCTTCTAGAGGAATCGCGTATTCGATGATTGCTCCAGTAGATAAACATCAAATGCTGCCTTATCTGGGATATGGTAAGTCGATGAGCAAGGAGACTCCATTGCATTGAGACTGATGTACAGGTCGCTGACATTTTGACAAAGCCTCGGGGAAAGATCAAATCTGTGATTTTCCAATACGACTTGGAGTCGTCTAGCGATCCTTGTAAAAGGGTCCTACATGTTGCATACATTCAACTCTGGGAGCTCTGGGGGCTTGCGATTCTTACTGGAACAACATAAGGCCACAGGGTGACTCACCCTCCCTTGGTGGTGCGCACTGGAACAAGATCATTCACTCTCTTGTGGGACAAGATGATTTTCTCTCTTGTGGGACATGATGATTCGCTCTCCTGTATAGCAGGATGATTAATTCTCCTGTGAGGTATGGATGGTGTGTTCTCCATGACGAAATGTAGCAGGATGGTTAGTTCTCCTGTGAGGTCTAGATGATGTGTTCTCCATGACAATTGTAGCAAGATGGTTAGTTCTCCTGTGAGGATGGGATTGATTAAGTTCTCATGTCGAGGCATCCTACCCATGCAGTCAGGGACTCATGGGAAGTACCTCTCATCTGATCAATGAGTAGGGAAATGAAGATAGGGACCATAGTAGTATCGATGGATGCATCGCTGTATCTACCGTACTCCCTACGCTAGGATGACCTTCATTGATCTCGGACCAGTGGTAGGAGTTGTACCTACTATGACGTTAACTTCGGGTCAGTTGAGACTGGTTTAGGACAGTGGTACATACTCTGAGACTGACTTCGGGTCAGTGTAGGACTGGTCTGGGACCAGTGAGAGTGGTACATACTATGACACTGATTTCGGGTCGGTTGAGACTGGTTTGGGACCAGTGGTACACACTCTGAGACTGATGATACTCGTCTGGGACCAGTGGTAGGAGTGGTACCCACTATGACACTGACTTTGGGTCGGTTGAGACTGGTCTTGGACCAGTGGTACACACTCTGAGACTGACTTCGGATCAGTGGAGAATGTTATGAGACATTCTCGATCAATTCTTCTTCTTCATAGTTCAACAAAGCTAAGTTGAGCAGAGTAGAGCCAATAGAGCTGAGAAGGGTAGAGCAGAGCCAGCAATTCTGAGCAGAGCAGAGCATATCCAACAAAGCCAGCAGAGTTGAGCAGAGCAGAGCAGAGCCAATAGAGTTGAACAGAGCAGAGCAGAGCCAACAAAGCTAAGCAGAACCGAGCAGTGCAGGGAAATGATGGCAGAGATAGTACTGTTGGACATATGGATCAGCGGATGGAGTTCTCCCTAGTTGAGAGGGAGTGTTAAATTGGTAAATAGGGCCAAAATCCATGTGGGTTATCTTATTTATGGCAACTGATATTTTTATTGGATCCCTCTCATCGAGAGGTGTAGGATTGATCTAAAGATTATCCGATTTCGATAAGTATTTATGGAGTTATGAATTTATTTGTATTATAAGACTAATTGTCAAGTCGGCCAACATCTTATGTAGGCTTGGAAGCCCAATAGTCATGTCCATGCATCATCTATGTTTTAATATAAATAAGAGAAGACTTGAAGTCATTTTACACACATTCTTCACGTGATCTCCTCTACTCCACGTCTTGGGTTTTTGGTGAAGGAGAGACACTAATGAAGATATGTTGGGCTAAGTGTATAATAGCTACAGATGATGCCCTAGCTAATGCCCTAGATGCTACACGTTCATGAAGACACTATATACGCACAACAATGGAGACTCATGCATATACATGCACAGTAATGGAGACTCATGCATATACATGCACAACAATGGAGACTCTTGCATATGCGAAGCAATGGAACATACGCTATCATACATATAATGAAGAGTATAGCACGACCTCTATATGCTGGCATGCCTCTATACGCTGTCATGCATATACACAACATTTAAATTGCAGTCATGGTGACATATAATACGCAGAACTCTATACACGATGTACGTGTAACATATATGCTATCATACGCAACAATTCTATATACGCATATATGCTGTCATACGCAACAACTCTACATAACATATACGCAGGTCATATGCAGATATGGAATACGGTGCAATGGATATAAGAAGCCGCAATCACATAGAGAGGAGCTGCAATAGGTTTTGACTGCACCTAGGGTTTCGATGCAGTCACAACCTCGATGCCAGGAGCAATGAATAACGTCATCGCAGTGAAGAAGAGTCTTAGCATACCTATGATCTGAAGGAGGTATCTCACATTATTTGGTGTGAGTATTGGAGAAGATCCACTATACAGGATTTATCATATTGTTTGGTACAAATGATAAAGGAATGATGTAGTCTCAGTAGCATAACAATGACAAGGGTTACATAATAAAGCAGTAATGAGAATCACTGCCTCAACAAATATACAATGATGACAAAGGAATATTGCAACAATCCACATAATGATGACTTCAATGAAGAGCTCATTTACATAATGTAATGACTGTCTTAGTGCATCAATGAAATCATAGAGATCACAATGAGTGGATCACGTTGATATGAAGCAACAATGAAGATCTCCATAATAATGGCTTCAATGGTGCTGAAATGAGGAGGATCTCAATAATGATGGAAAAGAGGATTAGAGATCTGGTATATGGATCTCGGTGACATGCAGCAGTGACTTGGAGTACAACATGATGTATGGGCAGCATAGTGATGAGATCATGAGCAACCTGATGATGCATGATGCAGCATGATGGTACTACATGGTAAGGTGTGACAAATGGATGAGATGTAGCACTATGATAGGTGAAGGAGTCACCTTAGAGAATCAGTTGAAGCAATGTGTCTTCAACTGATCTCATGTGATATAAAAAGTCAAAGTGTTGACTTCTATTGTAAATGTACTATTTCTCTCACTTTCTCTACTGAACTTTGAATAACATAAAAGAAGAATTGATCAAGGGTTTTCCCACATTGTGGGGTTTGTCCCTGGCTAGTGCCACATCTTGTGTCCTCTTGTCTTGGCTTGTCTTATGCGATTTATATTTATGTTCTATCTGTAGTTTACTTTAATGCTGATGTGATTGCTAACTGTGAAAATTTAAATAAATTTCTTTTGCATAGAACATACCAAAACTTAACAACATTAGACCACAAAGCAAAATATCCAATTCTAACTCAACCCATAAGAAAAATATAATCAAAAGTATGCAATAAGTTGTGAGAATAGTTGGTTTGACTAAGCTAGGAGGTGAATTAAGGCCAATAAGGCCCATATAATTACTCAATGATGAGACTCATCTTCACCCCCTACTAAAAGTGTTTCCCATCCTCTGAGCAACTCAGTGGCTCTGGTAGCCTTTCTGACATCTCATGCTTCTGCTGTGGTCTTTTCTTCTTGTTTATAGCAACCTGCTTTCCTTTCTCCTTCTTCCCACTAATATTCTCTGATCTTCAAGCTATGTGGCAGTGTTTTCCATCTCCTTTAGCAGGCATGTATATTATCATTTCTTTAGCAGCCTAAACATATCCTCATAATTAGTGTTTTAATCTAAAATTGCAACCATTGTTCTCTGAGGTAAGGAGCATAAGGTTTAGCTGGCATTCTATACTGGATGGCCTTCAAGGAGAGGCTGGCTATACATGCTAGCTAGTTTTTCTGTTCTTCCCCTTTTGTTTCAATGCCTTCTGCCTCTCTGTTTTTTCTTGATTTCTTCTTTTTGTTGTTCTTGCTCATCTCCATTGGTTTCTTGCTTCGTTCCTCCTCTGTTTCAACATCATCCTCCTTGTGTTCTTCTTCATCATGTCCCTCTATATTAGTTTCTTCCTTGTCCATCTCATCCCCATCTAGCTTTGTATCTTCTTTTTCTTGTTTTTCCTCCTCCTTACTGACAGAAGGACTAACACCATAGATGAAGGTTTTGATGTCATCCTCTGCTGGTAAGTCATTGAAGACTGTCCATGTTATAGGGATCCTGAGGTTTTGGAGGGCATAGCCTTTTTTAGAGGAAACTGGCCACCTTTTTACTTACAAACCAACTACCTCTTAACCTTTACAACCTTTGATCAAATGATGCAGATGAGTGAGTGAGTAGGATACTTACCTGTGGCCTTAATGCCACACTGCAAGTGTCAAAGATCAGAGGTGTTGCTGATGGTCATTCTTCTTCCTCCTCTGTTGTCTGCTGATGGTGTCTGTGACTGCAGATCTGATGCTGCTGCTACTGTGTAGTCATCTTTCTTCCTCCCCTGCTGTCTGCTGATGGTGTCTATGAGGATGCTGCAATGAATGGACAGAGGGAGTAGGAGTGTGTGTGAAGGCAGGGATGATGACAATGGACGAGGTGAGGGGTCCCTGTAGAAAACACAATTTTCACTTGAATTGGAGCAATGAAGTGAAAAATAATGGAATTTATGGAGGGATTCATGGTAAGGAGTGGAGGAGATGAACGTATGTGAGGCAAGGCCCCCTTTGGATCTTCTCTTTGCTCCTTGATTGTCTTTTTCGTCCTCCTGCAAATAACATTTATGTTTTATTATTATTATTATTATATTTTTTTGAAAAACACCTAGGCTACCTCAGAGAGGTTTTCACCCTAGATATTTGCCCTGGGCACCTCAAGGAAGGTTTTCACCCAAGGATCTTCTTTTTATTTCCATTTTTTTCATCCTTGGGTCGCCTCATGGAGGTTTTCAACCCAAATATGGGACTCAGGCACCTCATGGAGGTTTTCACCTGAATCCTTATTCTGTTTTTTCTTTTTCAGTGACTTAATGAGGGAGGAGCTGAAACTTGCTCCACCATCATCACTGTCTTATTGATGCTGTCAATGAACTCTTGTTTAGATGAAGGCCTCTTGTATAATTTCAATATCTGTCCATTAACTAGTAATGGAATGACTTCTTCATCTATAGTCCTAGTTCGCATTGAACCATTGTCATGGCATCTTTCCACCACATATGGTCTGAGCCATCATGTTCTTAGCTTTCCCTTTAAGTCTTTATACCTTGAATCATACAATAATGCCCAGTCTCCTTCTTGAAATAAATTCTCCTTAATAGGCTTGTCATGCTAGATCTTTCTCTGAAGCTGAATTATCTCTTTGTGGAGGAGGGCCTGGATTCTGAATTCATCTAGGCCATTCAAATGGAACAACCTTTCTTTTTGTGCATGACTGTGATTTAAATCTAGTTGGGCTTCCATCCTCAATGTGTTATATTCAAATTCAATGGACAACAAAGCCTTTTTTCCATAGACCAGCTCATAGGGTGTAACTCCAGTGGTGGTCTTCCATGTTGTATTATAGGCCCAGGTGGCCTCAACTAGTCTCTCAACCCAGTCCTTTCTATTGCTGTTCACTACCTTGGTCATGATGTTCTCTAGTGCTCTGTTGGTCATGTCCACTTGCCCATTAGCTTGTGGATGATAAGGAGTGGAGGTCCTATGCTTGATCTTGTGATGCTTGAGCATTTCTTCAATCATGCTGGAGGTGAAATGGCTGCCTTGGTCTCTGACTAGTTCTCTAGGGTACCCAAATTTGTAGAATATATTTTCCCTCAGGAACTCAACCACCTTTTCTTCTGTTGCTTCCTTAGTTTCTTTGGTTTCAGCCCGCTTAGTCAGATAATTAGTGCACATAATGATGTGCTGTTTTTGCTTTGAAGGAGGGTTGATATGCCCAATGAAGTCCATGCCCCACTTGTCAAATGGCTCGAAAGTCACTTGAGGTTGTAGGGGCATTTCATCTCTTGGAGTCGGCTTTCCCATCCTCTGGCACCGATCACACTGACTAACATAATTCTTCACATCCTGATGAAGAGTAGGCCAATAATAGCCTGCTTGCAACACCTTGAATGTTGTCCTTTTTGCTGCAAAGTGACTTCCACAAGGCCCATCTTGACAGGTCAGAATGATCAAAGACCTCCTCTTCCCTTACACGTATTTTCAAGATTTGATCTGGGCCAAGTTTGAATAGATTTCCCCCAATCCAGGTGAAGTGGGCACTTTTCCTGATTATCTTGCTCTTCTCTCTGGAGAGCAGGTTTGGTGGGAACTGTGCTGACACCAAATAGTTTGCTATATAAGAAAACCATGGGGAGAGCACTGAAATAGCAAACAAATTCCCATCTGGGAATTGATCATCCACCATTCCTTCTTCTCCTGTAGTAAGATTCATTCTAGACAGAAAAGTCAGCAACAAAATTTTCCTTACCAGGCTTATCAATGATAGTTAGATCAAACTGCTGTAATAAAAGTAACCATCTTATGATTCTAGCATTTACATCTGGTTTGTTCATCAAATATTTAATGGTAGCATGATCAGTATGCACAAATGTCTGATAGCCTGTAATGTAATGCCTAAACTTGTTCAATGAATGCACAACAACTAGGAGTTCTTTTTCTGTCACAATATAGTTTAGTTCAGCCTTTGACAGGTTTTTACTGGTAAAATAGATGACATAAGGCAATTTCTCTTGTACATGACCTAAGGCTGCTCCCATGGATTTATGTGAGGCATTAGCATGAATGTGAAAATGGAGGGCCCAGTTTGGGCCTCTAAGAATTGGTGCAGTGGTTACCTTACCCTTTAGAATGTCGAGGGCCTCTTGACAACTCTTTGACCATATAAATTTAGAATCTTTGGCCAATAATCCAAACAAAGGAGAGGCTAACTTGCTGAAGTCTTTTATGAATCTTCTGTAATATCCAACTAGCCCTAAGAAAATTCTAACATCTCTATGATTTTGTGGAGGTGGGACCCTTTGAATGATTGCTACTTTGTTTGGGTCCACCTGCAGTCCTTTCTGCGATATTGAGTGACCTAGCACAATTCCTTCAGTCATTAAGAATTCACATTTTTCTAGACTGAGAGACAAGTTCATCTTAATGCATTTGTGTAATAATTTGCCTAGGTTAGTCAAGGCTTCTTGGAAATCACAACCATAAGGTGTAAAATCATCCATGTAGATTTCCATAGCGTCATGAACTAATTCAGCAAAGAAACTCAGGACTGCTCTCTGGAAAGTGGCAAGAGCGTTGTGCAGGCTGAAAGGAAGGATCCTATAGGAAAAAGTACCCCAAGGACAGGTGAAAGTGGTCTTGTCCTGGTCTTCTAGGAAGATTTAGATCTGGTTGTACCCACTGAATCCATACAGGAAAGAAAATAACTTCTTCCCTACCAGGCCATCTAACACTTGGTCAATGAAGGGTAAGGGAAAATTATCCTTCTTAGTGGCTTTGTTCAGCGCCCTATAATCGACACAAATCCTCCACTTCCCATTTTTCTTGGGAACTAACACTAAAGGAGAGACCCACTCACTGTTAGAGATAGGGTAAATGAACCCTGCATCTAACAGTTTCTACAGTTCTTCCTTGAATATGTCTTTGAGGGATGGATTCATCCTCCTTTGTGGTTGCTTGACTGGCTTGCAACCTTCCTTGATGTATATGTGGTGAGTACACACTGAGGGGTGTACTCCCTTCATTTCCTTGTAGCTCCAAGCAAAGGCTTCTAAGTTTTCTTTCAACAAGTTTCATCGCTGTTCCTCTTCTAAAGTAGAAAGAGATGAATTGATCTTCAAGGTTTTTTCTGAGCCAAATTCTATGGTTTTGACTCGGATTGGGTTGGAATAGGCCAAACATAAGCCAATTGGACCACTGTTCAGTGTGTCCTTTACTTATTCTTCTAGTGATAATGGACTAGGAGTTGGAATTTGGAGTAGGTTTTCAATTACATCATCCTCATCTTCCTATCCTCCTCCTATGATGGCTTCCAAAGTATAGAGTTCGGCAGAATAAAACTCATCTTCTTCCTCCTCCTCCAACCATAAAGGTAAGTCATGTTCTAGGGAGGGTTGAGCAGGAGGGTATATGACTAATTGTTTGGGCATATGCCCATTCTTGATGGTCATATTCCCAGCTCTGCAGCTAATGTAGGCATCAAATGTGGCCAACCATTGCCTTCCAAGGATGAGAGGTAACTAGTTAGCTTAGCCTTAGGCTGGAGAACTAGGAAATATGCTAGGTACTCCTAGGAATCAATGGAGACCATCACATCCTCCACAATTGCCTCAGGGGTGACTGTGGAACATTCTACAAGTTGCAGCACTGTTGTGGTCTTCCTTAATGACCACTGGAGGTTAAGCTTTAGCATGGTATCCTTGGTCATCACATTAATGGCAGCCCCAAGATCAATCAGAGTGTGTGGGACAATGGTGCCATTGATGTGGACATCGACTACAGGGCTTCCAGGGTCTATGTATTTTGGACATATTTCTTGCCCCAACATTAAGTCAGATAACTTCCCAATGACATTAATGGTAGGTGCATCCCTTTTTCTTCTTCCTGGATGTTTAAAGCACTTCTCCTTAATCAATTTATTGTAAATATGCACATCTTTGATTGCCTAGAGAAGGAGAATCTTTACACATAGGTTTTCCAATTCTCCCAGAATTTCAGTTTCTTTTGGGGTAGGTTGGTGTGGTTGGACTAATCTTTCAGGAAAGGGTGGATTTTCTTTAAGGTTGCTTCTGTCTCTTTTTCCCTCAACCTCCTTATGTGGAGAGGGAGGTTGGTTATCTGGGATAATTCTCCCAGATCACAGGTTGATCTCTTGAATTTCAAAAACATAAGCTGGGTATGATGTCTCTCCACCATATGTTTGTTGGGCCTGCCTATTGTTTGGGTTTGGATTTTGCCGGACAAGCATCTTGGGTTGCCTAGGTGTAGTAGAGTGCAAGAGTTGCAGTTGGGTAGGTGATGGAGGCAATAGAGTTGGAAAATTGTTGAATTGGGGCCTCCACCCTTGGGGTGGGTATTCCACTGATGTTGTGGCTAATTGTAAGGTTGAAATGACTGGTTGGGTGGCTGGGAATGATATTGAGATGCATAGGACCAAGGAGGGGGTGTAGACCAGGAAGGATGAGCAGGGGGTCCCCAAGAAGGTGTAGCTATGGTTTGGTTGGGTCTGTAATATGCATGGGATGATCCTTGCATACCCTGCTGGTATGGTCTAGGCCTAGGAGGTCTCCTTTGGTTAATGTAGCACAACTTCTCAATGACCCCTTCAGCGCCTTGATATACAACTTTGAGTCCAGGTAAGGAAGGGAACTTGTCTGTGGAGTGGTTTTCTTCACAGACTGAGCAAATCTCAATACAGTTTAATGGGCATTCATTCCTAGGATGCCTCCTGGTGCACCTAGGACAAAATATGGCCAAGGCTCTCTTTGCTTCCTCTTGCTTCCTTATGATATTCATGGTATCCAATTTCAAGGCGAGGGTTTGTAGCATCTCACTTTTGAAGTCCTTCAACATATTTCCAATTTCACCCTTGATGGATGAGTTGGAAGATGGGGTACTGGACATAGGTTGACTACTTCTACCCTTGTTTATGGTTGTCCTAGAATGGTTTCTACAGAAGTCTTGATGTCCTCATAGGGTAGTTGGTGGATATCTCATCCTACTAACATATGTAAGGTGTCTAGGATATCCTCCCTTACTCCTCTAAGTAGGTCCAACTTCAGTGACTCAAGGGTCAAGTGTGCACCTGGCCCGTTTGTAACTGAGTTGGAATCTCTCTTCATAGTCTTCTAGGGATTCATCATGGCCTATGGTCATCCTAAAAATATCCTCTTTAGTGTCCTTTGACCTAGATTAGTCCCTATATTTTTTGTTAAAGGCCTGCTGCATCTAAGCCCAAGTTGTTATGTTATCCCCAGGTAAACCCATGAACTAGCGCAATGCTGCCTCCTTGAGGGTAGATGGAAATAGTTTCAACCTCTGCTCATCATCTGTATAGTCATAGCGTCGGAAGACAACAACAAACTCAAATAAGAAAGTGTCAGGGTCCTCTGTGGTCAAGCCATGGAAGTGAGGTAGAGCAGAGGGGCTTATGTTCTTCATTTTAGTGTCCCCATTGGGTTCCCTGATGGGGAAGGCACCCTCAATTCTCCCTCTATTTCCTCTGTCATTTAGGTGTTCAGCCATTGGTTCAGTAGGAATAGGTTCTTCCTCTTCTTCTTCCCCTATAGGTTCCTTAAATATGTCAGGTTGCTCACCTAAAGGGGCTTCCAATTCACCGCCAGTGAAGAAGAAAGAAGGCTGACTGTTGGATGAGGTGGGGGCATTTGGAAAGAATTTTCCAGAATTATCCCTAATCCTACGAGGCATGAAAGGAAATGTTTTTGGGTTTTTTGTGAGGTTTTATTTAAATCTAGAAAGTACTCTGCAGAAAGGAAATTTCTGATCAAATGAAAAACTACTAACATAGTGGAAACTACTTTGCAGAATGAAATTTATTGATTGAGTGAAAACCCTAACAAAAGGAAACTACATGCAAAATGGAAAGGAAAGTAGATTAATTCGCAGAATGGAAAGGAAAATAGATAAATGACAAAATGAAAGAAAGAAACTAGGTTACTTTTGTAGAAATAAACTAATGGAAAAAAGTTGGAAACTAGAAAATAGAAGAAAAGAACAGTAATCACTACTACTCTGACACGTCCCTGGCAATGGCGCCAAAAAGTGACGAGCCTAGGTAGTGCAGCAAGAATGCTGCAACTCCCAGGGCTACCAGCTTTACTTATCAACCTAGGGTTCGTACAAACTTGGAGGTGATTATGCTATATACACAAGTAGAAGTGAAGGTACTGCTTGTTGTCACTGCTCATCTGGAAAGAGACCCCAGGGGTTCCAAGCCAGACTTATAGGGTTAGAAGAAGCTTGATTTTGATGGAAGGAAAGCAAATCTATTCTAAGGGAGAGCTACTCTACTGCAGAAATGAAGAAAACAACATGCAACCCTAAATCACACCATAACCTAATTAACCAAGAAAACAACTAGACTAAGCAGAATTGCTAAACAACACTAATCTAATGCTAACTATCTTAGTTGTAGAAGTAAAAGAGCATAAAACTATCCTAAGGTGCAGGTAAAGGAAACTAGGCGAAGTCTGGGTTCAAGCAGAAAAATGGTCGGAGATCAAAATGGTGAAAAGAGGACGTGAAGGAGAAACAACGCATAAGAACCGTTGGATCAGGCGGGTGGAAGGTGAATGAACGGTTGAGATTGGATCACAGGAGGGTACGTAGGTAGATGGGCGAACATGGTGAACTAACAGGATGGATGGTTGGGATTATATCGCGTGGGTGGAGTTAGGAGATGGACAAACATGATTCATCGGCAGATGGACGGTGGAGGTTAGGTCATGGGCAAAAGGAACGTGCAGAAATGGTATCGGGTGAAGTGACAATTATCGGATCAGGAGATAGATCGACGGCGGAGATGAGAGTGCTCAAAGGCACGTGTAGAAATGGGGGAGTGGGTTTAGAGGGTGGTAAGCAGTATATCGTGCACCTTCAAATATGTAAGCAATTTTGTAGAATTTCACGCGATTGGCCTCCCTGGACGACATGTAGCACAGGGAAACTACCCATATCGCGTGCCCTCAGCCAGATAATGGTCAGACGGAAATCCATGCGATATCGCGTGATGGTCGTCGGATCTGGCAAGGTAGATCTATGGTGGAGATTTGACCGAGATGGTTGGTGAGCGGGTGCACGATAACCGTTGGATCTGACAAGGAAGATCAACAGTGGGGATTCAAAGGGAAAAAAGTCAAACACAAAGGAATTTGAGCGGTGATTGGTCAATTTTGCTGTGTGAGGCGATTTACTGGCAAAAACCATTTAAACATGAATTTAACAGCTTCTACTTAGGCATTTCGTGCTAAAGAAGAATGAAATGGGAATGTGAGTGAGATCTGATGACAGAAAGAGAGCGAAGGGGTAGATGACCACTAAAGGGACAAAGTAATATGCAATGAACTTAGTGATTGCATCAAACAACAAACCCTTTGTGAAAACCAAAACCCTATGTTTTTGGGGTTGCTGCAGGGTTTCTTCCTCACATCATGGTCCCAGAGGGACGAGGTGAGGCCGAGACACCTGTGAGCAACCTTGTGGATCTTTTCTTTGCTACAAGGCTAAATGAAAGCATAAATGAAGCAAACTGGCACACAACTAATCTGTTCTGCACCACTGTAATGAGACTGCAACTATTTAGGCAAATGAACAGTAAACAAGAAGTCGCTTAAGTACACAAACAGGAAAGCCATAAATCTGTGCTGAACCATTGTAATGAAAATGCATCTATTTAACCAAATGAACAATCAAACCATGCATCTATGATACTGATGTAATGGGAATGAACTGCTTAAGTAAATGGACATAAAGCAGGAATCTAGGCTAGAATAAGAATACAATAAAGAGGAGCTTTGGCTGCTAGGGTCGGTCCCTAACCCAAGAGCTTCAGCCCTCTGAGTTTACTCAGTGTTGGCTCAAATAGAAACTCATCTTCATTATAAAAGAACACTATGTTACATCAAACTATTACAAGTCTTCAATTGACTATTGGTGACTGACTAGCTGACTAATGACTGGCTAAAAAAATTGAGGTCGTAAGCCTCTCTATTTATACATCTGAAGTCTCAATGACTTCCCTCAAAATTATGGAGGTACAACTCCCAACTTAATGGTAACTTGTCCTTTCACTTTCACTATCTCGACTGCCTTCTAGTAGGGAGGCTGCTTGTACTTCCACTTGCTTGGCTATCTTTTAGTACTCCTGATTTGGCCGTGTGTACTTTTAGCTAATGGAAAGACATTCAAATGGATGGGCAGTAAATGAGGAGGATTTACCTCCTATAATCCCTCTCCCTTGTCCCATCTAAGTTTTTACCAAGGTATTTTACCATAGTTCCCTGCTTTTACCTTTTATCCTTGCATTTCCCTTGCTTTTATCCTTTATTCCTTCATTACATGTACATTAGATCACAAAGCAAAATATCTAACTCTAACTCAACCCATAAGCAAAATATAATCAAAAGTATGCAATAAGTTGTGAGAATAGTTGGTTTGACTAAGCTAGTTGGTGAATTAAGGCCAATTAAGGCCCATATAATTACTCAATCATGAGACTCATCACTTTCCTTCGATGAATTCTTCTAGGGAAAGGAAATGATCCTTTCTTTTATAACCTTGAAGATGATGAAAATGATTTTTCTTCTTCAATATGATTTGCCTTCTTTTGTAGATAAGGATTGCTACTAGGGTTACAACTTTCACCAAGCTGATGTGATCTTCATTTTGAAATCTTTCGAGCTATCTTTTTTTGTAGACATCTTGATGAGGGTCTTGGTGTCCTTTTGATGATGAATGTGGGACACAAGTTCTTGCTTTTGTAGACTGTCTCCTTGATTGCATAGACAAAACCCTTGCTGATGTAGACTGATGTTGTAGATTTCTAGGGTTTGATCAAGATGAGGGTTTATTTCTTTAATGCATATCTTGATGTCATTTAGCTTGCTTTGATGTCCTACTAGAAACTTGATCCTTGATATGTCTCTTTTTTGCCCTTCCTTTGACTGTAACCATAGCTCTGACACGATGTTGAAGAATCTAGGTCATGGAGTTAATGAGATTCTTCTTAGCATGATAATTATTTGTGAGGTATTTAAAATTTAGATTATTATCATATTATTTCATGTTAGCATGTATTATTTAATTCATCAAATAGCCACCATAAAAAAAAGACAAGAACACAAAATGTTGGCTTTCTTCCAGGGCCAAAACCTCTCCTTCTTGGAGAGGAAAACCCACACAAAATTCTTCCTATAGAGGTTCCAATTGACGAATACCAAGACCATGACCCTTGACATATTATGCCACTCCAAGACCAAGACACCAATCCTCTTCTTCGTTGCTATTGAGATCATCATCGTCACTGCTGCTTCATCGAGGTCATTATCACTGCATTTTCACTGAGATATTCATTATAACAACGAGATCATTACTGCACCTCCATTGTCACATACTTACTAAGATCTTCACTATTTCTTTATTGAGATCATCTATGCATTCTGTAACTATGTTTACATTGAGATCATGAATTCATTCAAACCATGCTAATGTGTGTTACTGTGAGATCTGTTTATCACAATTACACCGATATGGGATCATTGAGATTCACTGTGATTGTGTTCAATTATGAATTCGTTTAGAATGTTGAGACATGGTATGTCTCTATTTGATAACTGAAATCTTCTCATTACACCTATCCCAAGACTTTGACTAAGATATCACGTAAAATTTTTACAAGTGCGCTGGGATTGTATCTTTCCATCACAGGTATGCTGAGTCTATATTACACAGTGACTATGTGTTGTATGATTGCATTGAAGACTATGATCATCAGGAGGCTGAGATAGAGACTGCCCTCTTCTTCACAAGTATGCTGAGACTGTAATGATGCTTCTGTGATTACCCATGAAGGTGCAGAGGCAACCGTGTTTCTTGTACCTTATCTACTGTCCTAAAACACTGTAATCTCATTCGAAAATCTCAGACAAGTTTGAGTTCTGCACCTGTGATTTGCGGATAACCTAGTAGGGTATTTAGAGTTGTTACGTCTCCATATTTAGCTGACATGAACCAATGAAGGGATGTGTCATCTTATGTGAGCTAACACGAATTACATTTAATTCGTTTGTTAGCCGACGTGAAGAGGATTGTGCTTTTCATTACTAGAGGGATGTTAGACACCATTTTATAGACTTGTATACATTACATATATTCTCAAGAATAGCTCTTTACACAGGTCTTTGACTCTTTGACTTTCCTATAACTATGGAATGACCAAGAAACTCATTCTTATAATTTACAAAAATAATATTACTTTTTCTTGACAAGTACAAAGATCAAAATTACATTTATAAATACCGAACCTAGTTACACTTTCTTCAACACTCCCTCTTAACTAGGGAGGTATTTATAATGGTACTTGGTCATTCTCAATCTAAAGAATTTCTCATAAGAAGAATCCGATTGGTAACCTCTGTTATAACATCATAGTAACCAACATTGTTTCCACAACAAGGCCTTGACTGACAACTCTATCTCTTATTAGATCAGAGAACAATGTTGGCAAGACCAATGACTATAGAAACCTTCATCATTGTCTCTCAAGGTACATACCCATCGGGGTGTTCACTGAGTATGACCTTCTAGGAATATTCTTATCTTGGGTTCCCAACCCTCAAAGAATATTGATCCTCTTGAATACTCTTGTCTTGGATGCCCTACACACCCTCAAAGAGCATCAGATGCCAAATGATTACCCAATCCTCCGTTCTTTCTTCCAAAGTGAAGACAAGAATGTTGTGTCTATCTCTCCCTCTCAACTGGGGAAGATATGCCCAAGCTTCGACTTATTGAGAGAAGAAGAGGTTGTTTCTTTAGAGAAGCATATAGAGACCTATGATTTAGGTTTTCTCGTTTATATTTTTCCCCTCCCTAGTTTCTACTAATTGGATAAGTTTGAGAACACCAGTAGAAAAAATGAGTATAGAGATGTGGTTTCTAGACTAAACATGGGTTCATGGTTGGACCAAAACTCTCTTAACGGATGGATCGTATTTTCCATCGGAAATTCATTGGCCAAAAGATGTAACCAACACAAGGAAGATGGATAGAAGGCTAGCCAAATGCTGCAGTGTCACACGACTCTTTAGAATTCAGCTACACACACACTTAGAAGCCACAACGCAATCAGGCACAACACTTATTCACATGACAAAACCAACACAAAATTAAAGAAAAGAAACAAATAGCAACAAAAAAATACTATGTACATAGTGCGGGGCACAACCCCATATCTTCATTGAAAATACAATTTTAAGTCTTGGCCATTTACATGGAGAGAGTCAATCTTCCTATTAAGAGATTGAAGATGATGTTGTGTGTTGGCCAAACTTCCTGTGTACCGTGTATGGTCCAATCCACAAGCACTAAAACTTAGTGTGTTTGCCTTTGTCCTCGTGGGCTTTATCCCACTTTAAGACTAAGTCAACCACACTAAAGTTGTTTTTCCCTGCAGACTTCCTGTCGAACGAGCTTTTGATACGACTTTGGTGAACTAAATTTTTTTCTTTAGATTTTAACATTTCTTCCTGTAGCTTGTCAAAGTGTTTGTCCTATGCTAAACTAAAAGACAGGGCTTGCCTTGGGATTCCTATGATAGTTGGAGAGTGGGAAAGTAGATGTTCGGCGGGAGGATGGATTCTTTTCTGTACACTAGGAAGTAAGAGGAGGTGTTTAAAGAAGGTTTAGGCATGACTCGGTCAGCCCATAAGGCATTCACCAAAGCAGCATGCCAGTTTCATTGTTCAGAGAGTATGGTCTTTTTGATGATACATATAAGGTTCTTGTTTGTGGATTTAGAAAGACCATTCCCCTGCGGATAATAATTAGCTGAATGTTTCAATATAATACCATTTTCCAATGAAAAATCATAAAGTATTAACGATGAAAAATATTTTGCATTGTTAAAAATAAGTGAGGTAGGAACACCGGACTTGGAAATGATGTTATGTTGCAGAAAGTTGTTGAATTCTTGATCGTTCACCTGTTTTAATGGAACTAAATTTATCCACCATGTGAAATAGTCCATAACGGTTAGAATATAACAGTGTTGCTTTGACAAGTGTGAGAAACTTTCCACAATGATAGCCAAGCCCCACTGTTGTAAAGGTTCTTCCACTGCAACAAGGATGCTAACTTTTGATTTCTGTTGGCACACCTTTGACAAGCCGGGCATTTGCGGGCATGGTCATGAGCATTTTTGCATAATGCAGGTGAGTAAAAGCATGCCCACATAACCTTATGTGCTGTAGTGTTGCCTGCAAAGTGTTCCTTGAGTGGTCCCTCGTGGAAATGACACAATACCTTTTTTGAGTCGTGTGCCTCCAAACACCTAAGTAGTACTCGATTTTGTTGCTTTTTGAACAACACCCCATGCACCAACTGATATGATAATGCTTTAAGTTAGAGTGCCCTCTTTTGTTGTGTGGAAAAGTGACAAGGCATTGTTCCATGCTCTAGGTACTGGTACACATCCTTGTACCAATAGTTTATGTCTATAGTGGGGGAGGCTCGCTCAACGTTATATATTTCAATCTCTTGTTCCCATCCTGCGAGCTCTTCTTCTTCCTCTTTCGCGTTTACTGCTTCTGTTGCTAATTGGGAAAGAACATAACGCTTGATTGTGTGAACTAGCTTGATGTCTAGATCATACTCTTGTAACCTGGTCATCCAGTTCGCCCTCCTTTCACCCAACTCTTGTTGAACAAGTAGTGACCTGACTGCTGGGTGTGGAACAAAGATAACACAACAATTCTTTAACAGATAGGGTCTGAAGTTATTTACCGCCTTGTACACTGCATAAGCCTGTTTGTCCATGACGGGGTAATTAAGCTTTGGTCCTTGCAGACTTGCACTCATGAAGGAGATAGGTCATTCATTGTTCAACTCATCCTTCTGAGTAAGTACAACAACAAGAGAGGTATCAGAAGCAAAAGTGTAGAGCAAGAAATCTTTACCAAAGTCTGGGTTGTACAATGCAGGTGCTTCTGCTATAAATTGTTTGATACGAGTAAACACATCCTTTTCCCTTTTATCCCATTTGTAAACTTTGTCGTTCTTCACCATATTCTACATTGGTTTAACAATCTAGGCATAGTCAGAGATGAACTTGTGGAGGAAGTTGATCTTCCCCAAGAAAGACTGCATGGCTTTCTTATTCATTGGGAAGGGAATCTACGTGATAATCCTGACCCTATTTGGGTCTATCTTGATCCCACTTTTAGCAATGCAAGAGATTACTGTCGGACATTACAAATATACTCTTCTTGGGATTCAAGGATATCCTGTATTTGCAGCATCACTCAAAAATCTTCTTCAAATGGCACAGGTGATCTAACCTCAATTTGGAGAACACTGTTACATCATAGAGAAGACCACTACGCTCTGGCCAATGAGCCCGTGGAAGGTGATGCCCATTTCACGTTGGAATGTTGTACCAACATTGATTAGCCCAAACGACATTCATCGGAACGTGCCACACTTCGTTCTAAATGTATTTTTCTATGTCAAGCTCTGTGAATAGAACCTGGTTATGACCTAAGTATCCTTCAAGCAAAGAAAACATTTCAGACCCCGATACTATTTACAATATTTTCTCCATGGATGACATTGGGTAGTTATCCTTGTTTGAGGCACGGTTGAGATTCCAGAAATCTACACACAGGCGGATCTCTCGAGACTTCTTCCTCACAGGAACCAAGTTTGATACCTACATCGAATGTCACACCTTGTATATGATCTGAGCATCCAATAGTTTTCTCAACTCCTTTTTTATGAGGGGCTCAAACGTTGGATGAACAAATGACTTGGCCAGGCTTTCCTTGATTGGTATTACACGTTGGATGATTTGCGTGTCATATGTTTTGAGTTCATC
Source organism: Pinus tabuliformis (assembly GCA_031772625.1). Lineage (NCBI taxonomy): Eukaryota > Viridiplantae > Streptophyta > Pinopsida > Pinales > Pinaceae > Pinus > Pinus tabuliformis. The sequence goes on from CM062804.1 coordinate 432,550,465, forward strand.
GTAAGTCCACGTGAAGACAACATGATACTGCTTGAATAAGCGAATGAAGGCTTACTGCTTTTGTGGTGTTCAACAAGTATCAAGATTGATTTGTTCATGTGACAGTGTGGAGGTGTGGGTCTTGGCATTGACAGGTCCTCGAAAGCGGTTATGCAGATCATAAAACTTCTACAATGATACCACACCCTTAGGGATGAGGTTCTCTTTACTTGCATTGGCTGCATCCTGTAGTGCCTTTTCATGCTCATCCTCATCGATCACTACGTTTTTGAACATGTCAGCGCTCGCCATAAAATACAGTATCTGTTTGTCATCATCAAAAATGCGTAAACTAGTGATATTATTTGGGACAAAATGTTTATACAAAATTTCAATAGAAAAGTATCCCTTTAATGGTGACATCCTAGTAGTAGCATTTTCCAAGGCATACGCAACTGCATTACGAATTCTTGGAAAAAAAAATAATATTCAAATCTTGGAAATTTGAGATGAGTTGCCATACCTCTTGTTGATAAATTTTAAGATGAGGTGACACATAATGTATGGTATTACGTATCCGATGTACCATGATTTCTCAGTCACGTACCACTTTTAGAATGGAAACGTAGAGGCCGATGGCCTTCTGTAAGCCCAAGATGAGTGCTTCATAATCTGTAGTGTTATTCGTGCACTCGAATTCCAAGCGGCTAGAGATCAAATATTTTCTCTACAGCGGGTATATTAAAATGCAACAATCTCAAGAGCCTCCTACGTTTTGGATCCATCAAAATACGTAGTCCACATATCATATGTACAGGGACTGCTAACTATACTAGTAGTAGTAGTACTACTACTTCTACTAACTGTACAGAGTTCATTATCACTAGTTGGACAAGGAAGGAGATCCAACTGTGTGTGGTGGGACTGGGGATGGCTCTAATAGATAACACTCTAGATGAGTTTACAAAAAGTAATTTCCAAATAATAATTCTATGAAATCCATTGGATCGTTCTGTCCATTGAAGGGAGTAACTATGTGTTTCATGTATCTCTTTGATTCCCCAGATCTGCTTTTTCCTACCCCTGTCGAGATGCCATAGGTGTGACCAGTTTGTGGCAAAGTACCCTTGAATCTTACTAGACTAGTCTCTGCTCAGTCACACTTTGTATGCTTCCAAAATGTCCACAATCACTATGTTGATACATTGGTGAACTCGTTCGTCAGATGATAACTGGATGATCACATGTCTGAGTTCACCAATCGCCTGGAAATGAGTTCCGTCCAACTAAATAATCTATGCATCTTTATTGTACCATTTAGAATTAATTTCCTTGGAAACATATAATGGCATGACATTCACCAATGCACCTGAATCAAACAAGCAATTGCGTACATTGAAATTGAAATTTTCGAACATTAACAAGAACAATGGGCAGTGTATCTTCATCCATCATGAGTGCATTAAGTACATATGCGAGAGTATCAGGAGACTTACTATATTCCTTGTCTGAAGAGGTAGAATTACCTGTAGAGGTTTGCCCAAGTGCCCATAGAACAATGTCCCGCTGGCTCATGATATTTGTGAGTTCGAACATGGATATGTTTGCACAAACATTCTTCATATCATCCACAATGTTATAATCCATAGCGGGAAGACTCACTGAGGTGTCTGGGGATGGAACTTGGTTTGTGATTTTTGAAGGGATGGTTCTGTCCTTACTGCTGTAGGAAACACTTTTCGTTGAGACTTCTTTCCCAGACTTGCTCTGAGCGTTTTGCGTTGAGTTAGTTGGTCGATTGATTTTCCTTAAAAAATTTTCTTTGAATTTTTGCTTCAAAAACTCAATTACAGTGGTCAAACCTTAACTTCTTAGGTTGTATTGGTTGTTCTGCTTTTGGGCTGAACCGTTACTCGGATGCTGCTTATCCACAATACTCTTTTGGGCTGTGAGAATGTAGTTAAACATGTTTGTTGCATGAACAATACTTGGAGCTTCATCAGATGCAGTAGCTTCTTCCTTCCCTTCATTAGGCTTAGTTTTCTCCTTAGCCATCATTGAATACAAAAACTACACAACCATCCTGCTCATGAGTTGGTTCCACTGTGGGCATGTCTTTTCTGAATGATGCTCTTCATGAAATGTGCAATATGAATCTGTGCCAATTTTCTCAATATTCAGGACAACATTAGAACTTTGCGCAGACTTGGCCGACTGTTTGCTGCTACTGTTAGAAGTTGAATTCCTTTTGAATAGGTACTTGGGGGCTTGCTGCTCATGGTAGTCTCGCTTGTCCTTTGTTTGAGTTTTTCCATTTCAGTGGTCAGGTACTTGACGAGATGAGTCAAGCTTTCAAGATCATTTGGTTCTTTCTCCTTAGCCTTGGTCACAGAGGCCTGAGACCTCTTACCCATTTCCTTGGAGTCTTTTTTTGATCATCATCCAAGATGACTCTAATAGCACACACTTCCTTCTCAGTGACAATATCCTCTTCATAGTTTTTTGTCAATGTCTGTCTCGTAGTTCACTTTACAAATTGCACAATATTTGTTAGCAAGGAATAAGTGTAGTAATCTATAGTGATGGAGGCTTGAGGTTTTGTATTGTCGATTTTTTTTTTCAATATGCGATTGAACTTCTGATTGAAATCTTTCATTTTTTCCTTTTTGTCCATCTTAAAATTACCCACCTCCTTTAATAACATGGTAGAGGTTTTGTCTTCAATAATTTTTTCAAGAAAGATCATTTTGAATCCCCTCCAAGTCTGGATGGAGTTTATGTTGGAAAATCAAAGATATTATATTAGGGTTTGATTCTCCTTTCTTTATAATTACTTATGAGCGCGTTGGCTTCTTTTACTTATTTATTATCTTATCTTTCATCAAGAAATTACCATATTATATGTGTATGAAGATCACAAAACAAGAGACAAAATATATAGGTATATAGGCACATGCCAGGGAAAAACCCCTGCAAGGGGAAAACCCAGTTAAGATAATTCTTCCTTTCAATAGTCTTCTTTGAAACTCTTTAACCTAGACCAAGACCAAAATTTCCCTCCACACCTTGTCAGCCTCCCATATTTTCGACCCCTTGCAGCAATTTCAACTAGGCAACAACTTACGAAAACAATGAAATCTTAGGAGACTTCAAACTCCCAACTTAGACCACGAACCAGAGAGAGAGAGGCATCAAAAGTTTGATTTTCTTCTTCTCGAAATACTTCCCCAAACGCACACTTCTTTCAGCCTCCTAGCAAAAGACTTCACACTTCTCCAGCTTTTCTTGAGATATCAAACTTGCTTGAGAGTGAATGCTCCAAATAACTTTGACCTGCTTGTATATATAGGCTTCTTGTGGGTCAAATGGGGGTCCTAAGGCCGACTTGATCTCTCTTTGTCCGACATGATGTGGAGGGTACATAATTCATATTTGACTTGATACAAAACCTTTTTAAATGATCCGAAAGCCCAAGAAGGGTCTCTTCGAATGTATAATGACTCTATAAACTCAATATTAATCTTAGGAATCCACAATAGAGGCTTTGACTAATATAATGATGACCCAAGCATGAAACCCATGCTTTAACAAGTCATTGTTTACAATAATAAATACATCCTTTATTCTTTTGACAAGTACATTACATAATGACTCAAGTAAATTATTGAAGACCGAATAAAGTTACATTTTCTAACACTCCCTCTTAACTAGGGAGTATTAATAATGTACATATACAATGAAAGATCTAAAACTATATGAAAACATGCATAACTTTTAGGTACCACAATGCCATGGACTAGATTCCTGACCAGGGAAATCTATCCAACCAGTCACTCAACAATTTAGGCACCAGAATGCCATGGACTAGATTCTTGACCAGAGAAATCTATCAAAGTGGGACTAAGGTGAAATCAAGATTTCATCCTCTCTAGGTACCATCATGCTTACTTACTAACCACCAACACAAACATACAAATGTGTATCCAAAACATAGCTCAATAACCAACACCACTTTTTCAACTTCGGGATCCAAACATCAACATAGAGTGCCGACCTAATGTCTCCCAGGCAATGGTTCACTTGCAAAGCCTCAAAAAATCTCTTCCATTTCTTTATCATCAATATAATAAAAAATATCCACCAAACCCAACAAGTTCCTTAGATATTCGAACTTCTTATTAGAAAGAGCCTTTGTCAGTATGTCTACTGCGTGTTCATCTGTTGGGACATACACTAACTTCACTATCCCATCATGCATAAATTTCCTAATAAAGTGGAACTTATTATTGATATGTTTCATCCTCGAATGAAACACGGAATCTCTAGACATCTTGATACAACTTTGATTGTCACAATTAATCACAGTAGTACCCAGAGGCTTCTCAAACAAATCTGCCAGAAGCTTACTTAACCAAACAACATCTTTTCCTACTTCACATGAAACCACATATTCTTCCTCGACACTACTCAATGTAACGAGATCTTGCTTCTTGCTCATCCATGATATCATAATAGCTCCCAAACAAAAGCAACCTCAAGTAGTGCTCCTTCCATCGGTCTCACTGCCACCCCAATCAGAGTCTGTGAAGCCAATTAGCTTGACTTCCTTACTATCATACTTTAGGCAGTGATGTATAGTGCCACGAAGATACCTCAATATATGTTCGGAAGCTATCCAATGATCATGACGTTGAAGAAATTGTAACTAGGTTCGGTCTTCATGACATTGTAATTATGATTTTTAAATGAATTTATTATTATGCTTTGTTGCATGGGTTTCATGAGAAAAAAGTATATTTATTTATTAATGGCTCCCATTGAGAGCCTTTAGGATTTATTATTAAGTCAAAAAGTAAATGTCATATGATGAATCTCTTCTTGAGCCTATGTAATGCATACAAGTCTATAGAAATGTCTAGATCATCCCTTCAAATGGCAAGCACAATCCTCTTCATCATGTCAGCCAACAAAATGAATTAAATGCAGTCATGTCAGCTCATATAATGTGACACATCAGTTCACTGTCATGTCGGTTAATTAGGGAGGACTAAACACTATAAATATATGGCTAGAGTCACCACAGAAACACATATTTTTGGACAAGTATCTCTGCAACTTTGGAGGTGCAAGAACTCAAATTTCTTTGTTATTTCTGATGGGTACATGATTGATTTTCTTCACATGAGAGTAAGGTACAAATTTCAAATGTTTTTATTGAAATTTGGATGGTACATGAGCACTATAATCTCAGAAATCAGTAGGAGTACAAGAACCTCTAACAAGTACAATGGAAAGTATTTTCGGATGGTTACAGTGGTACATAATCTCAGTTAAAGTACAATGATTCTATGTCACTCAGATGGTCATTGTCTTGGTATATTGAACAACCTCTGCATAACCATGATCCCATAGTAATATACTAAACATACTAGACAAGATCATAATTAAGCTCTCAGTGCAACGATAAAGGAATGGAATCAAGGTCACAATAAAGATCTCAATGAAGACAAGAGACCTCGTTGACATGGTGAAGCAACATCAATGAAGACCTCAAGGATGCAGTGGTGATGGCCTCAATGGTGCAACAATGATGATGATCTAAACAATGATGAAGAAGAGTATTGGTGTCTTGTTCTTGGAGTGGCATAATAGGTCAAGGGTCATGGTATTGGTATTCGTCAAATGGAATCTCCATAAGAAGAATTTTGTGCAGGTTTTCCTCTCCAAGAGGGAGAGGTTTTGGCCCTGGAAGAAAGCCAAACATCTTGTGTTCTTGTCTCTTTGTTTTGATAGCTATTTGATGAACTAAAGAAGACACACTGTAATAATAAGGAAATATTGTACTAATAAGAAAATCTCAAAAATAGTTATCATGCTAAGAAGAATCAAATTAACTCTAACTGCCCTAGATTCTTCAACACATGATGAGGCTCCAACTAAAATTGACTAAGAATGTTCATTGAAAAACATATATCTAGCCTAGTATTTACCAGATACATCAGGGAACCCACCAACCATTGATATGAGGTAGGATCCATGTGACTAGAGTTGGAGCTCCTCAAATTCTTGAGGTTGGTGATAATAGGAGTAGTCGTCGACTTGGAATCCATCATCCCAAATTTCTACAATAACTTGATGATGTAATTTCCTTGCCACAAGTATATATCCCCAGGTCTCTGCCATACTTCTAGACCTAAGTAGTAGTGCATTAGTCCTATGTCATTCATTTCAAATTCAACTTCCAACATCTTCTTCCACTCTTAATTCTTCGTTCTACACCTGTGATGAATAGATTATCCGCATATAGTAGAATAATGCTGAGATCATTATTCACAACCTTGATGTATAGATTCATATCAACAATACTCTTCATGAACTCAATTCTAAGAAGATATGCATCCATTCTTGCATACCATGCCCTAGGTGCTTGCTTCAAACCATATAGGGCTTTCTTGAGTCTGCAAACATGAGAGTCCCTGCTATTCACTTCAAACCCCTCAGGTTGTTCGATGTACATTTCCTCATCAGTGATCCCATTTAGAAATGCGGTCTTAACATCCATTTGATGGATATTCCAACCCATTGTAGGCCAACGAAACCAATGATCTAATATTAGTGTATCTTGCTACAGGTGCAAAGATTTTTTCATTGACAATACCTTCCTTTTTAAAGAAACCCCTTGCGATGAACCTTGATATTTCCATCAACAACATGTTTGATCTTATAGATCCACTTCGAAGTGACAACCGATTTGTCACTAGGTCTAGGAACAATCTCCCAAACCCCATTCTTAATGATGGATTGATATTCTTCCTACATATATTTCTTCCAAACCTCTTCATGCTCAACTTCCTTGAATGTAGAGGGTTCAACTTCAATTAACTTTGTCATCTATGCAGCATAGTCAGAACATCTCTTTGGTTTCTTACTTTCCCCAGAGGACCCTTTCGCAATTGCATGTCCTTCAACATATTCTAATGTATCTGTCAACCAATTTGACCTCTCCCTTGTGGTTGGGATAACCACTGGTTAAATAGGCTCAATTGGTCCTTATTCTTCAACATTTGTAGTAGAGTTCTCATGATGAACTTCTTCTTCAAATACGGGAACTTCTTTGTCATCAGAATCAATAGGAATGTCCTTTGATTTCCTATAAGCTTTATTTTCATCGAATATGACATCCCTTCATACTTCAATGTGTCTTCCTTCCTTTATGTAGATTCTATATGCTTTTGAGGAAAGACTATAACCAACGAATATTCCCTTGATACTTGTCGAGTCCAACTTATTTTTCTTGTGTTTGGGAACATGGATATATGCTAGACTTCCAAAGATTGATAGATGATTCACGCTTGAATTCCATTCAAATACTTCTTTACGTGTAGTATTATCAAGACTCCTATGAGGACTTCTATTTTGAATGTACGGGACAATCATCGCTGTTTCACCCCATAAGAAGTTTGGTAGATCTTGATCAAGGAGCATAGTTCGAATGCCTTCTTCAATTGACCTATCCTTCCTTTCATCCAATCCATTTTGTTGGGATTGTAAGGAACAATGAGCTCCCTCTTAATACCTGCATCCTTACAATATGCAATCAATTCTTTAGAAGTGTATTCCCCACCATTGTCAAACCTCAAAGTCTTTCAGTTAGGATTTCCAATTCATCCCTAAACTCCTTGAACTTATCAAATAATTCATCTTTAGTTTTGAGTAGGTAGAGCCATGTCTTCCTCAAATGATCATCAATGAATGTTACATAGTAAAGATGATCTCCAAGTGATTTTTTAGACATGGGCCCGCACACATCAGAATGGATGAGGTCTAATATTTATTTAGACTTAGTTTCACTGTTATGAAATGACTTTCAAGTATGCTTCCCCAAAGAGAATCCCTTGCACACATCTTCATGATCTAACTTCATATTAGGAATACCATGAACTAGTTGACTAAGAGAGGGATGATCCTATAATGAAGTTGACCATACCTTCAATGCCATAGTTCAATGGGACTTATTTTCCTATGAACCAAATCTTGAGGAGATGGTGTGATAACCCTGTAAAGGCTTCCTTCACGAACTCCAATAACCCTAGCTTTATCAATGCTAGTCTTTTCCCCAAACCAATACTTTTCTATAAAAAAAAGCAATCCTTTCCCCTTTATCGTCTAAGCGATAAATAGAAAGTAAATTTTTTTTCAAACCTAAAACATAGAGAATGTTGTTGAGATGTAGCTTCGATCCATTATCCAACTTCAATGATGTTGATCCCAGGGCTCTAAGAACATAGCTTTTGTTGTCACCCAGTTCCACTGCATGAGAGGATGGCTCCTTTGATAGTGTGTGAAGTTGATTGCTTTCACCTTTCATGTGTCTCGATGCTCCACTATCAATGATCCATGCATCGTCATCAGTAAGAGAACTTGTAAGGGCAACAAAGAATCCTTGACTCTTGACCTTATTGAATAAGTAGTATATGATCTTCTTGATCCAACTTCCAGTAGTCTTGTAACCTAATATTATGTAGTTCACCATAGAGGGAGAATCCATGCCAACAAAGTGATCTTTGACTTCTCTTGACCTTAGCTCTGATACCATGTTGGAAAATAAAAAATATTATATTAGGGTTTGATTCTCCTTTATTGATAATTACTTGTGAGTGTGTTGGATTCTTTTACTTATTTATTATCTTATCTTTCATTAATAAATTACCTTATTATATGTGTATGAAGATCAAAAAACAAGAGACACAAGATATAGGCACATGCCAGGGAAAAAACCTCCTTGACGGGAAAACCCAATCAAGATAATTCTTCCTTTCAATAGTATTCTTTGAGACTCTTTACCCTAGACAAAGACCAGACTTTACCTCCACACCATGTCAACTTTCCAGATATTTGACCCCTTCCAGCAACTTCGACTAGGTAGTAGCTTCTGGCAACATGCAACTTCTGACAACAATGAAATCTTATGAGACTTCGATCTCTCAACCCATACCACGAAATAGATAGAGAGAGGAACCAAAAGTTTGATTTTCTTATTCTCTAAAGACTTCCACAAACTCACACTTCTTCCATCTCCTGGAAATAGATTTCGCAGTTCTCCAGCTCTTCTTGAGATATTGAACGTGCTTGAGATTGAATGCTCCAAATGAATTTGACCTCCTTGTATATATAGGCTTCTTGTGGGTAGAATGGGGGTCCTTAGGCCGACAGGACGTGGAGGGTACATAATTCATATTTGACTTGATACAAAACCTTTTTACATGATCCAAAAGCCCAAGAAGGGTCCCTTCGAATGTACAATGACTTTATAAACTCAATATTAATCCTAAGAGTCCATAATGGGGACTTTGACTAATATAATGATGACCCAAGCATGAAACCCATGCTTTAATAAGTCATTGCTACAATAATAAAAATTCTTTTCTTCATTCTTTTGACAAGAACATTACATAATGTATCAAGTACATTACTGAAGACCGAACATAGTTACATTTTTTAATAGTTTGGAGGAACGTTGTGATACCATACAACTTCTCTACCATCCAAGGTACATGGAAAAAGTCTACATGCAACATCGTTGTAACGTACCTCAAGTTATTGCAGATGTAGGTAAAAGTTTTCCAAGTGGTCTTCAACCTTCACTATCTTATCAAGGTCATACTTCGTAAAGAGCTTCTCCACATGTCTTGGCATCTTGTGCAGGACACCTAGAAATGCTAGTGGGTCCTGAGTCATCCTATCCAGATTTTGATCTACCATGTCTTCCTCTTCGTTGTCCTCCTCTTCCTTTTTTGAATCTAATGGTTCTTCTTCCTCTTCTTCTTCCTCTCTGCCTATCCCACCAAAAGTTGAGCTCGAGAGTAAGATGTTGCCTCCGTTACCATCGTGAAATAGGGAGGCTCTTCTTCCCATTCCACAAAGTCTGCTAATTCTTCAAGAGTGGCGAGAACCACTTCTTCAACGGATGAGACTACTATCCCTATGGAGGTGGTCTTGTTCTTATTTGGAGAATATGGAAGACTGATTACTCCCGGAATCAATCCAACAACTTTTGTATACTGACGGGTGATGGGGCGGATGGTTGGAAGCTGATCATACAAGATTTCGCATTCAAGCCTGGGTTGGGAAGAGTTACCAACTTGAAAATAACAAGTAGGGGAGGTGCAGTGAATGTTGATTCCTTGATCAAAAGATGGAATAGTGGGGTCGGTGGGTCTAGCAGCCATAAAATACTGGCTACCCTCCTAGCGCCATAAGTGTTGACGGTGTTGGACCCGCCAACATTAAGGGGATCTCCCCGATATGAAGTCCCAATCAGACCTCACACTATTTGGTGTAGGAGTCCAATTCAGTATAAAGGCCTAGTTTCCAAATCCTTAAAGATATTCCTTTGCTATAGCTGTCAGCACAAGAAAGTGATGCAATGGTGTCTTCGAAAATCATGGGGAGTGTGGCTGGTGAATGTGCAATGCAACTGTGTCGAGGTTCTTCTACTACAAAGTGGGGAGAGAAAGTGAGCCTCTAAGTGAGAGGTAATAGTACCACCCGAGAAGAGACATACATGAACCAGAAGGACCCATATAACATCCAACAGAATAGTCCATAGTGGATGTAATGATCGTTACAACCAAAAAACAAGGAAAGATTTGTCTAGTATCCCACAAAATAGTCCACAAGGATGGGACAACAATAAAAACCATTACAACACATTCTCAACAATATAAGCACTAAAATATTAACTGAAATAGTTCAACTCTATTAGTACACGTGAAAGAAAACATGAAACACAAACGTCCACAGAATAGTATTACAAACATTCATATTCCATGCATGAAGAACATGCAGACCTTAAAAGGTTTCTGTTATTAAGCAAAAGTTCCAAGACACATGTTTAAAATGTACATTACTAGCCCTAGTAGTGGGACATTGGAGCCACTCATTTCTCCTCAAAGAACTAGCTGATCTCTCTAATGCCTTGTGGGAGGAGACAAGGTGAAAAGTACTTTGCTCATACAATGAGGGGATATATATAACCAAGGGGTGATGCTTTCCCCTTGTGACTCTTTGACTACCCTCATGACTGTTCAACTTCCTATGACTTTTCAACTTACACGACTCTTCATATTCATGTGTGTCCTTTGGACTTCCACTTTACAATACATTTGATTACAATATACATGGTTGACACTAGTGATGTGGCATATGAAAACTCGTGACATGACTTGACATGACATTGCTGACATGGAATGACTTGATGATGTGGCAATGTTGAGTCATTATTGCTGCTGAGTGTTAGATGTCTTCTTGGATATTCTTTCTCTTCTCCTCCGCATAACTTGGTGATGCGGGGTCTTCAATGATCTTAACTTCTGGAAGATAGTTGAAAAATTATGTCCCTTTGCTTCCTCTTGATAGATCCACTTGTAAGCTCAGCTACAATAGAGTCTTTAGGCATGCTTCCCTCCTCCTCCTTCTTCATCATCTTGCCATGACTTGATAGTGCATCTGTTCCTGTACTTCACTCATGATGGGATGACATGAGTCCAAAAATCCCTAGTCTAAGATGATGCATTATTATTATCCATGAATCGAGACGGGGACATGTGACAGACTGGGAGAAAGGGAGTAGTGAATGCACATTACATAGTTCCAGCAGACAGGGAGAGAGCTTGATCACTGAGATTGCGCAATGCACAATTCAAGCTTGACTGAGGAATTTTTCTACGCAGTCCTCACTGAGGAGAAAAATTGCGTAGTGTCCACTGAGGGATAAAATTTCTCTGTTCAAGTAGGCAGTGGCTGTTGCGGGATGGAGCCTTGGGAGGTCAGACTATGCAGTTTCAAGAGGCAAGGGGGACTGGGCTGAAAAGTAGCCTGAATGGAAGATCTCGACAGTTTTTGAAGGCAGTGAGCTCCGACTGAGGGAAGGGAATTAGACGAAGCATCTGCGCAGTTTTGGAGGCCAATGGGTGTTGGGCTCTCTACGCATTGTGCAATTCCAATAGGAAAGTGAAAAGATTGAGGGTTGAAGGTGCGAAGTATGTAGTTCAAGGTAGAATGGGAGGCACAACTGCATAATTCTAAAGGTCAAGGGAGGCTGCTGGACTCTTGAATTGAGCATAACAACAGCCTTGGAGGATAGTTACTGCGCACTACACAGTTCTAGGCAGTAATGTCATATCCAAGAGGGCTGAGACTACAGACCGCGCAACTTAGTTAGGGCCCGGTGAAGCTACGTTGCCCGGTCGGGAAGATTTTCTGAAAATGGCTAAGTGCGGGAAGAGAGATAGACCCGTGATGAAATTGAATTGTGATCACACACTTAGCACAATTTAATGACATGAAAACATAAATAATCAGAACATACAATAAAAACATTCCTCTTTTTGTGATTGCCTCATGACAAGATACGACAATTGCAACACTTAGGATAGAATTTGGCATGACCTTGATGACACTTGTGGAACAACGCTCAAGACCTTGTGTATGAGTGTGAAAAATGTTTACATGGTTGGGGCAACTCATATACACAAAGACAGACCTTCGAAACCACCAGAAAAGGCACATAAACATTATTCAACAATCAAACATGCCAAAAGACAACAATTAATCCAATAAGAAAAAGGGGCCAAAGAACTTCAAGAAAGCTCATGGAATGAGCTTAAGTGTTGGAAAAATAAATGAAAAGACCAAGAAGGCTCCAAAATTTGGGTGCAAGCCAAAATTTTGGAGGGTGTTGCAACATCTAGAACACTCTCCAAGTGGATTGAAAATGCCTATAAACCATCTGTAAGGGCCAGGACGATGTCATAAGCCCTTTGTGGTGCTCATTTGGACCCTAGATCATCTGCCAAGTGTATGATGGAAGTGTGGAGCTGGGTGGGCATGGTGAAATAGGAGCATCATCCTCATCCAAAAGGTGGAGCACGAGAAATCAATGAGTGGTGCTGGGGATCCATGAAGTATGTTTTGCTAGGTGGAGGCCCATGGCTCTCAACGCTCACCCTAGAAGTGCTAATGTGGCCCTCCGGAGGGCTAGGACACTGTATAGGGAGACCAAGCCCAAAATTGAGACCCACTTGAAATCCTGCATAAGATCCAATCCGTTCCCTTGCCCACCAATACAACAAATTATTCAAATAATCATGTAAAAGAGCTTACAAGTCATGGAATCAATGAGACACTTCATGGTGTGATTTCTTTCCATAGTGGGATTTGGCATGTACAAGTGTCTATAGACTTAATATGGGGTTAATCAAGGACACTATTAGGTTGTTTCAACCTTTAAAGGGGGTGGCATGTCCATGGTACATCCCTCAAGTGGTAGGTGGAAAATGATATAGTAATGGAATAGAGTGGGGAACAAGGGAATCATCCAGACCACATGTCATGGTACAAGGGTAGCTATAATAAGGGAAGCCCACACATGGGTATATGAGTGTAGGAGGGATCAATCATGGTACATGTGTTACTGATGAGCACCAGTATTGCAGGAAGAATGTTGCAACTGCTGGAGCTACTAGCTTTAATTTATCAACCCGGGGTTCGTACAAACTTGGAGGTGATAGTGCTGTATACACAAGTACAAGTGATGGTTCTACCTTTTTTCACTGTTCAGTTGGCGAGAGACCACTAGGTTTTTCAAGCTAGACTTCTATAGCTTCAGAAGAAGCTTGATTATTGATGAAATAAAGAGAGATCTACTCTAGGAGAAAGCTTATCTATTGCAAATTAGGAAGATGACTAAAATCCTATGCTAAAAACATGCCCTTTTCTAAATAACTGTTGAGAAACTATGCTTTACAAAGATTCCAAGACAACATGTATGAAATGTTACTATCTAAAGCATGGAAATTCAAGACATCAAACATCACTACTGTGCATGAAAATGACTGAAATAAATCTGTTTGATTCTTTTTATTCTTTTTCTAGAAAGTCAAGTGTAAACCCTAATCTCTTTTGGTGATGTGACAGGTGGCTTAGTGATGTTGGTGGATGGCTGGGAGGTTTAGGAGATGATTGGGAGGTTTGGGAGACCCTTGGACCTGATGTGGATTCCTAGAAGTTTTCTCTCAATTCGGCCTCAAAATAGGCCACTACACGATGTACTAGAAAAAGCTACAAGATTCCCTGTATTTCTACAGGATACAGCCGAGAGAAAAACAATGGTTGCTGGAGGTGAAGGAAGGCTTAGGGAAGGTGGTGGATGGGTGGAATGGAGTGAGAAAATTCCCAAGATCACTAAGAACTCAATACCAAGGTTAGGAGATGGTTGGATTTGCTCAACATGCTTGGAGGAATTTCTATGTAAAATGATGAGATTGGTGAAGGTATTGGTGAAAGCAAGGAATTATTATGGATGGATGAAGTTGGAAGGTGGTTGCTTGATATGAGATCCCTTTATATTTCTGAATCACTTGCTCTGCATCAAACATTTATAATTGCCACAAAGTCATGTAAACAAGAAGAATTCTAACAAGTTAGAAAAGCATAATTTAATGAACTAGCTGTCTACTTCATGCATGAAGAAAATTGTTGAACAAAATGGAATCATGGATGAGATCTACTAAAAAACTGAAGATGGAAGATATGGAAACTAAATCCTACACTTTCAAAAAATGATCAAATGTTGGTTTGAGTATAGTAAACTCTAAATCTTATGAGGAAATGGAAATCTGTCTTTTTGGGGCTGCTTAAGGGTCTTTTCCTCAAATCATGATCCCTGAGGGAAGAGGTGAGGCCAAGATACCTACTGACAACTTTGTGGTGCTCCTTTTTTCTTCTAACCTTCTACTGAAGTAAAGCACAAATTGAAGCAAACTAATAAACAACTAATCAAATCCACAATACTTGCAATGAAATACTTCCAGAGACAATTTAACCCTGAATCTATGAAACTAAGCTAAGAATACACATGCAAGAAGAGGAGCCTTTACTGCTAGGGTTGGGCCCTAACCCAAGAGCTTCAGCCCTTTGAGTTAAGTCAATGATGGATCAAGAAAAAGCTCATTTCATTATCAAAACAAAAAATTACATCAATGTCTTCCAAAAGTTTGGAGCTCGAAAATAATTAGTGTTTTTGCAACAAAAATTCGAATTCTAATGAGGCTCTAGGCCTCTCTACTTATACAACTAAAGTCTCCAACGACTTCCTTAAATCTAGGGAGGCTCAGCTCCCAAACTTGAGATGAACTAACTCTTTGTCTATCACTTGCTCGGCTGCCTTCTGATCTTCATGACTTGGATGCTTGCACTCCGAGCTGGTGTGATTAATGGAGGAATATTCGAATGGGGGAGGAGTAAATGAGGAGGATTTACTTCCTACAATCTCTCCCCCTTGTCCCATTCGAGTTTCAAACCTTAGTCTTGCCAAAATTCCTTGATTTTCTCTTCCAAACCAACATTCAATGCATATTAATCCACTAGGCATAATATCTCACTTTAACTCATCTCATTAAACAAAATATAATCAAAATATGTAATAAGTTGTGAGAAGAGTTGATTTGACTAAGCTAGGAGGTGAATTAAAGCCCCTATAATTACCCAATGATGAGGCTCATCATCACCCCTTACTAAAACTGTTGCTCATCCTCAGAGAAACTCAATCAATATCCATGTCTTTCATAGCTCTAGTGGCTTCCCTGACATGCCATGCCTCTGTTGTGGTTTCTTCTTGTTTATGCATAGAATCCTGACTTCTTTTCTACCTCCTCCCACTGCCTTCTTTCTTCCTCTTCCTTCCTTCCTTCTAACATCCCAAAGAGTAGTGGGTGACTGAGTTTCAGGCCAATCCAATTGACTTTGAGCCTTTGGATGGATTGCTTGTACATGGGTGTCCTGTTCAGTGATTCTCTCATCCTTTGAGGAGAGTGGTACTCTCTGATCTTCAAATTGTATGGGAATGTATTCCATCTCCTTAGGCAAGCTTGCATGCTGTCATCCCCTAATAATCTAAACATGTCTTCAAAATGTGTAATTGCTTGCTCTTGGGCAGCAAGATACCTGGGTGCAAGTCGAGGATCATTTGCAATTACATTATGTGTACTGATGAGTGCCATTGGATTGGACTACTCAACTCTAATCATAAGAGTATCTATTTGTTCTCTTGCCAATACCTTCTTCATTTCTCCAGCCCTTACCTCCTCATGGTTCATCCATGATTCCAAAGCCATCAACTGTAAATCCCCTAACTTTGCATTAGGGTCCCATACATTCATGTTTGTCAAGGCCATGTTATGCAAATAAAACTCAGACATCTTGGGCCTATCTTCCAATGTGCTTTGATCACAAAGATCAATGAACTCTCTATAATCCTGGAATGGAATAATGCCTCTTTGTGCTAGGGTCTTGATTTGGAACTACAACCACTGTTCCTTAAGGTATAGTGCATAAGACTTAGCTGTCATCCTACACTGGATTGCTTCCAAAGAGAGACTGACCATGGATTCCAATTGATTTTCTCTTTCTTGCAGCTGTCCTTTCAACCATGTATTTTCTGCCTCTAACTGATTTTTCATGATGGCCTCTATGTCCCTCAAGCTACTTAGCTCTCTGCCCATCTCTTTGAGATTTTCTTCCATGTGACCAATGTCCTCCACTCCCTTGGACTTGGAAATCTGCATCCATCTATGAGTTATGGCTCTCTCTTTCTCAAGCTCAAAGAATAATGGAATGGAAAATTTTTGTGGAATGACCCTGCCCCCCTCAATAAATATGTAGTAGGAGTCAAGGTTAGGTTGAGGACTAGGCTCCTCTAGCTCTGGGTCCTCTCTCTTTGTTTCTGGCTACTTCCTTCTTTCCTCATCCATTTTTTGAGTTTCCTGTAGGTTTATTAGAGTTTCCTGTAGGACTACCTCTGCTTCCTGTAGGTCTCATTGTGTATCCTATAGGATGCCTTTTCCTTTGGATGAGGTAGACTTGGTTATAGACCTTCTCACATAGGTGATAGGATACTTAGGGGAGGTTTGGGCTGAGGATCCTTCGTCTTGAGTTTTTATAGGAGGAGCCATCTTCTCCTGCTGTTTAGGTGAGTCCTCAATAACAATGGGAACCTTTGTTGGAGATTGGGGTTTACCCTACCTTATCCTTGTGCTTTTCCTTGTTTTGAAGTATAAGGGGGTCTGCCTCTGTCTTTTGCCTTTTTGTTTGATAGGGGTGCCAAGGGTAGTGAGGGTAGCTGCTACCTCTTTCTCAGTGGGTTTTGGAGACACCCTAGGTGACTCCTTCTTGTCTTCTGTCTCCTCTTTTCCATTGCCCTTTTCCTCTATGTTTTCCCCCTCTTCTTCTCCTTCTATATCCTCATCTTGTTTATCAGTTTCCTCCTTGACAGCTTCCTCTGTTTCTTCATCACTTTCCTTCTCTTTCTCCTCTTCTTCCTCCTCATCTATCTCATCTTCATCCCTCTCTGCTTCTTATCCTTCTGTTTCAGTTTCTTCCTCATCTTTTTCACTGACACTAGGACTAATCTAATATGTGAGAGTTTTGATATCCTCCTCTGTCTACATGTCTATGAAAATTTCCCATAGGATAGGAATTTTGAGGTTGTGGAGGGCATCTTCTATGATGATTCTAATTAACCCATGGTGGGCTAACTGTTGGTGGTTTCCCTCCTACACCTTTATGCTTGTATCTATCGGTGATTGTAAAAGGAAGTATGGTATGCTGATCTTGTGGTGAGAAGGTGTTTCTGCTCCAAACCTCAATTCATCAAGAAGCATAAAGTGATACCCATAAACCACATTATACCCACCTTCACATGATATGTATTTAATAAGGTGGTAGCTTACCTCATTACAGGGCTATGGTAGGCTTGTTCTCCTTACTCCATTCTTTTCCTCAATGGGCTCTTCTCCCTCTAGAAAGAACTTCTTCCTGGAAATTTGGCTATCTCCCTTGTCTTCCTTTCTCCAAGGCACTCATAGGGGAAGTGTGGTCATCCTGCTTATGAGTTAAGGGGTGAGTTCTATGGAGAGGCCTCTCACCACAACAATGGCATGGGCTCTAGTCAGTAGAATGAGGGAGAGAGAAAACTCTCGGGCCACTCCATCATCATACCCCCTTAATTTCTTAAAATATCCCATCTAATTATGCTTTGTGAATATTTCTAACACATGAGGGTGTTGGTGGATTCTCACAGTGTTAATGGGCTCCCTTCTATTAAACCCCCCTGTCATTTTTGCTGGTGAATTTTGAGGAGTAGAGATGGTTGATAGAAATTTTAATGCAAAAGTAAATGGGACTGAAATAATTGTGGAGTCAATTCCCTTACATAGCTTCAAAATTCACTCAAACTAGGATATTTTTCTAAGCAATTCACTTGGAAAAAGGGAAGTAAATATAGAGCCTACCTCCTCGTGGTGTTTTTTGTGGCCAACCCTTATGTATCCCCTTCTGAAACTTCTCTCGGCCAATCCTGTAGACTGTCTGACTGTATCCTGTAGGATTCCTGTGTGATCCTATAGGATTTCCTGTGTAATCTTGTAGGAAGTCCTGTGCAGAAGAAAGGTGGAATTTTCTCTTCTTTAGGGTTCCTGGGTACGAGAGCGGATTTTCTAGAGTGAGCCTCGAGGAGATGAATGCATGAGTGCATGGGGATCAACGATTATTTCCTCTTATGGTTGAGTTGAGTGAGGTGGTGTGCTGGCAGTTGAGGTACGTTTTCTATTTTTAGACAATTGGTCCTCACTACCACCTCAACATTACCCTCTCCTCGTAATCAACTCCCTCTTCATGCATCCATAGACTTAATTGCTCTTGTCCTTCTCCTCTTGTTTTTTTGACTTGACTGCTGCCACATGTGGGAGGACCAACTGTTTTGTCTTCGTCGACTGAACGAAGGTGGCCAAGTTAACTGGCCAACTTTCGCTTATAAACCAACTCACTTACAACCTTTACATTCCTTTGACTACATAATGCAAATGAGAGGGTGAAGCAAGATACTTACCTGTGGTGCTAATACCTTGCTGCTGTTTGTCGAAGACATAAGGTGCTTGCTGTGTGTTGGTTGCATGTTATTTTTCCTTCCTTCTTTATTTCTCTCTGACGATTCCCTTGATGTGCAAGTACCTAATGTTGAAGATGATGGTGCTACTACTACTCTGGAGCTTCTTTTTCCCTTGGATCTTCATGCTGGAAGCTTGCTACTACTCATTATATTTATTCTGTGGGATAGGCTGCTACAGGATTTCCTATAGGATGTCCTGTAGCTGCTTCTACCTCAGAACTTTTAATCATACACTCTGCTGGGATTTTGAAGATGATGACATGGATAGAGAGGAGGTCTAGGAGTGTGCATAATGAGGGATAGAATCAGGCGTTGTTCCCTTCTGCCCTTTTGTTTCATTTTTTTCTCTGTGTTTTCTCTTGAGGACTGTGATTTTTTCTTTTTGAAAACTGATTTTTTTATGATGAATGCAAGGGCGATCAAGGTGGAGAGAGGTATGGTAATTAAGTGCTGATGTAGGGATGTTATTTTTTTGACATGGGGGGTCATTTTATCGCCCTAGGGTCACTTCCTGTAGGATTCCCAAGGCAATGTAATTCCTATAGGATCATCCTGTAGGTTTTCAGGGGAACATGTAGAAAACACAGTCCCCTTGTAAACTGAAGCAAAGGAGTGAAAAAATGAAAGAAATGGTGGAGTGATGAATGACGATGGGTGGAAAAATAAAAATGTGAGTGAAATAGGTCCCTTTTTTATCCTCCTTTGTTCTCTGATCGTCCTCCTGCTGACCTGCAAACAAAATTTTTCATGATATATATATATATATATATATATATATATATATATATATATATATATATATATATTTATTTTTGAAGACAACTAGTCTGCCTCTAAGAGGTTTTCATTCTAGCTGTTTTCCCTGGGTACCTCAAGAGAGGTTTTCACCCAGGGATCTTTTTATTTCTTTTTTTTTTTCTTTTTTTCTTTTTGACACCATTGGGCCGCCCCAAGAGGTTCTTAGCCCAATAGTAGGACTCAGGTGCATCATGGAGGTTTTCACCTGAGTCCTTATTTTTCTTTTTTTCTCTTAGTGATTTGATGAGGTAGGCGCTGAAACTTGATCCACCAACATCACTGTTTTATTGATACCATCAATGAACTCTTGCTTTGACAATGGCCTCTTGTAAACTTTCAGTCTGTGCCCATTAACAAGTAAAGGAATAGCCTCTGTATCTATGGTTTTGATATGTACTGAACCATTATCAACACATTTATCTATAACATAAGGCCTTAACCATCTTGTCCTTAACTTGCCCTTAAAGTCTTTATATTTGGAATCATATAACAAGGCCCAATCACCTTCTTGAAATTTCATATCCTTGATGTTCTTATCATGCCAGATCTTCCTTTGAAGTTGAGTTACCTCTGTGTGTAGGAGGGCTTGCATTCTGGATTCATATAAACCATTCAATTGAAGCAATCTCTCTTGTTGTGCACTGCTGAGATCTAGATCTAGCTGGGATGCCATCCTCAATGTGTTATACTCAAACTCATTGGACAACATGGCCTTTCTCCCATAGACCAGCTTATATGGTGTGAATCCAGTGATGGTCTTCCAAGTGGTATTATAGGCCCAGGTGGCCTCAACTAGTCTATCTGCCCAATATTTCTTGCTGCTGCTAACCACTTTGGTCAATATGCTCTCCAGTGCTTTGTTGGTCACCTCCACTTGCCTATTAGGTTGTGGGTGATAGGGAGTGGAGGTCCTATGCTTGACCTTGTGTTGGCTGAGCAAGTATTCAATCATGTTGGAGGTAAATTGACTACCTTGATCAATGACCAGTTCTTTAGGGTACCCAAATTTGTAAAATACATTCTCCCTTAAGAACTCGACCACTTTCTCCTCTATTGTTGCCTTAATTGCCTTGGTTTTAGCCCACTTAGTCAGATAGTGAGAGCACACAATAATATACTACTTTTGCTTGGAAGGAGGGTCAATATGTCCAATGAAGCCCATGCCCCACTTGTCAAATGGCTCAAAAGTCACTTGAGGTTGCAGAGGCATTTCATCTCTTGGAGTGGGATTTCCCATCCTTTGGCGCTGATCACACTGACTAGTATATCTCTTCACATCCTGATGAAGAGTGGGCCAATAATACCCAGCTTGTAACAATTTAAATGCTGTCCTCTTTGCTACAAAGTGACCTCCACAAGACCCATCATGATAGGTCAGAAGGATGTCAAAGACTTCCTCCTCCCAAACACATCTTCTCAGAATTTGATTTTTGCCAAGTTTTAAGAGGTTGCCCCCAATCCAGGTGAAGGGGGCACTCTTCCTCACAATATTGCTTTTCTCTTTGGAGGACAGATTCGGTGGGAACTGTGCAGATACCAAATAGTTTTCTATGTCAGCAAACCATGGAGAGAGAACTGAAATGGTGAATAAGTGCTCATCTGGTAATTGATCATCAACCATTCCCTCTTCACCTGCAGGAAAAGTTAATCTGGACAAAAAGTCTGCAACAACATTTTCCTTGCCAGGCTTATCAACAATAGTTAGATCAAACTGCTGTAATAAAAGTAACCATCTAATAATCCATGCATTCACATCAGGTTTATTCATTAAATATTTGATTACATCATGGTCAGTATGTACAAATGTTTGATAGCCTGTAATGTAATGCCTAAATTTGTTCAATGAATGCACAACAACCAGGAGCTCCTTTTCGGTCACTGTGTAGTTCAGTTCGGTCTTTGACAGATTCTTACTGATAAAGTAAATGGTATAGGGAAATTTCTCATCTATTTGGCCTAGGGCTACTCCTATGGATTTGTGTGAGGCATCAACATGAATGTGAAAAGGAAGGGCCTGATTTGGGCCTCGGAGAATTGATGCAGTGTTTAACTTGTCCTTTAGGGTGTCTAGGGCCTCTTGACAACTTTTTGACCATACAAACTCAGAGTATTTGGCCAATAACCCAAATAAAGGAGAAGCCAACTTGCTGAAGACTTTTATAAACCTTCGGTAGTATCCAGATAACCCTAGGGAACTTCTGACATCTCTCAGCTTTTGTGGAGGCAGGACCCTTTGAATGATAGTTATTTTGTTTGGGTCCACCTGCAGTCCTTGCTGAGATATTGAATGACCTAGCACGGTCCCTACAGTCATCAAGAATTAAAATTTCTCGGGACTGAGAGACATTTTCATTTCAATGCATTTGTGGAGGACCTTACCTAAGTTGGATAAAGCCTCCTCGAAATCACCCCCATACAGTGTGAAATTATCCATATAGATTTCTACCGCATCATGGACTAACTCAGCAATGATACTTAGGACTGTTCTCTGAAAAGTGGCAGGAGCATTGCATAGGCCAAAAGGAAGGA
This sequence comes from Pinus tabuliformis, assembly GCA_031772625.1. Classification (NCBI taxonomy): domain Eukaryota; kingdom Viridiplantae; phylum Streptophyta; class Pinopsida; order Pinales; family Pinaceae; genus Pinus; species Pinus tabuliformis. Next base: position 432,572,777 of record CM062804.1, read on the forward strand.
CCCTATAGGCGAAATTACCCCAAGTACAAGTGAAGATGGTTTTATCCCAGTCTTCCGGGCTGATCTAGATTTTATTGTACCCACTGAATCCATCTAGGAAAGAGAAAAACTTTTTCCCTGCCAGGCAATCTAGCACTTGGTTGATGAAAGGTAGAGGGAAATGGTCCTTCTTTGTGGCTTTGTTTAACTCCTTGTAATCAACACAAATCCTCCACTTACAATTTTTTATTTGGAACCAACACCAAAGGAGAGACCTACTCACTATCTGAGATAGGGTAAATGAATCTTGCATCTTGCAACCTTCCTTGATATAAATATGGTGAGTACACACCGAGGGGTGCACTCCCTTAATTTCTTGGTAACTCCAAGCAAAGGCATCTAGGTGTTTCTTTAGTATGTTACACAACTTTTGTTCTTGGAGAACATAAAGATATGGATTGATTTTCAAAGTTCTCTCGGGAGCGAATTCTATGGTTTTGACACGGATAGGGTTGGAATCAGTTAAGCATAGATCCACTTGATGGCTTTTTTGGATTTCCTTTACTACTTCCTCTAAGGAAAATGTACTGGGGGTTGAACTTTGGAGTATATGTTCAATAAAATCATCTTCATCCTACTATTGCCCTCCCATGGTTGTTTATAAGGCATAGAGTTGGGCAAAATAAACCTCATCTTCCTCCTCTTCCAGCCACAAAGGTAAGTCATGTTCTAGAGATGGATGAGCAGGAGTGTATAGGACTAACTACTTGGACATATTCCCATTCTTGATGGTCATATTTCCAGCTCTGCAACTAATGTAATCATCAACAGTGGCTAACTAGGGCCTCCCAAGGATGATAGGGTAACCAGTAAGATTAGGCTTAGGCTGGAGAACTAGGAAATCTGTAGGGTATTCCCAAGAATCAATGGAGACCATCACATCCTCCACAATCCCCTCAGGGGTCACTATGGAGTGGTCTGCAAGTTGAAGAACTATTGTCGTCTTCCTCAATCAACCTTTGAGGTTGATTTTGAGCATGGTGTCCTTGGTCATCACATTAATGGAAACCCCAAGATCGATAAAAGTGCGTGGGACAATGGTGCCATTGATGTGCACATCTACTACAGGGCTTCCAAGGTCCAAATACTTTGGAAAGATTACTTGCCCCAGCATTAAGTCAGACAATTATCCAATGACATTAATGGTAGGGGTATCTCTTTTTCACCTCCCTGGATGCTTGAAGCACTTCTCCTTAATCAACTTCTTGTAAATAGGTACATCCTTGTTAGCTTGGAGAAGTGGAATTTTGACACATGGGTTTTTAAATTCTCCCAAAATTTCAGTCTCTTCTAGTGTATGTTGGGGTGGTTTTGTTAATCTCTTAGGAAAGGGCTGTGGATTTACTTTAAGCACGCTTTCATATCTTTCTTCCTTAACCTCCCTAGGTGGAGGTAGAGGTTGGTTGTTCGGGAGTACTCTCCCAGATCTCAGGTTGATTTCCTGAATCTCCAGCATAAGCTGGATATGACGTCTCTCCACTGTATACTTGTTGTGCCTGTCTACTGTTTGGGTTCGAATTTGGCTGGGTAGGCATTTGGGGTTTTTTTAGGTGGAGCAGAGTGTAAAATATGTGGTTGGGAAGGTGGTGAAGGCAATAAAGCTGGAACATTGTTGTATTGGGGCCTCCACCCTTGGGGCGGTGCGTTCCACTGAGGTTGTGGCGAAGCATATGGTTGAAATGACTGGCTGGGAATGATATTGAGGTGCAAAGGACCAAGGAGGAGGTGTAGACCAGGAAGGATGAGCAAGGGGTCCCCAAGAAGGTATGGATGTGTTCTAGTTGGGGTTGTAATATGCATTGGATGACCCTTGCATGCCCTGCTAGTATGGCCTAGGCCCATGAGGTCTCCTTTGGTTTATGTAGCAGAGCTACTCAGTGACACCTTCAGCTCCTTGATATAAAACTTTGAGTCCAGGTAAAAAGGGGCACTTGTCTATGGAGTGGTTTTCTTCACAAACTGAGAAAATTTCAATAGAATTCAATGGACATTCGTTCCTAGGATTCCTCCTGGTGCATCTATGAGAAAAAATGGCTAAGGTTCTCTTTGTTTCCTCTTACTTTCTCTTAATGTGCATAGTTTCCATCTACAGGGAAAGGGTTTGCAACATCTCACTTTTGAAATCCTCCAACATATTTCCAATTTCACCCTTGATGGATGAATTGGAAGAGGATGGACTGACCATAGGTTGACTACCCCTACCCTTTTTTCTGGCTACGCTAGAATGGTTTCTAAAGATAATTTTAATATCCTCGTAGGGTAACTGGTAGATATACCCTCCTACTAATAAGTGTAGGGTATCCAGAAGGTATTCCCTTAATCCTCTAAGAAATACTAGCTTCAATGATTCATGGTCAAGTGTGCACCTGGCCCTTTTGTAGCTAAGCTAGAATCTTTCTTCATAATCCTCTAGGGATTCATCATTGCCTAAGGTCATCCTAAAAATTTCCTCTTTAGTGTCTTTAGACCTACAATAGTCCCGATACTTGTTGTTGAAGGCTTGCTGCATCTGAGCCCAAGTTGTAATGCTATCTATAGCTAAACCCATGAACCAGCACAAAGCTGCATCCTTGAGAGTGGATGGAAATAGTTTCAATTTCTGCTCATCATTTGTATAGTCATAGGTTCGGCATATGACAACAAACTCAAATAATAAAGTGTCTAGGTCTTCTGTGGTCAGGCCATGGAAATGAGGAAGGGCAGAAGGGCTTATATTTTTCATCTTGGTGTCCCCATTGGTTTCCCTAATGGGGAAGGCACCCTCAACTCTTTCTCTATTTCCCTTGTCATTTCTTTTTCTAGCCATAGGTTCAATAGAAATGGGTTCTCTTTCTTCTTCTTCCCCTATAGGTTATTAAAATATGTCTGGTTGCTCACCTAAGGGTTCCTCCAGTTCACAGCCACCAAAGAAGAGGGAAGGTTGGCTATTGGAAGCAGTGTAGTTATTTGGCAAAAAATTCCCTAAGTTATCTCTATTCCCACGAGGCATGAAAAGAATTTTTATTTTTTATTTTTTTCAAACTTTAAAAGTGATTGCAGATTGAATGAAAACTACTGACTGAATGAAAAGATTAACTACTTGATTGAAATCTAACTTGTAGAATGGAAAGGAAAGCAAATAATACAGAATGAAAAGGAAGCAAACTAAATCACTTTTTGAGAAATGAAACTAAGAGCAAAATATTAGAAACGTGAAATAGAAGAAAGAAAGCAGTAATCACATAGTGCTCATACACCTCCCTGACAACGACCTAAAAAAGTGATGAACACCAATATTGCAGCAAGAATTTTATAACTCTTGGAGCTACCAGCTTTACTTTATCAACCCGGGGTTCGCACAAACTTGGAGGTGACAGTGTTGTATACACAAGTAAAAGTGATGGTTCTGCCTTTTGTCACTATTCAGCTGGCGAGAGACCACTAGGGTTTTCAATCCAGACTTCTATAGATTCAGAAGAAGCTTGATTGTTGATGAAAGAAAGAGAGATCTACTCTAGGAGAAAGCTTATCTACAACAAATAAGAAAAATGACTGAAATCCTATGCTAAAAGCACACCCTTCTCTAACTAACTGCTGAGAAACTATGCTTTATAGAAATTCCAAGCCAACATGTATGAAATTCTACTATCTAAGGCATGGAAATTCAAGAAATCAAACATCACTACTGTGCATGTAAAGGATTGAAATAAATTTGTTTTGTCCTTTTTATTCTTTTTCTAGAAATTCAAGTGTAAACCCTAATCTCTTTTGGTGATGTGACAGGTGGCTTAGAGATGCTGGTGGATGGTTGGGAGGTTTAGGAGATGATTGGGTGGTTTGGGAGACCCTTGGGTGACCTGGTGTGGATTCCTAGAGGTTTTCCCTCAATTCGGCCTCAAAACAATCCACTACAGGAAAACCTACAGGATGTACTAGAAACCTACAAGATTCCTTGTATTTCTACAGGATACAGCTGAGAGCAAAACGATGGTTGCTGGAGGTGATGGAAGGCTTAGGGAAGGTGGTGGATGGGTGGAATGGAGTGAGAAAATGCCCAGGATCACTTAGAACTCAATACCAAGGTTAGGAGATGGTTGGATTCACTCAACATGCTTGGAGGAATTTATATGTAAAATGATGAGATTGGTGAAGGTCTTGGTGAAAGAAAGGAATGATTATGGATGGATGAAGTTGGAAGGTGGTTGCCTTATATGAGATCCCTTTAGATTTCTGAAGCACGTTCTCTACATCAAACATTTATAATTGCCACAAAGTCATGTAAACAAGAAGAATTCTAACAAGCTAGAAAAACAAAATTTAATGAACTCGCTGTCTACTTCATGCATGAAGAAAATTGATGAAAAAAATGGAATCATGGATGAGATCTACTAAAAAACTGAAGATGAAAGATATGGCAACTAAATCACACACTTATAAAAAAAGATCAAATGTTGGTTTGAGTACAGTAAACTCTAATCTTATGAGGAAATGGAAATCTGTCTTTTTGGGGTTGATTAAGGGTCTTTTCCTCAAATCATGATCCCTGAGGGAAGAGGTGATGCAAAGAAACCTATTGATTGCTTTGTGGTGCTCCTTTTATCTCTTCTAACCTTCTACTGAGGTAAAGCACAAATGGAAACAAACTAATAAACAACTAATCAAATCAACAGTACTTGTAATGAAATACTTCTAGAGACAATTTAACCCTGAATCTATGAAACTAAGCTAAGCATAAAGATACAAGAAGAGGAGCCTTTGTTGCTAGGGTTGGGCCCTAACCCAAGAGCTTCATCCCTATAATTTAACTCAGTGGTGGATCAAGAAAAAACTCATTTTCATTATCAAAACATAAAATTACATCAATGTCTTCCACGAGTTTGGAGCTCGAAAATAACTAGTGTTTTTGCAACAAAAATTCAAATCTTAATGAGGCTTTAGGCCTTTCTACTTGTACAATTAAAGTCTCCAATGAATTCCTTAAATATAGGGAGGCTCATCTCCCAAACTTGAGATAAACTAACTCTTTGTCTAGCAATTGCTCGACTGCCTTTTGATCTTCATGACTTGGCTGCTTGCACTCCGAGCTGGTGTGATTAATGGAGGAATATTCGAATGGGGGAGGATTAAATGAGGAGGATTTACCTCCTACAATCTCTATCCCTTGGCCCATTCAAGTTTCAAACCTTAGTCTTGTCAAAATTCCTTGATTTTCTCTTCCAAACCTGCATTCAATGCATATTAGTCCACTATGCATAATATCTCACTTTAACCCATCTCATTAAAGAAAATATAATCAAAACATGTAATAGTTGTGAGAAGAGTTGATTTGACTAAGCCAGGAGGTGAATTAAGGCCCCTATAATTACCAAATGATGAGATTCATCAGTTACCCTGGTCTTTTTTTCCACCCTTCTTCATATGCCTTTTTCCTTTGATTGATTTTTCTTCATAACTGCTCAGGGCTCTAGGGGGTGAGAGTGTGATGTGAAATATATAATAGTGGATACCCCTTTAAGGTGGGACAATTCATCACCCACCAGGGGTTGGTACAATCATGGGTTCATTAATGATGGAGGGGATCATCTAGGGCCCATAGGAACTAGGGTGATGACCATGGGTAAGGGGTAGAGCTCATGTTTGACTTTTTCCCACGTGCTAAATTTGTATGTCCCGACCATATTTTTCATTTTGTGGTACATTTCCTATGAGAGTGGAAAAATCATGCCTTTCATTTTCTTTCTATCTGCATCAACTTTCGAGTATCGTTCCAGGCCTGACCCAAGGTGTGGATGAGGGGAGGGAGAGGCTAACCCTATGTGGATCCCAATGGGAAAAGAGATGAATTGGGCTAGAATGTGTAGAAATTTTGAATAATTTAACACATATTCACAGAGATTATCCTGATCATACAATTATAAGCGGAACATGTATAATACATAATCTCCTCTACGTTGATCATCAATTTACAGAAGCAGAAACATTCACAGGCGCACATAGAAGCATCAATCAAACTCATAAACACAGTATGTATCCCGGGGAAAGCATCTCGCTAAAAACCCCACACTATCTGTATATTATATTGATTGAATCATGTAAAAATACAAAGCATAATACTTCTCACAAGTATCTCCACCTGTTACACACAATACAGCTCATATTTGATCTCCAAATCTCCCCCGCTGCTTGCCTGCCTCCACTGCTCAATACCTGCTCAAGAATTGATGAGAATAGATTCCCAAACTCGATTTTACACTGAAAAATAGTCACCCACACTATGTTGGACGTGAGCAACAGCTATAATATCATGAAGATACGTGAGCAAACTCATTGGCATACTCAATCCTTTGATTGTGCAAATCATCATGCACAGCTATAGTCACAACTGATAGCAATCTGATCCTCTAACACCTGTCCCTGCTGAACTGAACATGCACTGACATGCAACTGAGTTAACTAATGTATTCTATAGTTGCATTATGAGTTAATAACTTGTGAATTAATTAATAACTAATTCACCCAACTCATCTTTAGTCTATTGATCAGTTAGACTAAATACAACCAGTTTAACAAAGCTAAACTGAACACAACTCCATCAACTGTACCTCTAGTCCACTAAACTCAACTCACTTGAGTTCTAACTGAAGTCATGCATGCAACAACTCAACTGACTCATAAGAAAAACGAATTTCCTTCTGACAGCTGCATGTGCCACTTCCGTAGCTCAAACTGAAGTGCTCCAAGAGAATAAGATTAAGTTTATAGTCCAAATATTATTGTGAGATAATAATATTTGACTTTTCTATTTTTGACTTTGATCACTCACACTATGATCACTCACACTGTGATCACTCACACTTTCATCAAAAATAGAAGTCCATCTATTTTTCCCAACTTGATCAATCATCCATAGACATGATCCATATGTCTAAAAATAGACATAGTCTAAAAATAGACTTGCGCCAAAAATAGCCTGCGGGCCCACTTAGTGAAGGCGACTCTTTTCACTAAGCTCCATCATCTTGTTGCAATCTCAACAAGAATTTTTTGTTGCACACTTTTCAACACTCCCTCTCAACAAGAAAGGCTTCCTCTCAAACCCGATCCTGTAACTCTGGAATGTTCTCCATGCAACACATTTGGCCGGTCCACTTGCTCTGTCATCAAAGTCTCTGACTGCTATTTCCTCTGTCGACTGAAACTCTGCATCTCTGTGCTCTTCAGTATTTGACTGCTCTAGCCTCTGTCACTTTGATCTCTGACTGCATCTGTGCTGCTGCTGGTTCTATCTCCCAGCATTGCATCCGCACTGCACCTCCCAACTGACCTCCCTGTTGGGATAGAAACATCCTCTGATGCTGAAGCTCTACCTGCTGCTGACAAGTGCTCCCTCTCTGACATCTGCGCTACTGCAACATCTCCATGCATTTCGCACCATTGCACACCTCTCTGTGCCACCTAGCACTGTGCAAAACACTTGTGCCTCTCGCATTGCTACAGCCTGCTAGCTATGCGCTGTCCTGGGATTCCCTGCACTGTCGCTCTCTCTGCCGCTCCATCCGCATCTATCTCTACCCAATCAGTCAGTTCTTGCTACTACACATCTGGGGCTCCCGTAGCAAGGTCTCATCCAAGAGGTTGGGTACCTCAAGGATCTTGCCCCTCCTCCTTGGGACAATCAATCCACATCACCCCACCTCCTACCTGGAGGTATGGCTGCATGCGATCCCTCAGCCCACCTGGCTTGAAGTTTCCCCCTTCTGGAGGTCTCTGGATGAGTAGATGTCTCTACTCGATCTCCTCTCAGCTTCCCTTGTTGTGGCTGCTCCACAACCTCCTGAAGCTGCTGCACCAATCGTGGCTCCTCCACAATCGTCTGAGACTTCTTTTGGCTCTGCATGTTGAGAGGTAATATACGCTCCCTCTCAACCACCAAGTCTCCATCAGTTGCCTCGCTGCTCAAGGCTTTGCATGCATCTTGAACCTCAAGAGCATACAGGTTCCTGACCCGTGAACCAATCTCGTGACAACGAAAGCATCTCACCTTCGACTTGTCAACATTCTTCCCATCACTGGAAGAACTAGATTCGGAAAGAGAAACCTTCTCCTTCCCCTTCTTCGCCTTACTCGCTAAGGCACAGTTCTCCTCATCATGCATAGATGAAGAACTGTCTCTGGTGCTCCATCTAATCTCCTCCTGCATCAAATCCGACCATGGTCGTTCCCAATTTGGCAGTTTCTCCCTTCCATTCACAGAGTCCTGGTAGCTATGCCAACTCTTAGGAAGGTCAAGGAGTCCTAGACTCACCATCCTCATCATCAACAGTAACCCCCACACTTCCCAGCTCATCTCGACACTGAGTGAACCTCGTGAGATACTGGGGCATACTATCTCCATTCTCGAACTGAATGTTTCTGAGTTTTATCTCTTGCTTTGGAATTAAATTCGAATTCCACCAGCACAAAACTCAACTGCTTCCGATCTAGAATTCGTGAGAACAAATTATATCTTGTACAGAGATTGACTGTATGGGCATTCACCGGATATCTCACCTTCCAAAGGAAGGATGAATCTAGAGGCTACCTGGCCCGATTACAGACTCTGCCTGAAGAAATAGAATGTAACCACTTCCTGAATAGTAGATCTGATGATCAATCCTCGCTTGATATCCTGTAAAAATCTCTTCTACAAATCAAGCTGCTCCGATACCATGTAGAAATTTTTTCTACAAATCATCTAGCTCTGATACCATGTAGAAATTTTGAATAATTTAACACATATTCACAGAGATTATCCTGATCATACAATTATAAGCGGAACATGTATAATACATAATCTCCTCTACGTTGATCATCAATTTACAGAAGCAGAAACATTCACAGGCGCACATAGAAGCATCAATCAAACTCATAAACACAGTATGTATCCCGGGGAAAGCATCTCGCTAAAAACCCCACACTATCTGTATATTATATTGATTGAATCATGTAAAAATACAAAGCATAATACTTCTCACAAGTATCTCCACCTGTTACACACAATACAGCTCATATTTGATCTCCAAATCTCCCCCACTGCTTGCCTGCCTCCACTGCTCAATACCTGCTCAAGAATTGATGAGAATAGCTTCCCAAACTCGATTTTACACTGAAAAATAGTCACCCACACTATGTTGGACGTGAACAACAGCTATAATATCATGAAGATACGTGAGCAAACTCATTGGCATACTCAATCCTTTGATTGTGCAAATCATCATGCACAGCTATAGTCACAACTGATAGCAATCTGATCCTCTAACACCTGTCCCTGCTGAACTGAACATGCACTGACATGCAACTGAGTTAACTGATGTATTCTATAGTTGCATTATGAGTTAATAACTTGTGAATTAATTAATAACTAATTCACCCAACTCATCTTTAGTCTATTGATCAGTTAGACTAAATACAACCAGTTTAACAAAGCTAAACTGAACACAACTCCATCAACTGTACCTCCAGTCCACTAAACTCAACTCACTTGAGTTCTAACTGAAGTCATGCATGCAACAACTCAACTGACTCATAAGAAAAACGAATTTCCTTCTGACAGCTGCATGTGCCACTTCCGTAGCTCAAACTGAAGTGCTCCAGGAGAATAAGATTAAGTTTATAGTCCAAATATTATTGTGAGATAATAATATTTGACTTTTCTATTTTTGACTTTGATCACTCACACTGTGATCACTCACACTGTGATCACTCACACTTTCATCAAAAATAGAAGTCCATCTATTTTTCCCAACTTGATCAATCATCCATAGACATGATCCATATGTCTAAAAATAGACATAGTCTAAAAATAGACTTGCGCCAAAAATAGCCTGCGGGCCCACTTAGTGAAGGCGACTCTTTTCACTAAGCTCCATCATCTTGTTGCAATCTCAACAAGAATTTCTTGTTGCACACTTTTCAACAGAATGAGTGGAAGGGAGTGACGTATATGTTGTTAGTAAGCAGGACCAAAACAAAAATTGGGGTTTCCCATGTATTTCCAACCCTAAAGCTAATTGCCAGTAAATAAGATCCCATGGGACTAAGACACAAGGCTAACCATGAAATCGGGCAGTGGAGACAAGAGTACATATCCAACCCACTCTTTTCGTCGAATCCCCCCACCAATCCATGCCCAAAAGTTCCCATGACAAGTAAGGAAACTTACTCAACTATACCAATGAAAAGCCATACCTTCGAGGTTGGGAGGCCCACCTTCAAACATACAATCATAACAAGTGGGTGAGGGGCCACATGGCTGGCTCAGGTGGCAGAGATAATGGAACATCGAGCTATATGGTGACTGCAAGGGGCTATTGGTTTCCGATTGAGGACTATTTAGGAGAAATTGTTTCTCCTATATACACTACCCACAGGTGGTGGGTAACATATGTCTACAACTGGGACATGATCTCCTAGAGAGGTGCATGAAGCTACTCGAATGGGAGGTCATGATAAAACCAACAATCTCTTGGTACCGCAAACCTATCACCTTCACATATCAAAGAGCAAGCACACACGGCATCATGTTTTTGTGGTGTATCATGATCACCCATGCTTCATATTAGGCCATAAATAAAAATCAACAAGAAAGTAAAATGCAATTTTAATCTAAATGCATCCAATCTATCATGAAAATATCATATGATGTTAGTTCTAATGAGAAAATGAGCATGCAATGCATCCTACTCTAACATGTATATAATATAATGTCAAGTATCAAGGAAAGGGGTGATACGACTTAACTTGACCAGTTGCAACCAAAGTTCATCGTTAAGTCTGGTAATGTAGTAGAAATCTTTCTTTACTTTCCCATAAATCTTGATGGGTATTGGACCAAGACCACATCTCCAACCTTGTATTCCCTTTTGGGCTTCCATTTTTTATTTTCTTTATTATTTGGTCGCTCAAGAATAAATAGTTCTTGTGAAGGGAGAGTGGGAGAAGGCTTCTCAATCTCATCTATCTTTTAATATGGAATTGGCCCTGGCTTAACCACATGAGTAGGGTAGGCAGGCTCTATATAAAGTATGAGGGGGTACCATTAGATTGCAGAATAGTGATGTATGACAAATACATTTGAAGTGAGTCACCCATAGTGGCTCCGCACTTCCTTGATAAGAACATCCCCCAAACATCAGTGATATCTATGACCACGACATCCATAAGCAATGATATATTGGGGTTCATAGTTAAACAAATCTTAATGTCCTTTATGAGGCCTTCTACTTCTATGGGTTTGGGGTTGAAGCCACACACAATTTAATACCTTTGAGTGATGTTAAGACCCAATTGCTTCATGAATTTTAATGGCATGATTTTTTCAGAAGCCCTTGAGTCTAACATGCAATTATGTAACAGAAGGTCATTTACTGCTAAGATGAGAAGGAATGGCTCATGTCCTAGGTTTAGATCAAGAAGGTGAATATTTTGTAATACTATGGGTAATTCATCCCATTCAAAGCCTAGAGACTTTTTAACTTACCACTTTTGTCGACTAAGTTTCAGAATCTCCTTTAATGCAACTGGCATGATCATATTTCCTATAGCAGTTTCTAAGTCAATATCAAGCTCAACCTCTTTACCTTCATTGAAGGAGAGGTTATTTGTGAGGGATTTGTTTAGGAATCAAGTCATATTTGTTGATTTCCTTGGAAGTTTTGGGGTTTTTATTGTTGTCCCTTCATGAATATTTTTTTCATAATGATATCACTAATGGGAGGATGAGTATATGAACCTCCAAGCAAAATGTTGAAGGCTTCGAATTCTAAGAGATTAGACTTATCTTCGACTTCTTCATCATCACTTTCATCTTCATCACTTTGTTCATCTTCTAGGGATGAATCTTGCTCCAAAACATTTGTTGGAGCCAAAGTGTTGGGGACTTGAGATGAGATTGGTTTATCCTCCTCATTTTGCTTCCTAGAGAAATGCTTACATTTTTTTATATAGCTTAATTTTTGGGCCCTTTCCAAGGCAGTGAATTTGTTCATGTAGAGCATATCTCACAAATTCATTTCTTTGCTGAGATTTTCCATTTTCTTGAGAAGCACCAAAAGGGTTTCTTCGTGTTGATCTTTGGATTTTCCCCTTTTGGCTTCAACCTTAGCCCTGGGGTGCTCATCAACATCCATCTTAGAGATTCGTAAGTTTTGTTTAACTTCCATAGCTATAACTTTAGTCTTAGCCAAGGTTTTAGGTTTCTTATCCCTCAATGCATAAGTTAGGTGGCCACCCACAACTTTGATGAATTTTTCAAGTATGTTAGCATCAGGGGAATCAAATGGTCGGGGATATCCCTAACTACCCTATCAAATTTTTGGATGAATTCGTCAATGTCTTCCCCCCTACTTATTTGATATAACTTCTCAATGTAAAATGTTCCTAGTGCATCACATGACCATATCCTTGTGAACATATCCTCAAGTTGGTTAGAGTTGTCAATGAATCTTGGGGGAAGAATAATGTACCATTCCCTTGCTTGTGCTTCAAGGGAAAAAACAAAAAGAATAATGATCATGTCTTCCTCGAATATCAACCTAGGGTAAATGTTCCAATATAATTATTCAATATAGTCATGGGAACTTATGGAAACATCACATTTGAACTTGGGGTCAAGGTTTGGGGTCATTACTCAAGTTCAGAGGGGAAAAGACACTAAACGAATGTATTTCACTTCTAATCATTTTAGGTTGGTCTTGGCTTGGATCAGTGCTAGAACTAGTTTCCATATTTGGGGTAGGATCACTGACCTTATCAAATTCATGGAGAAAGGTGGTTCTAATAGATGATGGAGTTCATTCTCTACTTCTTGCAGTGGCCCTAGTTATAGGAGGAATGTTGTCACCTTCAAGAAAACTAGGGGTTTGGACAATGAATGGAGTCTCCAGAGGAATATTTAAAATGTCGTCAATGAATCAATTCCTCAATGATTCACTAGGGAGGTAGACGTGCTTCCTCCCCAACAACGACGTCAAAATGTTATCGCTCAAACTAGTAGGGGTCCTAGGAGGGGATCCTAAAGAGAAACTACTAGGTCATGGGAAACAATGGAGAGATAGCCCACTATCACATCAGCTAAGGCTCCCTTCTCTTTACAGACTTTCACAAATGGGAGGAGACCCAGTGTAAAGGGGAATCACTAGATGAATAGGTCAATAATGGGATAAGGAGTGATTCCTAAGACCTATTCACAAGAGAGACTCAATTGATTAGCTTTCTTGCTCGGGAAGCAAGGTGATAAGATCTCTAGGAAGGGCTAAAAGGATTCTTCAGGATAGGGTTTTGGAATATATCTTGTAAAGATGATTCCTAGGTCATGGAGTATTGGTCTTTGTACGATCTTTGTGGAATTGGAGTTGTTAGGTTGCGGGACCACACAAGACTAAGTGGACCAAAAATTAGGTCAAAGAAGTGGAATTTATCACTTAAGGAGGGGATTTACCTAATTGTATATGAGAAGAGGATCAATGGACAAATATTCTTGGAATAAAGTGCAATGATCCAAATGAGTTCACTAGTGAAGGAAAACCTAGGGCAAGAGACGATCCTTGGTCTAGGGCTTGCAATATCCGGAGATCCCATCATCAAATTTTTGTGAAATTTGGAGGGCCTCTAGAGAAAACCCTAACACAGTAATGGGAAATAGATCGAAGTATTTTTATGGTTAGAACGTGAGATAATTGATTCCCTAGATGACCTATGGAGTCTAGTCCTAGAAAGAGGAGGCAAAGTGAGATAAATACATGTTTAAAGTGATCACCTATGGAAGGAATAGTGTCTTATCCTTTGGGGAAGATGAAGTTAGGAGAATTTATGGTTTGGAGAGGTTCACCCAATTAAGGAGGTCTTTAAGCAACTTCACATGACATTAGGGAGAAGCTACCTGATATCTTTACACTTAGATAACATTAAATGATGACTTATCAAGGTATATTTTGAGAAAATAACCTCTAGGAATATTCACCCATTCGAACATGGCCCATGCAATGATGCAAAACTATAAAAGAACAAAATTTTCACAATTTCGTACAAGAAAGAAGTAAATTTTAGACTTGTATGGTGAAAATCCCAGCAACATTCATGTGACAAAGTAAATGACAAGAATAAGCATGAAAAATATTACTGACATGTACAAAAGATTATATCCAATCATTATATTATGCCAATAATGAAGCTCCAAGACAAGATAAGTAGATCCAAACATCAAAATTCATCCATAACATCCAAATTCGTCCTTCAAAAGGGAATGTGAAGTTCACAAGAGCTACTAAATCCCAATCTAAGTGATTATGATTAGAATGAATCACCTCACTTATATTTATAAAATCATTAATGAGTTATATTTTCCTAATTAGGCCTATTTGAGCCCCAAATAATAATATGAAATAATAACATTCCTTAGTGGAAAGGCCACCATGATAGCTCAATAACATAATAATAAGCCTCTAGAGAGGGTTGAATGATCAATAAAGTGAGTCGTTGGGCCTTTGAGGAAGCCTAATGAAGTCCAAAATGTGCTATGATGTGAGAATGGATCTCAAACATAGTGGACAAGGGGTTGGCCCCTTGTTTCCAAGAAAATCCTTGTGGTGCCTCCAAGTGATTGTGAGGGGCACAAAGATATCCTCATGGGTCTCCAAGTGGATCGAAAATTCCTATAAACCATATGTAAGGGCTAGGACGATGTCATAAGCCTTTTGTGGTGCTCATCCGAACCCTGGAACATATGCCAAGTGTTTAATGGAAGTGTGGAGTCGGCTGGGCATGGTGAACCGGGTGCATCATCCTCATCCAAAATGTGGAACATGAGCAATCAATGAGGGTGTCGGGGATACATGAAGTAATCTCTTCTATGGTGGAGGCCCATGGCTCTCAATTCTCACCCTACAAGTTCCATTGTGACCCTCTGGAGGGATAGGACCTCATATATGGAGACCAAGCCCCAAATGGAGACCCACTTGTAATCTTTCATAGGATCTAATGCATCTGCTTTCCCTCCAATACAACAAATCATTAGAATAATCAGGTAAAAGAGCTTACAAGTCGTGGAATTAATGAGGCACTTCATGGTGGCATGCCCTTACATAGTGGGCTTTGGCATGTACAAGTGTCCAAGATCAATCGAGGGTTAATCAAGGAACCTATTAGGTGGTTTCAACCTTTAAAGGGGGGTGACATGTCCATCATACATCCCTCAGTTGGTAGGTGGAAAATGATACAGTAATGGAACAAAGTGGGGACCAGGGGAATCATCCAGACCACATGTCATGGTACAAGGGTAGCTATAATAAGGGAAGCCCAATCCTAAATATATGATTGTAGGAGGGAGAAAATCATGGTACATGAGTTACCACAATTTTTTTTTTCCACCCTTCTTCATATGCCTTTTTCCTTTGATTGATTTTTCTTCGTAACTGCTCAGGGCTCCAGGGGGTGAGAGCATGATGTGTAATATACAACAGTGGATACCCCCTTAAGGTGGGGCAGTTCATCACCCACCAGGGGTTGGGACAATCATGGGTTCCTTAATGATAGAGGGGGCTCATCTAGGGCCCATAGGAACTAGGGTGATGACCATGTATAAGGGGTAGAGATCATGTTTGGACTTTTCCCACGTGCTAATTTGTATGTCCCAGTGATCTTTTGAATTTTGTGGTACATTTCCTGTTGAGAGTGGCCAAATCATACTTTTTCTTTTCTTTCTAGCTACATCAACCTCTGTGCACGTTCCAGGCCCGACTCAAGGTGTGGACGATGAAAGGGGGAGGATAAACCTATGTGGGCCCAGTGGACACATGTAGATCCAAATGGGAAAAGAGACGAATGGGGCTAGAATGAGTGGAAGGGAGTGTTGTATATGGTGTTGGGAAGTGGGACCACACAACCAAAATTGGGATTTCCCATGTAGTGCCAACCCTAAAGCTAATGGTCAGTAAAGAATATCCCACGGGACTAGGACACAAGGAAACCACGAAATCAGGCAGTGGATACAAGAGTAAAAATATCACCCACTCTTTTCGCTGAATCCCCTCACCAGTCCATGCCCAAAATTTCCCATGAAAAGTGAGGAAACTTACTCAACTATGCCAATGAAAATCCATTCCTTCGGGGTCGGGAGGCCCACCTTCAAACATAAAATCATAACAAGTGGGAAAGGGGCCACATGGCTAGCTCAGGTGGTAGAGATAATGGCACATCAAGGTATCTGGTGACTACAAGGGGCTACTGGATTCTGATTGAGGACCATCTAGGATAAATTTTTTCTCCTATATACACTATGCATAGGTGGTGGGTAATAGGGATAAAAGCTAGATGCTGTGTTATAGGGTGTAGTAATCAATTTGATTTATCGTTGTATGCTAATGTAACTTTTGATTGTAGATTGCACATTGTATGCATGTATAAACCTTGATATGATAATTATCTCCTAATAGACATGCTAACTCAAGGTGTGATGTTTTAGATGGTGACTCAATGTAACAAGCCAAGGTGATGATTGAGATTATGTATTTATCTTTTGGGTTGGCTAGCAATTATGTGTGTATGACAACACATAAGAAGACACCAAGGGACAAGGGACGAGCATCAAAATAGTGCAGTACCGTACTGATAGATCACAACATGGGCATGAGGAAGAGTTGGTTGAGAATGGATGAGAGGAAACCTCTCTAGACTGGATGGATACATTGAAAAGCTTAAGGGATGAGCTGAGTTTCAAGGATGACAGTGAAAGGATTTTCAAATCTCAGGAGAAACAACTTGAGATGAACACAATCATATTGCAAATCCTATAATATTTGTAGAGACAAAAGTAACATGAGTTGGGTTCTAGCTACACATATAGGCAAAGATCATCAGGACTGTGGAAACAAGAAGTAAATACTGATGGTGCAGAGGGAAATGGATCCATGAAGAGGCACAAATAGTGAAGTGAAGATACAGTGAGAGGGGGTACCCCATTAAGTACTCCAGAAAGAAGGACATGTAGTTATGAGCATATATTGGGTGCTACTACAAGAATACATCATCAATGAAGAAGGAAAGGAAAATACCTTATGTCAGATGAATTTAAGAAGGCTAAGCATCCTACATTTGATGTGTAAAAAATGCCGAGGATGTAGAAGCATGGATGCTTGGAATATCGAAGTATTTCAGGGTCCATAATTACTCTGACAATATGAAGGCAAGGGTGGCCATCTTCAACCTAAAAGGCAATGTTGATATTTGGTGGGAAGATTTAATGAATGTGAAGAATATCAAAGAGGAATAT
Organism: Pinus tabuliformis; assembly: GCA_031772625.1. Classification (NCBI taxonomy): domain Eukaryota; kingdom Viridiplantae; phylum Streptophyta; class Pinopsida; order Pinales; family Pinaceae; genus Pinus; species Pinus tabuliformis. The sequence continues at coordinate 432,590,100 of CM062804.1, forward strand.
TTGTATTAGAGAAGCTTTGAGAGGTACTTTAGGGAAACATACTTATCAAAGAGGTACTATTACAATAAGGAAAAAATAATTTTACGAACATAAGTTATGGCAATTATCAGTTGGTGAGTATGTAACGAAATTTTTGGAATTGTTGAGGTAGGTGCCCTACCTCAAGGATGAAAAAGAAAGATACAAATGTTCCTTAGTGGATTTCCATAGGAATTAGGGACATGATAGAGTTCAATGAGCCACAAACTCTAGAGCATGTTATCAGAAAGATGAAGTACTACTACGACCAATCTAAGCACAAGTCTGAACACAAGGTTGATTGGATTTCAAAGGGAAAATCAACCTTTAAGGGAAAGGGGTAGAACATTGTTAGAATCTAGAAAGGTGGATGCACGAGGTTCACCATTACTTCTAGTCATGACTAGCCCTCTAAAACTAATAGAGAAGAAGCTGATAGGTTGAGGAGGAAATCCATAAAATGTTGGACATGTGGGAAAAGCCCTCTACGGAAGGACTGCCCTCAATTACAAAGGAACAATCCAAGGCTATATAACATATACGAGGCAAAGATGTTAAGGGTCATGTCCCAGAGCATGCCTAGAATATACATTGCAATGGATAATAGACATGATGATAATCAGACATCCATTATTTAAATGGAAGGTATGATCAACAACTAAACTATTTCAATTATAATTTACCTTGGTTGAAACTTTAGTTATGCTAGTCCATCAGTAGTCGAGAAATGTGCATTACAAAAGGAAGAACACAACGAATCATGGCTAGTACAACTGGTCACAAGGACAAAGAGATGAGTGGAGCACACGTTAATATTGTGCCCAATCTTGCTAAGCGAGATTCCTATGACGCAAAATTGATTTTTTTTGCAATTAGGTGCATATGATGTCTCATAAGGGTGGACTAGTTGGCTAGGCACAAAACAAAATTCGATTTCTTTGGTAAGTCGATTGAATGCCTCAACGAGGATGGTGAAAAGATGGTGCTGCAAGGAAGGTCTACACCAATATAGGTTAGGTTAGTAACAATGTTGCAATTGAATTGATGTAGTTGGAAAGGGTCTATATTATTTGCATTCCAAATAGTTAGTGATCCTAAAGGAAACAATAATAACTAAGTAGAGTGTTGAAATATGTAACTAGGTTTGATCTTCATAATGATATGTACTCATGATTTTATGTATTTGATGTAATGAGAAAAATAAATTTATTATTTTTGATCTTGAGGCATGGGTTTCATGCTCAAGGAAATTTATTTTTAGGTTAATCTCCCATTGTGAGCTCCTAGGTCTTGCCATTAAGTCTACAAGTCATTAATTCATTGTCATGTATGAAAGACCCTATTAGGGCATGTTACATATTGTAAAAGGAATTTATTTGATTCAAAGTCAAGTCAAATAACCCTCCAAGACCAAAACATAATGCAAAGAACAAGTTGAACTACAAAAGCATCAAGTCGACCTAAATCCATGGACAAAAAGCCTATAAAAGGGAGACTTCAACCACACTTGAGACGCACACTTCACTCCAAGTTATATCATAAGAAGGAAGAAAAAGTGCGAAGTAAAAGAGGATGAAGGAAGCAAATAAGGAAAATATTTCTGAATTGTTTTGGGCCACTTCCCTCTACACGTGCGAAGAAATTAGGCTACAACCTGTTGCAGGGAAGCCAAGTTGTAGATCCATCAAAGTGCTAAGGATTGGGGTAAATAAGGACTGTTTTGAGGATTGAGTTCTCTAGGAAGAAAAAGGAGGCCTAGCGAAGGGAAAAGAGAACAAATCTCACCATTTTCCCCTCACACATGCAGCCTAGGGTTTTTTAATTAAGAGCCAAAAATAGTAGAAGTTGTAGGAAGATTGAAATTACAAGAGGAAAGGTCAAAGTTGTAGTCAAGGTGGTGTAGAGCTGAAGTTGAAGACAAGAAGGAAGAGACTATTTTGACTTGGAAAAGAGGCAAGGCTGACTTGGTCTTGGAGGGGTTTTTGGTCAAGGGTCTAGGTCTTGGAATTCGTCAATTGAAGATTCTATTAGAAGAAGAATTCATGTGGGTTTTCCTCTTAGAGTTGGAGAGGTTTTGGCCCTGGATGATCACCTATATCTTGTTTCATTTGTATTATTTTTCTTTGTGATTTGGTAGCTGTTTGATGAAGAAAAATCTAATAACAAACTAAAGAAGAAGAAGCTAATTAAGTGAAGTAAAAATACGTCACAAACAATTGTTAAAGCAAGAGAAATCATCCTAGGTTGCTACCCCTAGATTTCTCAACACAGTATTAGAGCTAAGGTGACAAGATAAGGAAGGGAAGTTTAAAGAAGGACACTCAATGGCCGAAACACTAGAATATTATCAAGAAGGCTCAATCATCAAAAGGTACCTCTCATCTCAAAGGCATCACAAGGATAAGGATTACATCATCATCTTGAAGAAGGAAGCTATTAAGAAGACCTCAAAAACTCTAGTTTTATTAAAGGAGGATTCTACACTTGAAGCATTCTTGGGAACCTCGCTCAACCATCACATTGAAAAGGAGGATACCTAAAAAATCCTATCGAAGAAGTACAATATGGAGCTTCGTGAAGCCCCTTCACCAAATAAAATGAAGAAGAAAGGCGTTGTCATCATCATCAAGGATTCAAGGTGATCTCCCTCTCCTTGAGCTAAGGATCATTTTTGAAAGATGACATATTCATCAAGAAGTCATCTTCCACTATCAATATCATCATCAAGATCAAGAAGGCAACAGGTTGAAGATATTGTCATCAAGGAGTATCTTCACAAGTAAGTATCTGCATGTCCACATCTGAATGTATCAAAATGTCTTATTGTAAGGAAAGCAACAAGTTGGTTGGGCCATCAAAATTTATTGCATGGAAGAAGAGGACAAATTTGATCGTCATAGAAAATGAAGTCGTGGAACATGTTAAGGGCTCAATTATTAAACCTCCAAAGGAAGAAGCTCAAGCTATTTCCAAGTACATGGAAGGGGAAGTAAGGGCTCAAATGATCCTCATAAAGTCCATCAAAGATCCTCTCATTCTCTATGTATCAAAGTTGGAAACATAATATATATACATATATATATACATATATATACATATATATATACATATATATATATATATATATATATATACATACATATATATATATATATATATATATATATATATATATATATATATATATATATATATATATATATATATATATATATATATATATATATATATGAAAAACTTGTAGATTTGGTCTCTATAAGAATTGCAGGAGAAGTGATCTCATTAAGAAAAGAAATATACAAGATGAAGATATCAAAAGAAGGATGAATAACCTCATATTTTATGAGGGTGTCAGAAATTCGAGACGAACCACAAGAGTTGGGAGATGTAATATATGATAAGGAAATGACCACCATAGTGCTCAATGCACTACCAGAGGAATGGGGAAACTTTACATGAAGCATCTATGGAAACAAGGAATCAACCCCATTCAATGAACTTTTTCCACTATGAAAAATTGAAGAAACCAAGCTGAAGGTAAAAAGCGATGTAGGATCAAACGAACAAACGCAAGCATTTGGTGCCATGGCTAAGAGAAAAGGGAAGTTTGGGAAGTTTGATCCTTAGAAAAAGAAGAAGAATATGACCAAGGTCCAACTCTATGGCTATTATGAATATGGGCACTACAAGAGAGGTTGTCCAAAGCTTAAGAAGGACAATAAAAAAAGAGGAATGGAAGAAGCCCATATCATTGAAGAAGTGGAAGAAAATTAAAAGAAGAAATGAAAGAAGGAAGAAGTGAAAGATCTCTACTATCATTGAGATAATCTTCTCCACCAATTTCTTTTCATTTTTTGTATAGCTATCATGGTAGGAAACATTAGGAACATTATAGGATGCATCGTTTTAGGAGATGGAATCATAAGAACATATGATTGAAGCAAGAGCGCATCACATCATCATAAGAATATTGAAAGATAGCTGAAGTAGAAGTCTATGGAAGTCATCCTTAGAAGAAGTAGATCTTGGTAACCTCATTAGTACTTAGGGGTCGAAGAAAGTCATCTAGTATAGATCTCATCATACATCATTAGAAAGGAGCATTTGTAGGGTGAGGATAATCAAGATCCTTCCTTGGACTCTTCACTATAAGGTTCATCTCTTGGAAGAAGCAAGTGTCTCACTAAGAATTACACCTTGGATGGGATTCATTGTTTGCGTGATGGTATGATGACAGAGGAATGAAGCAGGTCAAGATGATTGAAGTACTTTCAATCATGAAAAAGGAAGTTTCCGAAGGAAGCCTAGATGACCAAAAGAAGAAAAGAGGTATGTATGCATATGTTTGACAGTCATGTCATCATGTATTTGTCTATAACATGGGTGAATACTCTACCTTATGAGTATGATAAATGGAAAAAGATTTCTTTCAAGATGCATGAAGGCATGGCTTACATATTGACTAGATGAAATCAACATAATATGTCCTAACATAAAGGTGGTTGATAAAGATGAAGGGACTATGGATAGAAGTTCCTAGGGAGCAATATGTGAAGGAATAAATAAGAGACGATGAAAGATGCAACTACAAGAAGTCAACATCCGAAAACTAGAATAATTGATCATGGCATTCATGGAGGAGAAGACTGTGATAAAGTCTGTAAAGAAAGGAGACCCTTGACATATGAATTTTTAGGGGATGTGTCTATGAATGTGCATGATGTTGCAGGCAAGCAAGATGTCATGATGAAATGACATCTCAAAAGGTAACATTAATTTGATGTTCATTTTTTGATTTTTGAACAACATCTAGATGGATTGACATAGGGCTATCGAAAGAGAGTTGTAGATGTCATCTACAACTGGCACTCATGTGGTTGGATGGAATATCATGAAGGAAACATGAAGTGGAAGAGGTATTTGTATGAAGGAAAGCCAAATGTGGACTAGAAGATCACTTTCATGACAAGGGGAAGAATGACATGACTGATTTGAGGAAAGTGATGGATGTCTGATGCCCTACTAGACGAAGGCTCCATAAAGATGAAGATAAAATTCATGACATCGATTGGAGGAGCTATAAAAGCAGCTGAAGGTCCCATTATCTCCACCTAAGAAGATATCACTACTACTTGAAATAGATCCCTAGGTAAGAGGGAGTCTGAAGCAAGTTTCTGGTTAAAAGTTACTTGGAAACAAGTGCCTAGATAAGAGGGAACTTGTGTACATTCATTTTATAGGAATGGATACATTCCTTTAGTGGAATGGGCATATCCTCCCTAGTTAAGAGGGAGAGATAGACACATCATTGTTGTCTTCAATTTGGGAAGAAAGAATGGAGGATTGGGTAAGAATATGAAATCCAATACTCTTTGAGGATGTGGTAGGGAATCCAAGATATGAGTAATCATAGAGGACCAATATTCTTTGAGAACTGGGAATCCAATATAAGAATACTCCCGGAAGGGAATACCCTAGGAACAGTCGGGTTGGGTATGTTTCTTGGGAGACAATGATGAAGGTGTTTATAAATCATTGGTCTCACTAACATTATGATTTGATCTTGTGCAGAGATAAAGCTGTTAGTTAAGGCCTTGCTATGTGACAATGCTGGATGATATGATTCTAAACAGATGGGTTACCAATCCGACTCTTCTTATGAGAATTCTTCAGATTGAGGATGTCCAAGTACCCTGTATGGATTATGAATACCTCCCTAGTTAAGTGGGAGTGTTGAAATATGTAACTAGGTTCGGTCTTCATAATGACATGTAATAATGATTTTATGTATTTGATGTAATGAGAAAAATAAATTTGTTATTTTTGATCTTGAGGCATGGGTTTCATCCTCAAGGAAGTTTATATTTAGGTCTAGCTCCCATTGTGAGCTCCTAGGGATTTTCATTAAGTCTACAAGTCATTAAGTCATTTTCATGTATGAAAGACCCTATTAGGGCATGCTATATATTGTAAAAAGAATTTATTTGAGTCAAAGTCAAGTCAAAGAACCATACGAGGCCAAGTCATAATGCAAAGAATGAGTCGACCTACACAAGCATCAAGTCGACCTAGAGACAATCACAAGTCGGTCTAAATCCATGGAAAGAAAGCCTATAAAAGGGAGACTTTAACCACACTTGAGACACACACTTCACTTCACTCCAAGTTCAATCATAAGAAGGAAAGAAAAATGAAAAGTAAATGAGTAAGGAAGAAAAGAAGGACAAGATTTCTGAATTTTTTTGGGCCACTTCTCTCCATACTTGCTAAGAAATTAGGGCTACAATCTGTTGTAGGGAAGCAGAGTTGTAGATCCATCAAAGTGCTAAGGATTGGGGTAAGTAAGGACTATTTTGAGGACCGAGTTCTCTAGGAAGAACAATGAGGCTTAGCGAAGGAAAAAGAGGATATATCTCTCCATTTCCCCTCTCACGTGTGACCCATTAGAGGAAATTTTAGCGTAAAGTTCCCATGAAATTTTCATGTAATTTCCACATCATAATATGTAAACCAATAAAAATCCTTTAAATTTAAAAAGAGGTATATGTAAATATTTTGGAGGGAAAATAATAAAATTTAGTTTTTTTAATTGTATTTTTTGCTTATCTACATATAGGTTTACTCAAATTTCAAGTGTAGACACCTATTGGATGCGGAATTAAATTACGCATCCAACAAATACCCATCACACATACTCTTGAGAAGACCCATATTGATAAAAATTGAAGAGAAATTAAAAAAACATGTTCACACGTTTTTTTTGTTTGTTAATTTCTCTTCAATTTTTATCAATGTGGGTCTTCTCAAAAGTACGCGTGATGGCTACTCGTTGGATGCATAAGTTAACTATGCATCAAACGAGTGTATAAACTTGAAATTTGAGTAAACCTATATGCAGATAAGTTAAAAAAAATGGTTTTCTTATTTTACCTTCAAAATTCATAACTCTTATTTTATTATTTTTCTTTAGGAGGCCACTTTTAGGCTGAAATTTCCTCTAATGTAGGGTTTATGAATTAAGGGCCGAAAATTGCAGAAGTTGCAAGTAGACCAAAATTTCAGGAGGAAAGGTCAAAGTTGTAGTGAAGGTGGTGTAGAGCTGAAGTTGAAGACAAGAAGGAAGAAACTAATTTGACTTGGAAAAGAGGAAAGGTTGACTTGGTCTTGGAAGGGTTTTTGGTCCAGGGTATAGGTCTTGGAATTTGTCAATTGAAGATTCTATGAGAAGAAGAATTCTTGTGGATTTTCCTCTTAGAGTTGGAGAGGTTTTGGCCTTGGATGATCACCTATATCTTGTGTTTTTTGTCTTATTTTTTTTTTTTGTGATTTGGTAGTTGTTTGATGAAGAAAAATCTAATAATAGACTAAAGAAGAAGAAGCTAATTAAGTGAAGTAAAAATACATCACAAATAGTTATCAAAGCGAGAGAAATCATCCTAGGTTGTTGCCCCTAAATTTCTCAACATAGAGTACCCAATTTCAAAAAAAATTCAAGACGTGTTTCTTGAGGAAATCCCTGGACTGCCACCACATAAAGAAGTATATTTCTCCATAGAATTGTTACTTGGGATAGCGTCGACATCAAAATCTCTTTACTGAATGAGTGCTCTAGAGTTGATAGAGGTAAATCTACAACTAAAAGAAATGCTAGACAAAGTTTATATTAGGCCGAGTGTATTGCCTTGGGGAGCACCAATTTTGTTTGTGAGAAAGAAAAAAGACACACTTAGACTGTGCATCAATTATAGACCTCTCAATAAAGCCACCATAAAGATTAGATACCCCTTGCTGCAGATTGATGATTTCTTTGACCAACTGAGGGGAGCAATGATATTTTCAGAAATTGGTTTAATATTTTTGTATCACCAGGTACCATAGTTATTAGAACTACACCAGTCATTGAACCGGTAGACCCCTCGAACTGGGAACCAGCTAGAACCGTGTTGTAGCGCCTACAACCCACCTCCAAAATTTTTCCTTCACTTCATTTTGGAGCCTTCCTCCTTAAAATCATTGCAGCTATCCTGCATTGATCAAATACTTGTGTTTATTTGATTTCATTTGTCGCTTAACATCTTGCGTTGACTCACTTGTCCCGTCGGTCAACCACAAGCTGACCCAGGACTTAGTTCACATTTGGTAAATGGGCTGTAGGGAAAAACTGCACAATTCTAGAGGGCAATCTATCTTCCCATTAGAAATTTCACAAAGCAGCCCAACCTCTATCCTACAATAAAAATTGCGCAGAGCAAGCTAGCCAACACTTCTCTCCAAAATTGCGCGGAGTAGCCCAACAACTGCCCTGCACTCAAAAATTGTGCAGAGAAAGCCAACTGGAATTTCTCCGCTAAATTGCATAGAGCAAGATAGCCGACACTACTCTCGAGAAATGTGAAGAGTAGGCTAGCTGACACTGCTCTCCAGAAATGTGCAGAATTGACCAGCAACACTGCTCTGGAAAATTGCGTAGAGACGGCCAACCAACCAGGGATACTCAACCCAGAAATAACGCAAAATTTTTCCCTTAGTGACTATCTGTTGCATGTGCCTGTAGGTTTCCCAATTCCCTCTAGAAAAAGAAAAAATAAAAAAGCGAAAAAGCATCCCTAGATTTTAGGGATCTATTTTTAGCAGCAAGAGTTACATGAAAAATCGATTTTAGAAACTCCCCGCCAAGTGTCGTTTTTTACTAGATTTGTGGCATGCGCGTCATAAACCCTAAGTTCACCAAATATATATAAATGACACCTCAGAGCTCATTCTTCACATTCGATCTTGGAGCTCTGGAATTCCCGAGGCATCTAGGAACCTTCGACACAGTTGACACAACCTTTCTGGGTAAGTTTTGCTTTTCATGCCTTTTGCCGCTTTTTCTATTGCTTTTTATTTTTCGGCTTGTATGAGTGCTGTTGCCCTCATTTTGTTGAACTACTGTTGGAATTTCAATGTGTTTTATCTTGTAGAAGTGTTGTTTCAAGTTTTGCATTACCTTTCCTTAATGTCACATGCATAACACTATTTCTGCACTAACAGTTGCCGCTGCGGCGACTCTCTTCATGAGCTTCTTGGTTTTGTTGTTTAACTGATTTCTACACTTGCCTAAATTGCATGCATGTCTATTCACTCAGATCTGCACTAGTTTTTCACACACACTCAGTCCTTCACATTTTAAGGTTGCCATTAGGGAGATCTAAACTCTCTTGGCCCAGATCTTGTTTCTCCCAACATACTATGCGCATTCATGGCAGTTAAGGTTCTATCTTGCCTCTAGGAATTGCGCAGAGGTTTTACACACTTTCTCCCAGCTACGCTTTACACAATCCTAGGAGGCAGTGCAAAGTCCTGCGCACTGGAACTACACATTGCGTAGTTCCAGCCAGTGACCCAACCTGACTAATCGACACATTGCGTAGTTTCTATCAAGAGTGAGCCTCCCTAGACTGCGCATTCCGCAGTTCTAGTCAGTAGTGAGGCTCACTGGCAGCTGAGACTATGCAATGCACAGTTCCATCTCACAATCTCCCAACGTCCCAAAGTCAATGCTACACAATATTGCCCAACAGTCACCTAGTTTGTTGCCCGATTGATTCTTGAGTTGATTTATGTTTTTAGCTGACATTGCCTTGCTGTGAGTGTCTTCTCCATCTCTAGGTACCACATGTTTTTGCGCAGCTTCTCAGCAGTATAGGTATCATGGCCTCTAAGAGAGCTGGATCAAAAGACACAGTTGAAAGCAATACTGGAGATGTGGTTGAGAAGGGGTCTATGAGCTTCCTGTGTACATAGAAACACACCTGTTCATTGAGAAAGACATCAAGATCACATGGCAAGACATCAATACTATATTCGTAGACAACTTTGAGGAGAATTTGGAGGATCGTTAATTCTATGTCAATATTCATAAGTCAGGATTGTACAAGGTTGCATGCAGGTATCCCACTTTCCCGTGGCAGACGTGATCCACTGGATTATCTCACACATTGATCCTGAGATGATGATACTGAGCCATGTTAGTGGGGTAGAGATTGCTTCCTTCAAGATGGAAGATTATCATCAGATGTACCATTTTCCATAATCGGTGAACATGATGGATGCACCATTCTACACCCCTAACAACAATGCGAACCCAAGAAACATCTTGAAGCGTTGGGTGAAGGAACCATCAAATTTAAGGATGGCACCAAAATAGATATAAAATACGAAGACACTTAGGAAGGCTTACCAATTCTTGGTCATATTCGCATGCTGCTTATGCGGCCAAGGGATAACGGATACCTTCCTGCAGAGTTGGGTTGCTATGTTGGATTAGCTGGCAAGTGAAGGCAAACCTTTCAACTGGTTTGACATGTTGTCTCTCCACCTGAAAGTGCATGTATCTAATGCCCAGAGTCCACCCAAGGATCAACAAGAAAGATTCTTCATGTCTTCATACTTGGTCGATGTAATCTATGCCCATCAATAGTTTCCTGGCATGGGTTGGGCATGGACACCTTCAGAGAATTCTGTGAACGCATATTGCAAGTTACTCTAAGAATGTAGCTACCAAGGAGTCATGGCTAGTTTATCTAACCATTTCATCGCCCCTCTGTACACGATGATATTTGAGAAATATCCACCTCGTATGTCCTAGAAAGAAATGGAGGCATTGCTATAAATTGCAGATTGGTACGCCTGAACCGATGGCACCTTCATCAGGATGTACAATGCAGAGAAGGCTCCGCATGTGTTGCCGAATTTTGTTACGAACAAGCTGGTCATGCAGGAGGTTGCATACCACATCTCGACATGGTTATCATTTGGATTTCACAAGAAGAAGAAGGCACCATGGCCTATGATTCCTTTGCGATTTGGCTTATACGCGATTCAGAGTTTTAAAGAAGAAGATGCCGAGGTTGAGGACTTCAAGAAGTTTAAGTTTGGCACCAAGAGTTTCATTCTGTACGATCCACATGGCTTATGCAGGGACCACTGTGAAAGAGTGTACTATTCTTGGATCCACGTGGCATGTCATTGGCTAGAGGAAGACCCATGGAGAAATTGTTATAACTCCTATAGGCTCAATGAACTAGTCAACATGGTGGTAGAGTGGCTAGTAGCATTCAAGGTAGTAGCACCATATGGAGAAGCAACAAAAACAACAACAAGCAACAAACTTGTGCAAGACAAAGGAAAGAGGAAGATTTTTGAAAGCATAGAGACAGAGAAAAGCTACAAGTTTAAGGAAGAACCCTTATGGAAAGATTAGCTTTGGGGATAGATGCAAAGAGGCGACAACGCAATAGGAGAGTAGCACAAAGAAAAGGGAGACACAAAGACTTGAAGAAGTAGAGAGGAAGTTGCAGGAAGTAGAGCAGAATATCAAAGAAGAACAAGAGTTGCATAGAAGAGAGAAGGAAGCAGAACATGAATAAGAACAAGAAGAAGAATAAGAGGAAGTGAAAGGCGCACAGACAACGCAAACTATGCTAATATAGGTTGAAGACTCTGAACCAACAACATATGAGGAACATGGTGAGAAGCCAGAGGAACAAGAACTTTCTCCACAGGATGTACCAATAGTAGAACAGATGGACATGGAGATGGAGCAACCGGAACAGGATCAGGAGACCAACCTCATGCCAAAAGCAACCAAGTTCACCCCATAGGCTTCACCACCTCTAGTAGCAGCGCAAGTCCCGAGCGAACAAGGGGATACCATTCTCCTTGAGGATAATCTCGGAAAAAATATGCACAACATAGCCTTTGATGATTCACATCACAAAGTTGTACAAGAATGTAGAGCACACACCCTGGATGAGCATGCATCACCTACGCACTTTTAAGAATAGGTGATTGTGTCAGATGTATGAAGACATCTCATTGCCTTGGCTGATTCTACAAATTCTTTTTCCAAATCATGAGCTTGAGTGTTAAGTTCTTGATAGCAGAAAACGAGTGCATGGCTGAGGAGTTGCAAGCAGCCAAGCAAAGAGAGGAAAAATCAACAAGATCCACCAAAGAAGATATGAAGAAAGCGGTACTTTCTGAAGTATCGACTCTTGAGAAAGTCACGCGGAGACTGTATGACAAGTTCATCACGGTGCACAAGGCAGTTGTCCATCTACATGGTCATCAAGAGCCCTGCAATAAGATAACACAAAAAATCACAGACATACATACCGCTGTTGAACATGTATAGACATGGAAAATGAGATACAAGGGAGCCCCGCTTCACTTGCACAAGATGATAAAACTGCAGGTAGAGTTGGACAAAGAACGCATTCGAAGTCCGATCCAGAACTATGAAGAACTCCCACCGCTCATCACCAATGTTGAGGCTTCGTACACACGGTTGTTTAGGAGTTTGGATGTCGTGGTGAAAAAGTATGGCACCTCGTCGATTGGTATGCTCACTAAGGCCAAAGAGAAGAACCAAGTCTGACTGGAGCTTGACATGTACTTTGATTAGTTGATGCTCATGGCCACCAATGCAGATTTGCAAGTCAGCGCAGAGAACATGTGGATGCATATCATCGGTCCGGCCTTGCTTAGGACTAAGCTGCGCATGCTACACGACTAGTTGGACAAAGGCTTCAAATTAGTATATGCGGAAGCAATGGAGGTAAGAGTTCGTTTCCAGAAAGACATCATCAAAGAGTATGTGAATACCATTCCGCACTACCAAGCATGGAATTAGTTCATCACCGAGGATCACGTAGAGGATGTTGATGATTTTGTCTTTCCACAGCCACTCGAGTATTAGTGTTGTCTTGTCTGGCTGACTCAATCCATTTTTGTTCCACATGGGTATATGTGGAAAATGTGTTTTTGTAAACATGATGTAAAGTGAAATTCAGAGTGTCATTAGTGGAATGCAAATAATTATATGCAATGAAAGAGTTATGTAATGAAGTTTAAGAGTCATGAGGGTTGTCCAAGAGTCACAAAGGGGAATTTCAAGGGTCACCCCACCCTTTCTTATACACATAACCTCATAACTCATAAAAGAGGCTTTTGGGAGCCATGATTTTGCTAGGAATTTCTTAGAGAGGGCTTGGATAGTATTGTGACGATCCTTGGCTTCTCCATAGTCCAGGGTGAGTACATCTCTTTGGAGGAGTAGGTGGTGTTGATTGTAACGTTCCACTATTGGGGCTAGTGGCTGTCATGCTTGTATGTATGTATGGAACTTTCACTTTTATATAATATAACAGAGCCGACATGTCTTCATGCATATGTTTTTATTGTAGTTCGACTATTTTGGTTACTTTAGAAATGTATGTTGTTTAACTTACACATTTGTGGATGAACTATTTCATATGTGATTGTATGAATCTTGTTGGAGTCGTGTTGTTGGTTTAACCCATCACTTTGGATTGTTGACTAGTTTTCTTTCTAGCTTGTGATGCCATTCAACTCGTGTGTTCCTTTCAGGCTGCATACTATTACAAGCTTCTAAGGGATACACTTCTTTTCCCCCTTCGTGTGTTAGAACTTCCCCATGCATC